>JADDOH010025043.1:0-675505 GCA_016648135.1 Agrypnia vestita | reverse complement strand
AAAAGGAAGAAAGAGGCATTTCCATTTCTTATCCAACATCCAGAATTGAAAAGGTAGGATTTCTCCTTATTTGTTGTTCATATTTACTGCAATATTCGTGTCTATTTCTTTGTTCATCCACCGGCCAAATCTCCAGCAATTACCAAATCTCGTTACATTATAATTCGCGCGAATGAACGATTGTCTCTCCTAACAAATTTCGATAAAACCGCATCTATTTGATTAATTAAAACCCGCTATACCATAAGATGGTCCTTCGAGCCGGATTTTGAACCAGTAATTTGATTTTCAAGTTGAGATTTGTTTGAGTATAATCGTTCATTTAAATATACTTTAACATTATTAAAGTGAATCTGTGTTTGAATACAAAGTGCTAATAAAATATAGTGTTTTTTAATCTAGCTCAATTTTATATACAAATTGATAATTTAACGCATCTTAATAGTTTATTATATGTATTCATTTAATGCTCATTGCTCATAAAGAGTAGGTAGTATATTTCTTATTTAATTTGAATTTATTTCAACGCCATCTATTTGATTATTATTATAACTATTTATATAATTGAATAATCGACGTTTATTGATAGCGCCGTGCAAAAATTAATCATAGGTGTCGCATTAACTGACAACTGATTATAAACAACAAATATTTATTATATTGTTATTTAAGTAACAAATAACAATCATACATTAATAAATATTTATCAACATCGATTTAATATTAGATTATAATCATGGAAAAAAATAAGGAAAAACAGCTTAGACTGCTTGAAGCAGAAAAGGCTACATACTTTTCTCGAACTCAAAACATTTATGATAGCATACCTAAATTAAAAGGTAAAACGTCAATTAACATATTTATTTCTAATGCGTTACTTTTAGAGGAAATAAGGCTAAAATTCATTGAAATTGTAATGAAGATAAATGATATTGAAATGGAATTAAATCCGTCATATGTTCCGAATTTTGACAGTTTGAATGTATATGACGAATTGTATGCCGCAATTCAAAATACTAAAAACATTTATAAGGATAAAACGCCTAATATATCTGAAACGCAAGTAGCCGCAAATAATAATTGTAAAACATATATAAAATTACCTCCTATAGAAATTCCTTCTTTCGACGGGAAAATACAGAATTGGCCAATATTTTATGAATCCTTTAAAACAAATATACATCTAAATGAGGCTTTGAATGATTCTCAACGTATGCAGTATCTAATTGGAAAGCTGTCAAAAACCGCGTTAAACGTTTTATCTGGGATAATTCCCACCGGCGCAAACTATTCCAGTGTCTGGAATAATTTGATAAAACGTTACCAAGATAAAAGGAATTTAGGCTGTCAATATGTAAACAATATATTTGAAACTAAGCCAGTATTAAACAATGCAAGTAATTTAAATGAATTTTGTGAGAAATTCTCCGCGTCTGTTTCAGCGTTAAAACAGTTGGAAATTGAAGACGTATTGGACTTTCTATTTTTTAACTGTGCAATTCGTAGGTTGGATATAGACACTGTGAATGAATTTGAACTTTCCGTGAAAGATAAAGAAATTCCCTCAATGACTGAGTTGTTGGAATTTTTAAAGGCAAAGGTCAAAATTTTAGAACGTTTATCTAGTAATAATAATTCGTATAATTCAAATAAATCGCATACTCTCAAAAATAAACCAAACAATAATATTTCAAAAGCATTCATTACCAATTACGCCGCGTCTAATAATAATTGTTCGCAATGTAAAACCTCGCATTCTCATTTCTATCAGTGTAAGCAATTTAAAGAACTTACGCCAAAAAACCGCTTTGATTTAGTGAAATCAATTAATGGCTGTGCGAATTGCCTAAGCTATAGCCATGGAAGTAAGGCATGTCACTCGACGAATTCTTGCAAAAAGTGTGATAAACGGCATCATACTATGTTACACTTTGATGACAATAAATATTTTAAGAAAAATAATACTTGCAATGAAATTATCTCAGTGCCAAGTACATCCGAAATTCAAAACAATTCTACGACTCTGTGTACTCAAAGCAGTAATTTGCCACAGTTACGTGTCATTTTGCCTACCGCTCAAGTATACGCTTATTTTAACAAGCGTAATAAAAAAATTGTCCGATGTTTAATAGATAATGCATCTCAAAATAACCTTATTACCTTCGCTTGTTGTAAAAGGTTAAATTTTAAAATAACTTCTTTGATTAATTCTGTGATTAAGGGTGTAGGTACAAGTTTTAGACCAATACATGGTTATACCTCTTTTAAGATTAAATCTCGAATTTCTAATCAAGAATATGAGATTCAGTGTTTGGTTTTGGATTGTATAACGGACGCATTGCCTACTGAATATATTGATATGGCAAATTATACGCAATTAAGGACTATTCCTTTAGCAGATTGCAGTTGGAATATGCCTGGTGATATAGAAATTGTATTGGGAGCACAATTATTTCCGTATATCTTAATGGGTGGAAGAATTGAAGTGCCAAATTTGGCACCACTCATTGAAACAACATTGGGATATATAATTATGGGTAATATACCTTACGCATCTGAAAATACCGCATATAAATCAACTACAACCGCAATGTCACAAATTGTACAATGTGATATAAATTCTATATCTTGTTGCGCTATAACTGAATTGGAAAATACCTTGCATAAGTTCTGGACATTGGAAGAATTACCTGTTAAACAATTTCAAAGTCCGGAAGACATAGCTTGTGAAAATATTTATCGTTCAACGGTTTCTCGAAATGATCAGGGCCGTTATATCGTAGCTCTTCCATTTTGTAAGAATCCAAATGAGTTAGGTAGTTCTTTTGCAACCGCACAAAGGCGTTTGATCGCCTTAGAACGTAAATTCAGTTGTAATCCTGAATTACGTCAACATTATAATGATGTTATTAAAGATTATTTAAATAATAATTATTTGCGTGAAATTCCATCTCCTGTGGAGGATGGATATTATATACCACATCACGCAATTATCCGCCAAGATAAAGCTACTTCAAAGCTTAGGATAGTGTTAGACGCTAGTGCAAAATCCCATTCTGGTTTATCGCTTAATGATATTTTATTCGTAGGATCTAATATGCAAAAAGATCTGTTTTTGCTTCTACTTAGGTTTCGTCTTTTCGCCGTGGCAATAACAGCGGATATACGACAAATGTATTTGAGAATAGGGGTTACGGAAGAACACCAAAAATATCAAAGGATATTATATCGCTTCAATACTGATGAAGAAATTCGCACCTTTCAATTTAATTCTGTTCCATTTGGATTGAAGGCAAGTCCGTATCTGGCAATGCGTACCATACGTGAACTTGCTTCCGATGAACAGCAATCTTTTCCCAACGCCGCAATTGTTGCAACATCCGATTTTTATATGGACGACTTAGTAAAGTCGGTCCCTGCTAGTTCTGGGGAAAAAGAGGCAATCAAACTAGTAAAAGAATTAATTTCATTTTTCGCAGCTGGGGACTTCGAATTGGTTAAATTTTCAAGCAATTCAAAGGAGCTTCTAGCGGAATTACCACCTCAGAAGTGTGATCCAGTAAATTTTACGGACACTAATACTGATCTTAAAATTTTAGGATTGATGTGGCTTCCAGAAGAAGATGTATTTTCCTTTAAAACATCTCCATGTATCGAGCAATGTTCTAAGAGAAACATCTTGTCAGTTGTAGCAAGATTATTTGATATTTTAGGTATGGTGTCTCCAGTAATTTTATATGCGAAACTACTTATCAAATCACTATGGAATGCCAATATAGATTGGGATGAGTTACCTCCTGATGACATAATAACTGCTTACCAAAATTTGATTAAAGAATTGCCTTTATTATCAAATTTAAAAATCCCTCGTCACTTAAATGTAGCTTCAGGTTGCACTGTAAATATAGTCGCCTTTTGTGACGCAAGCTTAAAAGCATATGGCTGTGTTGTTTATTTACACGTTACGGATGCTCAAGGTAACACATCTATCAATTTGGTATGTTCCAAATCAAAGGTCGCCCCGTTAAAGATTGTATCATTAGCTCGCTTAGAGCTGTGCGCAGCCTTATTACTTTCTAAATTAGTTAGATTTGTATATGATTCTTTTAACCCGCTTTACTCTATAAATAAGATATACGCATTTAGCGATTCAATGATTGCCTTATGTTGGATCAAATCGTCTCCACATAGATGGTCCATATTTGTATCCAATCGAGTAGCTAAAATTCAGGAAAATCTTGATTGCGAACATTTTTATCACATACCCGGGATAGAAAATCCTAGCGATTGTTTATCTCGAGGTATTTTGCCTTCGCAACTGCTAGTACATGATCTATGGTGGCACGGACCTAGTTGGTTGAATAAACAACCCGATTCGTGGCCTATAAAACCATTTGTTCCTTCCGCATCTTCAGAAATTCCCGAGTTTAATTCGAAATTTTTGTCTTCAATCTTAAAACAACCGCCTGTTTTATACCCGCTGGTCCTTCGAGTTTCCTCTTGGAACAAATTGCTTCACGCAGTAGTATATGTATTACGCTTTGCGCGAAAATTACCGCATTCAAAATATATGGAAGTTGATCTTTTGAATCTAGCAGAACGTTACTTATTGTTTTCTGTTCAACAGCATTATTTTGCGCAAGAGTACTCCGCCCTTTTAAAGGGAAATTCTCTCCCTGTACCTTATAAAAGGCTTGATTTATTTGTAGACAACCATGATCTTATCCGCATAGGAGGCAGGTTATCAAATTCAGATTTGCCATTTGATGCAAGGCACCCTGTACTTCTACCAAAATCGGATCATTTAGTTAATCTTTTAATTGATCATTATCATAAACAAAATTGCCACACTGGGGCAAATTTATTGAATTCCCTAATTAAACAAAAATATTGGATAATTTCCGCTCGTAATGTTATTAGAACAAGAATAAGAAAATGTAATGCTTGTTTCCGTATAAAACCGAAAGGTCCGCTCCCTAAAATGGCAGATTTGCCTTCGTACAGAGTTCAAGAGGTTACTAAAGCTTTTATACACACCGGTGTAGACTTCGCCGGCCCGATTAACATTACGTTAACTAGACGTCGAGGTCAACGTTCTCAGAAAGCTTATATATGCCTCTTTAGCTGTCTTTCTACGAGAGCTGTTCATGTCGAACTTGTCTCTGATCTTTCAACAGATAGTTTTTTAGCCGCTTTTAAACGTTTCCTCTCGCGACGAGGGCCTGTGTCATGTATGTATTCTGATAATGGGACAAATTTCGTTGGTGCAAAGGCACGATTAAACGAAATATATAGTAACGTGATGTCCGACACTTTGCAAACCGCATTAAGGGATGAATTGCTCAAGAAAAGAATTACGTGGAAAATGATTCCACCCAATGCACCTCATTTTGGGGGTTGTTGGGAGTCCCAAATAAAGTCACTTAAAGCGCACTTATATAGAGTGATTGGAAAGCAATTGCTGACATATGAGGAATTAATGACGGTACTTACGCAAATCGAAGCAATAATGAATTGCCGCCCGTTGGGTTTAATGTCAGAAGATCCTAGTCTAGAAATTCTGACACCCGCTCATTTTCTGATGACAACCCCTCTACAATTTCTTCCTGCAGAAGATGTATTAACTACGTGTCCCAATTTATTAACGCGTAAACATTTATTGGACAACCTAGTTCAATCTTTTTGGAAGAAATGGAGGTTGGAGTATTTACACACCTTACAAGCAAGACAAAATGGTGTTCGTCAGAAAATCCTGTGCGAGTGGGCACAGTTGTGCTTATACATTTGGATGATGTGCCACCATTGCGGTGGCCATTGGGTAAGATTGAGGAGGTGTTTCCTGGACCTGATGGCGTCATCCGGGTCGCAGTCGTGAGAACTGCGTCCGGAACGTTCAAAAGGCCAGTAGTACGGCTCTGTCCTCTCCCTACACAATTTTAATTGTATAGGAAATATAGTTTAGATTAGTATTAGGTTTATTAGCAAAGCAATGTGCTTTGAATGAATATTATGATATTTTTATTTTATTTTATTTTACGCATGTGAAGCTATGTATTCAAACACATATTTATTTTCATTGTTCTTATTATTTTTTTTTTATTTTGTTGTTTGAAAGCTCAAGCTTCCAAGGTGGGGAGGATGGTTTGGCCAGTGTTAAATATGGAGAAATGGAGGCGATGATTGTGGTGAATGGAGCTTCAGTAAGATGAAGGCCTACCAATCCTATCCCTATAATCCTATCTTTATCTCTAATTCATTCCCACTCCATCCTCCGCCTTTTTTCAATACGCCTAGCGACATCTCTGGTCCTGTATGGACTCGATCGCATTTTTAATTCCTACCGCATTATCACCTGTTACCTGTTAATCGTCTGACTGGAGTGAAGAAACCGCGTTGTACCGCATCTCTTAAAAGTTCGTTTTTTGGACCATTGTTCAGGAAATATTATCTTATAACCCGCATAAGCACTTGTATTGGAATATACGGCAGCTGTGGATTGTGTCATCTCGAGTTGCAGTTGGACCAAGAATAAAGAGAAAAGGAAGAAAGAGGCATTTCCATTTCTTATCCAACATCCAGAATTGAAAAGGTAGGATTTCTCCTTATTTGTTGTTCATATTTACTTCAATATTCGTGTCTATTTCTTTGTTCATCCACCGGCCAAATCTCCAGCATCTCGTTACATTATAATTCGCGCGAATGAACGATTGTCTCTCCTAACAAATTTCGATAAAACCGCATCTATTTGATTAATTAAAACCCGCTACACCACTGTCTATTTTTTAATCTATGTATATGCCGCAGTTTCATTGTGTTTTCTAATACTACTATGTATTTCATCTTTATATTTATTTATTCATCTAAAATAATTAAGATATATAAATAAATATAAAGTAACGTTATTATTGGGCGTATCAGTGCTTTGTATAGTAGAAGCTTGGAATATTTTGAGTTTGTTCAAATCTTTCAGAACAGTGCTGGATTTATGTCACAGAGACATTATTAATCAATTAATGTATATTATAGATACCTCACAGAGACGAAACTGTATTAATTATGGGAAAGTAGGTATAGAAGTCATTTGGGTGTACATAGGACTTATGACCTATCTTTTTATGGTTGGTTTAGGATTTATTTATGGGGATTTAGGGGAATGAAAACGTCTTTGTACAGGCCGCATGGAAATGCGCTTACAACTCATATATGAAAGCTTTCCACGCAATTTGAACATATATACAACTTCCAAAAAATGAATAAGCATGGTATATTCTATCATGGGTGGAAATGGCGAATGTTACAATTGTGTAAAGTGATCACTTAAGCCAACCATAAAAAGATAGGTCATAAGTCCTATGTACACCCAAATGACTTCTATACCTACTTTCCCATAATTAATACAGTTTCGTCTCTGTGAGATATCTATAATATACATTAGTAGAAGCTTGGTGTTGTGTTGTGGTGTGCTTTGTTTATTTAACAGGCAGTTGGAACTGCCTCATGCTTTGAGTGTTGTCGATTGTATGTTTTTAAAGTATGTTGTCCAGGTTAGTTGTCTGTCGAGTGTTAGTCAAAGATATTTGACGGAGGAGGGGCATGGTACTGGGATGTTTTCCACTTAAATGAGGTTGGTGGGTGATATACCTCTTCTTGCCAAGAGGATTGCTTCACTTTTGGTAGGGTTGACGGCTGTCCTTCATTCACCAAACTATCTCTGTATTGTGTCCGTTGTAAGTTGTAGTCTGGCTATCGCAACTTTGCCAGAGTAAGATTGGGGTAAAATTACTGTATCATCTGCATATTACGCTAATTTGTAAATCGATACGATGCTACGTGTGTCCTGTACTTTTATATGGAACAGAGTCATGGAATAATGCAGAAGCGATTAGAAAGTTTTATATGTGGATCTGCAGACGGCTTCTTAAAATTAGCTGGAGTGGTAAGGTTGTAAATGACAAAATTTTCACGTGTCGTGGCTGCGGGAGAAATGAATGAAAACACTGGAAATTAATAAGCGATTTATTAATAAATGGTTTTTTAACTATTTGTATAAAAGTCACTTCAAACGAAATAAAGTTAATTTTATTCTTTAAATTATACTATTTCGCAATATATCACTCGTAAATAAACACTTTATTATCGCTGGGTAACACTTTTTTATCATTTGCTAGAAAATTCCATTCTTTATCGCTGATTTATTCGCCAATTAGGTACTTCGCTCGATTAATAGCTTTATTTACGTTTCGCAATTCGCAACTGGCCATGCTTGGCGCTGTCTCGCGGCTTGCGCGTACTTCGCACAGAATTTATCTGTCAAACACGACAACCCTGTCGGCAGCCTAGATCCGTGCTATTTATATTTAAAAAACTGGATTATCGAACCTCCTACATTTTTCTAATAGTTAGGAGAAGGTCTTCGACGCTTCTAGGTTTTTCCAGGTGTTTCTCGAATTAAAGTTTCCAGTGCGGTAGTGCTTTCTAGAATGTAGTGGAAGTCTTCTGTGTATAGTTTTTTGGGATATTCTGCCGTGTATACGTGACCTCTCTCGCCGACGTTTCGGATCCTATCGCAGGGTCTATCATCGGGGCTGATGGCATCTTTATCAATATCATCCCAGAAAAAACTATACACAGAAGATTCTGAACGGTCGTGAAAACCTGAGCTCATGTAGTGGATGGTCCTAGAGGTTTTGATATCATTGTCGTCATTGACATATTACGAAGGATTTTATACCTAATCTCTTTTGCCATTTCGTTACACTATTTCAGCCGTGTCATGAGATATCCAGAGAAGTACTTTATATCCTCCAGGTCTTGGAAGACAAAACATCCTGTTTAAAGAATCGAAGGAAATGGCTGGGGAAATCCACTTACATTTGGACAGTATTTTTATATATACATTGTATGTTCTAAGAACTTTAAAAATATACAGACATCATTACCAGCGGCTACATATTAGGTCCTTACATATGAAATTGGCGTTTAGTATGGGAGGAACATAAAGCCGATTTTTTTTTATTATAATATATTTATTTAATCAAAGTATGTACCATTGCTATCTATGCACTTTTGCCATCTCATAGGTAGTTCATCGATCCCTTTACTAAAAAAACCATTCGGACGGGAATCAATAAAATCTTTGAAGGCGGTTTGGACTGCCCCATCGGAGTTGAATTTTTTCTTTTGCAAGAAGTTATCCAAATTTCGAAAAAAATTGTAATCTGTTGGTCCGGAGAGTACGGTGGATGTCTTAGACATTCCAATTGAAGCTCCTCTAATTTGGTAGCCGTCTGTTGTGCAGTGTGTGGTCTAGCGTTATCATGAAGCAGCAGTGGCCTAGAGCGATTAACCAGCCTCGGTTGTTTAGCAGCTAGCTTTTCCATCATGGTTTGCAGTTGCTGACAATAGACATCTGCCGTAATCGTCTGGCCAGATTTAAGAAAGCTGTAGTGAACGACACCAGCACTAGTCCACCAAACGCTCACAAGTAACTTTTTTGGAGTCAATTTTCGCTTGGGGCATGGTTTGGCTGGTTCGGCAGGGTTCAGCCATTGCGATGAGCGCTTCCGATTATCGTACAGGATCCACTTTTCATCACAGGTAATGATTCGATTTAAAATCCCTTCATTATTGTGCCGGTTGAGTAATGCAACGCAGCAGTCAACGCGCGTTTGTTGATTTGCTTCACTCAATTCGTGAGGTACCCACCTTTCAAGCTTTTTCACCTTACCAATTTGCTTCAAGTGGATTAAAACAGTTTTATCACTAACACCGCAGCCTGCAGCTAACTCGGATGTGGTTTGCGATGGATCCGCTTCCACAATAGCCTTCAATTCTTCATTATCAACTTTGGTCTCCGGCCGTCCACGGGGCTTGTTCTGCAGGTCGAAATTTCCAGAACGAAAACGTTGGAACCAAAAACGCACTGTGTTTTCTTTTGCGGCACCGTCGCCATACACATCATTAATCCTTCGAGCCGTTTCTGCAGCACTGGTGCCACGGTGGAACTCGTACTCGTAAATAACGCGATATTTCAAGTTTTTCATTTTGTAAACTGAGTGACGCAAAGAAAAAAACAATTGAGAAAAAAACAAATGAATTATAATTTTCAAAACACAAATACATGAGTAAATAGCTGTATAAATTTGGATTTGGAATTCCTAACCAAAGAGAAGATATTTGAGATCAAATTTGCCAGTACCGCAAAACGCCAATTTCATATGTAAGGACCTAATATATGTACAGTACGTAATGGAAATTGCATATTTATTTTCGACCACAGATGGCTTAAGCCCAAATTTGAAATATTTGAATACAAATATTTGAAAGAAAACGGTAATGAACGTACGAGGGGTATAAAAACGAAGGTAGCAATATCGAAAAAATAAAAATAAATGTAATTAAGAATAAATTATAGAAGTCTCACAGAGACGACGCTATTTATATATGAGAAAAGTGGTTGGAAGTAATAAATATTTTGAATGCAGTCACCGTGGATCACTAATTCCAGATTTTATGTATCTATTCCTTTCAAAATAATGTCTCCTATAAATTTATAGGCTTTGTTTCCTATAAAATCTCGAATTCAGTACATTATTTAATAGTAATTCTCGATGACTGCGTACATTTTTTTTGGATAAAGCGTTTTTTGCTTTTATGCCACTTATATACAACATTTAACATTTTAATAATGTGTGGATGTTCTTACGGTGAAATTGGTAAACGTTGCATTGTGTAAAGTGATCACTCAAGCCAGCTTATACAGGTCATAGGTCCTGTGGCCACCCTATATTATTATAAAGTTAAGGACGGAAATTCCATATTATTATTATTGCGGACGGGGATAAAGTTTCTAAATAAATACGTCATATTCTTTACCATGATTACTGCAAATTTCAGTCAGTACTGCAGACCACCAACATATAAAGACATGAACTTACTACGGTATTCTTACGGAGGAATTGGTAAATGTTGCACCGTGTAAAGTGATCATTTAAGCCAGCCCATACAGGTCATAAGCCCTGGACTACCCTATCAAGTTCATATCATACACGTTTCCAATATAAATCGTTTCGTCTCTGTGAGACTTTTATAAATTATTTTATTTTATAATCTTTGGTGCTGCTGCTAGCAAGATAATGATCGCCTACATAATCTATCACGTTCTATAACCAGACAAGCACAAGAAAAAGAAAAAGAAGAAGAAATTAAAGTATTATTACCTGTATGGTCCTGAAGGATTGCGATACTTACGGGATGAAATGAAAAAATATTAAAATTTAAAATGGTTTTCTCTTCCTTCCCAATCGGGAGCGCCAGTTACATTAACAAAGGGATAAAAGGCTCTTGTTTCCGAAGAAGATATAAAAAAGTGACATTCAAACGTCGCCGTCGGATAACGGGCCGACGGAAGTCGGGGACTTATTTGCATTCATTATAGATGGGGTGCGGAAAGTTGAACGCATTTCACAAGTGGAAATTTGACTCGCGGGAAATTCGGATGTCACATTATTGTCGTCCCTCATCTATATTTCCACCCCTAGGCGGGGGTGGGTGGCGGGGTGGTCGGGGGGAGGGTCTGTTAACTTTTACATTTTTAATACGTAAGAAATTCGAGTGCATTTCATAGGGGTCTAAACTGCGATTGGTTTATTTAAAAATAACATAAGCCACAGGGTATAAAAAATTGTAGAGATGAAATAAACCCGTAATTTTGGAGAGGGGGTTGGACAACACAGAAAGAATGTCCCTCCACGCGTATTTTTAAGGCACATTTAAAATCAAAATTAAATCGCCAGGTAAACAAATTTTATTTTTTAGAATAGACTTTTTTTTAAATAATTTCATTCCAAACGGAGTCTCTTAAAGTAAAAATATTATTTTTTAAATTTGTCCAAGATATAAAAGAAGGTTATGTTTGTATTTAGTAAAAACATATCTTGAATTTAAAAAACATTTCTAAAAGGTAACTCTCTCATAAGACTGTGGTACCTTAATTGTCCTGTAAATATATAATGTCGATATTTTTTATTAAAGAATATGTGGGGTATAAAATCAAAGGCCAAAATAACCAAAAAAATTTAATAAAATCACCAAGGATGCAGTTATATTATACGAATTTATAATGTACTGAATACGAGATTTTATATGAAATATAGCCTATAAATTTATATTAAACAAGAATTAGGAAGAAATGGACACACAAAACTAAGAATTCAGTACATTTGAAATTATTAATTCTCGTTGACTGCATTCAAAACATATTTAATAATTTTTTGGGTACTTTGTGGGGCTGTTTGTTTTTATACGAAGCATTCAATAATGGTTTATTAACCGAATATTATTTATTCATTCTGAATCAGCGAATAAGGTAGTGAAGATGATTTATTTCGTCATTTTAGGATTGGAGACAATGTTATGTAATACAATGTTATTCACAAGTACTTTCTCATAGGATTTCAATGGTTTCGAAACTATTTTGACAGTCGAAAGAATGGTTTGCATAAATTATTTGGGTGGCTAATTTAGAGAAAAATTCCAAATAGGTTGACGAAATTCTTTATTTAGGTTAGTTATTAATTACATTCGATGAGAGGGACTGCTTCTCTCGAAAGTATAGTAGGGATAAATATAACTTGTTTCTTAAAGCTTAAATTGTCTAAAATAAAATGATCATGTTTTTCCACAAAGTAACTGCCATATTAATCAATAAAATAACAAATTGTTTTAAGGAAGTAGTAGATATATATTTACAATATAATATTTCCCATTTCAATAATTCTTTATCAATATCTTCCTCATACTTGATTTGGTTTATATATTACGATCGATCAGGTTTTATTCAAACAATGACACATAGCGTCATTAGGCTGAATAAAATGAGCGAGTTACATAAATACCAAATAAACAACTTTCCAAAATTTGATAGTTATGTAGTAGATGACAGATCGCAAGTGTATGCCAGGTCGCAAGCCCTGTAGGCACCTAAAAGGGACACCAATACCTACAATAAATATATAATTTATCTTAATTAATGAGTAAATAAATGTTGTCCATCCCTTAACGGTGAGCCGTACACGTAACACACACGTGGTGTAACACGGGTATGAGGGTGCTAATTTTTTCCGATCAAATCACACGCCGGCGGGAACGAGACAGCTGATAAAATATTCTTAAATTTGATGAGTTTCACTTTATTAGCCGTGGGAGGGAGGGAGACGGGTCGCGAAGGGCGCCGCTATATTATGCAAAATGCTGATTGCAAACTTTGGTCTCCAGGTGAATATCATTCGGATTAATGTGCCCCCCACTCGAATAAAATTTTACAGAGGGACATTTGATAGGCCCCCAATTTGAAATTTGTGCGGTTACGCCAGTGATTCGCGCGCGCGCTCGAAAAACTAAACACAAAATATTTCGTATTTTTTTGAACGGAATTCCTTAACGCGGCTTGCGGTAAGATTTCACTGGTAGAAATCGTCACGTAAGTAAAAAGCGTTATGCCCCCTCCATGCGATTCTCTCTGTAATATAACGTCGCTGTATATATAATAAATCCTATGTGCCGTTAAGTACATTCTGAGATGAACGAATCAATGTGTCAATTTTTCATATATAGATAATGGAGACAATAAACTAAAAAAAACATTGCCGTTCATCTGGAAAGTCTGCCTAGTAATTATTTAAAATAGTTTTTATAAATCTAGTTTGTGCGATTATTTTTTAAAACGGTTTCATTTGTTTATCTCAGAATGTACTAAAACCTCACTTAGGATTAAATATCTACACATAGGATTAAATACTGCGGCGATAAGGAGGTTTAAACAGGAGTGCAAAAATTTTATGGTAAAAACTTTTTAATGACTAGTTGAAATGAAATATGTTTGAATATGAATTGAAATATGACAAGCAGGAGTATGCCCATAGATTGGCAAACTGGGGTCATAATTCCACAGTTTAAGAAAGGAGATAGAAAAAAATGTGGAAACTATAGAGGGATCATCCCGCTAAGTCAACTCAGAAAGATATTGAGAAAAAATGTCGTTGAATCACAGAGTATGTCTCAAAATGGAACCCTAATTGACACGAGAAATCAACTAGCGGATGCCGGCAGATAGACTGCAAAAGCAGATATTCCAGGCAAGATCAGAAGGCAGAAGACCAAGGGGCCATCCTAGGAGGAGCTGAAGCAGTTGAGGAACTGGTGCGAAGCGAGGTTGCAACTAAATGGGCTGATGTGGAGAGCGAATCTCAAGATAGGAAGATTTGGAACCTCCTATACGGTGCAGGGACCCCGTCGCAATAGGATAAGGAGTGGAAGGATAATTTTTTGCTTCAAATCATACGAGAGTTACATTGTCTCATTATTTCAATTTTACAATGAAGATTCGAGAAATGGATACAGCAACAAGTGTGTATATTTTGTATGCTAAAAATATAAAATTAGTATATTATGATACAAGTATTTTTTACTGATAGAATTACATTCGGAATTGAAGAAAAGGCGTAAGGAACTTCGTTTATGACGGGGGTCCCCTGACCAACTTAATTTTTTTAAAGTTAAATATCTTTTCAAAAAATTTGGGTACAGTGGATAAAATACGTATACGACGATAATTTGAAACATCCTTCCTATCACCTTTCCCAAAAATTGTTATACAAGAAAACTTAGTTTCCAAGCTTCTGAAAATATGTCCAATTCAAGAGATTGAATAATTCTAGAAGTGGACACGATATTGAGGACACACAATGTTTTATAAATATTGTGCGGAATGTTATCAAGGCCGTGAGTGATAATTTATGTACATCAAGCAGCCCGATTTTCTTTATGACTTTATCTAGCTGTAACCCGTCAAAAAATACGGTACTCTTACATGTCGGTTTCTAAGGAAAAAGTATTTATTTATTTATATAAAAAATAAATAAAAATTACGTACGTTACACGAAGGTACAATGGACGGATGAATGGACAGACAACGAAATTATTATAATTGGGTACACAATTTTAGCAATGAGCATTGAGTAGCTTGTTGGTCTTGTGGTTAGGACACTCGCCTCGTGATACAAAGGTCGCGGGTTCGAATCTCAGCCCAGACTAGCAAGTTAGTCCTATTTTCATAGCACAAGCGTTTAGCTTAGTTTGAAAATAGTAAGAATATTGATGTGACACGTATTCCGTGCTCGCATCTGTATTTAAAAAAAAAAAATGCGATTCAGACTAATTCTCAGTTAGAGATTATCTTTTGATTAATGTTCATTATAGAATATCTGTAACTTATTTTTTTGCTATCTCAACGAAAAGCGTTTGTGAATACAATACATATGATGTTCTTATATAATCAAAATGTCATCAATTTATAATATTTCATGAATGTAACTCATAAAATACACATTTTCGAAACTTTCTTTTAAATTTGGCATTGCTCCGTTCTTATTTCCTCTGGGGGTTCATTGAAGACCTTCATAGCACTGGACATAATCCATTTTTACTCCCTTTATATTAACTCGTGGCGTCTGCTTGCTTGCCGTCAACAAAAACTTTGGATCGAGTTTTTACCCTTTTCCCGTAATTCAATCGATCTGAAACTTGGCAAGCAGACTCGTGGCGACGATCAAGAAGATCTAATAAATTTTCGTTAAAAAATTAATAATTATAGTATAATTTCGGATTTTTCAAATTTTTAATGTCATACAAGTTGTAAGGTGATTCCAACGCATATGGTAGACACGAAACCCGAAAATGAGAAAGGGAATATTGTAAAAACTTGGGTTTTATGGATTATTTTTTTACTTCCTTTCTTTTAACTCGTGGCGTCTGTTTGCTTGACGAAAAAAACTTTGGATCGATTTTTAATCCTTTTCCCGTGATACAATCGAGCTGAAACTTTGCAAGTAGACCCGTGGTGATGATCAAGAAGATCTATCAAATTTTCGTTAAAAAAATAATAATTATAGCATAATTTAGGATTTTTCAAATTTTTAATGGTTTTTTTATACAATTCAGTATGTTGTATGGAGATTCCAACGCATATGGTAGACACGAAATCCGAAAATGAGTGAGAATTGTAAAAACTTGGTTTTTATGGGTTACTTTTTTAAGATGTCTAGTTCATTCTGAATGGCAGTCTCATTAACTAGAAAAAAATATATAATTTTTTTTTAATTAGATTTTTATGATGTGATTAAAATTTCAACTCCCGAGACAAATGTTTTTATTATTAACTCCCTGCCTTTACAAATAAGATATCAAAACATGTATTTTCTTACTGCGTGCCTCAAGAAACGCACAAGCTGTTGTGTATTTAATGAAAGCGGAGTCCAAAAATCTAATAAACTGAAATCCAATACGCGCGAAAGAGACGCTGTAATTATTGCTGTCGCGGGGCGCGGGAATCAATTGGGGGGAAAGGGATGCAGGTCGTGTCGCGGTTTAAATTTCAGGTTATTATGGCGTGTTAAATTGCCACAATGTAGCAAGCAGGTGATAAAATGTACCCAATTATTTGGGATGTTTTGATAAGGGCGCAAGGGGGTAGGCAGAATAGGGGGGAGGAGACAGAAAATGTGCTGCTGTAATGAGCTGATCATCATTTGAGATCAGCATGAGTAATTGTCTGCTAAAAACAAAAGAAAAGTGCTCATCGTCCTAAATATGCGAACATGGCCCGTATGGCCTATTGAAAGGAGAATATACCCACCACAGCCTTTACGTATTGGTAACCCTTACATAATTTGTTTAAAATATTGTAGTTTAAATTATACCTTAAAAAATTATAAAATTTCATAAAAACAGCATTCAATAAAACCCAACAAATAGGCAAGCAAACAGAATAAATGAAATGTGTGTTAATCAATTAAAAAGAGACTATACATATAAGGTCGAAAAATGTACGTTAATTTACCAAGCTGCCGTGGCGAAATTGGATAACGCGCCATTCCCGGATGGAGTGGAGGTCCGTTGGTTCGAATCAAATTTCAAAATTTGTTTTCATTAATTTGATTTTTCTGTTTAGCTTTTCTAATTGATTAATAAATTTGTTAATAAATTTTGATTTTTTTTTCAATTAATTGAGCAACATCTATATATACCTATATCTACTTTTATATGAGTATTTAGGAAACATGTAGGTGAAATACTCATATAAAAGTAAATATATACAAATAAAATAATCAATATTTTTTAAATTTTGATTTGACCAATATGAAAATTTTTTTGGATAATGAAACTTTAAATTCCCCCCCACGTGTCGTTAACAAGTTAAAAAATGTAACAAAATAAATTGTATGCCATTTGAATTTTTTTGCCATTTTTGAAATCAAAGAAATCTCAATTACTGTAAAGAGAAAGTGCAAACTGTCAGTGATGACTTAAGGAGTGGAGACAAGGACACATAAAATATGTGGAGAAGCTCGGATGCACGCAAAGATCCTTGAATATGCTTGGTATAAGCCAAAGAGATTGGATAAGAAATTATGAAATTAGGCGCCGAATTATAGAAGCGGGTGTAATGAATCGTGTAGCGAAGTTATAATGGCAATAGCAATGGTTAAAATGGATTAAAGGCAGAATTTCACAAGATGGACTCCAAGAGTTCTGAAGTAGAGATATTGGGAGAGTAAAAGAGACGTTGGAAAACCTAAAGAGAGATGACTCGACGATGTTGTTCCTGTGGGGAAGAGGAGGGGGAGGAAATGGATACAATAAACAAACAACAGAGTAGGATGGAAGGGTATTGAAGATGCCTATATCCAGCAAGGAGAGATGAAGAATAAGTAATTGGTTTAAAAAATTAGATAAAAGGTATGTCGAAGAAGTGATCCACCCTTGACCTCCAAACTACAAAAGTTTACTTATTTTTAGTATACATCTTTTATTTTTGTTAATGTTTTATATTTTTTACTATCGAATATATATTTATCTAACCCTTTATTAAAATTATCTACCTACCTACGATTTTTATATTTTTCTTATATTTATGTAATTGTGTGTTAACCTAAAATAAACAAATATAAAATTAAGAAATATAATCACCCTGGAACAGGTTTCACTTGGTAGAAATTCTTGGCTAGATTAAAAATCAGTAATAATAATATTAAATATGTATACTTTTGGAATAAAATGAAGAAGAATAAATAAATATATTAATTGTCTCGTATGTTTACTTCTAAAACATTCCATGGCCCTACAGTATTTTTTGAAATATTTAGGATTCCTGTCAAATAAACTACTAACGAATGTTTGGTTACTTACTAAGCTTCTCCATCTTATCAAAACCATACGAGAGATGATTGGAAGGAGTAAAGGAGTAAAGGAAATTTGTGTCCAGAGTCGGACACTGAATAAGAAAATGCGAAGAAATAAGCCAGATGTAGCAATTTCCCACCTCTACAATAATTAATGTACTTCTATTAAATGTCCTGCGTTGTGAAAATGCACTTGCTAAAACCGAAATTTGGCGACACTCAAAAAATGCATTAGAACACGCAAAATGCTTCTGATTATGTTAACCGCATTTTTATCAACCACATGATTAATGATAAAGTTGACTTATCAAACCACCAGCCAATTCAGGACGTAGTTAAAGTACTTGAGGTGAGCGTATTATGCAACAGGAACAGAAGACGTCCACAAAAGATTTGAGATTATCAGATAGTCCAGATATTAGAAGACGACTCCTAGGAAGAGAAGAGGGACCCACCACATATCCAGAGCCGTTCCATGAGCAAAAGCCCCACATCGGACCTACACTTTCGCCACTCATTATTGTTATTCGCCACTCAAAATAAACATCAAATTACAAGGAATATATAACAACAACACCTACATATTTATTTTTTGTTTTGTTAGTGTCTATACTTCCAATTTAAGGTTTTAGTATACATCGTATCCTGATGAAAGGATCACTGACCCCGAAAAATGTTGATAACTCGATAAATAGTGGTTTTATACGAATTTTTTTCTTTTTATTAATATAAATAATGTTACCACAAACTTATTTTGTTGTTATTGAAAAATTATTTAATTTTTTTTACACCTATTGATGAGAGGGACAACATATTTGGAAAGTCCTCATAAAAATAGAAATTAGTGCAAAGTTAGGTTCAATAAAAATAAAATTCGAAATTACCGAAAAACCACCAATTTGGTAATTTTTAGGTATTTTTTTTAAGAACGTTTGTTTTTATTATTACCTATATATTTATATAAAATAAAAACAAACTTTATTTTATTTTAAAATATATCGTTCTACGCTAAAATAAATGTAAGTAATGTAAGAATTTAAATTTACACAAAATTAATATCGCTTTTCTGTTAGTGACCAAAAAACGACCCCCACTACTTGACACACTCACTCTCCTATACAAATAGGTTGACAAAATTCTGTATTACAGGTAGTTTTTAATTACAACTGATGATTAGAGGAACTTCTCCTCTCGAAACTATTGAAGTGACAAAATAACTCAACGCGTGTGCATAAAATTAATAAATTTTATTTTTATTTATTAATATTAAATACAGTTTTTTTACATTTTTCTCTAGTCTTTTCAAGCTATAAGGGACCATTGGCTCCGAAACACTTTGGTATTTTCAACAAATAAGTGGTGTAAACAAAGTATATTCTCAACAATATTTTTATATGAAAGTATGTTCTAAGAACACAGTTACTGGATTTGGTCCCCAGAGGGATGATTAATTAATTAAGGATAAATTATAGAAGTCTCACGGAGACGAAGCTATTTATTTATAAGAAAAGTGGATGGAAGTCTCTTGTATGATGGCTCAGGCCTTACAACCTGTGTGAGCTGGCTTAACTGATCACTCTTCACAAAGCAACTTTCGCCAATTGTTTCGTCAGAACATTCACACATTATCAAATTTTTAAAGTTCTATATATAGTTTGAATCCAGAACGTTTCATGAATTGCACTGGCCTCTGCTAGAGACATCTGTTG
This sequence comes from Agrypnia vestita, assembly GCA_016648135.1. Taxonomy (NCBI): domain Eukaryota; kingdom Metazoa; phylum Arthropoda; class Insecta; order Trichoptera; family Phryganeidae; genus Agrypnia; species Agrypnia vestita. The sequence goes on along the minus strand of JADDOH010025043.1, from coordinate 655,557 downwards.
TTATTTTTTCTCATTTACAAATAAGTATACATAAATTTGGCAAATAGTAATGATACCTCTATATTTTATTTTTCAAAGTGGAGTATTTTTAGCAATATTCCTTATTAACGTACACATGATATTCTTTCGAATTATTACATATCTACTGATATGTAATAATTCGAAATAACTTTGCGCTGTGTAGAGTGATTACTTAAGCCAGGTTGTAAGCCCTGAGCCGTCGTATAAGAAACATCCATCCACTTTTCTCATATATTAATAGCTTCGTCTCTGTGAGATTTCTATAATTCATCCTTAATTAAAGTATATTCTTGTTAATTATAAAAAAACTAGCCGTACACCCTTGAAAAATCACGGAAAATAATTACAACGACTTGCCTAGTGTGACCGCGCAACGTACTTTTTATTTTTCTTGTAACCTCACCGGGAGTCGAAACCGGAACCCTTTTTATTCCAGCAATTTACGGACTTTACGATAGTAGAAAAGGATAGATAGAGAGACAATGAAATTATTCTGTTTGATTAATAATGTTGTTGGTACCACTGCTAACTAATTTCATTTGTTCGGAGGATGGGAGATTTTCGCGATTCTTCAAATGATAAAAAAAAGTAATCCATAAAAGCAAGTTTTTATTATACTCCCTTTTTCATTTACTAGTGGAACTGGTTTGGAGCTTAACCTACGCGCTGGGCTTCGGTCGAGCGACGCTACGAAAGGGAGTAATAAAAAATGTAAAAAATCCAAAATTATACTATAATCAGGTTTCGCGTCTACCAGACGCGTTGAAATATTTTCATACAACTTAATAATTTGTATGAAAAAACCATTCAAAATTTGAAAAATCCAAAAATTTGTTTATTATTTTAACGAAATAGATCTTCTTGATCGTCACCACGAGTCTACCTGCAAAGTTTTAGCTCGATTGGATCACGGGAAAAGGGTTAAAAATTTTTTTCGTCAGATAAGCAGACAAGACGACAAGTAGACAAGCATACGCTACGTGTTAAAAGAAAGGAAGAAAACTAAGAGGCGCGAATGGGTTAAGTAAGATAAAAAATGGTTTCTCATCAAAACTAGTGTAAACAGTATCATAGGCAGGAGTACATAATTGCGAGAGCCATTTGCAACAAACGCCTTGAAAATTGACAGAAACAAAATTATTCCAACAAATTCAGCGAAATTTATCTCAAAGCATTGCGATACGAGTCGTAAACCAGACGCCACTCTCAAACATTGCTAAAAAACATTAACCATTTAACTGTTTTGCACAAACTCACCCCGCGCCGCCCACACCCAACCCAACCCCACCCCCCCCCCCCCCAGAAACCCTATACACTCGAATTTATCATATTTAATACCAGAAGCGACGCCTATTTGAGTACTAATTACTAATAATGTTAAGAATGATAAGAAACATACAATGAAAAGATACTCGAGACGGGGCCGCGGCCGTGGTGCCGTCCCGCTCGCGCGCGCGGCGGCCGCACCGCCGGGAGCGAGACGCGAGGTCCGGGCGAGCATCGCGTCGGTGATGTTTTGAGAAGTTGCTACCGAAAAGGATGGGATCTGAATTTTCCACTTATTTTGCCGTCTGTAATGTGTTAAGGGGGTTTCGGGAATCGGAGCCCTGCGACGTCGCAGTGTCACACGCATTCGAGCGGGGTCAATGTTTATTTTTAATTATTAAAGACATTAGTTAATAACTTGAGTTATCGTCATTGAGACAATTGCTAGTAAAAGCTGTGCGATTTTTAAAAAAAATTCCGTATTGAATAGGAATGATTGCATTCGCGGAAAAAAAGAGGTTTGTTACCTAAAGGTACTTTAATTTAATTTAATCTTTTATTTTACTACAAGTTTTAAGACTTATTAAAGGGTTTAGGATGTTATTACAGTCGTTAGACATATTTAACTGTAACTGGTTACGGACATTTTATACGAACCGTATGTTTTTCCGAGAAACGATGGTCCTCCTGATGACGTTGAATTAGAATTCAACGAAACGTCGAGAATCGTTTCTCGGAAAAACATAAAATATCCGCAACGAGTTAGAATCTCTCATCGACACGTGAAATAATAAACTCTCGAAACATGAGTAGTAAAATATGAAATAATATAATTAAATTGGAGTAATTATAACATGGAAATGTAACGTTCAGAAACGTTAGACGAAAGATACGCTAAAAGTTAGAATTATAGCTATGCTTAAAATTCCTTGGACAGTGACGCGTACTCATGCCTATGGAGTTTTTGAAGTTATACTTTTTTTAGCGCATTTAGGGTAAAATATTTATTGTAACGGAAATCGCGCACGCAGAATGTAGCGGAAACGCGAGACCATGAAGGTAGTTGTTTTATAAAATAACGAAATGCATTACGAAACGAATTATCGACTACCTATCTTGAATCGATTACCGTTTATAAAGCTGCTCCAGCCAAAAGAATGGCTAAGAAATGTTTGGCTATTGAAATGAAAATTATAATGGTTTTTAATGAATTACGATTTTCGCTGGAATAGAAATGACAATGGGAGTCTCTCCGAAGGAAAGAGTGAGAAGTGCTGATAAGATACACATTCGGAGAGGAATGAATACCAAGAAGAATCTTCTTGGCATTTTTATTTATTTATTTATTAACGCTCTACATTTCTTTTTCATACAGATAGGTAAAGTGTACATTAATAGAATATTTAGTTTAAAGAAAAATAAATAATAACATAAAGTGGAAAGAAAATACTTAAAATACAGATACAAATATGTAAAGATATATATAATATAAAGGAAAAAGTGAAAACATAGTATAATAGAAATTCATAAACAAAAAAAGTAATAATATAGAGTGAAAAGCAATAGTTCAAGCTTTGTAAGTCATAAAATAATAATAAATTTACATACAGATAGTTATCTCACTCAACCAACAATCAAAACTAATACAAATCAAGTATTTAAATCCAATTTGACAAATACTAGTAATCTTTCAATATACCTTTTAATATATGTTTGAATATTATACAGTTATTGGCAAAGACGTCAAGTTGCTCGTATATGTTTGCTAGTCTAGGAAGCCTTTGCAGTGGGGAATTAAAGAAGTAGTGATAATAACATCAAACGATTTTGACGGATTACGGTTCTTCTTCTTCTTTTTCAGCCTTTATCTCTCCACTGTTGGATAAAGGCCTCTTCCATACTCTTCCATCCTTCTTAATTCCATCCTTCTTCCATTCTTCCTTTCACCCTTCTTTCATTTCTTCCATCCTTCTTCTTCGGCGGAGCCTGTAACCGCTAGAAGATGCGTTCCCAGGTGGCGGATAGGGGAAAGCTCGCCAAATATGGAGGGCTGGAGGGAAGTAAAATACCTCTCACAGACCCATAATGGGCGGCTGTAAACATCGTCTGATTTAAGGGCGGCTGATTTAAAACTCACCAACCCGTCTGGCAAGCGTGGCGTTTTAATGCCAAACCCCTTCCAAATGAAGTGAAACCTAATTCCAAAACAAGGATTATCATCATCATCATTCTTGGCACTACAACCCTTGGTGGGTCTTGGCCTCCTCAATAATTTTGATCAACTCATCTCGGTCTAGTGCCAGCTCTCTCCAGTTTCGAAGCTCTAAGGCTGAGATATCTTTGAGGACGTTGTCACTCCATCTTAATTTTGGCCTTCCTAAGCTCCTTCGTCCTATCGGCCTCGAGTTCAGCAGGGACTTTGGTGCTTGATGCTCGGACATTCTCTCCACATGACCCAGCCACCGAAGTCTTCCCAGTTTTATACATTTTGTGACGTTTGGCTCCTTGAATAGAGTATGGAGCTCATTGTTGTAACGTCTGCGCCAAAGTCCATTTTCTAGAACCGGTCCGAAGATACGCCGAAGAAGAATTATAGTTAGTGAAAAATAATTTTCTAAAATTCCCAACAGTTCCTTGCAGTTTCCCCACTCGGGTACCGATACTGTAGCGAATAATGTATTTGCCGGTTCCAGCGCGGGTAGGGGGGAGTAATAAACAGCGATGGCGGTGTTTTGCAAACAGAATTGAAGCAAGAGGAACCATTTCTTAAATAATGCTCCAACCCCCGGGTGGGGTGGGGGAGGCGGGGTGGGGTGGGTGGGCGCTGCGCGGGCACGACTCTTTGTTTTACGAGTGTATCAGATATAACAGTTAATCAGCGTATTTACGATGTATTTTATCTTTAATTGTTTGCAAGAATTTCGCATCGGGACTCTGCGCGCCGTGTTTATCATAATACGGCGGATCCCTCTAGCGGCCCGCCCGCGAAGGAGTTTCTACAATATATTTGTGAAATTATTTTATTTTTATTATGTTTTCGTCCGTAAAAATAATGGCGGAATATTAAAAGCTTTGAAAGCCTTGATTTATTTTTTTAAATCACGAAAATATAACACATCAATTTTTTTTTAAATGCAGTGAAATTGATTATCATTATTTTAAAGCCAGTCAATAATGACAGGAAAAAATCACAGTTTTTGTTCAAAACAAAATAAGTAAATTTTAAGTTACGAAAGAAAAAATGTTTTGAAAATAAATGGGAATAAATCGAAGTTTAAAATTCATAAGTAGACGTTAAATTTCATAAAATAAAATGACGTCTACGCTGTATGAAAGATAATATTTTGAGTAAAATGTATGCAAAATTTGAACAAAATCTGCCTAACAGTTTTTGAGATATTTTCCCTACCAGTAAGAAAAAGGAAATTTTGTAAAGAAATATGAAATTCATTTGAAAATTCACTTATCATGCTAGCTTTTAATTACTATAATCAGCCAATTTTTAGAATTTTTGATTGCGTGATAACTCAAATAATTCTAAGAACTTAAATATATAAGATAAGGTAAAATATGAGAATGTCAAGGTGTACCTAAATGTCTAAATCGCAATTATAATCAGACTTCATTAAAATAAATCAAATAACTTTGTTGTTACTACTTTAATATCAACATATTTCGATAAATAAATAGATAAATATGGATATGTTTCGATAGATAAACAGATAAATATGGACATGTTTCAATAAATAAACAGATAAATATCACATGCTTCGATAAATAAACAGATAAATATCGACATGTTTCAATAAATAAACAGATAAATATAGACATGTTTCGATAAATAAACAGATAAATATAGGCATGTTTTGATAAATAAACAGATAAATATCAACATGTTTAGAGAACGATGTTCTTATCTTAAGGATAACTATTACATGCGAGTATAATATAAACAGTATCCTGACAATGAGAACATCGTTCTCAAAATCTCAAGATATTTATCTATTAAAGTGGTGAAAACAAAGTTATTTTAATTTTATTTAATAAAATTAATATGTCATCACAAAGCGTTAACCTTCTTTCAAATGAACAACTGTTCTTCGAAAAATTAAATCAAATGATTAAATTTCGCTTTTTTCCTTTTGTACGCAACTTACGCATAAATATACTGCACAGCACGTGCCTAGTGGTACATACCTAGACTGGATGCACTAGGCTAAATTGATTATTTCGTAAAAATATAAGGTCCACAGTGAAATGCATTTTCACATCTAAGGATTCTTTTAATTTTCTTTAAAGAAAATGACTCGAATATTCGATTTATGTTATGATAGTGTAACGTTTTCCAAGAGATATCTCAGAAATATTGAAAAAAATACAAAATTGTATTATTACACTTGTCAAATGTCAAAAAACGACTGTAGCGCCGCAGCGGGTCGATCCCTTCATATAGGTAATATCGCTTGCTTGATGTTTCCGGAATTTGCGATAATGTCGCAGTCGATTCCAGAGTGTTGTGGAGCGTTCCACAGATTACGAGAGATTTTGATAGCCAACTAACTAGCTTGTTGGTCTTGTCGTTAGGACTCTCGCCTCGTGATCCGAAGGTTGCCGGTTCGAATCTCACCCCAAACCAGCAAGTTAGTCCTATTTTCAAAGCACATGCGTTTAGCTTAGTTTTAAAATAGTAAGAATATTGATGCGACACGTATAATAAAGTGTTTTGAGATAAATTCAAAAAAAAAAAATCGTCACTACAAAAGCAAATTTCTTCATATTAGGATATCGATGTTACAAAATTATCGACACAATTTAGGGCAGGAGTCTGTCTGTGAAGAATTGTTTAATTTTATTTGTATAGATAATAATCGATTTAATTATATTCGCTGTAAGTTTCTTTCACGATAGTGCAACGTTTTACAGAAATATTGAAAATAAAATAATCTCTGAAGACGCTTCTTTCTTCCTATTATCATACTTCTTCTGAAATGGTTTTGATGTTGCACGGGCAGACGGTGCTTGTAACAGCTTTCTTCTGCTCGTGCTCTATCTGTTCAATGGACGTTGGCTATTATTACTTTATTTACTGCGGCCCGAAATAGTTAGACTGGCCAAACCACTGTGGAAGATTTCTCAGCCATAACGTTCTTCATCTTCCAGAGCCCCGACTTCCGGCAATCTTTCCCTGCATCATGAGGTGCAAGATCTCCTACTTCTCTGAATGTCTCATCACATGTCCGAGATATTCAAGTTTTCGTTTTTTTTTTTTAAATTTATTTTATTTATCTTCATCTTGTTACATGACATAGGAGATGGAGCCGCTCATCTCACTAGGAAGAACCTGTACCGAGATGAGCAGCTGAACAATATAACGAGAACAAAAAATAATAAAGATATACAACAAAATACTGTATAACTATAAGATTAATTAATTAATTAATTGAGTATATAAATATAAAATGTGGATAATAAGAACAGTATATATTGTATAAAACAAAAGCAATAAAGAAAGTAAAGTAAAGTAATATATATAAAAAATCATATGCATGGACAGTAACAAAATATATATATATTATATATATATATATATATATATCATATATATATATATCTAATATAGATATATATAAATATATATATAGATATATATATATATATATATTATACTAGCACAGTTAAAAGTATATTTGGGTATACACCTATATAAGAAAATTAAATGAATGTTTATGTATATTAAATAGTGATAAGAAATGAAGTTGAATGAGCAATAAATTATGACCTGTTTTCGGCAGTTGGTATTTGTGCAAATGTAGGTGACAATAATGTCTTCTCGACTTTGTTTTAATTACTTGTTTTTCTTTTATAAATCTGAACCAGCGAAGGGAAAAACTATATTACAAAATGAAGACTACAACACTCACACGTTCACCAGTTTGAAGACTACAAAGAGTACTACATTGAGTGAACTAAAACTACATGGCGTGAACTAATTGCAGTACTACAAAATTGTAATACTAATGAAGTGAAATAATTGCAATACTACAATATCGTATCTACTACAATGACCTACAAGAAGTGCTTCTTGAAAAGTGTGCTACTACAAAATTTTCAAATACATGGGGAGGGTGTTGTTTCAGTTTCCAGGCATTTCATCATTCGGTCCCAAAATTATTCAAATCATGGGAGGGGGGGAAACACCACACTTAAATTTAAAATTTCAAGTATGCGATTGGAAGTGTGTAGTTTGTAGTGTGCACTTTCAAATAAAATGTACTATTTGAAGATTTTTTTTTTTAATATAGATGTGAACACGGAATAAGTGTCACATCAATATTATTACTATTTATACTTATAAACTAAGCTAAACTTGTACAATGAAAATAAAACTAACTTGCTGGTCTGGAGTGAGATTTGAACCCGCGAGCTTTGGATTACGAGGCGAGAGTCCTAACCACCAGACCAACAAGTTACTTAAATAACTTTGAAGTGCGTGTACTTTATAGTGTGAACTAGAAATAACTTTGAAGTGCGTTTAGTTTATAGTGTGCACTACACTTCAAAAGATGTAATGTAGTACTACATCGTAGTACAGAGCGGACCTATCACTAATCCGAACCATAACATCTTCATTCGTAACCCTGTCTATTCAGTTTATTTCGAGTATTCTTCTGTAAATTCACATCTCCAATGTTGAATTTAATGATGAATGTTGAATAAAATGTAATTGATGATTTGAAGAAACTTTTTTCAAATTTTTATTGTTATATAATTTTTAAGGGTAAAAGAATACCAAATTATGCATTTTCTTCTGCTTTACAAAGGGTTTTATCGATTTACCTATATATCGATGAATCGTGTATAGTGGAAGAGCACATGTGTTAAGATTAAAAACATAAAAGTTATAAATCTTATTTAAAATAATAAAATTATATAAATTATAAAATGTTATAAGTAAAAAAGAAAAGAGACACAAAGTTTTATTAATAATAACAAATGCAGTAAAAGAAAGAAGGGACAATATCAAAATGTATATGATTATCACGACAACCCTATCATCATTCCTGTTTTTTTAAAGGAGCATTTAAGATGTTTATTTATTAATAACTTTTCAGAATTTGCGAACTATATATTAGAAACAGGTCACATATTTAAATATGAAAACTGTATTGAGATTCTTAATATACTTAGTGGAGGCCTAAGATTGGATAACTTAGAAATAAATAACTATATAAATAAATAAGAGTAGCTTGATGGTCTTGTGGTTAGGACTCTTGCCTCGTGATCCAAAGATCGCAGGTTCGAACCTAGTCAAGTTAGTCCTATTTTCATGGCACAAGCGTTTAGCTTAGTTTGAAAATAGTAAGAATATTGAAGTGGCATGTATTCCGTGTTCGCATCTCTATTTAAAAAAAAATAATAACTCCAAATGGTTTTTAAAAGGTTTGTAATTAATTCAAATGAATAGTTATGTCAAACTACGAAGTTAGCCTATAAGCATCAAAAATATATTAAGACATTGATTTTAAAACATTTTTCACTCATAATTCAGACGTTAATCCGTCTGGTTTCAAACCCAGAACATCACATTAATGGCAGGCAGCTTTATCAACTAGGCTGTATCTGTCCTTTAGAATGTCGCCGAATTTAATACTTATATCGCCCTTATTTTACTTTAAAAACGAAATAAAATAGGAACGCCGAAAGAGCGCGCAAATACGCCCTATTATCCCGCGGCAAATGGGATAAAAGTTTTCTGAAATATATTTACCTCCTGAGGCCGGGCGCGGAATTTTATATTCATTACATTAATTCACACAGAACAAAGACTGACCGCTACAAACGAATGAAAATCTTAATAAAATTACAATTAATACCACAAAGAAGCGCCTCGTGGGGGCAACATATGAAAGCGCGGCCGAAATATAATAATGGGTTAAAAGATATTACAATACGAGATTTGATTAAACATTACAGCGGTCCGTTCCCGACAATTCCGAATGGGAGATTATTTAAATTTCTTCTTTCCGTGGGTTTCCGTACGGGAGACGGTTCGGGCCGCCGCCGCTTCAACCCTTCCGCGCCCCTACACAAGATCACACAAGGGCGATTCGTTTTTACTGAAAATTACATATTTATTTATTTATTTATCAAAGCCCTAATGAGATTAGACAGTATAATATAAATTACAAGGATTTTTACACAACTAACGTAAAACAAGTTTTATAGTAAAAAACCAATAAATTAATAAAAATAAAACATACCAATTGTTTCATGATCACCACGCGCGGGCCGCGCAATAATTTTGATTGGTCGGGTCTGGCACCCGATGTGTTATGCGCCAGCCACTAGCCAGGATTCAAATTTTTAAAAATCCGCCCAGTGACAGTTGAAAGCGTGTCGGTGTCCTTTTTTCTGTGAGAACCGACATTATTCTTCGTGGGGCATACAAATCCGACAAAGAATCAGTTCAAATTAGCCTTCCGGAAGAGACAGACCAACTGTTCCGGATTCGACGAAGCCAGCAGAATTGCGGATTGAATCGGCACTCGACGTACCAGGAAAACTGCAAGTACAATTTGTCGACTGTGTTATAGTTAGATTTGGTCCAGTGTATCTCGGGTGTCAGAATATTATCAATCATTATCGGCGGAGATTGGGAACGAAACTATTTTTTTCCTAATTCCCGACCCACGTGCGATGGTGGCGATACGTCCGTCATTGTACACCAATCATTAATATATAGAAATATATAAACAATGATTAGTATAGCAGTAAAAAATAAATCCGACTTTCTAGCGTCCACGAGTAGTCATCAAAAAATCCCAGGCAATGTGATGACCATCATTATAACATCACAGCAGATAGAGAGAGGGCGAATGGCGAAACTCTGGCGCCATAAAACGGGAACCAGCCAGCTAAGGGAATGAAAACCCCTACAGAAAACCCTGGTCCTCCAGGTGTGGGGTTGGACGTAGGGCTAACAACTCTACCCCATTAAAAAACAAAATGTTATGACACCTCAAGCCAGGACTCTTGAGGAGGCCAAGACCCACCAAGGGTTTTAGTGCCAAGAGTGATGATGAAACAGTAATTATTAAAACCTTTAACAAATTAATAATAAAATAAAATAAAGAATAGAAAGTAAATTGCAATTCAGAACGGTACTAATTCAAGGAGAACAAAAAATAGATAAAAATTTAGTCCATTAAACTTAAATTAATTTTACTGGCATTTTCTAAATCTAAGTAATTCTTTTGTTCGGGTATACTCCTAGAACGAAAAATGTCAACGAATTTCGTGAACTTATTTTTAAGGCGATGCATGGATGTTAAATGATAAATTTAATGCATTCTAGTTTGTTTTATTTACAATCTTGGGTTTTTAATTATTATACGAGGGAACTGAAGTATATGAAGGCAGCGAGGAGAATGGAAGGATTCATCATATCTAAGCTGTTATATGCGGATGATGCTGTGCTAGTAGCTAATCTGAAACTGATCTGCAGTGCCTGAAGACCAAGATATTAGATATATTAATAGCAATTCAAAAGCAATGGTGTTCAAGAGAGGCGAAATAGTGAGACGTAATTGTAAACAATAAATGCCTGGTGCAAATGAACGAGTTTGTGTATTTGGGAAGTAGGTTTACTGCGGACTGCAAGGTTGAAAGCAATGTTGAGATGTTAGCGAGAGTTAGAGTTAGTTAGTTAGAGAGAGATAGAGAGAAAACGCAAATAGAGATGGTACGCATATAATTCGCACTAGTCGCCGTTGGTTTCGCTTCTTTGGATTTCCTTTGCATGTCAAAACGAACACAGTGTGTTTGGAATAATGTTGTTGCGTATTCATAGACCCGATGTTTTCAGAGTTTCCGGGATAGTTAAGTTATTTCTTAATTCTGCTAGAATGTTTGGAATACTCAATAATAAGTAGTTTTTTTTAGATTCGTGATACAATTAAACTTTCCTTTCCGATGCTGTAAATTGAGTTGACATAGCCTCTAATTATGTAAATATCTCTGTAAATATGCTAAATATAAAATTTGCGTTTCAAGTTCTCTGCAGTAACATATTTATGTAATCAACAAATAATTACGGTACATATTTACCAGACGCAATAAAACAAAATGTTTTTTCGAAGAAACTGACGTTAATTTATCATTACGTATATATATTGTGGGGTAAAGTGGTGCGTGGAGCGCAGTGCGTGGTGAACAGAGCGCAGAACACAGTGCGCAGTGCGTAATGCGCATGCTGATATTCATTCTAACGCAGAGTTGTGAAGCTTGCCGGGTCAGACATTTTCTACTCGTCAGTATGTTGTCATTCTCGATGTACAATATTTTTTCTCATTTTTAGCACTTTTACACAATATTTGATACACATATCAACTGTTATTTCAATGATTAACATATGCACAAAATGTAAAATATTTATATTTATATGACTTAAAACGGAAAAAAGTCTACATGCACATTGAGTTTACAGCACCGGAACGCGCGTTTTAATTTTAGTACCGTGTGGGAAGGGTTAACAATTTGGTTTTAGGATTGATCTTCTTGATTCGTTCATATTTTTTACCAGTGTTATCATTTTGATAAAAATTCGATCATCTAAAATAGTGGACGTTTGGAGACCCGCGTTCGAAAATATTCAAATTCAAATCGCGGAACAAGTCCTACGGCCGCTTGTTTTATGTGTCCAAGATTAGGTCACAATTATGCAAATGTCGTCCAGATCCACAATGGCCGCGGTTTAGGCACATCCGCACTGCACGGAGTAATTTAATAATAATTATCGCGCACTTTGGGCCGTCTTTCGGGGAGGCCGGGGCGCGGTGGACGCCATTTATTAAATTAAAAAACAAAACAAATCCGGCCGCGCACGGAATGCGTTTAATATTCATCGCGGAAATGTTTGAAATTTTCATTACGGCGACAAACAAAGAAGAGAAACAGTCAGAGACGCGGTCAGTTCCGTTGGAGAATTTCAAATCTTTCGGAGGCCCCGGGCGCGCGCGGTAATTATATTAAAATATTTTCTACACATTACGCGGAGAGGCAGCCGGGGCGAAGCGCCGACCGCTGTCCAAACTTTCGGCCGACTTAAATCAAAAAATGATTTTTTACATAACTGGTTAAATCTTAAAATACTTAAATCCATCATCCAGATTTGGTAAGGTTTTTTATTGATTTATTTGGAAATATTAACAGATATAAAAAAATGATATATATTATTAAATGAGTGTAAATAGTTAGTGATTAATATGTTAACTTATATCCTAACATATCTCACATAGGAATAATTTCGAAGCAGTACATAATAAAAATATAAGCGTGTTAAAATAAAAGACATAAATTGTAACAGTAGTGAGTAGAACATAATAAAGTAAATAACAATAATAAGTTATACGTATTACCTAGCTTTAATTATATCTTGCAATGCAGTAATGAATCAATTTTCAGTTATTAATCAAGTATTAATTCAATGTTGCGTCGCAGAATTATGTTCACTTGTGATCTTAGGTGATAATGAGACACATGATAGATATCGATGTCGGTGAACAAGTCGTTGTAGACTCGGCACATTCTCACTATGGGGGAGCGTAATCCGTAATTGGTACCAGCTACAGGAATGTGGAAGGTGCATTGTGTTCTAGTAGCTCTTGCTGGGACGCTGGTTATCGGTGATGACTGCTCCTCAATTGACCGGAAAAGAAAAATGCCCGACTAAAACATATAATAGAGTAGCTTGTTGGTGTAGTGGTCATGGTCGGTGGTTTGAGCTCCATTCCATGACACCAGCAAGTTGGTCCTATTTTCGAAGCACAGGCTTTTGGCTTAGTTTGAGAATAGTAAAAAATATTGATGCGACACGTAGTCAATGTTCGCGTCTCTATTTTTTAAATAATTAAAAAAAAAAAGTCTAACAGAGACGAAGCTACAGTAAAGAAATGAAATGAAATTTGGTAAATAAATCTTCAGAATTTAATAAATTTTTTATTTTGCTTCAAATTGCGAGAGAGGTGGTTAAATCAGTTTATAGTAACTGACGTACGATACGTATACTTTTGATTTTAATTTTAAAAGAACCGTTGGACTACTACGTATATAACGGTGCAACTTTTAGCCATCGACAGATTTTGATTTGTGTTCATTTCTAGTTTCAGATCTTTCTTTAAAAAAATATCAAGGGTGCAGCTTCTGGAGTGCTAAAATTGACATCAGAATCACCAGCGCCTTGTTTTTTTTTCCATTCCAGCCGGCCGCAGACTTCTTTACCGACTCGTATAAACGCTTTAGTCGTGTTGCTCGCCGGTGTATCTCGTACTTCATGTTACACTTTTTCGTCGGTATCACGAAATAAGTCCCATAAAAAGAGCTTAAAAATATTACATATCCATAAAATTTATGTTAGTTAAATGATATTGATTTTAAAGGAACCAAAAACACGAGTATTAATGCCATTTTGCAACAACTTCAATGGGTAGTCTGCGTTGTCAGAAAGCCTGAAATCTGCCTTTGATAAATATATTTTTAACTCCCAGCTGTCCTAAGACAAATGCTCACATGGAAGACAAAACTCCTTGAAATTAAACCTTTATAAGACCAACAGTAACAGCAATTCCTGAGAAATTTCTCGTTTCCCGCCCAATATAATCCAATTTTCTACCGAATTTGGCTTCTACTGGATAAAAACAGAATTTTCGTAATTTTTAAAAAATAACACTTCATTTTCTCTCTAAGTACCCCAAATATATCTAATATTGTTATATGTAGCACGTTAATTTTGTTATAAATGTGTATAAATAATAAGTGTAGCTTGATGGTGTAATGGTCATGATGCTCGCCTAGTGATCTGGTAGTTAGAAGTTTGAGCCCCATTCTAGTATATCAGCAAGCTATTTTCATAGCACAAACGTTTAGTTTATTTTGCAAATGATAAAAATGTTGATGTGATAAGATCGTGTTCGCTCAATTTAATTCGTTCATCTCTATTTAAAAAAAAAAGACAGGCAACCTAGTTGGAGAGTAATGATAAAATGGCAACCAACGCTTCAAAGTAGAACGCCAACGGCATATAGCTGATAGAAAAGCAATCAACATGAGAAAGAGAAAAGTAATAGAATACAACTACTGTGTTTCTCTTCCAAATATTTCAAAGCTTGGACTCCTTAATCACCAGAAAGACATTCTTCCTGAGCTATGGGGAACAGCCAATGATTTTTTTAAATATATATTTTTTGAAAAAAGCAAAAGTTTCGGTAATAAAATTCTATCGAGATAATCATAATCAATGAGATGAATTGTATGTAGTGCAGATTTTTGGAATTATCATGAATATAATATTATCTGTAATCTCACCCACAGTTTCAATATCTTGGTCCGAATATAAAGGTTTCTCTGACAGAAGGATTGGCTAGGGGACAGTGGGCTATATGGGCACGCCAGGTAAAGTTAACCATTTTGCTGGTTTTCTTTCTGCAAAAACGTGAACAGTGCGTCGATTGCATAATTATTAATTAACACTGAACTACATACAATTCAGATAAGAGTACTCCGAAAAATTTAATTGATAAAATGACACCAAATTAGACGGGAGTTTTAAAGTCATCGGTAAGGTAAGTCATCGTTCGGCTCAATTATCGAAATTGTTTATTTTTTTGTCTTTTTCAAGGCTTTACATTATTTACGTTTATTTTAAGTTTTATTTCACTATGCCCGTCTCGTTAAAAACGTTGTATTGAGACAGACAAAGTTTACAATCAGTAATTTTTTGTCGCATCATGTATATTTTTAAAATTGTTAATGTCTTGTACAATTGTTCTGAAGTAAATTAATTAATTATCATGTTCCTACCAGGCTTAATAGAACTTTTCATCGCTAGCCTGAATAATTTCATTATATATCAAATTCACAAATAAAAAGATAGATAGATTTATTTTATTTATTTTTTATTTATTCGAATTGAAGTTTACAATGCATGAAAATATTTTACAAAGAAAAAGGATGAAACATTTGAATAATATCTGCTTACATGTTGCCACACATCTATTAATCGCTTACAATAATATCTTTAAAATTACTTTAAGTTGATGTGTTTAGTGTGAACATGTATGTGTCTGTTTGTGTGTGTGCGCGCCTATGTATGTGTGTGTTAGAGTGTGTGCATTGTACGTTGGTTTTAAGCCTATGAAATAATTATTTTAAGTTTTTACTTAAGAATATAATGTATATGTCTGCGAATAAGTCTATGCCAAGGGAATTCTCGTATTGTAAGAACAAGTTTATGATTTTACTGATAACCGAGTTTTTGGGTCCTTAGTTCTATATTTCTTGGGTCGGAAAAGGGTTGTGTTTACATCAATACAAGGTTTATTGATGGCAAATATTATTCAAAATTATAATTTACATTTTTTATTACATACGTAATTATAATCATGCAATTTCCAAGTGGAAGTAGGCAGAGAGGATAGAGCGTCACACTCTTGCATCAGCCACATTTATTCATCTTCGCGTTGAAGCTCGACAATTGTTGGATGGAATTAAAAATATTTTTCCTACAATTAAGCTTACATTTTTATCTTGATTTGCAATTTTTTGTGCTGAAATTTAAATTTTTATTGTATTTAGTTTCTCAATGTTGGAATTTAGTGATAATTGGGAGTCACCTTAATTTTACTCGTAGTAATTTTTTTTTATCCAAACCTTTTTGTGTATAATGAACTTTTGCACTTTTTTGTTCTTTTATATATCTTTTATAAATTCTGTTATTATATATTTCACGGTATTGAAATCTCATATATTGCCTTGTATTATAATCATGTCAAAAGTATTAATTTTCAAAGTTACATTGATCAAGTTATCGCTAAAGGTGATAGTTGTTATTGAAAATAACATAATTTTAAAATAAACATCAGCGCAGTGTTCATTTAAAAGTGTTGAATATTTACACATTATCTTCGTCCGTTGTTTAGAATGTTGAGCAAACAAAACAGCGGTCGCTCCGTCATATGAAAATTCGCGAACTCCCCCTTGGTAGCCCTCCTTCCCCCACCCATTGCGGGAGATTGTATCATAATATGAGGACGCGCCTTTGAGTGGATAACTCGGACTCTCGAATATCCGCCGATAGATAATCCGGATTACATTAGCATAATTAATGCATGTAGTAAAGTGTCTAAAATGTAATCCTACGAACTATATATTTTGTAAAGCCTATGTACATTTAGAATACTCTGTTCATAGTAATTAGTACACAAAATATTGATATTTTTGGCTTGTTAATCGATAGAACTGGTATCAAAAACTGTAGCAAATAGTATTTTGACCACTGGCTAACAAAGAACTGGGAACCAAACATTCAAAAATTAAGATGGCAAGTGATCCTTTTATGAGAATCAAATGTCGCACTGAACAAGATCGTGAAACCATAGAACAGCGTTAATTTGTGTGAAATTAAGGCACAGTACAATAATAAGTGAGTGAAATATTTGGGAGACATTTAACGGATATAAAATATAGAACGTACTACAATTTAACTCGTGTCCAGTGACTTTCTTTGGTAATAAATGAAATTAAATTAATTTACAGTGTTTTCATTTGTCCACCAAAATCATGAACCATGAGTTTTTTAATTTTTTAAAAATATTTATTAGAAACTAACAGAATAATAGGTACACGATACTGTATTATTAAAAAATATAAATGTGTATTTTTACATTTAAGTATATTTTACATGTACATTTATGTGTAATATATATTTAAGTAGTGTTTAAATGTAGTGCGATTAGTATTTAATAAATAATTGATTTAATGGATCTATAGGTTCAGGTCATCGTTTAGAAAATGGATGTTGTGTATGAGTGAGTTCTTGAACGATGATAATGTATCTGCAAGAATATCAGCATCAATGTTAAGGTAAGCACAATACAAATTATATGTGCTACACAACCTTGTGATGGGAGAAAAGTAGCCAACATTATTAGTTTGCTGTCTTATTCTAAAGATCTCCGGGTTTCTTATACGGGGTTTAACATGACATGTTAACTGGAAATTTATTAGCGATTTATTAATTAATGGTTAATTAAATATTCAATGTACAAAGTTACTTAAAACGAAAAAAAATCAAGGCCATTATTTAAATTACACTTTTTGCAATATATCACTCGTAAATGAACATTTTATTATCGCTGGGTAAAACGATTTAACATTCACTAGAACATTCAAACCATTTCTCGTACGTATTATTTATTTCGCCAATTAGATATGTCACTCGATTACTTCGCTCGATATCTGTCGCTTCGAAATTCACGACTGGCCACCCTGAGCGTCGTATTACCACTCGCGCGTACTTCGCACTGAATCAAACTGTTAAACACGACAACTCTTGCGCCGCGGCCTAGTTCGTTATTCTAGTGTTAAAGAGAAGATTCTCGTTGCTCCTCGGTTGTACCATGCATTTCTAGACGTTTGTAGATGTTTCCCAAAGGTAGTGTTGTGACGTATTAAAAAGAATTCGGACAGTGCGCAATTCCTTTTGCTTGCCATTCCGGGACTATAAATAAAATAAGAGAGCCACGACTCTTCCCGTACTTTACTCACTAAATAAAAATTAGTTTTTTTTTAAATAAAAACACCTTAATTGTTTTTGAAAACAAAAATTTTAAACTATGAAATGTGCCAATAAATGACGCCGCTGCCAACGGAATTCTGTTTCATAATTGCATTTATTGGCTCATTTCATACTTTGGAATTTTTAATTTTAAATAACAATAATCGAGGTATTTTTATCAAGAAAAACTAACTTTATTAAGCGAGTAAAAACTCAAAATACGGGAATAAATAAAATATACTGTTTAAAATCATCTTTTTATATAAATAAAAAGCGTTTTGAAATCAACAAAAAACGTAAAAATTTCTTGCAAATTTAAAACATTATAACTTTATTAATATTGAATATTTATTAATTTTTCTTAGTATAAATTCTAGATAATGAAGTATACTTTATACGTATAAAAAAACATATTACGCGTACATATAAATATTCATTAAAACTTTGCGCCGCCTATGACACTAAAAACGATTTTTTTGCCGTGGTCTGTCGATTAATGCTTATATTTTCTTAATTATTGTAAATAATATTAATTTTATTACTTTTGTATAAGAAAAAAAGTTCTATCTAAGTTATTGCCCTATTTGCAGTCTTGAATATACATTCTGATATCATTAGACCAGCCTTAACGGATTATTTTTTTAACGGATAATCGGAAACAGACAAGCACTTGCGCGTGCGCGAGAGCATATAAATATCTGCAGTAAATAATATATACCGAATACGGCAGAGAGCAAAGGTATGAAAATGACAAGCGTACCCAGCGCCAAGTCTATGAGATAATGTGGTTATTTTATTTGACATCTTCTGCGGTGCGGCTTTATTTGGTCCTCCCTGTATGCTTAACGCAAAAGGATTTAAATTTGAAATTATTTATCAACAAATTCGCCTGACCTGATTATGTTTCATTTTGAAAGTTAATTAAGTTACTTAAATTACTCGACTGTGTTGGACATTTTATCTTGAATGAGCGAATTTTAACACGAATAAAAAATCTTTTTCTTGAATTATAATTATGGTGATGATCACCCAAAGCGCCTCAGAACAAATAGTGCACGTCAGTAGGTATACTAGTGATGGCATTTTAATCTGATTTGTATGTGATTGTATCGATGATTGGGAATTAATTTTTCGATATTTGAAGGGTAACCTTTGGTACGAGACACCTGTTATTTTTTGGTTACCAATAATAATCGATACAATCAGATACAGTTAAAATAACGGTTTAATCCACCACAGCATACGTTACAAACTGTACCAAAACACGCCCAGCGAATGGACACATGCGCTTCACGCTTCAATCTCTCTTCGGTCCTGTCTAAGTCAGCAGTAATACTGCACGCACTCCTCGGTATCAAGTATTTAAATATAGATTTCAACCCGTCAATATTTTTATATGTAGGCATATTCTGAGAATATATTTACTGGATTTTGGCCCCATAGGGATGATCAATTAATTAAGATGAATTATTTATTTATTTATTTCTATTTAACTGTAATTTCGGATATTTTATACGCACCGGTGCGTATAAAATATCCGAAATTACAGTTAAATATCTCTAAGGACCGTAATAACAACCTTAACTCTTTATTTCTATTTATTCATTTAACGTCCTTTTGGGTTTTTACAAAATATAAATTTAAAAAATAACATAAGACAGACAGATTTTTACATACAGTTAAAAGGTACAAGTACATATAATAGAATTGTGTAAATTTAAATTCCTTTTAAATGATATTTTTGAGTTTCTTCAAATCTTTCAGAACGGTAGTATTAATAAAATAATTCTGGCCTACCCTAGTGTAATGTTAGTAATTCGGAAAGAATTTCATTACACGGAAAAAAGTATATTGCTTTCTAAATTCCGTAAAAAATCAATTGTGAAAGTCTCATCGAACGATATCAAAAAATAATTAATGGTATCAAAAATAATTAGCGACCTCTGTGGAGATTTAGGGGGAATGAAAATGGCTGTCACAGGCCGGTATAAAAGGTTGTTACAACACATATGTGATGCAATCCAAATATATACAACTTCCAAAAATTAGTAAGACATGGTATATTCTATCATGGTGGAAATGGCGAACGTTACGTATGTGTAAAGTGATCACTTAAGCCTGCCAAAGATCGGTCGTAAGTCCGATATACACCATAAATGACTTCTATACCTACTTTCCCATACTAAAAATAAATACAGTTTCGTCTCTGTGAGACATCCATAATAGACATTAATTGCTTTTAAAGGATTCAAATGCATATAATTGATTTGTGTAAATTTAGATTGCAGTTAAAAAGATTCTAGTGCAAGTACAAGTTATAGAAGTATTACAGAGAAAAAAATATTAACATGAGAAAACATGAATGCAAGTCTTTTTTATATGATGGCCCAGAGCCTACAAGACCCGCATGAGATGGCTCAAGTGATCGTAAGAACGTTCGCACATTATCAAGTTTTGAAAAGTTCTATATTTATTGCGAATCTGAGAATCTTTCGTTTACTTGAATGGAATATGCTCAACACATCTGAAGTCTATTCTCACGAACTAATTACATAGATTTCGCAGCTGATAATGATACCTCTATATTTCTCAAACCTCCCTGCTCTAATGCGCAGTACTCAATACTCACTTCTATTACCCTAACTGTATTAGCCTTAGTATCTTTACATGTCGTAATGGGCCTAACACAGGTTTTAAAAATTCGGTCAACACAGGTTTTATAAAATATAAACCTTGCTATTTGTGAGCATGTGCTTGTTCCTGCAGATATTATTGCACCCTAATTAGTTTGCTCTCTTACTTCACTGTAGAGATAACCGAGATCAGTGACCAGATATATCGACGCCCAGATATTTAAGCCGCATCATCTAGCCTATAGGTTTGACTCTCTTAAGGTGTTCTGAGATCAAATTTCTTAAATTGATTAAAATAATTTATTTTAAATCTAACAACAGACTAATTGATTTACACAAATATATCAATCAATTTGAAAAGACATGCAGACAAATCAAATCAACGAAAAAATATTTTGGCTGCTACCGTGATTCGAACCAAGGATCTCCATTCTATCCGGGAATGGCGCGTTATCCAATTACACCACAGCGGCTTAGTACATTAATTGGATAACGCGCCATTCCTGGATAGAGTGGAGATCCTTTGGTTCGAATCCCGGTAGCAGCCAAAATATTTTTTCGTTGATTTAATTTTTCTGTCTTTTTTAATTGAATAATAAATTTGTTTGAATGAATAATTTTTATTTATTACAGAGGCAAAACACATCACAAAAACACCCAGGCTTGAGTAAATCACTTAGATTAATTGTGACCTCACCGGGAATCGAACTCGGAACCCTTGGTGTGAGAAACCAGTGTCATACCCACTGGGCTACGAGGGCCGCTAAACTTCACAATGTGTTCCTTTAATATATTATTGATTTACGGTGTTCCTTTAATTATAAAAATGGGTTCCTTTAATATATTATTGTTTTACGGTTGATCTGGCAAACATTTTTCGTCGTCGGACATCTGGGGGTTAAGGAGTTTTATCCGATGTTGCCAGGTGGATCCGGAATCACATTAAACTCCGGGCATTATATTAAATTATAAAAACAGTTTTGATTATGAGTAACGTACGGAGTTTGGCAGTAAAGTTGTCGCAGGGGATACTATTCATTACCAACCCTAACGGCGGGGTGAATAATAAGTCAGACACTTATAAACATTCCCTAATAATTAAATGCGTCATCAATAATTCCTCCTAATGGCCCGAACGAGTAAAGCATTTTTGAAACTCTAAAATTAATCGGAATAATTTTGCGCTAATGTTCAAACTTAACATCCTGATTGGTCTTAATATCGCCCAAAGATGAATACAGACTGCGTGCAATAGAAGTACAAGGTTTGAAGAAGAGTGTGTTAGAAGATGAATCACTGGGAGAAAGTCAAAGGTATAAAATTATAAACAAAAAATTAGAAATTTATAATATTATAAATTCAGAATTCGGTAATTTAATGCACTTTTTAAAAGTTTTTATCAAAATATATAAAATTTTATGAATAACCATATTTTGAGTGCCTATCTGTCAGTAACTCGCTGGAATTACAACAAAAACACTGATGATGACTAGTTGTTGATAAGGTCGGGGCGCCCGAGTATGACACGTCAATCAGCGCACGTCTTAGATTACACGCAAGGGTCGTTATTAATTATTATTATGTTCATCATCACGCCCTCGTTCAAAAATTAACCAAAATAAGCATTGGATAATTATGCGTCCGTCCCGATGAAGATGCGGTGCTATCGAAACCGGTAGACGTGAAGTTTCTCCAAGTGGTTTATACGAGTATATGTACAAAGTTTTTAGTTAAGGTGATCGTCCGGAAAAGTGAGAGAATTTCACATTTTTTTCTTTATCTGTTGGGTCTTTTTACAAAATTTTTGTTTCTAAATATATTATTTTAAATTTTATTTATTTGGTTCCACATATTTTTAATGCGGATATCTTGTTAAAATTACATAAACTGAGTTATTTAATCAATTAATAAGTTACCAAATATACGATGTTTTAAAAATGAAGAAAATTGCTCCACTTTGTGGGTCTTTCAAGACTGAATAACCTCGTGAGATATCTCTTTTTTCTCAATAATATTATATAGCAAACAATTATCCTAAACATATTTAAATTATTTAAGAATCCATCAGTTTGTTTGCTTACAATTTATTTTTTAAAAAACACTGATTTTCTTATTTTGTGTTTTTTCCAACATATTGACTGCTTTTTTGTTGTTGAATAAATTAAAAGAATATTATAATTTTATAATTAATATAAAAAAATCAAAAACTGCTTCTAGATTTCAGATATCAGCTTTTTAATCAAGGCACTTGTGTCTTAAATTCCTCGCGTCTTGATTAAATATCTAAAATCAGAAATATGGACAGAGATTTTGATCTTTTTTTTATTATTTTAAAATAATAATATCTCTTCTTTTAATTATTTAGTCTGTGTTCTTTTATCAAAATAACTGTATTTAAAATATATGGAACCTGATGAATGAGTTATAAAATGATATATTTCCATACAAAAATGTGATAAAAAACGCAAAACAAGATATGAGAAAAAATTGTGATATTTGCTCACTTTGTTCGACGATCGCTTTATAATAATTATGTCCAACCACAAAGTTAACGCTTTAAGTATCAAGAATATAATTAAATTACTTTTGTACAATTTAAAATTATATAACAATAGAAAATGAGTATAAAATATAAAAAATATTAACTTTAAGTAAACACTGGTTAGTCGAATACACGCAATCTAATATTAACACTGCTTCCGATATTTAGAGACCCCCCCGTCCGCCTAAGTGTGTGCCCCCGCCCACCGGCACGCGGGCATAAAGTATTCAATGCGTAGTGTGTATTTAACTAGTATTTATTCAGTGGCTTTGTGAAATTATTGTATTAAAACATTTCGGTCAGCGCGCCGAATCGTCGGTCGGCGCTCGCGGGATTAAAAATTCATCCGGGGGTCAACTCTCTCAGATTGGGTCGGACGAATGGCCACTGGCACTTGAGAGGTTAACTCTGGACCACTTTTCATTAATGCATTTTGTATGCTTTCTGTTGTGAAAACATCGTTCGCTGTAATCGTTCCTCCTCACTGCAATGCGTAGGTGGATCGATGCTGTAGACCTATTTTCATATAAGAAAGACAATCGAATTGGTATGTGAAAGTCGTGCGAACGAGGCACATTGTTTTGTTGTTGGTGTTTATACTCGTAAACACCAAATAATGCGCGTCAGACATACGGCTTACACATACTAATTCGATTGTCTTTCTTAAATGAAAAGAGGTCCACCTTGCAACACAATTTATTTATTAATAACATACAAGGTGTCTCATAGCTAAAAGGAAACATTTTACAGGTGGATTCTTTTCTTAACAATGAGTCAAAAATCTTCAAGCAATCAAGACCTAATATCAATTATTATGAAGATTTGTTATATCAATGTATGCATTTTCTTTCAATATTTCTGACTTTTTTTTTGAAAACGGTTGAACAATCATTACAATAACTTATATCAATTATGAAAAATTCATTCGTTTTAGTACAGCTCGAATAAAATGATAATTTTTTTTTTTTTACAAAGTTTTTATCATTTTATTTGAGTTGTATTGAAGCGAATTAATTTTTCATAGCGCAGTTCCTCGATAACGTTAGAGATAGAAATTACTATCTAGAAAATTATGCTTTTTTGCTTCTTATATTATTATATTCTATCTCATTATTATTTGAGTCAACTGGCAAATAATTTCACGAAATTAACTGTATTAACGAAATCCAGTAATTTGGGAAATAGTTAAACTGATTTACCGATTCATCAATATATATTTATAAAAAAAAACCGATATAATATGCGAGTTAGATGGGGGTGGCTGTGCGCGGGTGGGAGTGGGTGACGAAAATGTGCTTTCTAGCACATTTTTTTGTTATGGGAAGGCTGCAAATGCTTCAGATTGTTTCAAAATAGGCGCGTCGACTGTGTCGGTGAGTCTAGAAGGTTCCGGAAAAAACTGATCTAGAAAGTTTTGGAAGGAGAAGGTTATAGAAAATTCCATAAAGTTCTATAAGGTTCTAAACTGAGTAGCGGAATGTGTCGATGTGTCTAGAAGGTTCCTGTACATTCGATAAATTTCTTGAAAGTTCTGGAAGGAGAATGTTCTAGAAGGTTCGCCAAAGTTCTATGACAATCCAAACAGTGTACTGAAAATCTACGCGTGCAAAGCCGCGCGGGCACAGCTAGTGTATGTATAAATAGGGTTTTTAGAGTCATAAAACTGGTAATGGCCATGGTATTGAAAATGTCCTTAGGTTTTCACGGCCGTTCAGAATCTTCTGTGTGTAGTTTTCTGGGATATTCTGCCGTGTATATGTGACCTCTCTGGCCAACGCTTGAGGTGCGCTGATTTCGTGTCACACTCTAATTATCTTAAGATTTAATTCCAGCAAGTTACAAATTAACGGACAGACAGACAGCGAAATTAGTATATTTAGATTAGATACGCGAGTATATTAATATAGTAAAACGATAGGGATTAAAAGTTCACGCATTCGTGGTAGCCTGGGCAGTAAACTGGAGGAACGACAGTTGAGACGGCACATAGGACGGAGACCACCAGACCACACGGTGAAGCAGGCAATGTCTATAGAGCTTCATCGATAGTCATCCAGAGGAAGAACAAAGAACTCCTGGATGACTCAATGCTCCAAAATCCTACAGATAAAAGATCTGGATGAAAGCGATATCCAGAACCGATGAAGATACAGCCTGATAACGAGAAGAGCCGACCCCAACAGCCTACCTAGGTAATGAGTTGGGACAGAACAACGAAGAAGAATAAGGTATGCGAGTTTATTAGGCATCTGACGCTCGCCTAGTGATCTGGTGGTTGGTGGTTAGAGCTCCATTCCAGAACACCAGCAAATCAGTCCTATTTTCATAGCACAAGCGTTCAGCTTATTGTGAAAATAGTAAGAATATTGACGCGACACGTATTCCGTGTTCGCATCTCTATTAAAACAAAAACATTTACCATGGGAATTGCTTCAATAACTCCAATATTCTTATCTTGACCAGATGTATACAAACCGATGTCGGATGTACTTGGCGATACGTCAAATAAACGCGCGAATAAATGCAAAACCTCAACGACAGACTGCGGTGGGAAAAATCTGTAAACTGTAACTACTACCCACACCCGGCCCTGTTCGTCCTTTTTCGGCTCGCTCGAACCGGCGAGTGCGAAGGGGACGGCGGAACACCATCGGTCGCGGGTCGAAATTGAGCCGGAGTTCACTTGTTTAATCTGCACGGGCGAGTCCCGCCGCCGAATTTGAAAAACAAATTTGAATTTCGAACGGAACGGAATTGGGATAATTTCGAAATTAATTGCCGAAAACTCCGATAGGGGCACGGCCCAGTAAATAAACGAATCACATCTCCTGAACAACTTAGTGTACATTACTTTTTGTACATACTGTAGGGAAATAAATAAATACCTACTTATCTTGAATAAATTGAAAGCGTGCACTTTTGAGTATATTTTCGTTAGGGTGGCCATATTTTGCGATCTGTAAAATATTTTTAATGAAAATTTTTTCAATATTCAGGAGTAGTAATACATTGTAACATGAGTTGACGATGGCTTGTCACTCCACTCTGAAGTAGTGTCAGGTAAAGACAATTGGAATAAGTTTGGTGGTGACGCTTATATGATGTTTTTGAAGATTTATAAAAAAAATAAGTAATAGGTAGGTATATTAAATAGTTCCATCAAAGATATTTGATATTTAATTTGAAAAAATAATAAATAACCCAGCTTCGGTATATAAGTGATTTGTGAAAATATTTTGATTTAATTGATTGTAAAGTTGATAGCAATTTTCCCTTTAATGTGAGACGGTGTGCGATTGCATATTTATACATATATTTGTCCGCACACATGTTACTCTATGTGTAACAGACAGGGAAAGTGGATATCCGAGAGCGCGTTGTACTGTTGATGCCTCATCAGCGATTTTGCGCAATTGCCTCGGTCAGTGTATATATTACGAGCTCAAGCTCAAAGAAGAAAGTCGAGTTCTGTCATCGGATCTAGCAGACCTCCACTGCGCGCCCACAGACTTCCTTTGCCATTTTAATTTAACTTCACTTGCTCCCGGAGCTTCCCTCCGGTGAGAAGTAAATATCCCCACGCAATCCCAAATACTCTTTTATTCCACGAACCCACAACCTTTCCCTAAATATGTTTATTTAAATTTTCGTCAGGCGGTATTGTGTTTTTTTTTAATATGCATACATCCTTTTTACATGATTTTGCGAAACTACATTTGAGTTTGTACGCACGTTAAAGTATACGTTATATATTCAGAATACATTATTTAATAACTCTTTAAAATAAAATTTAATTTTAAGAAAACGGTATATTAAAGATGTCATCATATTTAACAGTTCATTGTAGGTAATGCTAATGCTTATTTAATTTAATATTAAAAATTCTATGTATTTTTGTCCAGTTACATTTTTTTTTGTATTGCAATATGTCATGAGGCTAGTCCTTGCATGCTTGTTTTTTTCTTTTTTATTTTTTGTTGTTTTTTGTCATTAATGTTTGAATCGTTGTTTATAATAAAGTCTATACCCCTCATATATATATGTACCTAAGACTAAAATTATTCGTAATCTTATATGGTTTATATGATGAAGGTGATGTCGCAGAAATATTATTATAAAAGAAGAAATATTCAGGGTTCGCATCTCAGTGGTAACCAAACGTTTTAAGATAATTTAATTGGCACCTACAACATTCTTATTGATTCATGTAGTTTGTAATAAATCATGTTTTCAACATCGAAAGGTCTTACACAGTTTACAGGTCGAAGCACCTTCCGTAGCCCTCCGGTGGCCAGAAGTGGCCGCGAAGTGACCGGCCTACATTTTTGAATTTATTCTTCTTTTGGCGCGTTCAGGGATTTTTTTATTGCAACGAAAGTTGCGCACGCAGCGTGTAGCGGAAATGCGATACCAAAACTAACGAGACCATAGATGTTTTCAAGAAAGATTTTGCATGTCGTCAGCGCCGTGTTTTAAAGGGGCTTGTTATGATTATATCAATTAATAAATTAAACACTCACCCTGCGCTGTAATACACGCGAGTCCCAGAAAAACAAAATATCTGAACGTACGGTGCACTTTGGGAGTGAACAAATATTAGAAATGCGCAGTGCTTTATATTGCGATTCCAAATTTGAATAATTAAAATTGGAACCAGCGCCAGCTACGTGCGGCGGCAAAATTAAAAGCCTGAGACAGAATGAAAATCTATTCCATATAACCGTATGGAATATTCCGTATTTATGTATTTTATCTCGCTCTTTACTTTGCTAGTTGAAATTCACTGTGTACCGGGTTCCCAGAAAATAAATGTATCACTTTACACATTAATTATTTATTTAAATGGCGTTGGAATGAACCGCAAACTTTTGACTAATATTTAGTTGTAGATGTTAATACAAACATTTGGCGACACCTCTGAAGATATTCAGCGTCTATTCCATGTTCTTTTTACGTATTTAGTAAAGTCAGGAGTCAGGATACTTCAATAATGTGATTCTTTGTATGTCGCATAATGCTCTAAAGATGTGCACAAAATGCATAAAGTCTCCACCAGAGAAAAGTTGATAACAAAAATTAGTATCATTGTCAATCCTTTAATGTGTCGTGCGTAATCAATGCGACAGCGGGTATGCAATCAATAAAAACTTCAAACCGACATTTTTATTTATTTATTTATCTTCATCTTGTTACATGACAGGAGATGGAGCCGCTCATCTCACTAGGGAGAACCTGTGCCGAGATGAGCAGCTGAACAATATAGTTAGAACAAAAAATATTTTTTTATTTATTTATACATTTATACAATTATATTGATAACCGTTATCTGCGTGTCGACATGATCTAAACTTCGGTTTAAGAATTCAATTAGTCAGATGCCAGTTTTCTCAGTACCGTTTTTTGGAACGCAAGCATGGACACATACTGAAGGAATGCCAAGACATCTCGAAGCATTTAAGATGGGATATACAGAAGAATGGTCAAAATCCACTGGATGGATAGTTACGCACACATGAAGATGTTAAAAAATTTAAATTGGTATATCTCAGACATGCAATAAAATACATATCTAAGAAAAAGCGTAATGCAGGGTATGATTACTGGAAATCAAGACCTGGAAGAAGCAGAGCATCATGACTGAAGAACAAAAGACAATAACGTGACCGGTCTACCAATGCGGAGATTTTCCGGACCACGATAAACAAAGCGGTGATAGCCAACGGTTGTTGAATAGATGAGGTATGAGAGGTTTACATTAAAATAAATATATCTTTTGTACTAATGACAACAGCATACTTCATTTTTTTTTATCAACAAAGAATAAGGCAGAGGAGGAACGAAAGTAGATTGAATGCAGTGGAGATGAGATACCTTAGACGTATATATGGCAAATCCATATCTGTTAGGATCTGTTGTGAAATTTTACTTGTTTAAGAATAATCTGATATTTCGTGTATCTATTCATATTTAGTTTAAATACATCATAAAAAACAGCACATATGAACCAAAAAATGGCCATCCATTGACAAAGTCATGCTAGAAAATGAGATATTGGAAAGCAAAGACAAATAATATTTTAAAAAGTTTCAAAACTAATATTTAGAAAAATTAATGAATATGTTTGTGAAGAAAAATGGAAAAAATTACTTTTTTTGGAAAAATTAGATATATTAAAATATATACAGCGTTATTTGGAAAATATTAATAACCTCACAGGACTATATTCCTGCCTTGATTATGAGTCGAAAATGTTGAAGCTATCATGACCTAATATCAATAGTTATGGAGATATGCGACATCAAGGTTTGCATTCTTTTCAATATTTCTGACTTATTTTTTGTAAAGCGTTGTATTGTATTACACGTTTAGTATTGGGCTCCCTTCATTGTGCGATGTACGAAAATATGCATGGCGCTGTGTGTCTACACATATCGTCAACTATTATTTTTAGTATTAGACGTAGTAAGGTACATTTAAAAAAATATATTACAAATACCCACAGAATTTACTCAAGTTACAAAAGTTCATTTCCATATTTAAATACACTCGTTGTCGAGGAGTGCGCACGTATTACTATTGATGTGGTCAAGGCCGTGGTGATAATGAAGTTCGCTAGGTGCAAGCGAACCATCTGTTCTGGCGTGTTTCGAATGGCTTCTAACGGGTGGCGGTACGTGACCTCACAGCGAAAACAGAAGACATCATTAAACTCCTATACAGAGTCTGTTTTGATTTATAATAAATCACGGTAATTGCCAAATAAATAATTTAAATCACTTTTTACATAGTGAATGAATGTTTGAACCTTCGTGTACTTGAATTACTGCAGTTGGTGTTCACTCGAACATAAATTGCAGGCGGAGAAATTGTCAGAGCAAGATAGATATACAATAGATCGCTAGTACGGAACAGATGTACTGTGAATTGTAAAGAGACATCTTTGTAAATATTTTATAATTAAATCGAAGCAATATTACGCTGATTTTTTATATGTTTACTTTTTGTAATTTTTTTTTAATTGTCTGGCCTTTAATCATTTCAATTGAGATGGCCTTTCAATGTCATCTCCGTGCGGCGTCAAAAAATATCAACCTGGCGATGTATGATTAGGACCGATATGGGAGCTTTTGCCCATAAAACGGTCCTGGGATTGCGGTGGGGCTCCACTCACTGTTCACAAACGAGTGATATATCAAGAAATAGTTTGATTTAATGAATTGCGTCAAGTTAAATTCGTATAAAGTGACGTTGTACATTTAGGAATTAATGAATAAATCGCTAATTAAATTCCAATTTTTTTTATCTGCCTTGCGCAGCCACGTAACGTGACAATAGTAAATTAATAAATAAATAGTAAAAAAATTAACCTGCGAAAATGACAAATTTTCGCAAATTCGACAATACCTACGGGGTTATTTGGAAAACATTATTAACCTCGCAGGACTATATTTCTGCCCTGATTATGAGTCGAAAATGTTCAAGCTATCATGACCTAATGTCAATAGTTATGGGATACGCGACATCAAAGTTTTTTTCAATATTTCTGACTTATTTTTTGTAAAACGTTGGACTATCATTACAGTAACTTATATCGATTACAAAAAATTCATTAATTTCAATACAATAAATAAAATGATAAAAACACTGAAAGTTTTCCAACTGTAATTTGAAGGTTTTTATTATTTTATTTTACTTGTATTAAAGTGTATTAATTTTTCATATTTGATATAGGTAACCGTAATAATAGTCCAACGTTTTACAAAAAATATGTCAGAAATATTAGGAAAAAAATGCAAACTTTGATGTCGCATATCTCCATAACTATTGATGTCATGATAGTTTGAACATTTTCGACTCATAATCAAGGCAGGAATATAGTCCTGCGAGATTATTTATATTTTACAAATAACCCTGTATATGTAGGGACCACCGATATTTTTTCAGATAAATATGTACTTTTTCTTGCTTTTTTTTTCTAAATATATGATAATGTGCTACATATACATCATTCTACTGACTGATGTGTCTGACATCAAGATAAATCATTTAAAGAGAGTTGAAACATGATAATTTCACGTGTCAATGGAAACACTCCCTAAGGACAGTACCTACTGCAGATTCTGAACTCCCAGGTCGTATTAAGAATTGTCACATTTTGTGAAAATATTTTCCTGAAACGTCACTTGGCCACTCATAAATCATAATATTTGAAGATATATAGATATATATGGCGCCTTTTCTGATGATATTACGTAACACCTTCATGAGCGGCTGTCAGAAAATAAAATAGATTGGATTTCGAGAGTGAAAAATGGTTACTGCATTTATGGAAAAATTGGTTACTTGAATCTTCGAATCCATTTGAAGTGATTACTTTGCATTTATACTGAGTAATTACTTCACGTCTATATATTTTTTATTTTAAAGTACTGATTTTAAAACATATTTAAAAAGCAATTGGAAAATTCTTATTGTAGTTTTTTTTTGTTTTTTGGAAAAAACTATTGTAAATAATTTTATGCACTATTCACTCAAAGCTAAGATATATAAAAACTATAAACAAAATTATCTGTAATATTACACTGCAGATATATAAAGATCTGCTAGATTTTATCATAATGGTTACAAGCATTCTTGCAAATATGGTATTTTTAAAATTATGTTTTTATGTCAATATTTAAATATTTAATGACGTTAATATGTAGTTTTGAAATAAATCCATGCTAGAAACAATGCAATTAATGAAAATAGATGTGTTTGCAAAATGATACATGTATCAATGTAGCAGTGTTGTAATTCGTGGGCTCAGTACTAGAATTAAAATTCGAATTTCGGCAGTTTTGAGATATTAACTCCAAAAAAATCTTCAAATAAATAAGCTATTTGTTACTAAAAATAGATTATTTATACATGCTTTTATAAGCAAACTTCTAATGATTTACAAAAAAAAAAAAACGAAAAAAAAATAATCGAAATTAAGTATCTAATATATATTTTTTTCAAAAAAGAACATCAAAAATTGATTAATCAGGAGAAGAAGGTTATAAGCATGAAAACTTATTTTTTCTGACTGCTATCATCTCAAAACAGTACTTTTTTAGTTATCTAGTTTTAATACTGAGCTCACGAATTGATAAGTGCTTTTGAAAAACATTTATGTATATTTTAGAAATATTTTTTTTTTTGCGCTCCCGTAATCCAGTGGCCATGTCACTGGCTTCTTCACCATCTTCTTCTATGTAGGTTTTGGGTTCTATTTTTTTTTTTAAAAAAAAAAAAAAAAAAATAGAGATGCGAACACGGAATACGTGTCACATCAATATTTTTACTATTTTCAAACTAAGCTAAACGCTTGTGCTATGAAAATAGGACTAACTTGCTAGTCTGGGCTGAGATTCGAACCCGCGATCTTTGGATCACGAGGCGAGTGTCCTAACCACAAGACCAATAAGCTACTCAATTCCCGTTGAGGTCACAATAAAATCTATGAAATTATTAATATTATATTTTTATGATGAGCTATCGCTTTGTAAATCAGTAACAAATGCGTTTATCTCAAATTCATTAAATGAATATGTTGATGGTTTCATAGGCATGCTGACAGTAGGTATTAAAGAATTAAAGAACAAGTGATTTTAGAGAAGAAAATATTTTGAAAGGATTCTAAAAAATGATTCAGTTTTGATATACAAATTGAGATTAATGAGATTTTCAAATAGATTTCGATAAAAAATTCTGCAATCGGCCATTTTCATTGAAACACCGACCAGAGCGAATAACGTCACGCTTAAGTAACCCTCACCATGTTTCTTGAACTGTTATCATATACACAATGCAATGTTTACTTAGGCTTGACGTCACGTAGACGCTGTGAGAGTTGCGTCGTTTTCGCGCAAAATTAAAAATATGTAGATGAAAATGCAATTTTTTGCGTAAACACTTAGTTGATTACTGAAATAATCTTATTTTCGGTAAGAGTAGACGTGTACCTTCATTAGAGAAGATTATTTCAAAATCTGTTATCATGCCTATTACAAATTTTCCGATATGTTTGTGTTAATGACAATTTTTATAACGCCGTTTTTGCGTGAACGACGCTTCAAGGGCGCTTTGCAGATGTGACATCTTGAAGAAGCGAGTTTAAAGCCTCTTCTTGAAAGATTCTTAGAGAGATATATAGATAGCCTCTTCTTAAAAGATCAATAAGAATAACGAAAATATATGTTTTTTTTCTTTGTTTTATCGTTGTTATATTAAAACAGGGTGGATATCCCAATATTCGTGACCAAACCATTTTTTTCTTAACCGAAATACAATTTTCTAACCATTCATCTACCTACATAAATTTACGCATATGCATTTTTAATACGTATACGATTATCAAAAACCACATATTTTTATTTTCGGCAGGGGCTTGCAGTGGGAACATCGCAGCATGACTTTTGCGTAACCAAAATTATTTGGAATACAGCATATATTTGGTAATATTTGTATCACAATTGTTATCATAGTATTCATATTTTGATATATCATAAAAATCTATAGCATAAATATTTGATTTCTATTTTTTTCCAAATATACTGTACGCGTCGCGAAATCTCCGCGTACGTGGGAAAAAGATTGGAATTATGATCGGAAAAAATGGACTGTATTGAATCGAGAAAGGAAAGGACGTTTCGACTCACCTTTTTGTCTCTTGGCGTCCTTCCAGATGTCACTTCACCAAACAACGTGCGTTACTCCCGAAGTCCCGAAGGTTATTAAATGTTTATAAAATGCAAAATTAAAACAAGACGAAAATTGGCGCTTTTAACAACGAGACTTGTCGAAACGAAAGGTAAATTGGAACAGGTTGAAGGTAGGATAATTTTCTAAAAAAGACCAATCATTGTTGCCACATAAGAAAAATAACAATATTCTGTAGAATCGATTTCTGTGCCAACGTGACGTCACGAATATCGAACATATACGTTTTCAAAAAAATCATCCTTCAATGTTCCCAATGCACGCGCCTGATTTTCGGTAATAGTAGGCACGTGTACCTACCTACATTATAGAAGGTTATTTCAAAATCTGTCATCATGCCTATTCCAAACGTTCTCAAGTATAATATTTCAAGTAAAAGGTGGTGGGAGATTATGTGAGTAATTTCGAAGATGAAACACTATCTGCCGGTGGTGTAACCACTAATACTTAGTCCCCTATGGTCCACGTGCAGCATCCGAAGTGTACCGCACATTCCTGAGACGTCGGCAGTAACAAAGTTTACTGCTGGAGCGGGGCTGATCGTAATTCCTCAAGGGTCGCACTCCATCTTCGGGCCTACGATTAATGTCTCAATAACCGGCTGACTGAGTGTCCCGTCGCCTCGACACCGATTCGGGAGGCAGTCCAGGCCAATCTAGAGCCGCGGTCCTCACGGTAACCTGCGGAGTAGGGCGACCATTGGAAATTAACAAAATTACTCATTGGATATGTTTAAATAAAACCATTGATGATCCGGAGTTCTTCAGTTAAGTCAGCATCCTAAAAAAATCCGTGCGTGTATTCATAATACGCGCAGTAGAACAATTTTTTTTTTTATAAAACTATGGACACATTAAATACTGCGTCGTTAGTACTGGTATCGCATTTCCGCTACATGTTCCAACGCATGCTGCGTCCGCAACTTCTGTTACAAAAATGATCGAAACACAAACCCTGTTACAAATACCACAACTGATCAGCATCACTATACATTCAGAGGTGTGAAATGGTTCATCGAATTACCTGTTAAAATGAGAATTGAGAATAATTATGAGGCTTTTAAGAGAAATATTAAAAAAAAACACTATCACAGTTAGTTAATTTTTATTTTATATAATGTAATCTTCTTACTAACTATTTAATTTTATATATATTTTATCATATAATTCTGTAGATAGCTAGATGGATAGATGTGTGTATTACAAGTTCAATTTATTGTAAATCAAAATAATCACGTTGCACCACAAAGTAACTGCCATCAAACATAATAATTTCGTTGTCTGTCCATCTGTATGTCTGTCTGTCCCCGTAACTTCGTGTAGCGTCCGTAATTTCGTTAGAATTCACGACTAAAAAAATGTCCGGAGATGGGGCTTGAACCCCGGGCCACGAAACTCGAACCGGCCGATTAACGCATGTGGCTAAGGCCGCCTTTTCGCAGATCCCAAAAATATGCTATAAATATATGCTAGGGCTAAACAAAGACACAAACCAATGCTCCGTCATTTTTGACTGGTAACAGCTAGTATTAAGCAATCATATAATAAATTTAATTATTTTTCTGATTCTTATTGCTTATAATATTTCTAACATCACGTTGATAATTTTTTACTTCTTCTTGTTTAGCTAGGAATAGTATACTGCTGTAAAGTTTTGTGATGTGTTTGTGATACCGCACTGCCCCACTAAGTTAAAGGCTAGTAATCCATACTTTATGAAAAATTTTTTTTTTTTGTGGTTTCGGATACCGAATGTCATATTTTTCCTTTCTAATTAGCTTATTTGCTGTATTTCCATCAAAATATTAAAAAAATAATCATTTTTCTATTACAGTATATCCATCTGGGGAATGCAACATGTAGCTTATTTACAATTTTAATATTTAAAATATATAAAAATACCTTAAATAATAATAAAATATCATTCTGTATCCATTCAATACGCATTGACTGAGCAAATAAAGAAAATTAATATTCAATTTTCAATTGGTTGAGCAACTTTGTAGACTGAAATTTAAAAAAAAAAATTCATGATTTGTTGATTTGAGAAACAAAAGACGTAATTCATTTTGATATTTTGACATATATAAAACACTCTAACGATGGAAAGATTTCCCAAAACATGTAGGTGTAATTAATAAATATAAATAGATTAAAAATATATATATATTTTTTTAACATCAATTTGAATAATAGAAATCTCCTTGATTTGCTTAGTATTTTTAAAAAGGATATACTGCTTTTTAGCTTAGTGGGGTAGTGTAGTCGAGCCTCGTGACCTGTTGTGGCGGTAAACAAATTAAATGAAAATACAATGTAACTAAAATTCCAAGCCTTCATCTATGAGGACTGTAAAAAGGGCCGAACGAAATAATAAATGAGAAGCTGCGACCATTGAGATGATCCAGATGACCTCCCCTGGCCGGCGACCTCCGGTCTGACCCTCGAACCTTCAACTTCCCGCCCCCACCCCGTCTCAGAGGGAGCAGTTAACAGTAATTATTTCGTCCGAAATAACAATAAGTTAAATAACTTTAGGTTCGGGGTGTTGAACAAACACACCTTTTAGCCCTTTCGTAGTTGACTGAGAGAATGCGTCTTTATTTCGTATGCATTATCGTATTCTGCGAGCGCTGGCAACAGCATATCCGAGTATCTGTAATAGTAATTAATTTGCACGGTCAGAACGTGTGTTTGGATTATTATTCTAGGGTTGTTTCTAATGGAAAACCTTCAAGCCCCATGCTATATCTAACCCTATACTCATTTAGTAGCGATACTTATAGAGATCACATAATTAAATATATTTTTGTTTTCTAATTTTCAATCTTCATCACATTAAATATTATAATCAACCTAAAAAATACGTCGCTTTAAAAGTAATATAATATAAACCGACACATGCTACCGGCAAGTACAATTTCCGATAAAACAACGCGTCAGAACTTAAAATAATTTTTTTGAATTATGAAACTGATCTTTGTTAAGGATGATTTAAGAAAGCAAATACTGTTATAACTCAACTTGAGTTTGTTAAAACTACTCGAGTTTCGTGAGAATCAGTAGCTCTCATTGACAGTCGAAGATATATGTTTATACCCTTACCTGTCGACGAGAGTTCGAGAAGTGTTAATAGTAGAGATATAACAGTGTATTTTCTTATCTTATTACACAAAATAATGAACAGAACTATCGACTGCCCCCATCTATTAAAATGTATCTGCTTGCGTGTTCCATCACGCGAAACTAAAAATTAGGCAGGTTTTGCCTTGAAAACTGCTGCCACTAACTAATTTTACATTTCTTTACTGCAAAGGTTTCCTAGACTAGCAAACAGATATCAGCAGTTAAACGTTTTGCCACTGATCTTATTAAATTCAAATATATTTTAAAAATATTTTATAAGATATCTAAACTTTGTCTATTGAAACTTAAAGAAATAGAGTTTAAATATCAAGGAATCGTTTATAATAAGTTCGTCCAATTATCTTATCCGTAACTACATCTCTGTTATTTTTATGTGCTGGCTTTCTCATTCCTGGGATCATAATCCCTGAAATCCCTAAATCAACGGTCCCTACGTACGAATATACTATCGAATCTTCGAAAATTCGTTTTACGTTTTACTATCTTAAATCATGCAATGTTCTCTAATTTTTAGAACAATGTAAACAATGTATTTTTATTACAAACAAAGCCTATATTAAAGGATTATTAAACTTTTTTCAACTTTTTCGGAAAATGTAGTAAATTAGATGGTTAAAGATACTTAAACGAAAATCGATTTTTCGCAGATTTGGCAGTACCCCTACGTAGGGACGTCGATACGTTTGATTGAGATTTAAGACTGATTTGTTCAACATTTGGTTCCTATTCTCGATAAATAGGAAATAATCTTTTAGCCTAATTTTGATATTGTTTTGTTTGTCAATAATGTTTATATTGTTTTGTTTCTTAATAATATCTGTATTGTTTTGTTTGATACTTTTTAAAATAATTATATTTATAACAAGGTGCTTTATTATAATATATTCAGATTGCGAAAAGTACTGCGCTCGTAATAATATCATTATTTGTGCTTAAAACTGCATATTTTAATTATTATTATTATTTCTCGGCCAATCACCAAATCCCGGGATATAGGGATTGGTCTACCTTAATCTCGTTATCCCGTTATTGGAAAAATACTCGGTGTTAATTGTTTGATAACGTTCGAGAAGTATTCTTGTGTAATACATAACAATTACGAGTATACTTACAAATAATACTACTCACACCAACTGTAACTTGTAATTTTGCTTATTATTGTAAAACCTTATCAATATTGTACTTAAAAGCCCTAAATAGCGTTAAATAAATAAATAAATAAAACTCGTACTTATTAAAATTTTTTCTTTTCGTTCTAGTTAATACGCGTAATACTGATTGAAATAATTTCGTAACATTAACACATTTCTATCGTACATTATATCTCATTCCAGAAATTCCACAATGAACCCATTTCACAAGCAATTTAATTCCCAAACACGGATCCCGCATACTTCTTATAGATAATCTTAATGTGTGTATGTACATATTATTTAATGGGGGTCGGCACCCCTAATTCTTATGCAATGTGTCCAGCGGTGTAACAACTTTCCGCCCTCAGCCGTAAGAACGGGAAATCCATTAAAATTCCCCGGAATTAATCTCTCGGCGCCGGCCGCCACTGACCACATAGCTGCCATCGCCGTGGGAAGGAATTTTCTTATACGTGATGAAACATTTATTTTCATTTTTTCCATTAAGGCCCAATTTTTTCACCATTTTTCGCATTATGAAAATAGTTATAAATATAAAATATCGTAAGTACTTGTGAAAATGGAGAAGTTAGATAGATAGAAAAATAGATTTTGATTATTGAAATTGGAGAAGAATGACAAAAATAAGCATTTGGGTGTAGGTACAGAGGATAGAGCGCGACATTTTTCTGTACTAAAACAGAACTCTAGCCTCATCTACAGTCATACATCTTCTCACGGAAGCTCGTCGCTGACTCAGGCTCATAATATGATATTTTTGTAGGATCTGGTTTACATAGCCGTACCAAGTCTTTCGCGGGCGCCCTTTACTCTCCCTTATCGTAAATTTCATTCTATTTTTTCCGTAGTCATTCGTTCAATATGTTCAAAGCACCTAAGCAATGGTTTTTAAAATTATTTTCACTACGCTAAGATCAACTTTACATACTGTCTTACTTTTTTCAATCTCTGCACTTGCCCACGCTTGTCAAATCGATTTAATTTGCACTGCATTCAGTCTGATTTCATTCCAGGCTTATTTTCCACACATATTTGAATTAATAAATAAATTATAATTATTTAATTTTAATTTTAAATTAAAACAGATATTAAATGTAAGGTCGGCTGTATGTTAATGCGAAGGAACACATTATACAGCTATATTAATGGGGATGGCTATTTGAAAACTGCCCCATTCCTTCAATAAACATCGTCCAGTGGTCAAGGGTGGATTCCTCCCCCGAAAGGTTATTGTGGTCACTTCTGGGGTTATAATGTTAAATTTAAGTGACCGCGTGTTTGATCTAAGGTGACTTTGATGGTAGCAAGAAGAGGGTGCAGATTAATTCTAAGATCTTAACAATGTTACCCATATTTGATCTTCATAATTCAATAAATACATTTTGTACGTTCCATTATTTGTAATTTGATATTAGATGATGAATAAAACGATGGTAGATGTATTTTTTTTTAATAATTAGGTTATTAGCAAGCATCAATATGAAACTATTACATGCAAATGAGAAACTACCTAATATATATGCCGATTGATTGCACATAATATAACTAAATAAAAAGCATTATCAAATTCCAATTATTTTGACAATTTCATTGTCTGTTCGTCTGTTCGTTAGTCTGTCTGTTTGTTTGTCCGTGGATTCGTGTAGCTTTGGATTTGCGTAGCTAGGATTCGTAATTTCGTTCGAAATCACGGCTAAAATAACAAAATTAAATGGCTGGAGATGGAATTTGAACTCCGGGCCAGCAAATCCGAAACCGCCGCATCTTAACGATGTTGCTACCGCCGAGTCTGCGTGATAAAAATACAGTACATATAAGACTTAGCAAAGACGCGAACTATTAGTACCCATAAAAAGGATTATAGGTCCCACTATATATTTTCTTTAGGTACATATACAGGCTTTATTAACATTCTTTCTGAGACCAGTGACATCTCCGATATGGTGTAGTGGCTAGGATACTTGGCTCTCACCCAGGAGGCTCGGGTTCGGTTCCCGGTACCAGAATATATTTTCTCTTTGTATTTTTGATGCCTATTTTATTTAAAATATTAATTATTTAGTTTGAAATCATCTCTTTATATGAATAAATTTTTTCTAATTTTTTTTTTAAATCATCAAGAAACGTAAAAATAAGTTGCAAATTTAAATGATCATAAAAAATAATTTTATTATTTGATTTAATCTATTAATATTATAATTACCCCTTTTTATAAATGTAAAAATATCAAAATGAATGATGGATGTCTTTTGTTTTTTGGTTTTCTATTTTTTTTTTATATGCTGAAGTTCTTGATTAGGTGTATAAAATTATTGGATTTTTTTTTAGAATTGGACTAGCAGTTAAATATCGTTGATTTTTAATAATATTTTGTTTACATGCTTCACTAATTTCTAATGATTCTAAATTATTCAATTTCAGACCAAAATTATTTATGCGTAAAATAGAAAGTCCTAAATTTTCATCAATCTACAGAGTTGCTCAACCAATTAAATTATCGTATTGCCACAAAGTTATTTTGCGATTATTAAAGAAGTACCAACGAAATGTTTGTTTTTTCTACAGATTTTTTTTATCATTGAAACACTTCAATAAATTAGCCCGAGCGTTACACTTCCTTCTTCCAGCTCTAAACGACGCAGGCCATGGGAGGAACGCGCATAAATCTGCCAGGAAACGATAAATACGGAGAGGCAGCACACTCTTCCAACTCTAAAAACATGTATCAATTCGAATTTCAAAAGTCCATTAGCAATTCCCCGAGATTTCGCGCGTTTCCGGCCTGTTTACCGGGCATTTCCGGTGCAGATTTATCGGTTTGGCGGGAAAAGAGGATTTATCTGGAGGAACCGGAAATGAGAGGGAAACAAATCGAAGAAAAGTGTTGCCGCGTGTGATTTTTTAACGCAGGATTGAGACGCCTAGAGAACGGTACAAGGGGATGGCGAAAGCTAGAAAGAGAAAATTGCGAATATTTAAGGGTTGTTTTCAGCACACCCAACAAACAAAATTATATATATTTTTTTCATTTATTACAAATACAGCGAATGAAGAGCTAAGGATGGTAAAAAATGTGTAATGAAAAATACCTGGCATTATCAGATAAATAAAATATATAGAGCCTGCGCGAGAAGATGTATGAAAGTGGACGAGGCAAAAGGGTGGAACTTTAATGCAGTGCGTAATTTTTTTTCCATACCTAACAAATGACACTTATTTCTAAAACGTACAACGTGGAGCATGCGAAGAAATAACCTATTTAGAACGCGCGTGCTGCCAGTAAATTGAAACATAAGTTGTACAAAAACATACACTTCGGAAAAAAAGCTAAATTATATATTTATCCGACAGAAAATTATGATATACAGCTGGTGCGTAATACTCTACAGGTAGATTCTGCCTAGGTTATGGTATCGAAAATGTTCAACTTACGATGTCCAATGAAATTAAATACTTTAAAAGTTTTAGAGATAAATTAAATAAAAGTTTATAAATTAATATTAAACATTTGACTATCATTAATGGAACCCACGTCGAATAATAAAAAAATATTCACGTTTACGCCAGTCAGATAAAATGATTAAAACTTTGCTTAAATTGAAAAATAATGTTTCTGAAAGGTTTTAATAATTAAATTTGACTTATATTTAAGCAAATGAAATAAAGATACTCGATATAAGTTACTTATAAGTAGTCCAACATTTGACAAAATGTATGTCAGAAATATTGATAAAAATGCAAATTTGGAAGTATCGGTTCGGTTATTCTCTCCACATAACCCAAGTACCGATGTCTTCCTAGTTTTATAAATTTTGTGACGATAAGCTGTTTAAACCGAGTATAAAGCTCATTGTTATAACGGCCAAAGACCATTTTCTAGAACCGGTCTTGAAAATACGTCTTAAAATTTTCCTTTCAAAAATGACCAGTGCTCGCTCACTCCTTTTAGTCAGTACCCACATCTTAGCTGCGTATGTGAGCATCGGTGTAATGAGCGTTTTCT
The DNA here is from genome assembly GCA_016648135.1 of Agrypnia vestita. Lineage (NCBI taxonomy): Eukaryota > Metazoa > Arthropoda > Insecta > Trichoptera > Phryganeidae > Agrypnia > Agrypnia vestita. The sequence goes on along the minus strand of JADDOH010025043.1, from coordinate 613,434 downwards.
ACAGTAATATTTTCGTATTTCTGGACAGCATTTTGGATTTTATTTGCTTTTGGAAGTGGAAAAAGCAGCAATTTGCGATGTTACTAAAGTGTTCCATGTAAATTTGGAAATATATTTATTTTACTTTATTGTTACGGGTTTACTAAGCTTTTGTAAAACAACGTAAAAATATTAATGTCCCTTGGTATAATAACATGCCCGCTGCCTTGCGGACTGAAGGACCCCGTACATCCTGCGAAGAGCCTTATTAGCCCCCAAAGCGCGGGCAGTCTGACACTAGCATTATTTATCAAGCCCCCTCAGAGGGTCCTGTCAAATGGACCCTTTTGGCCAAATCTGTGGGTTAAATTGATCCATCTACGTGATTCAATTTTATCTTCAAATAGACGGATATCTCGCATTGAGATAAATAGTCGAGTGGTTCGTATACTTTAGTCATACAGAGGTACTTTGTATAGTTTTATTCATGCAGTTTAATGCGAAAAGGGATAAATATTTCTAATTTTTATCATGCCCTAATGATTATATTAATTTCTTCTTCAAAAATCGCAATATGATTAATAATATAAAATTTGTTTTCACCACTCTTAAATAAAAATTATAATTCTGAATTTTCTAACCATCTTTTGGATATGGATCATCCTTTTGATATTAATAAGGGTTTAAAATTTTTACATACAAATAATACAGAATCACAGTTTGATAAATTAGAAATTTTTGAAATAAGAAATAGTGTTAATAGTAAATTGAATATCATAAATAACCAGGTCCTTTTTACAAATAGTTATCTTTTAAATTTATTTTCATGTTAATAAGGTACTTTATTCATATTCATTTTCCATATATAACTTTTTTAATATTTTGATTGTCTGTACTTCGATCTTTTGTTGTATACAACTGCATTCTGACGAAGGGGCCATTTCAATATAAAGAAGTGGTGGAAACTTATTTTATTTAATTAATCAGATTATTTCAATGATGGAACTTGAAAGTCTCTCGATACATTAGGAATTAGAGATATAAGTATGTCCACAGATGGCGTTACTATTGAATCATTGCTACAAAACATTAGATATTTTTCATGTGGAAGACCAACTTTCGGCGGTACTCTGAAATAGCATTATTCCAACACTTAAAAGACGAGAATAAAAAAAAAGACGAGACGTAGGTGTTTAACGTATCAAACGTCGGTGTTTAACGTATCAAACCTCAAAATATAAATACGAGAACACTGTGGTATAAGAAAGTAATAAGTGCATATGAAAAAAATATTTTTCCATAAGCTTTCAATACAGCATTAGGTACTAATTTCATGTTATTTAAGTCGAAACACGAGAATTGTGAGGTTTCGTTGGCGATGTTGAAGCCCCGTCAGACCAGACCGCCTGGATAAGGAGGCATCGGAGAAAGCAACCCTTTTCTAAAGGCGTTGCAAACATCGGACACCGCAAATAAAGGTATTTCCTTTGAGAGAAATATGTGAAAATATACAAATCTCTTTATTTAAGTATGACGAACACCGAACACCGACGTATATCCACATCTCGTTTATTTTTAGTCTCGTCCATTAAGTGTTGGGATAACAATATTAAGATCCCCATATTGCTATTTTCTGAATACGGTCGTTTATTTTTATCTCCAAGTTTCTAAAACGTCTCCTTCTTTGTTTAAAGGACGAGAACATAACAATGTTTATTTTACGAATATTTAAAATAAATTTCAAACGAGTATTTGAAAATAAAAAACAATATGTTATATTTTTTCTGTTTGACTGAGGTGATCTGGGACTTATAGTATGGATGGACCCTAAAACGGCCAGCTGCGACCAATCGGAGGCCTAATTCATTTTAATTATTTGACTGTAGAACCGATGAGTTTAGCTTTATAACTTCAAATATCTCTATTTTTATTTGTATTAAAAATATTTATATTTTAATTGCATCCTGTAAATTTCGAATCATACTTCCGGCTTCTACGTACTGACCGTGTTGTGTGTATTTCCCGTATGAGATTATTTTCGAAATTCTTTTTTTTTGTTTTGTTTCTTTTTTGTTCGGTTTTGAGTGATTTTTTTAAAAATTATTTCTATTTTTCTAATTTGCATTTCTATTTAATATGAATGCATGCTGTAGACACTCTTAATTTGAGAGTTTACTTAACTATTTATTTTTGTTTGTATTTTTTATTAGATTGGTGTTATTCGTGATATATTAGTAAAATAAGAGAAAAAATGGTTGTATTGTCAACGTCTATACACGAGTATGTGCCCCTTTGGTGAAAATAAACTAAAATTAATATTAAATTTCTTTCACTTATAGAACTTTACCAATATACATATTTCTTCTTAATAATATTTTAATACTTTTTTTTTACTAAAAAATTTCAATATTAATTTTCGTAAACTAAAATATTAATATGAGCTATTCTCATAGTCCTGTGGGAATGAAGCTGGGCTACGAGGTTCACCAAAGTTCCTGATGCAATTTCTGGTGAGGTTACAATAAATTTATGCCTTCCTGTGTATACTCAAGACTGGATGTTTTATGATGTGTTTCGCTATAGTTAATGTATTTCTTGGCCTGTTGAAATTCAAAGAAAAAAATGCAATAATAAATCTTTTTTTCATTTATTGAAAGAAGATTGAAAATCTTCACTATTATACGCAGTTGAGATATGCGCCTGAGTAACCAAATAAGCACCGCATTCATTCTAATTTCATTCTGTTTGGTTTTGGTAACGGGTGGATACGGAAAAATCTGTAAATTTTCAAATTAAAAAGGTTTTTTTATCTGTCAAATAAAAATCCCACAACCCTTACATCCTCAATCGTCTGTTGTTCAAACAAATCTTCAAAAAAAACCCCTCTTTATTACCTTACTTTTATCGAGCCTATTTCGGAAAATGCTATTTAACCCTTCGGTTATTTGTGACATCTTAATCCCCCGCGGGAATTTGAAAATAGGGGGAGGGACGGGGGTAGGTAAGACAGAACTCTTTTTTAAAAAGACAACTTTCTTTTTTAATTCCCTTTCTGCGATTTTCATTTGATTAACGCCATCCAATGTTCAATGGAGGCAAATAGATGTAACAAAGGTAAAGTCCTTTGTCTGTCGCTCACAAAGGGTTAATGAGGAATCTCTTTTGTTTGCTGAGGGGATGGTACAAAGATCACAAACCAAACAATATTAAAAGCAAAAAATGCCGAGGCGCGGTGCACTCGGCTTTCTCGTTTATCTTTATTTCAATAATAAATAATATGAATGCATATATATTTTTATATTTGTGGATTTTATACTACAATACAGAAATCACCAATCTAGGCCACACACACACATATAGTGGCAAGAATGCCACATAAGTAAATCGAGGCACGAACAAGGCACAAGCGAAACTCCTTTGTTCATAAATCATATAAAAAGAGGCCCACATCCTATGTGGGCATGTCAGTCTTTCATCAACCTCCGGCGGGTGGCCGGAGGCTGTCGCCCTTCGAGTATCTATCATTTTCTTTGTAATCGTACTCATGTATAACTTGTACCTGTTTTATTGAGATAATAAATCATCCTACACCTTTGGAGCTTTCCCGTCGCATGACGGTGGTGACCCAAAAGCAATTGCTCCAAAGCACCTTCAAACCCCTTAGTTTTAACAATTTATTTTACATCATCATCATCATCATCATTCTTGGCACTACAACCCTTGGTGGGTCTTGGCCTCCTCAATAATTTTCCTCCACTCATCTCGGTCTAGTGCTAGTTCTCTCCAGTTTCGAAGCTCTAAGGCAGAGATATCTTTGAGGACGTTGTCACTCCATCTTAACATATATCATTAGAGTAAGAAATAGGAGATCTAGATAAACTCGATGTTCCGCTTGAATTTAATGTATTGACTTGTGATGATGGAGTTCCACGACAATATTAATACTGTTAATAGGTAGCTTAACAAGTTGTTACTGACGTGATAGTTTAATACAAAGAGAGCGCGTCAATATTGCGCGTTTCTATTTATAATCATTAACTTTCTCATGCAGATACATTAGGTAAGGTTAGGTCTGGGCTCCATAATAGGTTTTTCCTGTTGAATAATGCAACTCTAGCGTACCCTATACGTCATTAAATTTCCAAAGAAAGCTCCCAGTTTTCTTTTAATTTGCATCCCAGGTAGACTTTATCTACTATTTCTAGTCCAATTTTATCTATGTATAGGCCGTCACCATTATTAAACTTGTAAACATCTTGTAAACAATGACTTGAAGACTATATGCTCTTTGGAGATCTTTTATGGAGTCTGCCAAAAACACGATACCATTCATGTAGCAAAGGTTATCTAATATTTTCCCATTAATTACTAATACACGTACATTCCACACACATAAATAGTCATCCCCGGAAAACATTCAAAACGCGAATGTACAAGAACAGGGGAAGAGAGACCCACCACTTACCAGGGCCGTTCTATGAGCAATAGCTCCTATATTGGACCTACACTTTCGCCACCCGTGTTTGGCATTTTTTAATACTAAAGTGGCAGTGCTCACCGTTTCGCTGGCATTTACGTATGAGTGCAAGCGAGATAGGGAGGCGTCCACACAAAACCTCTTCACTGTCTCCGAGGCGCAGGGATAAATATCTAAGGAGACAAGAATAAAGTACCTATGTGTTTTGGGAGAGTTACAAGTGGTGCCGCTCGCCAGCTTTAGCGGAGTCACAAGTGGGAGGGAGACAAGTGGCTCCGCCCGATTGCAACGAGTCGTGTCTTCATCACCGGATCGAGCGCACCTCCGTCACGCCCAGACTTTACACTTGTTATTTTCTGTTTTTATTTGTTTTTGCACTTGTATCACTTTAATTTTTTCAGTCAATGAATACCAAAATCTTCCATCTGTGAGTGAGACTTATTTAATTTTGAATGAGGATGAATCCTCTTTTGATCGTAATTGACAGGAGTAATAATCGTGAGTATTAATTCTAAGATATTGTCGCTGTATATATAATTAAGCCTATGTGCCGTTTTAGTACATTCTGAAATAAACGAATGAAACTGTTTTAAACAATAATTGCAAATAATAGATTTATAAAAAATATTTTAAATAATTACTAGGCAGACTTGCCAGATGAACGGCAATGTTTTTTTTAGTTTATCTCTATTATTTATATGAAAAATTGACAAATTTATTAATTCATCTGAGAATGTATTAAACGGCACATAGGCTTAATTTATATACAGCGACGATATGCATTATTTTCGAACTATTTTATTGCTTACCTGTAAAACTCATGCGTCTCCTATTTTCCTAAATTATTTAAAAGAAGTCGCCTTCGGGCGAATCATTAATAATAAGAATACTTAATGTTTTAGGGGTTAACACGAAGATGTCGCCTTAACACTTCTCTTTATTAAATACATAAAAAATTAGTAATAATAATAATAATTTTAATAATTAGGATAAATATTACTTTCTCCACCGAAGAAATGATGGAATTAGATCGCAAGGAGTGAACCGTGTTCGAGCGACGCCGAGGTTATCAGAAAACAGAATCAGTTTTCTTCCCTCTTCTGTTAACAAGAAAAAATGATGGTATTGTTTTTAGACAGATGAGATAAAATTTTTTAATTATATTTTTGACATAATAATTAGTTGTTGATGGATATCTTGGAAATGTCAAAGGGAAGACAATAAAAAAAATTACGTTAGATTTACATTAAAAGGGAGGTGACTTTAATTAAGAGAATATGAATATACTGGGAGTAGGAACTTGCTGAGATATCTTTAAGAAAATAATTGATTCTTAAGTATGTTGTATAAAGGATTGACAAACAAAACCATCGCTATACCATTGATAAAAATATGAGTTTTTGTTTGAAAATGATTGTCTGGCTATAGTGGTAGATTTACACATTTTTTTAAAATAGTGATGCTAATCTGAATCGCAAAAATTTTCAGAATAAGATAAACGCTTTTCCTATAAAAATAGGACTACCTTGCAGGTATCCTGGAATGGGGCTTGATCCACTGACCATCAGATCACTAGGCGAGCGTCATGACCACTATACTAACAAGCAGGCGCGTGCAGTGAGAACATTGAAGCATGACTTTTTTGCAAACCTAAATTTTGGAAAAAAAATAGAAATCAAATATTTATGCTACAGATTTTTATGATACATCAATATTAATACTATGATAATAATTGTGAAAGAAATATTACGAAATGTATGTTGTATTCCGATTTTTTTCCAAATAATTGGTTATGTAAAATGCATGATACGTTGTTCCCACTGCACGCCCCTGCTAACAAGCTACTCTAGATACTTCATCTTCATCCCCTTCTCTTAGTACGGTCGGGGGCCCAAAGACTCGACAAGATGCTTCCATATTCCCCTGTCTTGCACTGCTTCCGCATGATTCAACTAGTCTAAACCCATTCCGTTTTCATATATATTTTATTGTTGCTTCTCCCACCTAAATCTGGGGTGATCCACCGGCCGTCTTCCTTTCGGGGTTGCCAAGAGGATTCTTCTGGTATTCATTTTTCTGGCATTCTTAGCACATGTCCATGCCACCTCATTTGTGATTTTTCTATGTGTAGGAGTAGGGGCTCCATGTGTGTGCCTTATGTCAGCACTTCTCACTCTGTCCATCAGGGTGGCTCCAGCTACCCCTCTTAGAAAATACTTGAACGATGTTCTTGAAAATATGTTTGAGCAAAGCAGATACGGGAAACTCGTCAACCTACCTGACATGTGTATTATATACATTATACAAATTACTAATTATTACTGTTCACATTTTTATAAAAATTACTCATTTTATAAAATATCAGGTAAAACGAGTGCTGAAGAAGTGATCCGCCCTTTACCTCTGAATTATCAAAATCTGCTTTATATAATTTGAAGTGTATTTTTATATAGTTATTTATTTTTGTATCTACTTAAATTTTTATCTTCACTTTATATTTATATTTTCTTTTCTTTTAAATTCATGTAAATTCATTTTAAATTCTTGTGTTTTTATCTACTAATATAATTAATAATTAATGAATCTTCTGGCGACAAAATTCCGTAACTCTGTTCCTAGAACATACTTTGACATAAAAAAAATATTCTTAAAATGTACGTGATAGGAGTAAAAAAATTAAAAATTTTGATTTTAACGCGTATTCGAGTAGATATTATGTAATAATTCGAAAGAATATCGTATATACGTTAATAAGGAACATTGCTAAAAAACTCCACTTTGAAAAATAACAACAGCAGAGACCAGTGCAATTCGATTCGAAACGTATACAGAACTTGCAAAAATATGATAATGTTCAGATGTACTTACGATAGAATTGGTAAACGTTGCATTGTATAGAGTGATCACTTGAGCCATTGTGTATATGGAAAACTTCAAATATGTGCAGTTCTTATCAATCTTAGAATCTCGTGACATAACCATTATCAAATACTCGCATAAGTACATCAAAAGGTACCACGATATAATATCTTAGTGAGACACCTAAGTAGGTACATATGCATTTACGAGTATATATTTTTTCGAAAATTAAGAGAAAAACGTACCTATTACAGAGTACAGATAATAAGTATAAAAGTTTGTTTTAGTACAATTTCGGCTAGGGCGTCTCGCTGCTAGTAGCAAAAAATTCGGAGAAGCCTTCCTGGTTCAATTTTGAAAATAAAATATTCTTTACATTTTGGGTGAAATGTCAAAGGTTAAGGACATCAAATTTTACATTTTTTTAAAAATATTTCTTAACTATCTTTCTGAAAAACATTAGAATATCATAAAAGTAGCTCTTATCGACTATTTGAAATTCATTCGCTATGGTACAAGTCAAATAAAATGATCATATTCATAAAAGTCTAACATTTTACAAATGATGAGTCATAAATATTGAAATAAAATGCAGCATCGACGTAGCGTGCCTTCTTACCTGTTGATATTTCACCCAAAGGGTAGATATTTTTTATTCAAAATTGAACGAGGAAGACTGCCATGAAGTTTTTGCTAATAGCAAGGATCCACCCTGTAGGTATATCACATTTGGTACGTAGAAAATAAAACTTTATAAACAATATTTGTTGTTGAAATTTTCCCACCCTTAAGATAAGGGCTAAATAATTAGCGCACAACAGGGAACTTTTTTGTGTACACCTTCTATTCACTCCTGCAGCTAGATTGTTTCATCTTCATTCATTGTCAGGAATTCATTTCAAGTTTCCCGGTATCTTGATTGTAAACTCCACCGTTGATTTTTTTTTTTTTTAAATTCTACTAAACAAGGTATGATCGTAATTAACCCCCACGTCCAGAAAATGCACATTAACACCAGGATTACTAGTTTTCAATATAAAATTTAAAAAAAAAAACAAAATGTTAGTTATGTTAGAATAAAACCATTACGAAGATTTTTAGTCTACTGGTTTTGAGACGCTCCCGTCTCTTCGTCAGGACAACAACTAAACTAGCATCTTAATACTACAAAAGTGTGGGAAGTAGGTGTACATTGTAGGTGCGTTCAGGTAAATTGGCTATCGCCGATTGCTCGCGGGCGACTGTTCTGGCCGCCATGCGGCCGATAATGGCCGCTTCGTGTAATTTGATTCTTTTTTCCAAAATTTATGTACGCGTAAGTGTCAATATACTGACAGCGAACGTTTTTGAGGTTATAATTAATTCTTGGATAAAATATTTAATTCAAGCTGGAATATACATTTTTATTACGTAACTTTTTATTATTATGTATTCATATAAAAAAGAATACAGTTTCATTCACATTCAATAGAGAGCAAAAATTTTGAAATTTAAAATTTTTGTTATAATATTCTCTTTCGTATCCGGATCATCACATTGCGTTCATATAACAATAATATGACAAATATTTCACATACACATATAAACAATTTTATCGTATTTTAAAATAAAATAGGTGCTATCAAATGGTTCTCTTTAATAAAATACACTCGTTAACACTCTAGTGACACAAAACACGCCGAGTAATATATTCAATTCACTTTTTAATTTCGTTTGAAAGAATAGCCTGAGATAAGACGAACGTACCCCTGACTTCTTTTGCACCCTTATCCCCTGTTTTAAACACCCATTTTTCCACCCGATACCTCGTCTTACGGACAGGGCTGGAATAAGGAGAAGAAATGCCAAAACAAGTACCCTTAAATCTCCTCGAAAACTTGGGGTTTCAATGAGAAGTTGCATTTATTATTTTTTTTAAAACAAGTACACAATTCGTCACAGGTGATCCGATTACTTTACGAATAAATTGACAATTTGATGATAAACTTTTTTTTTAAGGATTTCCATAGCCACATTAATAATTTTAATAATATAATCCGTAACTTATATTTGTGCAATAATTTATAAAATAAAAATACAAGAAATACCTTGCTTGTAATAATAGACACAATACTTACTTTTAAAATTGTACAATAATCACTTTTAAAAGATGGCATATATCACCACAGCCAGATAAATAAACGATAAACACTTCACTGTCCCCACGAAATGAAGGAAAACGCATGTCATAGATAAAGTTCAAAAACTATGTAAGTCGACGAGGAAAAAAAATTGTGCGATCAAAACACATTTGTAACTAAAAAAACAAACAAATATGATAAAATTCCACACTCTTCAGTCTTGATGTAAGCATTCACGCTTTTCATGCATACCCGCCAATTGATAATACTTCTGTGATAAAAAAATTATAAATCACAAAAAATATATTTTTACTATTAACATATTCGGTTGAAAATGAATTTAAATATATAAGATCATATTATTAATATTAAAAGCATTATTTTATGGTTAGACATTATAACAGAATGTTAGTTAACTTAGTAAAAATCACTACCAGATTTAAGGTCTACTGGTTTCGAGACGTACCCGTCTCTTCGTCAGGACCAACACTACACTATTATGTTCACAACACTTTACACCACAACCATAGTATTGTTAAACTTTCACCAATATTCATCACATGCGTGTTAATCTTGTCAGAGACAAGCATGCACTAACTAGCCTATAGAACAATCAGGAATCTAACGGGAGAAAGTGAGAGGGAAGATAGTGAGAGGGGGCGGGGTCTAAAGTGGGTGTTACCAAATCTTTTGTGAAAGTTAATGTGATGGACACGAGCTACATGTTAATTGGTAGATATTAACATGTAGTTCATGTTCATCACACAAAAAAACACATTCTTTTTGTGATGTTGCAATTTCAGAATTTAAGTTTTGTGAATTTTTTAAACAAATTTATTAATCAATTAGAAAAGACATACATAAAAATTAAATTAACGACAAATATTTTGGCTGCTGCCGGGATTCGAACCGTGGATCTCCAATCTATCCGGACACGTTACCAAATACACGATAGCTGCCTCGTACGTCGCCATCAATTTAATATTTCGTCTTTTCTAATTTATTATTAAATTTATTTGATTATGTTTGTTAGTTTATTTCCACTGAACTTAAAACAATAAATAAATGAGCATCACCAGATTATCAAAAAATACGTGACAAGCATACTAAGTACTGCACATACCATTTTTATATAAAAAACATGTTTTATTTCAGTTTTAGGCTTACCCCACGTGAATAGAATACTCCGGAACTTTTTATTATTTTATTTTATTTTATTCCCATTTATTTCCATCATCCACTGACCTCGTGGCCGGATGACTTAGGGGAATGACGCGGGAGAGTGGCCCCATTAGCCGAAGCCCTAGTGCTGCCCTGGCGACAACCCTTTCCTTTATATGAGCGTCCATCGCACATCCGGAAAAGAGACGGACGCATAGAAGATAGTTGAAGACAGACAGAGCCGGCGCGAAGTATTAAATATTTGAAGAGAACTACCGATGAGTACCTACGCGACGTACACGGAATGAAATGAAAGAAGTGACGCTTGATGCAGACCGTTGTAAGCGAAAAAGAGATACCTGTAATTTTTACATACAGTAGAGACTCGATTATACGGACCTTGGTTGTACGGATTCACGATTATCCGGATTGTCAACTGCGATCAAATCTAATCTAGAATTTAGAATCTGACTGATTGATTATGGATTGACACTGGAATTTTGGAAACATGGTTGTGTGGTGAGCAATGTTCCAAGCAATTGCCAGTGGAGCTGAATGTATCCGGTGCCAGTCAGTACCTAGCCACCATTGGAGGACATTGATGAGCAAGTGGCTACTGATGCATGGTTGGCTGACATTTTATTTCAATTTATTTCCGACACCAGACTTAAAATTTCCGACATTTGTTCCGATCTCCGTTTCTCCCGCGTAAATTCTAATTAGCACTAACAAACCATTATTAGAACGTGTTTCTTTTCAGTTTACGTTTACAGCCTGTTTATACTCACAAAAGTTATCAATATAGGCTATAAATATAAACGAGCATAAGGGAAGACTGATTTGTGTATGTGTGGGGTATAAAAGCAAAGGCAGCAATATCCAAAAAAAAAAGATTTTGAATGCAGTCATCGAGGATTATTAATATAAAATGTACTTAATTGCATATGTTATATGTCTAACCATTCTAAAGTCATATTTACAATAAATTTATAGGCTATGTTTCCTATAAAATCTCGAATTCATAACATTGTAAACGAGTAATCCTCGATGGTTGCATTCAATTTTTTTTTTTGCCTTTGCTTTTATACTCCACATATGTGACTTTAAAAACATCTCAACATGTTGTACACACAAATTCCTTCATAACGCAACCAATGGACAGCACGCACTTCGTTTCCTTCAAACTGGAATGTATTTTATTAGCATACTAGCTGTAACCCGTCAAAAATGACGGGTTACAGCTAGTATGCAAATATTTACGTGCCGCTTCCTAACGAATAAGTATTTACTTTTTATAACCGAAACTCATGAAATAGTTATAACAAATTTCATCAAAATATTTAAGAATTTATTATATTTCCTCTGCCACCAGTTAATGGTACTATTTTAAACCCTGGCGATTGTGGTGGGCGGAAAATGAAATGCTTCGCGTCTTTGCTAAGTCCTAAGGCCAGTTCGGATTTGCTGGCCCGGGGTTCAAGCCCCATCTCCGGCTTAGCCGTGACTTCGAAAGAAATTACAGACGTTACATGAAGTTATGGGGAAAGTCAGACAGACAAATGGACGGATAGACGGGCAGACAACGAAATAATTATATTAAGATTTTCCTATGGAAAATAGTTTATTCCACATTATTAATTATATTTTGAATGTGGTGTTTCTGTAATGTCTTAATGTCAATCCCAGCATTTTAACTATCGCACTAATCCTCACTCGAGAATCTTTTACTTGTCTGTGGAACATTTTATATTACGCCATTTCTATCAACCTTTATCAAAAATATTCTACGCGCAAGTAGATTCTCTGGTACTTTTGGCTGATTATATTTGGCACTGTTTCGAATGGCTTCGTTCGCCAGTTATTTGAGGCTTGGCTAAATTTCAAAAAAGAACTGTTCACACGCCGTGTCATCTCTCTCTTTGTATAAAGCTTTGGATTTCCATTTTTTTCTAGTATATTTTCTTGTATGATAATATATCAATATTGTAGAATCTTCTAGATTACTCTGAAATCTTGAATTATGTGCGGTAATAATAATATATTAAAAAAATTGTTTTGTGAATAGATTTTTTTTTTTTTTTTTTTTAAATAAAGTCTTGCTTGCTAACGTCCTGGAATGGGGCTCGAACCATCGACCACCAGATTGCTAGCGAGAGTTATGACCATTACACCAACAAGCTACAGATTCTCTAAAACTTTCTAGACTCCTGTAATATGGATCAAGCGAATCGCTTAATCGTCATGTCAGAGAATTGAGGATTTTTTTCTCAGCTATGCCAATAGAAAAATAAGTCAACAAGACAAAAATAAGTCAGGCAATTATTTTCTTAGATTGCGGCAATTAGTTTTAGTAGAAAAAAATACATGTATGATTTTATAAAATATAAAAATAATATTGTACGAGGTTCTGCCCGGCGGCCGTGTAATGAGCGATTTTCCTTGCGCGCGCTTCTGTTAATTAAAAATGTCCTCCCGTTCCGTGAAAAAAATGCCATATTCATGAATATTTTAAAATCGTGTTCCACTACATTAAAACGGGACTTTTTTTACATGCCCTCTCATTCGTCTGTTTGTTCGTTCCATTGTTTTTGTCCGCTCGTTTGTTTCAGCGCGAGGCGCGCGCTGTGCTCTGCACTGCTCTCTCATTGGACGGTGATATCTGAAGGGAGCTGTCAGAATCAATTGATTGTGTAGTCAAACAAATCAATGCACGATCTGTGGAGAAAATAGGCATAATTATTGGTTTCAGGTAAAAAACATCACAGTGCCATCTGTGGGAGCGCAATTTACAATATTGTCACGTGTCGTGGCTAGGAAGAAATGAATGAAAACACTGGAAATTCATTAGGGATTTGTTGATTAATGATTAATAAACTATTCAATATATAAACTCACTTAAAACGAAGTAATCTTAACGCTATTTTTTTTCAATTGATTCAGCAACATTGTATGTTGACATTAAAAAAAGTATTATTTGTATAAATCTACTTATATTATTTGATTAATTACACCTATATGTTTCGGAAATACCTTTCCATCGTCAGGGTGTTATATATGTCAAAATATCAAAATGAATAATGTCTTTTGTTTTTTGTTTTTCTAAATGATTTGAAAATTTATTTTTAAATATTATTGCTGAAATTCTTGATTACTCGCAATTATTGAAATTTTTTTTAGATTGGGCTAGTAAATTTAATTGATTATTATAAATATTTTGTTTACTATTACATGCTTTATTAATTTCTAATTATTCTAAATTATTCAATTTCAGACAAAAATTATTTATATGTAAAAGAGAAAGTCATAAATTTTTATCAAAACCTAAAAGTTTTATAGCTATAGCAATCTGTATACCGAAGTCCAAGAGCAAGTTAACAAGGCATCCACCGTATCAAGTTGTGTCAAGAATTTGGTGCGGAAAAACAAAAATATGCATATTGAAAGTAAGGTCAAAATATACAAGACATGCGTGCGACCTATTATGACATATGCGGTAGAGACGCGGGCTGACAGTTTCCGCACCAAAGGATTCATCAGAACGACTGGAATGAAGGTGCTGAGATCCATTACTGGAAATACTCTACGTGACCTTGTCCTAAATGAAGACATAAGGAAAACTAGCAAAATAGAGGACAAAGCACGATGGAGTAAATCCAGAAGGGGATTACAGATGAACACATGAGAAACAAATGAAACACTTGAAATTCGTAAGTGTTTTATTTAATCACAGCGATAAGTCGACGTATAAGCAACGTTCATTGATTTACACAATTTTGCACTAATCACTATCTGTGGAACAGTATACTTATCTTTCACCAGCCACACCGAATCGGAGCTTGTCGCTTCTACGTTTAATCTCTAGTTTCGTTTCTGTGGAATCGCCAAACTGTCACGAAAAAATTGTTTCGTGAAGCGGTTATGTTACCCCTTAAATAGGGAACGATATTTCGCTAAATTTCAAGTACGATTACGCTATACATTAATAAAAGAATCTCTTAGAATAATATACCAGGCTTTCGTCCAATCCATACTTCAATATGATATAATTGGCTGGGGAGGAACGTATAAAACCATCCTGCAGACAATATAAACAATACAAAAATTTATCATAAAAATAATTTGAAAGAAACCTAGAACATATCTTACGGAATTTCTGTTCAAAGAACTCAAGATCCCAAATTTAGACGTCATATATAAAACCAACTCTATATTACAAATACACAAACGAACGTTCAAACAAATAAGCATAAATTCGTTCAAGATCAAAATAGACGTAGCAAAAGACCGCACATGATTGGAATCCTAAATATACCTAGATGTAGTTTAACAGCCATGCAATACTACTACAGATTTCTAGGAATTAAATATTTCAATAATCTACAAGTGAATATTAGAACTATACTATTATATAATATATAACTAATGTTTTATGTAAAGTTCAAAAAGTGCGTAAAATCATTAAACAATTGAGTGATAGAATATGTGATATTAGCGTTAACATGCTTATTTTAAAACATTGTAATATCAACATTCTTATATTTAAATATTTCTATATATATTTCTTTGCATGTATGTATTTAATAGTTATCTATCACAGTTGTGACATATTCCGGTTCCATGCACAAGATTATGCTTTCACGAGACTGTAAAAAATAGAAAAACATTCATTAAAATAAAATAATGTGTATCATATATGTAAAATATTATGAAAACTTAAATATAAATAAAAAATAAAAATGATCGACTGAATTCTAAACGTTTCCAGTTATTTCTAATTTACCGCAAAGCGTCCATGCAATGCTGCACCATCCTCGATTAAGCCATACAGTCTAGTGACTATGCTCGGTGTAGTTAGACGAGCATATAATAAAGTTTTACTCCAATAAAATACGCAACAGCGAGAGGTGGAGAATTTTAGAGCTATCGTTGATTTTAAATTTGATAGCCTAAACATTTAATAGTTAGCAGTTGGTACGGTGAAGATACGTCTTTTTGAGATAGATCAGCTCCAGAAAAGTTGGTCTCTAAAAAGAGACTCCAGTAGGGAAGAACTATTGTTCTCGCTTCTGGGTAGAGAAAAATAAAACGAATCAGTCTTCTTCGGAGGAACAATGGGTGGTGGGGCAAGATGTTAATTAAAATTTCAACGTGAAATAAAAATCGAGTGATAATTGGGTTTTAAACGAAATGAAAAACTCTTTGACGAGGGATCCGGTGTGCGATAAAACATGTAAACGAAAGCATAGAGCCTATTCCTAGTCAAGATCTGAAAACAATCTCTTTCATGGATTAATGGGCATTCTTTTTTCGAGAATCGCAAATTCAACCTTTTAGTTAAGGAATATTTTAAATTTATCTGCGTTCTCTAATCATTTTATGCTTATTTTTTATTCTATTTTAATTTTAGTCCTATAATAAGGCACAGGTAAAATACAGGATTGAGAAAATCACACATATGTATAATGACCTCACCGGAAATCAAACCCGAAACCCCCGGTATAAGAAGCCAGGCTTATGCAAACTGTATTGTGAGATTCACCAACCTGTTACTACTCTAGTTATTCGTGTTAGCGATCATTAGAACATTGAGAAATTATCAACTTTACAATTAAATAAATATAGATAATATCAAAATAAATCTTTTATCATAAAAAATATGCATATCATATTATGAAATAAAGATTAAAGAATATTATTTTAGCCCAATAAACATATGTTGTGAAGCGGTTTGCGCCAACGCAGGCAGGTTTGATTTCGGCTTATCTTCCCAATTGTTATCTAATAGTCCACATGAAGTTGACTTACACACGCGTAGTCGTCAACATTCCGGAGTCTTGAGATCAGTAATTCGAGCATTCGATCACACGGGTCGTCTATCGATCACATAACTATAGGGGTATTCAAGTCGAAATCGATGCTCGAGAAGCCTACACGCACCAAATCTCGCTACACTGCGCCCTTCGAACGGATCAAATCGGATCGGATGGACCTTTACTGTACGATCACAGACTTTCTTTGTTTTTTTTAATTTGTATACTTTACCTTGCTCCCTGAGCTTTTATCTGGCTGAAAATAATCATTCGACTATTTACAAAAATTCCCCAATCAACGGCCTCTTCTCTCTACTACGTGATGACGGCTTATTTTTATTTTGTTTCATCAATTTGTTTGTCTGCGAAGGTCAAAGGCTTGGCTTTAGGTTACTGAGGATTTTATAACATAATTTCTGAACAAAATGAACAAAATCTATAAAAAAAAAATACTAAAAATCAAAATAAAAATCAAAAACATCTCATATATGGAACTTTAAAAAATTTAATAATGTGTTAATGTTCTTACAATGGAATCGGTGAACGTTGCATTGTGTAGAGTAATCACTTCAGCCAACTCATACATGTTGTAAGCCTTGAGCCATCGTATAAGAGTCTTCCATCCACTTTTCTTACATTTAAATAGTTTCGTCTCTGCGAAAATTCTATAATTTATTCTTAATTAAACAAAATAAAATTGAAGAAAAGTGTTACACTAAGATAAATTATAAAAGTCTCACAGAAAAGATGCTGTTCATATGGGAAACATGTATGGTAGTCTATAGAGTAGCCACAGGGTGTAAGATGTGTATTAGCTGGCATCTACACATTATTTATTTTTGAAAGTTATTGAAAGTTATGAAAACCTTTCATAACAGGTTTCATCGGTGACATTTGTAGTCCTTCGAATTCTTGAGGTATAATTTTTTGAATATTTTTGTATTAGTGACAGTGAAATTTTCTTAGTACGCATGTAATATTTAATTAAAATAATCGATGTTTTAATGATTTTATGTATACTGCAATATAGGAAAAAGAACGTTTAATTTTTGTCTTTTTTAAAACGATATATTTAACAAGTTGTCGAAAAATATTAATGTCTGAATAGCACCACTTCTTTTTCAAACTGTATACAATCATTTTATAAATAAAATATATGCTCATTATTTGAAAATATACGAGATAAGTGTACCAAAGATAACTCTATTGCATGAAAAGTAAAATAGTGTTTCGGAGTTATAATTTTTTTGATGTTATAACGATATATTTGTTCTTATTTTTTTAAGGAAATGCTTCAAGAGCAAATGGATCTATCATAATAAAATTGATTAAGAGCCTGTTTAGCTATGGGTTTTGCAAAATGATTTAATAAGTTTACGTTAAGTTTAGCAAAATCGAGAGCAAATACGAAATTCGTGTACTGGGGCTTCTTGAACTAGTCCTTTAAGCTTATCCGACGATATTTTCCTTGATACATGGAAATCGCCTACCCCTGGCGTCTCAGGGTAGAGAAATAATTTTTCTTCACCCCTTCAAGTACCTAATTGAAGAACTCCCGCTGCACCCCCTGCACCGACGGGGTTTATTACTTTGCAAATTCGAAAAGTTAGCGTTTAACCCTGCAGAACATCGGTAGCGCTGTGTTTCACCTCCGAAATGTAAAGTATGGGTTATAAAAAAATAATTGAAAATTAGATACACCCCCACCCCCGCCCCCTGCCCGGCCGTCTCCCGACCGGAGGAATAGATAGGAAAAGTTTGGAAATATGAAAATTAGCGTTTGCTTCTTCATACCAATTTTTCCAAAGTATATTTCGGTCGACTTGAGTGAAAGGGATTTTCAATCTTTGTAAAAAAATATTTTTGAAAATTCAACCTAGCAAATATTCTTGTATTGTTTCTATATCTTTCAATATATTCTTGTATTATATGATCTGTAATTTGCGAATATCCCTTGAGTTGTCAGTTCTTGCGGCTGGTTTGTTTCACGCTTCCATAGTTCTGCGTTCAAATAGTTCGCATTTCATTGTACTTTAGCGGTTGTGCTGTGAGAAATGGTGTGCTGTGTATTTTGTGTATGCTAAAAAAGTATAACTTCTAACGCGCCTACGTAAGTACACTCACATAATTTTGTTATATTGTCACGTGGCAGTGGCTGCGGGTGGCAAATTAAAACACTGGAAATTATAAAGCAATTTATAATTTAACGATTAATTAATTATTCTATGTACAAAGTCAATTAACACGAATTAAATTTAAAATTATTGTTTAATCTTCACTATTTCGCAATATATCACATCGTCTATGGAAACTTTATTATCTCACGACTGGCAACCCTGGCCATCGCCTCGCGGCCGACTTCGCACCGAGCAAACTGTCAAAACATGACGGCTCTACTGTCGCGGCGTAGTTCCGGCATTTGTATCCTAATGCTGGTATATCCGAATGTTCTAATTTATTCTAGTGTTTGGGAGAAGGTTCTCGTCGCTTCTAGGCTGTTCTAGACATTTTTAGATATTATAAACGTTTCCCAAAGGTTATATACAACTGTGGATCGTTCTATATCCTTCGATAGTGATACATTGCAAGGGATTCGGACAATGTGCTATTCCTTCTGCTCGTTTATTTATTTAAATTTATTATATTTTTAACTCAGTTTCAAAGAGATCATTTTTATCTGGATTTGATACAAAATATTCCATATTGATTAAATGTTAGATGGTATCTTGGATGCGGCATCAACACCATATTAAAATATTAAACAATAATACCCACCTTTTGTTAAATATATTCCAAAAACACGAAAATTTAATGAATTTTGGTATAGGTCTTTCCATTTACGAAAGACAAACGAATTAGTATTGCGTCGTACGTACGTTTCACATAAACTAATAATTTTTGTTAATATTCTGTGTATAGTTTTCTAGAGTATTCTGGCGTGTGCATGTGACCTCTCTGGACGACGTTTCGGAGCCTATTGCAGGGTCTATAATGAGGGCTGATGTGATGAGTATATGTTGAAGTGTAGGTTAAGTATCCAGTACTTAACCTGAGACAAACTTGGACACACCCTGACTTCGGTACGGTATTGCAAGGCAATACTTAACCTATACTTCAACACACACTCATCGCATCAGTCCTGATGACGGACCCTGCAATGGGATTCGAAATGTCGGCCAGAGAGGTCACATATACACGGCAGGATACCCCAAAAAACTATACACAGAAGATTCTGAACGGCCGTGAAAACCTGAGAACGTTTTTAATTTTTTAAGTTTACATAACATTTTACATATATGATATACCTACATTATTTAATTTTGAAGGATTTCTTTCCAATTTTTACAGTCCCATGTTTATATGCAATAAAATAGATATATAAATATTTAAAGATAAATTTGTTTATATTATTTTATTTAAAAATAAGCATGTTAAGATTAATGTCACAATCCCATCACTCGATTGTTCAATGATTTTGCGCACTTTTTGATTTTTGCATAATATTATATACTTCTAATGCTCGCGGGTAGATAATTGAAATATTATGATTTTACATGATAGATAATTGAATAATATATAATTTTTAGGTATCCGTAGTGGTGTTGCATGGCTGTTTTACTGCATCTGGGTATATTTGGGGTTCCAATCATGCGCGCTCTTTTGCTACCTCCTCTACTTTGATCTTGAATTTACGGGTATAAACACCAACACAGTGAAACTTACACATACTTATTCGATTGCCATTTCTTAAAGGGAATGAGGCATACATATTTTGCTCCCATTGTATTAAAGTAAATTTATAGATTCGATAAATATACCTATTGAGAATTTTTTTTATGAGTTAACATATTTGTTAGGTAATAATAAAAAAAATAATAATTTGACACTAAATTATTTTCTCCCGGCTGTCTGAAATAAAATGATGAAGCTTTGCTGGCAATTTTTCTTTGAACCCAACAAATTTCAAGACTCGTTTCAAATTTGATGGAAAAATTTCGGATTAAAATTTTATTAGAAATATCTGAAGAGAGCTCGTTGCGGGTGCGGGGGCGGGGGTGTAATAAAATCAGGTTTTAAGGGTGGCAGGTCTTAACTTTTATGATGTGGTAGGATAAACAAAGAGAAATGCGAAATATTTTAGCTGAAAAAATAATAGAAAAGTCAAATTGACAGACAATTCTGTTGTTCAGTTTTTTTTTGTCCAGCTACTCTTGTTATGATGGTATATTGTCAAAGGAAGGTGCAAATGACATCTATGTTGGTTGTAATCAGTTGTATCCTTCTTATTAGACAAATTAATAGCCAGCAACCGCCAGACATTACTTATAGTATCAAACCTGAAGTTTTTGCTGCGGATGTACACTATAAAAGGTAAGAAGGTTTGGATATTACAACATTTTAACTCTGGAGATTTTGGCATAAAACAGGTAATCTTCTTCTTTTTCTTCTTCTTATACTCCTTATCCTAATGGGTCGGGGTTACTGCACCGCATAGAAGGTTACAACTTTTCCTATCTTGGGCTTCGATCTCCACGTCAGTCCGCCAGCTCCTCTTAGAATGGCCCCTTGGTTTTCCGCCTTCTGGTCTTACCGTGAGTGTCTGAAATACCCGCCGGCATCCGCAAAATATGTTCCAGCCACCATAACTGTGATTTCTTGATAAATGTCAATAAACATCGAGAGTTATTTGACTAATATTGTACATATTTTTGATTTAAGTATTTTTTTCATTCTCTCCTAACATATTCTACTCGTAAAAATATGCAAACAAAATTGCATTTACAGTGGAACAAATTCACATGTGAAAAATTTGTCCAATTTAATTCCATATGAGTTTGTGAAATCATACTCTTTGATGTGGAACACATTAAATTGTCATCGAACATCGAATTGCTCCAGAGATTTTAATTAAAAAATAGCTAACAAAACTGATTCTAATAATTCAGTTTTCGAAGACCCGTTAAATAAAACTATAAATATAAAGTAGTAGAATTATATACCTAATATTTGGAAAATAAGCAATACTCACACTTTGGTACTGAGATTTATAGTACAGGTAAAATAGATAACTTGAATATTGCTTCTGAACGGTACAACGATCACCGATGGAATGATTTGAGCACGACCGCGCTGTTCGTTTCTTGCTTCCGATTAGTTGAAATCATTCGTTCTTTCGAGGCCTTCGTCCAGCGATAGGAAGAAAACGACTGATGATGATGATGATATCGACATCGAAGAGGGTGGATTTTTTATGTCTTCAACTCCTGAATGCCCAATTGTTTTTTTAACAAAATTTTTAATTTGTATCAAATACTTTTTTATCACTTTGTAACACTTCAAAATGTTTTAAATCACTATTTAATGAATTATTGACAGATTTTAGAGCCAATGATCCTTTCATCAGCATACAACGTATACTAAAAATTGAAATCCCTATCCTTGTTATTCAATATATATTTTTTTAATTTATTCAAACCATTCTTTTGATATTTATATACAAGGGTTGAGTAATTTTGCGTACAAATAACATGTTATGACAGTTAGATAAATTTTTTTTCTTATTTCTAAAATATATTTTAGAAATAAGAAAAAAATATGAATACAAAATGAAATAAACAAATTTTTTCCAATATATACTTTTTAAATTTGTTTTCACGTTAGTTTCTAATTAGTTATTCAACTCCCATATATTTATTTTTGTAAATGTCTGGAAGTCCAATTAAAAATCATATATTGTGTCCTGATAAAGGGACCATTGGCCCCGAAAGATGTTGAATACTCAACAAATAGTGGTTATTTAATAGGCATTTTCTTATCATTAATATAAATAATGTTACCTCAAGTTACTTTGCTATTATTGAAGAAGATTTTTTTTATTTTTTATTGTAATTTTTTGGCAATAATAATATCAGCTCTTTTTAATTTTTTTCACGATTTTGTATTCGATTTATTAATGTTATCGAGTCTAATCTCATTTATTTGAATTATATACTCATGTCTTTACAGCTGTTATATAACATTGTGAACTTCGTCAGTTTTGACTTGATGAATATTATATACAATTTATATTAATTAATTAATTTAATTATTTATTTATTTACATATAAACAGCTCTAAAGACTTTTACTTAATATTTAATAGTTGATAAACAATAGACAGTAGAAATAATATATATATATAAAATATAAAAATGTGAACATAAATTATTTAGAAACATAATTAAGAATAATATAAATATAGAATTAAAGGAGACAATAACAGAAATTCGATGAAATTAAAAAATATAAGTAATAATTTTATACAATATATATCAATGAAATGAAATTTTAAAATCGTAATTTTATATAATAGGCGATTCAATAGGTGATATAATAAAATATAGAAGAATAAATAAAACAATAAATATTAATTCAACGAAGATTCTTTGAAATAATAATTATATTAAAAGGCGAGTTAACCAAAAAATATGTATTTATGCGCGTATATGTTATATTTCTGCATTAACACTACTATTGACAAAAATGCTAGTTAGGACCTTATTGTAACTCTGTAAGGTAGCATTCCAAATATCTATTTCGGCGAATTCATTGCCTAAATGTTGTATTCTAGATACTGGCGAGTTCATTTGTGCTATGGTCGCAGTATTGTTAAAGTAGTACGGTTGTACTGTTCTGGTATTCCTAGCAGGTACATTAATGTTTATTAATTGTAATAGGTCAGGGCTGTTAAAATAATTATTTATTTTAAAATATGAATTTCTACCCCTGCGGAAAAACGACACG
The DNA here is from genome assembly GCA_016648135.1 of Agrypnia vestita. Taxonomy (NCBI): domain Eukaryota; kingdom Metazoa; phylum Arthropoda; class Insecta; order Trichoptera; family Phryganeidae; genus Agrypnia; species Agrypnia vestita. Next base: position 590,246 of record JADDOH010025043.1, on the reverse strand, counting down.
ATGCTAACTCAGTAAGATAGTTTGATAGTTCATTTACTTGCTCTTTATACACAGCCTTGAACCATCGCTCTCCTGATGGACGATGAATCTATCAGACTTTTGATTGCGTCGACACCTTCCACGAAGATTCGCAGGAGATTACCGCCGGTTGTGCATTATTAATTCGCTGTGAGATGCGGAAGGGTAGTTGACCCCCGCCTGAATATTTGCGCGCCACGCCCCTGGGCAGGCAGCTGATTTACTGGTGTGCATACAGAGGGATCCGAGGTTTATGATAATTGATTGCGGATGGTCTAGAAATGCCGGAAGCCTTCTTAGAGCCAGTGGTGGAGGCGAATTAGAAGCGGAGACAAAATGAAAATCTGAATAAAATAAAATAAATATTTCTTGTCATCGTTTTCTTCTTAGTGTATACATAACTTCTGTGTTAAGGATCGTTACTTCTTTGAAATGTCTTCTAATCTCTTGACGTATGTGAATTTTTACTTGCTTAGTCCGCTCATGTTAGAAGTGATCTGGTCTGTATCGCTACAATAGAGGATATGAATCTCCTCGATCACAATGTTCCTTTGTTCCGATCTATAGATAAGTATTGTATATCTTTTCGTTACACTTTTATACAAAACGATACACAATTTGATTCATTGCACAAATCTGAAGAGAGATCCTTCTCTTTTGTCAAACTAGTCACAAATGAGTCACAAAAAGGTATATTTCTCCATTTAACCTTTATTGATTGTCATACATTACATAAATATCAAAGAGCGCTAGATGGAGCCATTCTATGTTTCCATAAGTAATTCGAGCACGATCTGCTAGATGGTAAACTATCTTGCCACTGCCGTAAGTATAGAATCATGACGTCACCATACATAAAATAAATATCAAAGAGCGCTACATGGAGCCATTCTATGTTTTCATAATTCGAGCACAATCCGCTAGATGGTAAACTATCTTGCCATTGTCGTAAGTATAGAATCATGACGTCACCATACGTCGACAGGCTACTTTACACATTACGATACAGTGGACGCAGCTGGCGTCATTAGCGGATCTAACACGACAACAAGGCCAGAGAGTTTTCACTTGCGCATCTACAACCTTAGTGTTCATGTCAGGGTGTGTCATTAAACTGTACCTAGTTTAAGCGAAATACTTTCAACTTAATCATTGTGGAATCATGAATTTACCACCATTCAACTGTTAGTGATCTGTTTGTTAAAACGGTCTTTTAGGCTATTATAAAAATTTCAACACCACGGAGTCAAACAAAAATAATGAATATGGTAAAACATAAACTGTTCTCATTCCCAACGTAAACTATTTAATTGAACAATCTTCTTTTAAAATTAAAAGGTAAACTTTTTTAGACTTCTAATAAATTACATAACTATTAAAAATGTATTTTTATGTTTGGTTTATTGAGTTATAGTGTTTAATAATTTAAATATGACAGATAATGGAATACAGAAAAATTCACCATTAGGGATGATTTTTAAGACTTACACAAAACAACGTGCAAATTAATTATTATAGACTACCACATCTATCAAATTTTAGGAAGTTGTTTATATGTTTAACATGCACACCTTGTTCCATATGGTTGAAAATTTTTTCATTCCCAAACCAGTTCAGATGTCGCCTCTGGTAGTGAGATATTTATATTTTTGATTGGAGCGAAAAACGCGAATAGATGAACATTTTAAAGGAATAAAAAATTTCAATATTAATTCAGAGATAGCAGACTGTGTGAGATCAGAGGAACATCACGTCAAGTATGATAACGTGAAGGTGTTGCTTGTATGCAAAAAAGGAAAGAAATTGGACATCTTGGAAAATATCGAAATTCATCTAAACAATGATAAAGCCCTAAATATACAAACACCACTTATTACATCCCCCCTTCTAACCATACTAGCCCCTCCCAGCAACTACTTTCACTTTCCGCCTACCCCTCCCCCGCTCCCGACAACTCCCGCCCCATGTAGTAGATAAAATGTCTTCTAGTCTTAAGTTAGTATATTACTGAAAGTGATGCAGTAAGCATCGAGAACGTTTTAATTAATTTGTTTAATTAAAGTGTCATTGTGTGAAGTAAACAACGTTGTGTTTTATTCATAGTTATAATTAATGTGTTAATAATAAATTTAAAAAAAAACTATTTTGGAAATTGCTGCCGCGTTCCGCCACTGGGCGTCTTGAGAAAGCCCCCGGGCGGAGCAATCGATGGGGGCCAGTTACTTATTGCGTCCCCCCAGCCCGCCGCGGACCGCCGCGCCGCTGGATCGGGCCCGCTGGCAGCGCTAATGAACTATTGCTCGCCGCGACTGGGATGTGATATTTGGATTTATGGCCTTTGTTTCTCAGAGTTTCGTCGTTACGTCGAACTTTCAACAAACATGGATACACATATTTCGACATATTGCTTTTCTACACATTAAACCGTTGTTCCCGAAATTACTGTCACGTATATTCGCCCCTCTCTGCGCCATTTTAGGCATCACTATTTTGTTTTATGTTTCTATTTAGGATGAATTCAACCCTTTATATTAATATTGTTCTTTTTCACATAATTCTTGGGTTGGCCACCTATTTAACAAAAAATATTTTGTTTTAAATAAATGTAAAAATTGTTGAGTCATGTCTGGATAAAATATAAAACTAAAAAAACGAGCGAGCCTTACAGTAGTCGTATATGATGTGTATAATTTGACATTTTATTTCACAAAATTAAAAATATCAATTGAGCAGTGACAGAAATTAACCACAAAATTAAAAAAATGCTAATTATGGATATATTTATTCGAATAATAATTATTCATTATTACTCAATTGCATTTTTATCAATGATCTGCATTTTTTTCAGACATGTCGATAAAACAGTATATGTTTTATTATATTTAAGAATTTGGTCATTAGAAAAATATTCAATCCGGATTGCTTTAAAAATGGAAAAAAAATGTCAATCGATCAAGAAAGAGACAAAATATCTCTTATGTACTTGTATATTTTGTCTTTCTTTTTTCAATGTAATTTATATTTTGTTTCCCTCATTATGTTGTATATGTGCATTTCTTTATATTTATTGTTTAGTTCTTAATAGTGCCCTGTTGAAACTTGAGTAAAGAGAAACCGGTTGACTTATTAACTGATAAATGGTGGTTTTATACTAAGTTTACGTGTTTAATTTATTTAATATGTCAAACTTCATACCACAAAGTGATTATTAAGAATATAAACAATTTGTTTTTTAAACAGTGAAAACGAAAAGCATGAACTTTTTCGAAGCATATATTTTGAAAAGAAATCGTAATAAGATATACCTATAAATCTTGTTATATTCCTATCACAATATTTAACAGTATTCAGATTTTAATATTTCATAATATTCTGCCAGATAAATATTTAATTTCAATTTTTTTTAATATATGTTTAATTAAAAGTCATGCTTCTTGTTCTCACTGTTTTAATACTAACAATAGTTTAGGCAAACTTATAATATAATAAACTGCAAAGATAAAGTCGATCCGCTAAATCATTCCGGTATTAATAAACTGAACTGTAATGATTGTTCGGCATTTTATATAGGTAAAATGGCACGGTATTTTATTTTTAGAGTAAAGCAAAATTTAAAATGTCTCAATAATAATAAGTTTTCTGAATTCGCAAACTATCTTTTGGAAACACGCCACACGTGTCAAAAAGAAACCGGTGTCGAGATTCTCCATGAAAATAATAGAGGCCTTAAAATGGGTAACTTATAAATATTATTAATCAAGGAATGCCTGAACACTAAAGCCGAAATAATTCAATTTGATGAATATGAATAACCCATTATTTGATATATTACCCATTTTGTTGTCTACTTGTCAATTACCTCCACCACATCTTCAGCCACAAATGTTTGCTAAAATAAGTAATGGCTAGTTAGTATGCTTAGGTCCTGACGTATATAGTGGTATCGTAACCGATAGACGTAAAGTTACTCCAAGTGGTTAATACAAATTAAAAATAAATATACTGTTGTATTTTGCTATTACTTTGTGGTTATTCATTATGAATATAATTAAACTAGTTAACTTAGTTTACACCACTAAAATTTATTTGGTAAAACCAACCGGTTTCGGAAACGACGTTCCTTCATCAGGGTATACCCAATACTAATTGAACTTTACAAAAATTATAAACAATCATACTTCAGTGTTAAGTGTCCAAATGGGGGTTATTTACCCTATTTACCCCCATTTGGACACTATTTACCCCCATTTGGACACTTAACACTGAAGTATGATTGTTTATAATTTTTGTAAAGTACAATTAGTATTGGGTATACCCTGATGAAGGAACGTCGTTTCCGAAACCGGTTGGTTTTTCCAAATAAATTTTAGTGGTGTAAACTAAGTTAACTAGTTTAATTATAAAAATAAATATTTTTTCCAACCTTGAGCCTAACCGCGATTTTTTACCTTTGAGACTTCCAAAACAAACTATAAACTTCATTTGAAAATACCTCAGCAAAAATGTAATAATAAATTTTCTATATATTTTTCCGGTGTAATTTCAATATATCAAAGACATGAAGTATCAGGAGCGCAGAAGATGAAGTCGGTGTCGGAACAAGAGACGAATTACTCGGAAGTTCCGTCTCTCTCTCCGCAGCAGCATTCCGAATTCAAATCCGGCGCGGTGACTTACAATCGCAATATATAGGAAAATCTTAGACAATACAGGCGACAAATTTACTCCTGTAAGATTCTGTTACTCTGGTACACGATGATCATAATAAATGTGAATTATCATACTCAAAAAAAATTCATGATACAGCAGAGAAAATACATCTATCCGAAATTAAAGTAACAGATTATAGATAATACTTTTATTAAAAAACTTTTTTTCGTATTTTGTAACAATCCGAAATTATGACAAAAAGTTTAATTAAAGTTTTAACGATCATATTTAATGATGGAGTAGCTCCAACAGAATAATGCACCCGCCTATTTTTCGCATCTGATTCAGAGTTTGTTGTCCAAACAAAATGATCTCCTGGTTCGTCAGGCTTTCTACTCTCCCGATATGGTTCCTTGTTATAACTGGCTATTCCTCAAGTTGAAAATGTCAATAAAAAGAGCCCGAATTGAACCAAACGAAGATATTATGCGGAACGCGATGGCCCAGCTAAAGCAACACTCAAAAATATGCCTTCTAGAAGTGTGTCCAATAATGGCGGGACGGCCGCTGGGAAAAGTGTACGCATAACCAAGCGGATTGCTTTGATGGAGGAAAGGGTAAAACCATGTATTCACTAGGAGACAAATTGTCCCTCAACAGCACGCGCGACATAGAGTCTACGTGACGTTGCAACGTCGTGCACTGTTCCGCGACGTTGCGCACAACGTAGCGCGGCATTTCTACCTGCCGTGGCAACGTTGCCATGCGCACGGTACCCGAGCGAGCTCACTGCGACATTACGCCGCCCGTCAGTATCACGTGGTATATTTACAAATGAATGCGCTTGCGCCATATCCGTCAATGATATTAACGTGGGGAAACGAAATTTTTCTCCAACTCATCGCACTCTACCAAAGTCGTACAATTTTGCGGGACATTTCAAACCGGCCCGATTATTTGTTATAAATTGTCAAAATCAGTTGTTGTTATTCGAGTGAAATTGACAAAAAAAGCCGTCAGACATTCGAATATCCATCCTTCTTTCTCTTTGCAGTAAATAATTTCGCACCCACCACCTTTATCTCCTCTTACGTTTCGAAAAAACTCGTTAAAATAAATAAATACGCAGCTGTCATCATCATATAGCCCTAAAGTAGCCTTTGCCTTCCTCTCCCCTACCCCTGAGTGGAACGTTGTTTTTTCCTATCAATTCCAGAAGACATTTGGACTCCTTTCTCTTAACAAAACTATATTATATTTATTGATTATGTGCAAACCGATCTACGCAGATTTATCGATCGTATATTCTGTATCGTTTTAATTGTGATAAATAAAATAAATGAAAGTATTACGTAGCTCCACTCTGACCCCCCCCCCCCTAACGAAGCCCAGAATAGCATACTTCCTACCCCCCCCCCCATAAGCTGCGCTCCCTAAGAAATGTTTGATATTTTTTTAACACAGCAGTAAGATTGATCTGTATACATGACACTTTTTTGTATTTTTCATTTACCACAATACTAGTTAATTGCGGTCTAAAACATAAAACGATCAATAAAAAAAATCATACTATAATGACTGCTTTTATTCACATATTTTATTTTCTTTTATATACGAGTAAATATTCCTCAATGAAAAAAAAATGAATAGAATTTTAAAATGTATTTTTGTTTTATAAATTGAATGAAGAAATTTGTGGAATATCCTGTAGGGAGAACCTATCTAATATATTCAATCCGGAAGGTTGGTTCCTCTTCGGCAGTATTTAAAGGAATTTACAGATAAATCAGGGCACTCTGGAGATCTCGAGTAACTTTGCACACAGCCTCAAAATAGAACCTTTTGTTATTCAAAGGAAATTCGGAAATCTATTCAACGAGTTTTATTTGTGGGGAAGTTTAATCCTCTTGCGACTGGATTTAAAATATAACACTTTTTTATATTTATTCTCAATTATTTTGAAATTTTAAAATAAATTTCAATTTTTATAGGTAGTGGTTTTGGATACCGTGTCATTTGTTTGTATATACATTGGGATTTTATTTTTTTATTTTTACTATAAATTAAAAAAATATAAAAATAAGTAAACGACTGTATAATGCCAGTTAAAGATAAGAAAACAGATCGAAAAACTATATTTAAATTTTTTTAAGCCTTCTGAAAATATGATCTGTCGAACTCAGTATATATGGAGAAAAAATATAACTTTTTATTATACTTTATCGTTTGACGTAGTATTTGTTCACATTTGTATAAATATGGAGAATACGGTGGGTAAGGCAACAATTTTGGTGGTGCGTCATCACGGTGAAATAGCGCTTTTTACTTCGCCAAATGGGGATCACCTATTTAGCCCAATGAATCAGCGTAGTACTGCTTCGTGATTGTTCTTTCCTTCTCTAAATAGTCGGTGAAGATGATTACCAATTGAACCGTTTTCAGCTACTTTGGAAGAGGTCTGCCAGATGAAATTGACTGTTTTGATTCGTTTTTATTTTCTGGCATGTTGTGGATCCAAGTTTTGTCAACAGTCACGAAACGCCGCAGAAACTCTTTTGGATGGCGCTTAAATGTTTAAACGCTTTTGTACCTCTATGAGCTAACGCAGCACACATTTTGCTGATAGCTTTCGTTAATAATATTTTATATTTTACAACGACAGCAATCTATTTGATCTTCACCCAACGGTTTTCTAATACGACATCATGACAACATCGGTAGTTGTCGAAACTAGTCGTGTAGTCTTAAACTCATTAGTGGTATTTAATAACCAAATTAATTAATCAATTAGAAAGACATACAGAAAAATCTAATTCACGAAAAAATATTAGGTTACTAAATTAATCAATTAATAAAAATAAGAACTACATATATTCACGGAAATATAGAGGGTTGCTATAGCTTAGTGGTCAGAGCACCGGCCCCGGAAAGGAGGTGACCTGGGTTCGAATCCCAGTAGTAACCTAATATTTTTTCGTGAATTAGATTTTTCTGTATGTCTTTCTAATTGATTAATTAATTTGGTTATTAAATATTTCACAGAACTTTGTTCTGAAAAATTACAACTTCACAAATATGAATGTGTTCTTGAATATATCATTAGTGGTCTTAGACAAGTAATCTATTTATATATAATTATAATGTCGTTCCACAAAGTTAACGCCAATTCAATAAATAATACGACATCATGATTTTTTTTGACCATGTCGTCCGTAGTCAACTCATTCTCAGACGGCCTGGTCGCTCGTCATAAATATCCGATGGAAGTCATCGGTCATCGAAGGGGGTGATTTCCTCATACGTTTTCCTATCCAAAAACAGAAATCGAATCACAAACCAATGTTTTCCTTTATCTAGGTTCAAAACAAACAAAAACTTGCCCACTTTCAATAGTCATCGAAACAAAAGAATTGAAAAAACTCAATAAATTTTGACAGGCCTTATTTGAAAGATGGGATTGAACAATGGCATACAGATTTTGCATCAGTGTCGCAATCAGTCGATGAACACGGATACTTATATAGTTCTCGTACGTTTACATTAATTGAGGTAATAAACTCGAATTCATTGATCAGTGAGCTATTCCAAAATTAAAATTAGTACGTAAGTATTAGTGGTCAAACTTATGTATGTACGTTGTTCAAAATTTTCCATCACGTGACGTCAATAAAGTCACATCTCTTGGCGCCGATACCCAATCGAACAAGTCTAAATTCACAATCGACCACGCCCACCCGCCAAAACCAATCACTGAACGGTATTGGAAAAAGGCAGCATCCGCACAAATCGAAAACCAATCAGCCAATCGCGGGCCGAGCTCGGTCATCGGACCGCCCACCCCAACCCGCCCCCCGGGCCACGTGATCGAACGCACGCCCACGTGGAAATGTGTGAAAATTCGGGGGGAGGAGTGAAATGTTTTTTGGGAAAACAAACAAAGGAGTACTTTTGGGTGCTGTTTGAAGGATTTCATCATTTTATTGATTTCACTGTTTTGTATGAAACATTTGTTAAATTTTTAAACGTTCATACTTTTTCTTGTTTTTTATTATCGCATTTACTGGTAACGGGATCATACAAGGCGTCTCCGAAATCCTTTTTAGTAAACATATTTTACAGGCGCCGAGAATTGATCCTGGTATCTCTCACATGTTAAGCTTGCACTCTACCACCTTACCTGTTACCCTAATAAGATAATTAAACAATAATACAAATTGATAACCTATATAGCACCATTTTCATTAAAATACACAAAAAATGTATATATAGGGTATAAAAGCAAAATAAGCAATGTCCAAAAAATTAAACAATGTTTTGAATGCGGTATGTTATGTTTATGTCAATTTATATAGCGCCATTTTTGCGTAAGGGATGCTTCAAGGGCGCAAGGGTAATCGTGGATTACTTATTTAAAATATATGTACTTATCTATCCCATCCAAAATCATATTTCTTATAAATTTATTGGCAATGTTTCCTATGAAATATCATTATAAATTAATCATCCAATTCAATTTTTAGAATACAGCTGCTTTTGTTTTCATGCCCCACATAATTTAACACTAGTTTAAAAAATTGCGAACTTGGGGATGTGATTTGTCCATTTTTTTTAAGCTTCCCTTGATGGTCAGCCACAAAATTTTGCAATCAATATTTGACCCACTTTTTGACACACAATCGATTTGAAATTTGGCTGAGAAACGTATTCCGGATGACGATATAATAAGCATTCATCAATTTTACAAAACCTTTTTAATTATTAAAAAAAATACTCACGCGTTATTTTATCAGACACTGTGAATACCAATGACATCTATAAGTTTGAATTATTTTAATTTGAGTTTTTAATAGCATGCCGAAAAGAAATATGTAACAAAATACCCAAAAATGGCATAACACCCTAGAAAACATAAACCAGAAGATTCTGAACGGCCGTGAAAACCTAAGAACATTCATATCCAAAAATGTACATCTTTATTACTCCCTTTCTTTTAACTCGTAACTAACTGCTTGTTTGCTTGCTTGTCTGACTAAAAAACTTTGGATCGATTTTTAACCCTTTTCCCGTGATAAAATCGAGCTGAAACTTTGCAGGCAGACTCGTGGCGACAGTAAAAATGATCTAATAAATTTTCGTTTTAAAAAATTAATAATTATAGCATAATTTAGGATTTTTAGATATTTTAATGGTTTTTTCAAATTGGAATCAATCTAAATGAGTAATTAGTCTGACGCGTGTATAGACACGAAAGCTGATTCAAAGCGAAAGGGAGAATTGTAAAAACTTGGTTTTTTATGGGTTAGTTTATATGTATTAAAATGATTTTAAAAAAGACCAATCACGCTAAAAATATTTTTTGTTTCCTGTTGTCTGTTTATTTATCTATGACAAACAATTATTATCTTTGTGCACTTACATAGAAAATAATGTAATTCATGTGACTTTGCGTTCATGCCTCGCGTGGTCGGCCGTTTGTTTCAGGGTAATCGTGTTTGTTAAAATGCTTGGCAAGCAAGTGGCTAAATTGTATTTTTTATATAAAACTCTCCTGAAGCAATGAAGAAATTATACATATTACAAACACTGATGAAAATATAAGAAATAGATTCTGTGATTCAGTACGGATAATGTTTTCATTCATAATTTATATTTTAAAAATCTTTAAAAACATGACTCCATTAAAACGCATACGAATGATCGTGACATATCTATTCACGTGATTGTATAGTGGCGTAGTATTTGTTCATCTAGTTACCATACAATTGTGACACACGTATTCGTTTCTAGTGAAATTAAGTGTTTTGGCAATAATTTGAAAAGTTTTGTTTTTCGTAGTTGTACTTTTTAGACAATAGTAATGATTATTTAAATAAATTTTAAATTTCCCAATTCGTTATGCAATTGGTTATTCTTATTCGATAAGTTATGTTAAGCACATACCACAAATTGATCGAATTCGTGAGATTTCAAAGTTTTTCTCAGACACGTCAAATCTACGTTGTGAAAGTAAAAAGCCTACCCGAAAACCTTCTCCCATAAAGCCTCCACACTCGACGCATGCCTGCAAGCGACATCAATACATTTCCAATACGTCCGATCGGCCAATCGCACGCCGCCGATCGAAGGCTTCGGAGGACGCCCCGCCCCGATCGAACGGCGCATATCCGAACAGCCGATACCGTTAACGTGAATTGGTACCTACCTATTTTAGAACTCCCTTGCACGAGTACCTACGTGCTACGTGAAGATATTTAACGTTGTCACAACGTGGCAACGACTGAATATTTTACACTTTGCATTATTTTTGTTACGTTGCTATAAATGTAAGTTGTGTACACAGAATAAAATAAAAGTCAACAACATCTAAAAAAAAATTGAAAACAGTCATCGAGAATTACAAATTTATAATATACTGAATTTGAGATTTTATAGGAAACAGAGTCTATACATTTATACAAAATATGATTATGGAAGGGATATATATATATACATAAAATCTAGAATTCGAATCGATTTGATTCGATTCCCGACCGATTCAGTATCTTTATTATTTTAATGTTGATCTTTTAGTTTGATGGTGTATATAATACAGATAAAAAAACTTTTTACATCTCCACAGTTTAATAATGACTTTATCCAAAAAAATATTTGTACGAGCGATACGTAGTTTAATCCGATCTTTCACGTCGCCATTCTTTCCTTGACCGCGGTACCGGTAATAATGCATTTATTTAAGTTATCATTTAATTGAAGCCTGTTTACTGTTTATAATTATGATGGGTTTTAATTACGTGCCACCGGAATTAACTGCAGATCATTGAAGAGATATCAAGACAATGCAATTGATTTCTTTAAATAAGACAACGTGCCAACGGTTCTCTTTAATTGCAAAAGATTATTTCACACTGAGATTCTACCTAATATATTATATAAAGAATATTACTAGTCACAACGTTAGTGTCGTGAGGAAAACAGGTTCAATGCGTGTACACTCATTGAAGCAAGGGAACGGAATTAGGCTTGCTGTGCCACGGGCGTTCTCCATAGATTTTATGGTTTTGGCTATTTCCGGAACATACGTTATCGTGTTTGATTAAACGCAGATCAAACCGAGTATTTTTTCCTTGGTTGCCTACTTGTCATCCTTATACAAGACTTACGTACGTAACGATATTTTACAAAATACAGAAGTAATCAGGTGGTAAATATGCACTTCTTCAATATATCTGTGACTAAATATCACAAATTGCTCTCAAAAAATAAGTCAAAGTTCCTCTTGATCTGACATCGTCGAGGGTGGTAAAAATAATAATTATATTAGGTCCTTACATATGAAATTGACGTTTTACCGTACTGGCAAATTTGATCTCAAATATCTTCTCTTTGGTTAGGAATTCCAAATCCAAATTTTTACAGCTATTTACTCATGTATTTGTGTTTTGAAAATTATAATTCATTTGTTTTTTCCTCAATTGTTTTTTTCTTTGCGAGACTCAGTTTACAAAATGAAAAACTTGAAATATCGCGTTATTTACGAGTACGAGTTCCACCGTGGCACCAGTGCTGCAGAAACGGCTCGAAGGATTAATGATGTGTATGGCGACGGTGCCGCAAAAGAAAACACAGTGCGTTTTTGGTTCCAACGTTTTCGTTATGGAAATTTCGACCTGCAGAACAAGCCCCGTGGACGGCCGGAGACCAAAGTTGATAATGAAGAATTGAAGGCTATTGTGGAAGCGGATCCATCGCAAACCACATCCGAGTTAGCTGCAGACTGCGGTGTTAGTGATAAAACTGTTTTAATCCACTTGAAGAAAATTGGTAAGGTGAAAAAGCTTGAAAGGTGGGTACCTCACGAATTGAGTGAAGCAAATCAACAAACGCGAGTTACTTGTGAGCGTTTGGTGGACTAGTGCTGGTGTCGTTCACTACAGCTTTCTTAAATCTGGCCAGACGATTACGGCAGATGTCTATTGTCAGCAACTGCAAACCTTGATGGAAAAGCTAGCTGCTAAACAACCGAGGCTGGTTAATCGCTCTAGGCCACTGCTGCTTCATGATAACGCTAGACCACACACTGAACAACAGACGGCTACCAAATTAGAGGAGCTTCAATTGGAATGTCTAAGACATCCACCGTACTCTCCGGACCTTGCCCCAACAGATTACCATTTTTTTCGAAATTTGGATAACTTCTTGCAAAGGAAAAAATTCAACTCCGATGGGGCAGTCCAAACCGCCTTCAAAGATTTTATTGATTCCCTTCCGAATGGTTTTTTTAGTAAAGGGATCGATGAACTACCTATGAGATGGCAAAAGTGCATAGATAGCAATGGTACATACTTTGATTAAATAAATATATTATAATAAAAAAAAATCGACTTTATGTTCCTCCCATACTAAACGTCAATTTCATATGTAAGGACCTAATATTAACAGATAAAATGTTACGCCGGTTGCCTATACTAAGAAGCAGGAGTCGGTCCATTACATGTATTACCTAAATCCAATCTAAATACATAAATAATACACCAGAAAACACGTTTTCAGCAACAACAGCAGAATCCCTGATGAATAATGTCGCTCCGTCGAAAGATGCTGCTTCTTAAAAATGCGAATCTTCGTATAAAAATGTCTCCGTTTAACACGCTGACGGCCGGTGTCAAAAAAAATTATTAATAAAAAATCATGTAAATGAAAAAATTCTCACCCTAAAGGTGCGGTTTTTAAAAATAACAATGAAACATTGCTTTTACAATTAAGTTGTTCCGTATACTCTTACGAGATTCTAAAAATTTAGTAGAATGGCGCATTATCAAAGGTCCTCAAACGGTCTGGATTATAAGAAGGGAAAAAACTCATATGCCCTAAAATAGGCCAGAAGTTTCTAGAACCCGAGCGGTAATAAATTACGTGGAAAAGGGTGCAAAATTAGTGTGAATTAAATAACAATGCTCCAATTAAATTTGTGTCCAGTGACTTTTGTGCATAAAATAAAACTTTATTTAATTTTGCGTGTTTCATATGTCTCACACCACCGCGATCCCACGATAATATTGTCACGAGATGGTGGTAGCAGAAAGGATTGCACTTAATCGTCAATTTTACGGCACTCCTTAAAAGTGTGACGAAGTACACTCGGTTAAATGGCTATGTCAATAAATAGAATTTCCGCATTTGAAGCGATGAGATTCCAAACCAACCACTGTCAAAACACCATAACATCCAGAAAAAGTCACTGTTTGGTGCGCTTTATGAGCCGGTGGAATCATTGGTCCATGTGTCTTCGAAAACGATGATGGTCAGAACATTACAGTCAACGGTGAGTGGTACAGTGAATGGACACCCACCGCATTCCCAGGACCGTTTTATGAGCGAAAGCTCCCATGTTGGTCCTACTCATACGTCGCCAGGTTGACAATTTTTTACTCTAAAGGCGATCTCCGTGTCACGCCGTGTAAAGGGCGACTGCGACCCGGAGAGACCTGCAATAGTCCATTCACTATAGCTCCTTCACAAAAAAAACTTTATTGTAAATTATCAAAGAAAAGCATAAAATGCAGGTAAAAATAAATCAGTAAGATAACATATAGCAAACATAGAAATAGAAAATTTATGAAAAATATAACAATAGATCATGGTAAGAGTAAATATGACATGATTACTAACTTATTCATAACCCAATTAGAAGGCGCTAATGTTGCAGACATATGGTTTCAGCAGGTCGGCACTACATGCCACAAATATTTTGCATATTTTTGTCTTTGTTAGCAATATATTCACTTAGGTCATGGATTACATCAAATTCTTTCAAAACAACAAAAAAGAGTATATATTTTTCGCAATTTACAATGGTATAGAAATACGGTTACACCGAGTTGACAGTACGTAATTGATATGTATTTTAGCATTTATTATAGTTAAATAAATAGTCTTAATGATATATGTTAGAGACACTTGAATTGAACGTGTTAAGCGGTGGGGGGTGTGTTCAACCCCCACCCTACGCGAAGAACTGTTAAAAATGTTATTTATTATGCACAATAAAACAGTTTTGAGTGGATGCGCCGAAAACATTTTAAATTATGACTGCACTTCGCTAATAGATGTCGTTATGTGTGCGTATTCTTGCACAATATTTATTGTTTTGGCATTAGCAGCAGATCCCATTTTCAAATTAAAATCTCCGACACGCTCACGATATTCAAGAAAGCGTGTAAACCAAACAACAAAACTCGAGAAAGCATTATAAGCGGGAGGAAATTGCTGTTGTTAAATATAAAATTGTAGAGTGTTTATAGCGCGATTTTCAATTGTGCTGTAATATAAAACACATTCAGAGCAATGTTTCATTACACTTTTACATAAAATGACTTCTGATTATTCATTATTATTACTAAGCACAATTTACTTATTATTTAATCATTTTTAATTACTAAGCACTGTTCATCATTACTTGAAACAACAAACAAACTTGAAAAATTAAACAATATAAATGGAGTGCCAATCGGTAAATAATAATTGTCAAAATCAAACATCATCAGACACTGTCAGTCCATTGCTGGATGAAGGTCTCCCTGAAGCTCTGCCACTCTCTTTAGTGTTTAATTCATTCATCGAAACATTAAAGGTTTTTAGTTCTTTTTTGTTTCCTAAGCCTAATTCAAATATATTCTATGTCCATCCTTTATTCTGTTAATAAGTCAACTACCAACAAACTTACATATTTAATATCACGTCGATTCTATACAAAAATAGGCAAAAAAGCAAGACCGCCATACTCTTCTATGTTAATATTGTATTATTTCAATATATGATATTTTACATACAAAATTATTACTTATGGTTATACAAATATATATAAAGTAGCTTTATTTTGTCAAAAATTATGTACTTTAACGTTTCGGCTGCAAGTCAACGTTAGTGACAGACATTATAACATAGAGAATTATGCATTTATTTTTGCTTTTTATAAATTATTATTTTATATGTCTCACTATTTTCGCTTTTTGGTAGCGTTAGAATCGGAATCTGTTGCATACAGTATAATGCATTTTGATTAAAAAAAATCTTTTACAAATGTTCATCGAATAATAAAACAAGTTCATTTGGCACTCATCTAAAGTAAGTAAATGCATTTTTATTAATTTGTTTTGGACATATTTATTTATTTCAAAAATAATAAATGATTAATAACTGATTCAAGGGCGAAACAATCTCTTACCAACAGAATAATCCTTTTTTTTTTTTGACTGAAATATTTCCTTTGTGTACGACCAAGCCGACAATGCAATAACCTATTATTGATGACAAAATTAAAATAATCCCAAACACAAATAGCAAACTGAATTGAGTCGTGGGCCAATTGCGCTATCTGCCATCGGCGCCGTAATTTACCGCGCTCGCGGCACGAATACAAACATCTCGAAAGGCTTTTAAAAATTTCGCGAAATTTCCATTTCCATCACGTGAACAGCGCTCCGTAATATCTTTCACACGTGATTATTTGGAATTATTTATGGCGTGCATAAATTTTTTTCACGGTACACAAGTCCACGGAGGTGTGAAAATAAAACGTGAAGAACGATAAAAGTTCGCGGCTATCATGTTTAAGGGTGGGTTTGGAATAAGAAACGCTATTGCCACGGGGCGGATCGAGGTCCCGAAGCGCCGACTTTGCTTCAAGTTTATTTGCGGTACTTAAACATACCTTAATCTTTACAGCAAACCAGAGTTACTTTGGTCTCATTGGACAATTTAGGTCAAACCTACTGTCCAGAAAAACTAAAGCCACGCTCTACAAGACATTGATTAGACCAGTCTTAACATACGCCTCGGAGACCTGGATATTAACTAAGCACGAGTTACTTTGGTCTCAATGGACAATTAAGGTCACGCCTACTGTCCAGAAAAAATAAAGCCACGCTCTACAAGACATTGATTAGACTAGTCTTAACATATGCCTCGGAGACCTGGACATTACCTAAGCCCGACAAAAATAGACTAGACACATTATTTGAAAGAAAAATCTTACGCTGAATATATGGACCTTCTAATGACGGTCAAACATGGCAAAAAAGATACAAAACCGAGCTCTATGAACTTTACCAGGACGTCAGCGTAGTCAAGTTCATTAAGATTAACAGATTACGCTGGCTGGGACATCTACACCGGGTGGATGATCTGGAGCCCCCAAAAAGGGTGTTGTTTAATGAGACCCAAGGGTAGAAGAAGTTTCGGAAGACCAAAATTGCGGTGGTTAGATGGTGTCGTTGCGACTGCCGGGCCCTGGGGCAGAAAAACCGGAAAATGGCAGCCAGCGACAAAGCAGCATGGAGGATTTTCTTGGAGGCAGCTAGGACCCACCAAGGGTTGTAACGCTGAGGATGGATTGATGGACTTCAACATACCTTAAACATGCTACGTTTGATTGATATTTACATTATATTAAATCGAGAAGAATTGCACATAATAATAATCGACGGTTTCCGAACAGTCTAGGAGTCATGGTGTAATCTGGAAGCCGCTAAAACACAAGCGAAGATTCGAGAAAAAATGTTCCATATATGGACGGGTTAATGTAATAAATAGTATTTTACGTCACATTTAAAAAAAAATATCACAAAAAACCCAGATGAAAAAATATTCTTAGAATACGTTCAGTTTTATATGAGATCTGTTTCATTTTTTTAAGAAATCAAATTCAATTTAACATTTATTTTCGCACATATATAAATCATTGACAGAAAATATTTTCACGGGATCCTGGCTGTGAGTGAAAAATAGAACACAATAAATACTACATTTTTTTTGTTACACAGTTTTATCAGAGCACCGTTCTCAATTTTTCACTAATTGTTCTAGAATATTTCACACAGGTTTGCACTAATTAACTTTAATTCGAACGTCGCACTTATTTCCAAACGCTCGTCAAGTACTATTTTTAATTATTGTCGCTGGAATTCGGCTGGCGTCGCTCGGCTCGCTTTTATCTGTGGAATTGTGTCGCGCTGTCAAACGATAAACTCTCCGCTCACGCGCCCGCTCGCCTTTTATACGAAATGTTGATTTCGCGATGCCTCGAGAATGTTCTAATAGTTTCTATATATTTCTAGTAGTTTTCCAGTTGATTCTAGATTCATGTTCAGAGACTTAGGTAATGCGCAGTTGGACTGTCTTGACAATATTTTGCTGTCGATAGTTGGGTAGTCGGGCAGTCGGTCTGTCAGGCAATCGGCTGTCGGGAAGGAGACGCATATCCGTTACACTGGACTACACACAATGGAAAACTTTTATGCCAGGCATATGCTCCATCTTTGGAACCATAATGACTAAAGAACAATAATTATCATTTTCTGTCGGGCGTGGAGACTAAGTCAACAGTCTTCTGCTTAAATCTTATAAAAGACGCGCCCGCTGGCCTTTTATACATAACTTTGATTTCGCGATACCTCGAGAATTTTTAATAGTTTCTCCATATTTCTAGTAGTTTTCCAGTTGATTCTAGATTCATGTGAACCGTTCAGAGACTTAGATAATGCGCAGTTAGACTCTCAAGATAATAAATTATTGTTGAGAAGTTGGGCAGTTGGCCTGTCGGGCAATCGGCTGTCGGGAAGACTGCACTCAGTGGAAAACTTTTGTGTCAGACGTATGCTCCATCTTTGGAGTCATAATGGCTAAAGAACAATAATTATAGTTTTCCATAGGGCTTGGGGACTAAATCAATAGTCGTCTGGGGTAAATTTGCATCCATTCCGTCTCTGGGTAAGGGGGAACGTGGGTGGTGGCGCGGGGGGTGGGGGCGGTATGAAATTATGGCGGTGGGTGCGCGACGGATATAAATAATCAGAGTGGGAGAACGGAAAAGGGATTTTCGCGGGTTATTTATTGTTGTTATTATAACTAAACACATAAAAATGACAAAGAATAAGCTTGAGCACAAGTGGTATTTGTCAAACGAAGATAGGCGCATTAACCTATTGCGAGCGAGACGGCAATACACACTTTCACAATATCTCAAAAGGCAACGTGACTGTATCTTTGTATATGATTTACATATAATACATATAAATTTTTATTTTTCCCTGAGTTCTATTTAATGCTGTTTTGCTATACCAAAACTAATCCGATTGCAAACATTTTTACCTCATTATCAAATTCGTTAAAATCTTGTTTTTACGTGGATTTTTGGTTTTGGGTCTTGTAATAGTGAAATAGTGATCAAAAAAATACGTCTCACTCGAGAACATGGTGACTACATAACTTAATCAGTATTCAAAAACGTCAAATTTCAAAGATCGAGAAACTGCTCAATAAAGTGACATGCGTGAAAATTATAATATATTCTGTTTTTTTTAATTAATAAAAAATTTGTCTTTATCACTTGGAGTAACTTTAAGTTTACTGGTTTCGATACCACTATATCCATTACTTAATTTAGTAAACAAATTTATTTTTGAACGGTGGCTACAGTTATGGTGGGGGTAATTAACAATTGGACACCGAAATGGGAAATATATCAAGAGTAGCTTGTTGGTCTTGTGGTTAGGACGCTGGCCTCGTGATCCAAAGGTCGCGGGTTCGAACCTCACTCCAGACTAGCGAGTTAGTCCTATTTTCATAGCACAAGCGTTTAGCTTAGTTTGAAAATAGTAAGAATATTGATGTGACACGTATTCCGTGTTCACATCTCTATTTAAAAAAAAATAAAAGTGCTATTCATAAAATTTAACTGATTATAAATTACATTGGCTTTAGTGTGCATCGATATTCTCCATGTAAATAATAGAGACCTTAGATTGGACAACTTCAAAATACATATTAGAAATCAAAAAATTCCCGAACACTGAATATAATTAATAGGTTTTAAATTGATTAAAATTAATAATCATGTCCAATCACGAAGACAAACTATAAGAATGAAATATAAAAAATATGTTCTTTCTCATTCTGATTGGTATATGTATAAGAAAAAAAAATCTAGTACCAAATTACACATAGTAAAATGCAATTTTTAATTTTTATCTTACAATATATTTTACATATTCATTATTAGATTAATTAGTTCCAAATTTATTTTCGTTCCATTTAAGTTAATTCTATGTGAAAAGGAGAACAGGATAATTTTTTCAATTCAGCATAATAAATACCTAACAATTACATTTACAATAACAAGCAACAGATTGCCTGTTTCTAAACTAAGAAATGTTAAAACGTAAATGTGTTCTGCGTACGTAATTGAATATTTAAAATAATTATTGACTTGTTAATAATTGACTTTAAATTAAAAATTAATATTTTTTTCCCTTTTTGTACAATAATACTTAAATGACAAATTTGATCAAATGATAAATAACTAAAAATTATGTACGCCACGCGGTAATAAAGTCAAAATCAGATTCGTATTAAATTTCCGTTGCATGATCGTATTTCGTTGCATTACTAAAATTTCATTTACAACGCGTCTGAAGTTGCATAAATTCAAAAATCATCATCTTTATCCCCTTGTCCTAGTAGAGTCGGGGGCCCAAAGACTCGACAAGGTATTTCCATGTTCCTCTGTCTTGCGCTGCTTCTGAATGAGTCAACCAGTCTAGACCCCATTCTGTTTTCGTACACATGTTTGTTGCTTCTTCCAGCTTAATCTGGGGCGAACACTTGGCCTTCTTCCTTCCTAGGTTGCCAGAAGGATTCTTCTTGGTATTCGTTCCTCTGGCATTTTTAGCACATGTCCAAGCCACCTCATTTGTAATTTTTCTATATTTAGAAGTAGGGGCTCCATGCCGAGTGTGTGACTTATGTCGGCACTTCCTACTCTGTCCATCAATGTGACTCGCTTTACTCCCCTTAGGGGGTAAGAAAAATTCAAAAATGATTGAGTATTGAAGTACTTTTTTCTGTCTAATAAATTAGTAAATTGTCAACATGTTCTCTTGAACAACCTATATCATGTTAATAATGATAAATATGTTATGCAATATACTTAGGCATGTTAAGAATAGTATAAAAGAAAGAATAAAAATTTAAACAAAAGAAAAAGAGACTTAATTATTAGCAGAAAAACTTAGGCATGTTAAGAATAATACAAGAAGAATGAATAAAAAAAAATTGACAAGAGAAAAAGAGACTTAATTATTTGTGGAAGAATGTAGAGAACGATTGATCTTCCTCTTTAACCAATCTATATATATATATATATATATGTATATATATATACGGTACTTGTATATAATTAAATCTCAATTGTTATCTTTACCTATCTCAACACAGAGTTTTTTAGTGAAGCACGCATAGTAAAACTACACCTAAAATAAATAAATTTATATAATTAATAAAAATAAACTGAGTTTTCACCACTTTTGTACTGACAATATCAACATGTTTCAGAGCCCACGGCCCCTTCGTCAGGATACAATTGTATACCTACTAACAAAATTAAATTAAAAAAAATCGATGCATAGACAATCAAAATATTAAAAATATATATATGGAAAATGAATAATAATAGAGTACTTACTTAACATGAAAATAAATTTAAAAGATAGATTTGTTAAAAGGACCTGGTTATTTGTAATATTCAATTTACTATTAACACTTTTTCTTATTTTCAAATTTTTTAATTTATCAAACTGTGATTCAGTACAATTTGTATGCAATATTAATATCAAATATTAATATAATATCAAATATTAATATCAAAAGAATGATCCTTAGCCGAAAGATGGTTAGAAAATTCAGAATAATTGAAGACCTTATGGCAAGAAGTTGTTTACTAACATTTTTGTCAAAAATGAGTTAATAAGCCCTCTAAACTAAATAATGTACGCTTTTTCCATTGGAAATAAGTTCAGAACTAATAAAATAATTAAAACATGTTCAAATCATAGGGATGAACATGTTAACTACACTTTTTCATAAAAATCAAATCAGTTACTAATGGGAAAAACATTTTATCTTCAATAATAACATGTTCATGCCATCATTCTGAAATTAACAAGCCTTTTAATTTGATTGGAATATTTATGGTTAGTGTAAATTTTACTCTGGCAGTACTGTCATATATTTGTTTTTATTTGAAGACTATTATAATATGTACTTATATATTATTTTTCAATAATTTTAAATGGTACATACCATGTTTTGTATAATTAATTAACATGCCAGGTATTTTGTACTTTTGGATAATGGATGGTAAAAAGGGATAACATTTGAAGGATTGTTTGATGTTCGTGTTTTACAAATTTTAAAAAGGTGTTATTCTATTAAAAATTACTTCCAGAGGCGAAAAAATGGTTGTTAACTACATTTTTTTAGGGAAAAATAGTATATTTTTATTTTTTGTGCATAAATGCTTTTTTTTACTTTGTAAATACTTTTTTGATATTTTAGTGACATAAATCAATAAAAATTAATCTTGAATTAGCAATAAAACATAATTTTTAAAGGCGAAATGCAAATGCAAAATTTCTCGAATTTTCGTTAACAACTTCTTGCTATGGGGTCTTCAATTATTGCTATTTAAACACCTTAAGTGTTCCTTAACTCTAAGGGCCCATGGGCTCTGCAACATGTTGATATTTTCAATACAAAAGTCGTTAAAAAAATAATTTAATTTTTATTAATAATGACAATAAAATTATTTTGCCGTTTTTGAAGAAGAAGTAAATATATTTAATGTTAAGCAATGAAATTAATAAAGTAAAAAAATGAATCCCTCGATTTTCCGATCTTCCTGTGATGCTCAACACACAACCTCCCTCTCCTCTTGCGTTTCTTGAATTTTATGAACACCTTTTTTGGAGAAAGCCATGTTTTGCAGCCGTTTTGAACACTGTTTCACGTATTTTTTTACTTACGCGGATGGATTAACAATACCTTCCGGTTCGCTTGTAAATCGGCAATTCGATTCACATTCCCGCAACAACGCGGCATGCAATATGTCTACTGCGGCACTAGGCTCCGAGTTCGGGGCTATAATTTTTCATGAAGCACTTTCTAACTCAACGGAGAGGCGTCGCTATCTGGTCCTGCCGCCGATTCGGCCGCCAGCTGGTTGGCCGCCTTCCAGAATATTTTAACTTTCTTATTTCGTTTTTAACGGCCGTTAATTCTCCGATAACGACCGCTGTGCAATGATAACGGATCGTATGACGTCGGAGCTGAATCAGAGTGGATCCTTTTCAGGGGATTAAATTATTTGTATACATTGCAAGTTACTTACAATTAAATGGTAATGGATTATAAATTTTTCCCTTTCTTCTTCTCTTTTTAATTTACACAAATCTATAAGATGTACTTGAATCTTTTTAATTGCAATCTAAGTTTATACAAATCTATTATATACACTTGAATCTTTTAACAGCAATCTAAATTAACACAAATTTATTATATGTAGGTACTTGAATCTTTTGACTGCAGGTATATCTGTCTTATGTTATTTTTTAAATTTATATTTTGTATATTTTGTAAATCCCCATAAGGGCGTTAAGAGTGTCCGAGTGTAAAAATTGTCGATATGTCAGAGATTTGGGGCTCTACATTTGATTTTCTTACGCAGTTGTTGAGTTGGTTGTCAAGAAAACTCGAGCGAACAGATTGTTGAAGAAATTCCTGTAAATTTCTGAGTACGTTTAATTTAATTAATCTTTGATTTCATTTAAACTTAAATAATCTCTTTAATCTTAACGCTAAATCCACTAATAATAAAATCATGTTATTTAACACTAAAATAAGTTTTGAATACTTCACACGTCGATGAGACATTCTGATACTGTCGAAACTTGAGTAGTATTTTTTAAAAATAGAATTTAACACAAGTTGTGATATGTAACAATATTTCCGAATATATAGGTATACCTACATATTAATGATTTGTTATTGGAAGCGGAGTGCAGTCACTGTTTAAAAATGAGCAAGAAATTATACAAAATATATCAAAATAAATTGTGTTTCGGGTATTTTTTCATATTTAGTATAGGTTTACTTTAAATTTTAATACATCACTGTAGCTGGTTAAATAAATTTTTAATTTAACATTATTTCCATCTTATACCTATTTACGAACAACCCATGATTCAAATTATTGGCTGCATGTACCTTTTACTTAGTAGTAATTGTCGTGAAATTCTTTTGTTGTTCTAAAAATCTATCTTCTTCTTCCTAGTCTAGGTAGGTTGTTGGGGTCGTCGCTTCTCATTCTCTGGCTGTATTTTCTTCGGTTCTGGGCGTCGTTTTCATCTAGACCGTTTCTCTGTAGTATTTTGGAGCATTAAGTCATCCAGAATTTCTTTGGAATTCCTCTGGGTGACAGTGGATGAAGTTCCATGGACATTGTCTGCTTCACCGTGTGGTCTATCGGTCTCCGTCTTAAGAGCTCATACCATCTCAATTGTCGTTCTTCCAGCTTACTGTTTATGTCCGTGACACCCAAATTACCACGAATGAGTGAATTTTTATTCCTATCTTTTAGTGTTATTTCTGCCAACCATCTAAGCATTCGCATTTCTTCTGATTCGAGTTGCCTTGAGTAGAAATTGTACATAATCAAGCATTCGGAGCCATACACTATCGCGGATTTAACAAAAGTTTGGTTTATCTTTCCTTTAAGTTTTTTAGGTATTTTCGGGTCAAACAAGATTCCTGTTACAGATCTAAATTTCAACCGTCTCACATCAATTCCACATTTGCTGCACATCCGCTGAGAACGAATCGATCGAAAGGTTATAATTTTAATAATGTTTTTAATTAATCGAAATTTGCACCAGATGAAAAAACTATTGCGGACTAAATACGAAATTGTTATTTGCATAAATATTTTTCCGCGCAGTAAATAACTCGGAATTTTTAATATCCCATATTATTTGATGCGGAGTTTCCGTGAATTTAAAAGCGGGTACCAGGAGCACATAAATCGCTGAAGGTTTTTATCTGGGCACATATCTGCTCAGACGGAAATCTATGTGGACGCCGCTCTACGTGTGACGGTACGTGCTATGTGCATTGCAGAAGTAAAAATTAATGACAGCACGAATGGAAAAGTTGGATCCTGTGCAGGCGAGCCCTTTTGAGAAGGCATTTTACTATTTTTACTATGTTCAAATTCTAAACTATATAAAGCACGTAAGATCGATTAATTGTGTGCAATTTCATTAACTTACACTCAGTAGGTCAAGTTTTACATAATGGCGTATGGGTACCCAGGCACATTCACTGCGAGTTAATTTGTCAACTATCATTGTTAATTATTAGTTAAAAAAGGCCATAAATATCTTTTGCAATGTTGAAATATCCAAAATGATTAGTTTATTCAAGGTATTTTGATATTCTAGGAATTATTCCTGTAATGGTACACGAACGAAAGTGCTGCCATCTGTGAGCATACTCGTATTTTATCACGAATTCCTAAGGTTTTGGTAGTACAGAAGTAGTCTTCCAATAATGAGTTACAAAAGTAAGTGGTAACATCTTATGACATATTTTGTCTCTATTTTTTAAGGTACCGATAAACTAGAAATTGTTTTCTCTTAGCCATATCTGGGTTTAGGATAGTAATAAAAGAGTTAGAGTTAAAAATGTAACTTTTATTTTCTTAGCCGTATGGTGGTAGATCAATAAGCAGATTCGGCATCGGTTTATCTACCCATGACACCCAATTTTCTTTACGTGCTTTGAACGTATGAGAATGATAAGCTGCATGGAAAGTGCTGACAGCAAGATTGTGAAGACACCTGGTTTGAATTTGAGCCTCTTCATGAAGTTGTTCGAAAGGGTCTTGTAGAAGAAGCTTTCTCGGCGCCTACCATATCAGTCTGCTCTGCGCTCGTGTATCGAAGTTTTCGAAAAAATCTAGAAGATTTTGCAATAATTTTGAAATTGATAGAATACACGAAAATATACCAAAAGCTTTGAGAAAACCAAGTCATAATAAATACGCGGTGGCGCTTGCGGTGATTCAGCTAGATAGTTTGACAGCTGCGTTAACCACAGAAGGCGAAGTCATACACCCTGGGAACTGTGAATCTGTGCTATAGAAATAACAGGAATAAAAATATACCTGCGAGTGGAATATTCAAGTGCGAATAAGATGAAAATGGAGTAGAATGAGAAAGTAAGGGAACAAATTTCGACAAGTTAGGTATATTCAATTTGACAGGAGGATCTTTTAAGTTTATATAGACATTATATAACTGTATAAATGATTTTTTTTCGCAAAACTGCGAAATCAATTGAGGTCGTACCATATGGAGAGGAATTGAAGAAAAAAAGTCTGTGAAAATATTCACAGACTTCATAGCAAGGCTTACTGTACATACATCGTGCGATTCCGGCGGAATCCGAAATGACTTATTTTATATGAAAAGTAATTAGAAATATCGCCACCGCAAGCTTAATGGCGTGTGGCTGCGCCGTCGCAGCCTTTTATTCCACATTCAAATATATTTGAAATCGGAATTGAAAAAATTCAAAATATTTATTTGTTTCAATTTATTCAATTTTATAAATTTTTATTGCAAAAACATATAAATTGAATGACATAAATATTTGATTTTAGAATGTAAGAATTAACGTTTGGATGTAACTAAAAGATGAAATTTATATAAATGACTATTATTTTACCAATCCGTAGATGTTTAAATTTCTAATACAATACAAGTTTTTTGAAGTTCGTTAAATATTTATATTGATTTGTTCAACGGCTATAGATAGGTTGAAGTTAATAAACCAGCAAAATGTTTAGTTACTAGATGGTAAACGTACAGGATTACTGTGGGACACACTACCATACTTTTGGATTAGCTGTAACATTCGGGAGATGCCTGGAATTGCCTATAAGTGACGGGAATCAACTTCTAATAACTAGACAGAAAAATAATCATCTCAAGACCAGCGTATCGCGTCTATATAGCAGCACCTCATGCGCAATTGAGTCTGTTTTGACATATCTATCGATGCGAAATAAGTCGCGGATGACGGCCAGTTTGGCAGTTGTAGAATTTCGGGGCGACAGATATCGAGCAAAATAATCGAGCAAGCTCTTTTCGTTAGTGAGTGATTAAAAAAATGCCAAAACTGCGTGTAAGAATTGGAAAGAATATTCTATCGAGCGTTAAATAAGTGTTCTCAGCGATAATAGACGAGTGATAAATTTCAAAATAGTGTGATTTCAAGGATAGTGAATTAATTTAATTTGTGTTAAGAGCTAATTAATTTCCAAAGTTTTCATTTGTCTGCCAAAGCCACGACTCATGACAATATGTTAAACTGTTGATAGAACGAGGATCAATTTATCGAATAAGATTCTAAGTTACTAAACACTACAGTGGTATCTTACTGAAGTTATTCGGTTGTTGAAGCTAAGAGGTTGTCCTTCAATATTTTTTGATTTATCTGGTCGAGCTAAGTCTTCCTCGGATGCCCTCTGTTTCTGCTGCCTTTAACACTAGCCAAATAAATTTTCTTTACCACCATTTCCTCGCACATCCCTTCCCTGTGGCCAAACTATCTCAGCGATCCTTTCCTTATTCTATCTGTTACGCTACAAATAACATAAAATCACTTCCAATTGACTTATTCTCCACTCTATCGTATTAAAAATTTTCACACATACGCCTGAGTACAAAATTTCGTTGTTTTTGGACAGTTCCAGGATTCACTTCCATAGATCAGTATTCGTACCAGAGTCTATAAAATTACGAGATTAAAGCACTACTTTATAGGAAGCGAATTTTAGGTAAACCTTTTTGTAATGGATTTTAAAGAGAAAGCGGATATTTAAAAAATATTGTACTTTTGATAAAATGTTTCGAAAAGACTCAAATATGCTTCCAAAATCAGTTATCAGTTGCAAAAATGACACACTTTGAGCTACAGCCAATTTTATATTTTTACCTAAAATTATTTATATTTAAATAGAGACATTCAAATAGATCATCAAACATAAAGTACATTATAAAGGAACAGTTAAATATATATATTGATTCCCTGTAATTAACATTTTCACATAACTTGAAATTTTTTTTGGATTTATAATAGACATCAGAAATATGGGTATTTAATATGGAATACAAAAATAGGAGCTGAGATTTGGAATTCCGGCATTTTTACAATACCATTAGTATTCGAAAATAATTGTTAGATGTACCAAGAATTAATATAAATAATAATATCTGTCTCATTAATATCAAATTGTATAGCTATCTTCCTCTATAAATGTATTATATTTCATTAGTTTATCATTAGTGTTTGAACAAAATTGTTTCTTAGAATTGCGTAGAAATACAAAACGTACATTATTTCTTAAAATTGATTAAATTAGATGTAAACATGTAGTTTATTTTGGATAGTATATTAGTAATAGATTAAAGAATGTAAAGTAATAAATACTAGTTAATATACAAGTTGTAATATTAACTAAGTTAAGAAATAAATAAAATAAAAATGTAGCATTTCCATTTAGTAGGTTTCATATAATCGTAAATACATGTTATTCTGGAAGAACGAACATATGAATATTGCAAGCGATATCAAGATATACGAGAAATGCGTGCGATCTATCATGACATATGAAATTGTCCGCATCAATGGACTCTTCAGAACATCTGAAATGAAAGTGCTGAGATCCAGTACTTAAAAACTCTACGTGATCCTGTCCGAAATACAGACATAAGAAAAACTTGTAAAATAGAAAACATAGCACGCCGGAGTAGATCCAAAAGATTCTGGAGGAATCACGCAGCCAGGATGGACAGTGACAGAAAATTACCTAAAATATAAAGGGATAGCTGGACCTCATCAAACCAGAAGGAGTAATTTTCTAAACTATAGATCGACAGATCTAATAAAAGAAAAATAAGAAAATACATGTTCTTGAAAATAAAATATTTAGATGGATAATGCCCTCATAAGGCGAAACGCGTCTCATAAAAATTTAATAAGCAGAACTTAAAAACAAGTGTGTTTTTCAGAATAATTTGAGTATGTCTAGTAATGAACAGTACTGGATTTTATCCCCAAGAGGATATCATTAATCAAGATATATCATAGATGTCTTATAGAGAAGAAGCTATATTTTTTATACGGGAAAGTTCTACTTTCCCATATTAAAAAATACATAATACATATATATATAATAGCTTTGTCTTTATGAGATATCTATAATATATCTTGAAGTGTGTTTTTATTTTCATATGTTTTAACTAACTTGTGGAGTAAAAGAATTTTGAGCGGTTCATTATTTATGTTGTTTTCTTGCTGAATCTTTTAGAGGTTGTGTTCTTAATGCTAAGTTAATTATTATTATTATTATAACATGTTCCCGACAAGAGGCACAAATGCCCTCGGCCTCCCGGAACGAGGCTGGGGGGGGCGCGCTAATTTCCGTTAATAAATACAAACATCGGGCACATTAAAATGGAAGACAATATCATCAGTCGAAGTTTTCACTTCGCCCCTTCGGGCGGGAGACCGCGGAGGCTTTCGCGGGCTTTTTAGCTCGGTGTATGAAATTAATTTCCACACAGTCGCCGGGGGACGCAAATTTGGTTTCAGCGATTTTCTCTTCATTCGAACCCGGGGCCCTCGGCGCAGGGCGCACTTTGCCATCCGCAATGGGTTAACCCCTTGCGGGCGAAGGCCGCTTTGCACATTTTCTTTTCATTTTATTTTTATTTAAATTCAACCTTTAATTTTTAATTTTTTTTCTGCGCAGTATTAGAAACTTTCTCAACATCAAACTCCTAAAAATGATATACTTGGCAATCTGCCAATCAATTATAGAACACGGTATATTTGCATGGGGAGGAGCAACTATGAGTGCACTCAATCCAATTATTGCAACTCAAAAAATTGCTATAAAAGTAATTCTCAAAACCTCAATTTTAACAAGGACAGATGAAATATTCAACAAATTCGACGTATTCGGTATATAATAAAACAAATTTATGCGAATACTACTCTTAAATACACATACAAACACAAAATACACAGTTTAAACCAACTCAAACAATAATTACCACGTGGTCAAACAAACTCAATCTACAAATCCCAAGGTTACATACCACGTATGGACAAAGGAGCTATAACTACTTTGGACCCAAAGTAGTTATAGCAAATTAAAACAATCCGGGCTAACCACAATTTACAACTCTAACATAAAATACAAAATAAAACAGTGGATTCGAAATAAGGGGAGAGATAAAATAGACACACTTACACAAATACACTAACACAATATAACCTCATATATATGATATATGTTACTTTAAACACTTTTTTTTATCTATTTACTATGTTTTGAACCTACACAATATTGTAAACTATGCTAAACTATAAAATAAATAAAAAAATAAAATAAATTGATATTGTCATGAGGGAATCTTGGTCCGGTTCATTTACAAATGCCAATAAAATTACGCACGTTTAGTATCAAAGGTTTTTGGATTAATAAACTGTAATGGCACAGTTCTTTATTCAATTTAACTATCACAAATAACATCCACATTAGACCCCGCCCCCTCTCACTCTCTCTCCTAGATTCCTGGTAGTTCTGTAGGCAAGTTAGTGCGTGCTTGTCTTATTATTAACATTAGAGATTAACACGCATGTGATAAATATTGGTGAAAGTTTAACAATACTATGGTTGTAGTGTATAGTGATGTGAACATAGTAGTGTAGTGTTGGTCCTGACGAAGAGATGGGTACGTCTCGAAACTGGTAGACCTTAAATCTTGTAGTAGTTTTTACCAATTTAACTAGCACTCTGTTAATTGTAATAGCGGTAGGTATGTGTAAATTGACAGATCGCGGGATTTCGCGTGAGCTCATTTTTGTGTCATTTAATTGGTAGTTACAAAATATCCTCATTCAGTCGGTAACTGATTCGTAGTTGATGTCGTCATCAATAACCAATGAATGGGTATAATGGTTTTGACAACCTCAGCTCAGTCGAGAGATAAAAGAGGTGTCAACAGAATGGCACAGGTCAGATTTCCACGGTCGCTGTTATTTTATTACGTTGCCTTGGACAAATAAAGGGAGTGATTCTTTGAGATCCGAAGAAGTATTATTTCAATCATACCCATAAGTCCAGATCATATATATATAAAGAAATCCGTGTTTCCCTATCCGCCAAGTTTGCTCCACAACCAGCCACTACCACCCACTGGTGGTTATGGTGGTGGATATCCCTTGGTGTCACATCGAAAATATGCGAGTTTGGTGGGGGTGGCTGTTCGTGGGTGGGAGTGAGTGACGAAAATGTGCTTTCTAGCGTATGGTTCTGCTCTTCAAAGTTCTGGAAGGAGAAGGTTCTAGAAAATTCCGGAAAGATCTTTAAGGTTCTAAACTGAGTGGCGGAATGTGTCGGTGTGTCTAGAAGGTTCCTGTACATTTGACAAATTTCTTGAAAGTTCTGGAAGGAGAATGTTCTAGAAGGTTCGCGAAAGTTCTATGACGATCCAAACAGTGTACTAAAAATCTACGCGTGCGAAGCCGCGCGGGCACAGCTAGTTCTTATAGTTCTTTTTGAATATTGTTCGGGCTGGCACGTTCTCGCAGCGCTTCCACAATGTTTGCCGAAGGCCGAGTTCATGGATTCGTTTCGCTCCTGAGACATCGTGTTGCTGGCCTCAAGCTGAGGCTGGAGCGCAGCACCAACTCTCTGGTGCAAGCGGCGCTGTCATGGAGGTCTGGATCCCTAATTAAAGAGTGGCATCGGATACAGAATAGCTACAGATATGCGATTCCATAACCGTATCGAGCGGTAGTGTAGCGAGGCGTGAAGCCTTGCTACACTACCGCTCTATTACTACACCTTGCTACACTAGCCAATATTACTATTATTTTAGAATTTTTATTGATATTGATTATTGATTTAAAAACTTTGAAATTGGTATATATGTGTAGGTGTATTCATTGTCGAATTTTTATGGTATATTTTATTTTAAGTATTTAATAGCTGTTCTCCTTCCTTTTCTTCTTTTTTCTCCTTTTTACTTCTTTGCTTTTAGCTCGTGGCGTCTGCTTGCTTGCTTGCTTGACGAAAAAACTTTTGGATCGATTTTTAACCTTTTTCCCGTGATCCGATGGAGCTGAAACTTTGCAAGTAGACTGGTGGCGATGATCAAGAAGATCTATCAGATTTTGGATCTTTCAAATTTTTAATGGTTTTTCATACAATTCAGTAAGTTGTATGGAGATTCCGACGCATATGGTAGACACAAAACCCGAAAATGAGAGAGTATTGTAAAAACTTGTTTTTTATGGGTTTCTTTTTATATTTTCTCTCCATGTGCCTCAATATAACATATATGTAATTTGCAATCTATATGGCGGACCAGGACTTGCACTAACAACCTGGTTACGCTGGAAAAAACACAATATTATTATTATTATTATTATAGAATTAATTTAATTATAAAGTGTTTTTTGATAAAATTTTATTCCTTCTTTCTGTCCGTTTTATATTCATTTTGAAATCCTGTATCCTGTAATCAAACAGAGGATTGATTAGGTATAAAATAAATTTACTTAGACAAATCTAAAAAAACATTTTAAATTTTAATTAGTTATTTTAGAATTTAAAGTATTACATATTTGAGATTTGTAAATATAAATATTACATAATTTTTCGTTATTTTAGGATTTATAATAGGAATGAATATTTAACATATGATGGATTACTATTTCTCTAATGTATGAGCATGAGACAGTGTTTATATATTTTTGTTTTGATTTTCTAATCTGACATGTATGATGTGTCAAATGTGAAATGTATAAATTTTATAAATAAATTATCCCCTTCGTTTCAAAACTAATTTTACTACACGAAGTGAGAGCAAAAAATAAACATTCGAAATTATATATTTTTACTAAGAGTTATGATGTTTATATTTGCAAGAACGGAAATCAAAGTATAAAATACAATGGATTGAAATCTCAAAGTATTGCGGATCTAATGAAAATTCATAGAACTTAGGAAAAAGGATTGCCGCAG
Organism: Agrypnia vestita; assembly: GCA_016648135.1. NCBI lineage: Eukaryota > Metazoa > Arthropoda > Insecta > Trichoptera > Phryganeidae > Agrypnia > Agrypnia vestita. The sequence goes on along the minus strand of JADDOH010025043.1, from coordinate 557,584 downwards.
GTGACATAAGTGTAGACCATGTAAATCTATCATCCTTTCTGTATTAACTCACAAAAACCATGGCCTAAAATCAATAGTTATAGAGATATGCGACATCAAAGTTTGCATTTTTTCAATATTTCTCATTTATTTTTTTGAAAAACGTTGGACTATCATTATAGTAACTTATATCGAATATGAAAAATTCATTCCCTTTAATACAAGTCAAATAAAATATTAAAAACATTCCACTTTGAATTTCTGCAGGGCTTTTACTAATTTATTTTACTTGTATTGAAACAGATGAATTTTTATTTAATCGATATAAGTTACTGTAATGATAATTCAACGTTTTGTATAAAGTAAAGGTTGTTATTACGGTCGTTAGACATATTTAACTGTAATTGGTTGCGAATATTTTATACGAACCGTATGTTTTTCTGAGAAACGATTCTCGACGTTTCGTTGAATTCTTATTATCATCAAGAGGACGGCCTTTACCTGCGGAGGTAGAAGTGATTACTGCTTCCGAGGGCGTAAATTATATGCACTTTGTTGTGGAATGTTCACTTCTTCTACGATAGAGGTCGCCAGTGTTTAATATGTCCGCCGACGTAACTAGTACATATTGCTTGTTTGGTAAAAAATAAGTCAGAAATGTTGAAAAAAATGCAATGTTTGATATTGCATAACTCCATAACTATTGTTATTAGGTCATGGTTGATTGAGCATTTTCGACTCATAATCAAGCCAGGAATATGATCTTGCGAGGTTATCATTGTTTTCCAAATACAAGTTCCAAAAAAGGTTGAAGGTTACATTGTGTAAAGTAATCACTTAAGCCTGCCGTACGATGATAGGTCATAAGTCGTAAAAAAATATAATTTCGTCTCTATGAGACATCCATAATATATTTATTTATGTATTTATTAAATTAACATGACTAAAAAGCCTTTTACAGTTGCCGGCAAACTTCTTGAAATTTTTTTCCTAGTGGGGGAATGCGCAGAAGACAAAATTTGGGTCTCTTTGGTGGAATGGTACATGCGCAAACTTCCCCCCACTACGCCGAAAAATTTCAAGATGTTTGCCGGCTACTGTACCTACAATGCATATATACATAACATTAACACAACAACAAATGTGTGAAAATTATAGAACTAAAATTATACATCAGTGTAGAAATAGACAAAAAATAAGATATAAAAAAAGATATAATATAATGGAACTATTTTTACTTCGGAAATATAAATGTCAGAATATTTGATCCGCGAATTAAAATCCTTTTAGGCCATTACTAAGAGTGCGAAAATGTCGGATCGCGCTTCTTTATCACCTGACGGGCGCGTCGCGGGACAAGGGCGGCCCCCGCGGGGGAGGAAATGGCGCTAATGAATTATAATTTATATTTTTCCTCATTAAAATGTTATTTAATTTCTTGTGATATTTATGAATCTCCCTCCGCAGATTTCGTAACCCCGCGCCGAAACGCGATGTCGGGAGTATAACTTTCAATCTCGGCTGTCAACCGCGCCGCGGAGGTTAACCGATGCGTGGCCGTAAAGGCGCGCGCGGGACTCTGGAGTGACATAAAGATGCGAACAACACGAACGGTTAATTAAATCAGAAAATATTCTCGGCGCGTCTAAAACGAAAATTATGTCGCGGGCCTAAAAGGGTTTTCGGGACGGCGATTTATGCCGCCGTATTCAAAGATGGCGGCCGTAATTTTTAATTGATATTTATTATTGCGACGCTCGCGGGGGACGCCACTGGCGCGCGATTTAAAACGCTAAACGAAATGACGTGTACGAAAAAGTTCCGCTGCCGAAGTGTTCAGGTGAGGTCGCAGTGGCGTGGCGTAATCTCGCGCACTTGGGGCAAATTTCGGCGTTTTTTTTTTACGAAAATGCGTTTTTATTTATTATTCATTTACAGCAGAATTCTACACTGTATTTTTTTAGAGAAATAACTTAGATAGAACCTTTGTTGTTATATAAAAGTAATAAACAGAATATTATTCAATAAATTTAGAAAATATAAGGACTAATCGACAGGCCGCGGCCAAAAAATTCGTTTTTTGTTTCCTAGGCGGCGCAAAGTGAATATTTGTACGTATAGTATGTTTTTTTTGACGTATAAAGTATACTTCATTATCTAGAAACAATATTTAGGTAATTAAGATATATTCAATATTAATAAAGTTATAATTTTTTAAATTTGCAAGAAATTTTTACTTTTTTTGTTGATGTTAAATATATATTTATATAAAAAGCTTTTATTTATATAAAAAGATGATTTTAAACAGTATTTTATATTTATTCCCGTATATTAAGGCTTTGCTCACTAAATAAAAGTTGGTTTTATAAATGAAAACAGCTTAATTATTATTTAATAATAAAAATTTCGAAGTATGAAATGTGCCAATAAATGACGTAATTATAAAACAGAATGCCGTTGGCAGTGGCGTCATTTCTGTTTAGTTTATTACTTTTATATAAGAACAAAGGTTCGATCTATGTTATTGTCCTAAAAACAATTAATCAGTCTACAATATACATTTTGATATAAATGAATAATAAAAAAAAAATTCTTTAAAAAACGCCGAAAAGAGATCCACCGCATTCCTAGGTCATTTTTATCTTTCCATATTGGCCCTACTCTTATGTCGCCAGGTTGACATTTTTTTCTTTAAAGGCCATTTCTTTCGTGTAAAGGGTGACAAGGAATTGGCTGAATTAACTGTTACATGTCTATATTTGTTTTTTATGTACTTCGAATAAAAAAATAAACAAACAAAAAATATATACTTATATAATTTACTAAAAAACAAAATTCAGTTTCGGAAAATTGAAATCGAATTTTTCGATGTTTTTACCATTTAGTTTAATAAAAATCAATACCTACAATCTGTGTACATATATGTATATGCATCGATAACTATAAACTGTGATTTTAGTTAATTCTTGGGCATTCTCCAAAAATTTCGAACAAATAATGAATCCGCTTCGTACTCTATTTAGAGCAATAAATATAGACAAAGGGTGGCAAAATGGCTTAAATTTAAATTAGAAATTCCAAATATCACATGTAAGGACAAATAAACCCCCTCGCTGCCACTTGGAGATGACCCTCCCAGAGTAAATGTTTAAATTTGGCTGTTTATTATCGGTGGAGACGGAGACAGGAATTCTAGCGACCCTGCGAATGATGATCGTTTATTAAACTATAAATTGTCGCACCGAAAGGGTTACTTGTAGCCCCGTATATTACATTTAATAATATTACAAACTTTGTGTTATTATGTTATATAGAGAGGACATCTTAGATTTCATTTCAATTATTTATGGCTAAAGATCTGGAACATCGGGTACACCACCATGAATAGCTTTGAGAAGATGACAGAATCGCTGATTGAGCTAAAAACCAAGCCAAAAACTGCGTTCCAAAATTGTATTTATATTAGGTCCTTACATATGAAATGGGCGTTTTGCCGTACTGGCAAATTTGATCTCAAATATCTTCTCTTTGGTTAGGAATTCCAAATCCAAATTTATACAGCTATTTACTCATGTATTTGTGTTTTGAAAATTATAATTCATTTGTTTTTTCCTCAATTGTTTTTTTTCTTTGCGTCACTCAGTTTACAAAATGAAAAACTTGAAATATTGCGTTATTTACGAGTACGAGTTCCACCGTGGCACCAGTGCTGCAGAAATGGCTCGAAGGATTAATGATGTGTATGGCGACGGTGCCGCAAAAGAAAACACAGTGCGTTTTTGGTTCCAACGTTTTCGTTCTGGAAATTTCGACCTGCAGAACAAGCCCCGTAGACGGCCGGAGACCAAAGTTGATAATGAAGAATTGAAGGCTATTGTGGAAGCGGATCCATCGCAAACCACATCCGAGTTAGCTGCAGGCTGCGGTGTTAGTGATAAAACTGTTTTAATCCACTTGAAGCAAATTGGTAAGGTGAAAAAGCTTGAAAGGTGGGTACCTCACGAATTGAGTGAAGCAAATCAACTTGCGAGCTACTTGTGAGCGTTTGGTGGACTAGTGCTGGTGTCGTTCACTACAGCTTTCTTAAATTTGGCCAGACGATTACGGCAGATATCTATTGTCAGCAACTGCAAACCATGATGGAAAAGCTAGCTGCTAAACAACCGAGGCTGGTTAATCGCTCTAGGCCACTGCTGCTTCTGATAACGTTAGACCACACACTGCACAACAGACGGCTACCAAATTAGAGGAGCTTCAATTGGAATGTCTAAGATATCCACCGTACTCTCCGGACCTTGCCCCAACAGATTACCATTTTTTTCGAAATTTGGATAACTTCTTGCAAAGGAAAAAATTCAACTCCGATGGGGCAGTCCAAACCGCCTTCAAAGATTTTATTGATTCCCGTCCGAATGGTTTTTTTAGTAAAGGGATCGACGAACTACCTATGAGATGGCAAAAGTGCATAGATAGCAATGGTACATACTTTGATTAAATAAATATATTATAATAAAAAAAAATCGGCTTTATGTTCCTCCCATACTAAACGCCAATTTCATATGTAAGGACCTAATATTTGATAGGAATCATTTTCAAGGATATAAAATTGATATCGATTTTATAAATAATAATACAATCAATAAAGATTTTTTGAGAAATACAAAAATTCTTCGTATTTTTGACAAAACAGACACAGGAAAAGAAACAAGTGAAACAAAAGAAAACGGCAATGGGCAGGGCACGTCATTCGGAGGATATGCAATCATCCGGTTAATCAATGCGAAATTATCAAACAATACAGCCAATAACAATTGACACATCAAAAAGGGAGGCATGCATGGGGAGGCCTTCATCCGGAGGATGATACGAAGATCGCAGAAAAAGTTCATATTGTAATTTGGAGAAGGTTTGGGGTTTGTGCAATGAAAGAGTTGTGTAGAAACTAGGCCTTTCCGGACTCTAGTCCCTCGAGCGTGCCAATGGACCAATAGCGCTCGAGACGACCCACCGCAATATTCTTTGTATTCCGCGAACTATGCCATAGTAACCTGAACTTGCAACAAATTCGGTATTAAACCAACCGTAAGTATTTTCTGGTCATCTTGTATATCCATCTCACCAATCATTCACATCTATCTGTTGTTTGCGCACCACACATAAAATGTGACGGGAGATCATGCTTCGACAGATGGGTATTGATAATTGATCTTCCCATAAACACACGACCATAATCCCATTTACATATGAATGGTTGCAGTAAAATAGGCACTAAGTACCAAAATTTTATTTTTCAAACTAAGTATGCAGCTTGGTTCTATATGATATCGCCACTAACCCCAGTAACGCATTATGTCATGCTCGTTTGAATATCGCGACTACGCCAAGTACCACGGCGTATTATTTTAAAAACGGCACTAAGTGCCATGGTCCGCTAACTTCAGATTGTATGAAAATGGCTGACCAAGTAGGGTGCGCGTCTTGTGAGCTCCCCATACAAACAGCAAGGAAAAGGTGTTATAAAAAATATAATAAAAATAAAAAAAGAAAAACACAAGGCCTGGAATGTACATCAATAACTCAGAATATCATTCCAGCAAAAAATCCACCAGTAAATGAGGTACGATTTGGTTTGTGTATTGAAATTAACATTCATTTCGGTATTTTGTTACGGACAAAGGATACTATTTGAATATGCTCGGGGTACTTATCTAATGTTAAACTCCAGACGTTGGACTTTTTGCCTCCGCGGGTAAAGGTCGTCCTCCTGATGACGTTGAATAAGAATTCAACGAAACGTCGAGAATCGTTTCTCGGAAAAACATACGGTTCGTATCAAATATCCGCAACCAGTTACAGTTTAATATATCTAACGACCGTAATAATAACATAAACTCTTTAAAAACTATTTACACTACTCTATCAATGAACAAAACAATTTTTTATGACGTCATGAAATATATTATGTTTAACAAAGGTTATATATTTTGTGAGCTAATAATTGTTGAGCAAATAAAAGACGCACGAATTGATAATCCGCTCTCCTTAAGTTATTCAGATAACAAAAGATTTTTTTGCCTTATAGAACCGAAGTTCAATGTGCATATAATATTTTTTTTTATTACTTATAACAATGTTTCTGATCGCTAAGTGAGAGATGTTGTGTACAAGAACAATAAAGTGACCGTTTCTCTATTTATGTCATTAACATAAGTGTTGTCACGTAACTAAAGACAGGCTTATGCGTTATATTCAACAGTGAAATATAAACAATAACAATATTCTCTAAATTAACATAAAATTTACAAAATTAAAAATATAAAAAAATTATAATAATTGAGTAGCCTGTTGGCGTAATGGCCATGACGCTCACCTAGGGATCTGGTGGTCGGTGGTTCGAGTATTCCAGGACACCACCAGAGAGTTAGATCTATTTTCATAGCAAAACTTTTAGCCGTGTTCATATAATAATTTGTTTACTATGTGAACACCAACACAACGAAACAATGTGCATCGTACGCAAGGCATACATACATACACATACCTATACGATTTTTTTGGTGAAAAGTCTATACTCGTTCCTCTGGCATTCTTGGCACATGTCTAAGCCACCCCTTTGTGATTCCCTTTAACTATAATCTTTTTACTCCCTTTCTTTTAACTTGTAACGTCTGCTTGCTTGTCTGTCGAAAAAACTTTGGATCGATTTTTAACCCTTTTCCCGTGATCCAATCGAGCTGAAACATTGCAGACAGACTCGCGGTGATGATAAAAATGATCTACCAAATTTTCGTTGAAAAAAATTAATAATTAAAGTATAATTTTGGATTTTTCGAAATTTATTATAACTCGCTTTCGTAGCGTCGCCCGACTCAAGTAAACCGTAGGTTAAGCGTCAACCCTGTTTCCACTAGTAAATGAGAAAGGGAGCATAACAAAAACTTTTTTATGTGTTATTTTTTTACATTCCATTTTTTAAATTTTATTTTTGTATTATCTAAATATTTATACGTGTATTTAAATGAAAATTTAATATTCATATATATAAAATTCTCGGGTCTCTGATATCATTTGCTAAAAAAAAGTTTTTTGTAGTTTACTAATGAGTTTGAAAATATATCCAATTCATTTGCGGAATATTTTTACGATTACTTTGAGGTGTTAAGGCTATTGTAAAAAACTGTATTTTTACCATCCGCTCGATTTACTTACACCCCTGTGGTTGCGAGGGCCCGCAGACACCGGACGCTAGTTCACGACTGGATCTGAATAGCCGGTGTCTCCCTCCGCCGCGGCCGGGATGCTGTGTGGATTGCGGGGATGATTTGTGACGTCAGCAGAGCGCCGGAAGTGGGAGGTGACTGCTTCGGAGTCTTTTATGGGAAAACTTTCCTCCCGCGCAACATGACATTGGAACAAATTGATTATATCGTTTTGTCGGTTATGTTAATTGTGAAACACATCATATAATTAGCTTGTTGTCTTGTCTTAGGTCTTGTGCTTAGGACTCTCGCCTCGTGATCCAAAGAGATCCAAGATCGACGAGAATCGAGAGAGTGCAGAAAAAGATTCTACGTATTTTATCATACAAAGCTTGTCAACTCAACAACCTTCACAGCTACGAAGGTCGACTTGCCTTTTTCAAGATGCACAAACTTGAGTCCCGACGGAAAATATCCGATATCGTTGTGCTAGACAAGATTCTCAGCGGAGCTATTGATTCTCTCTCTCTGTCTGATACAAATTTGCATGTTAAACCCCGTATAAGAAACCCGGAGTTCTTTAGAATAAACCAGCACACTAATAATGTCGGTTACTTTTCTCCCATCACAAGGTTGTGTTGTTGTCACATATAATTTGTAATATGCTGACCCTAACATTGATGATGATATTCTTGCAATACCTTATCTTCGTTCAAAAACTCACTCATACACAACATCCATTTTCTAAACGATGACCTGAACCTATAGATCCATTAAATCAATTATTTAATCACACTACATTCAAACACTAAATATACAACACACATAAATGTGCAAATATACATGTTACTAGAGCGTGCCGAAGACACTTGTAATAGGCATAGTCTTCACTACAATGTTTATTATCAGAGTATCATGTACCTATTATTCTGTTAGTGTCTCTAATAAATAAAAAAAAAGGTCGCGGGTTCGAACCTCACTCAAGACCAGCAAGTTAGTCCTATTTTCAAAGCACAAGCGTTTAGCTTAGTTTGAAAATAGTAAGAATATTGTATTCCGTGTTCGTATCTCTATTTAAAAAATAATAATACTTGATACTTGTTACTTGAAACTTGTAGCTTGTTGGTGTAGTGGTCATGACGCTCGCCATTTGGTGGTCGGTGTTTCGAGCCCCATTAATGATCAATGATGAGCCCCATTCCATGATCCATTATAACGTGCCCTTGGGCTAGTTGAGCGGCAACATCCAATAAACAAAATGTTTAAAAAATCACAAAATGAAAATTCATATTTTTAAAACCTTTTCATTAATATCAAAAGTATTGCTAGTGCACAAGAATACGGACGTAAGGAAAAGGGTGAGGAGGTTAGAGTCACGGTAGTGGTAGACGAAGAAGTAATGAGATTCAACGAGTGATTGGCCAAACTGGATTTAATTCCATTACAATTTTTTTAGTTTGTTCAAATTTTTCAAGATCACAATACTGGATTTTATCCCCAGGGGGACATCATTAATCATATATTGCTTTAAACGCCAATAAAAAATATAGATACCTCATTATCAAAAGTGACATCTATATTGGATTATGGAAGTGAAAAAGCTTTGGACTTCAGGTGGCGGTAGTACTCGTAAAAATACTACTCACATACGAATAGCTACGAGCGTAATAGAAAACATTTTTTTTGTTTTTGTTTTTAATAAGTTACAGCATGCCAGGTCTTACCCTGCGATCTGTTCGTGATAATAAGATTTATCATATATAAATCTTCAAGATTTATTTCATCGAGTCACATTCTTCTCTTTATCTTCTCATTTTCACATTATTCAGATTATTAATTGAAAACTCCGTATAAACCACTTGGAGTAACATTACGTCTACCGGTTTCGATACCAATGTATCTTAGTCAGGACAAACACATACTAATTAAATATTATTTATTTTAGTAAACAGGCTAATTTTTGAACGAGGGCATGGCATCAGCTATAGTAGGGATAGTTGACAACTGGATATCTAAATGGGGAATATATCAAATAATGGCTTGATTTCTAATATTTCTAAATTATCTTATCTACTCCCTCTATTATTTATATGGAGAATCTTAATGCGGTTTTATTTTTAAATATGTGGCTGGTTTCCAAAACACGTTTTGCGGATTCCGAGAAGTTATTATTACTGAGACATTTTAAATGTTTTGAAATAATTTATTCGTTTGGGTTGAATTTAGCCTAAAATTACTTACGACGATCAAAACCTTGATTAAAATTTAAGAAGTACATTTTATAAAATATCAGAGGACGATTTTTAATATCTTTACGGAGGCCGTATTTCACTCGGCCTCCTTGTTCCGCCACCTCAACACTTTCATTAGCCGCACAATACCGCAATACTATGGAAACTTCCGCGACCATGCTGGCTGCCATAAATTAGTATTATTTTCCGTGATATAATGACGATAAATAATAAATAAAACCATAAAACTCTGAAGGCATTGTCGAAAAGAAAGTTGGGCACAATACAACTCCCTTACAGTGGCCACTAGGAAATTCTAAAGTCCATATATTACCAAAGCTCGAGCGGGCGCCCTTCAACGGCGGCGCGGGATTATTGCTTTTGTATTTTTAAATAGTATTATTAATTTGTTTATTTCTATATTAAGAATTGTACATATTTTGGTTGGACTATGCCTGTCTCACTAGAAAAATCTGTGTCGAGACGTTAAAAATGTTTACTACAGTATTTTTCACATGACGTAACACACAAATACACTACATTGTACGCGACGTAAATTCGCCGTACGTGGGAATATGGTCGGGAAATGGGATGAGGAATGGGAAGGTTAAGAGGAATGACGAGACGAGAAATGGACTGTATTGGTTAAGAAGAGCAGGGACGTTTCGTTCTAGATGTCACCTCACCAACCACTTAGTTGGACACCAATATGCACAAGGCGGAAATTTACAGGCGAGAACGTGGTCTGTCGCTTTTAATAACGAGATAGCGAGACTAGTCGAAACGAAAGGTAAAACTGGTACTGTGTTACGGCGGTAGGAAAATTTCGATAAAGACAAATCAGTGTTGCCACATAAAAAAAACAACAACCACATAAAAATACATATTGAGTGATGCATAATGGAGAAAATTCATAGTTCTGTTAATATAATATGTTGTAATATTAAACTAAAATATAAACCAACAAATATGTGAAAAAAATGTTAAAACAACAGAGACAAAGAGTATTAAAGTTAGTGTATTTTAGCGCGGAATGATTGACCTCTAACTCGCCTGTGACGTCACGTGTCTGCATAGCCGGGCGCTGGAGCATGAGCCGCGATGTACACCGGGTACGAGAGATGACGTCATACGACTCTATCGGACGGAACAATTTTTTTTTTTTTTTAATTGATTCAACATCATTGTAGATTGACATTTTTAAATATTGATTATATTATTTGTATGTATCTACTTATATTCCATTCGTTCCATGTGTGCCCATCACCGTTTTTATATGTTTTATCACAAGAAAATCACAAGGTTCGTAGCTTAAAGTTTTCTGGGGTGTTTTTCCGTGTTTCTAGGTACGTCCTTTCGGGCCGCTATTCGGATTCCGTTACAGAGTCTATCATGAGTAATTATGAGTAATGATATTGTGGTCAAATAAAGACATGCAATACCGTGTCTAAAGCTATTGTAACGCAGCTATCATGTCGTAAATACCGTTTCATTTTTAACATGGTATTACAAGCCGATACTTTACTATAACATTAACAATCATTATAACACATCAGCCAGAGGAACATGACAAAATACCCCGGAAAACTCGAATCTACATAGCTTCCTTTTCCATACCAATTCGTTCGTATACAGTCCACTTGGTGCCATTACCACTAACCCGTACATCTTCCGCCCTCAATACAGTCAAATTTACCCCAATTTGTGTATGATATTTACTGTATTTACCGGATACGTGTACGCAAAATGTGATTTTAAAATCAAAACCTTTGATCATGTCACGAAACGTGTGACATTGTATCGTGAATAGCCACGGGCGGTGGGGAGTTGGGACGCGCAGTTTGAGAAGCCCGATCCCTCCCGTACCCGGTCGCGGAGGTACACAACATACAACACTTTCCAAAGAAGCAAAGCTCGGCTTAAGGAGGGGCATTATTTAATACCCCCTTACAAACAAAGGAATAAAAAGTGGCTATAAATCAAGGAGCCACTTCTTGCTGTTTAGTATCCGCAATTAAAACTTACTTTTGCGGGGGGTTTGAGAAGCGCTGGAGACGGCTCCCCGCGACTCTATGGCCGCCTTTAGGATCGAAGTGTGTGGGCGGCTTTACAATTAGGATTACGGAGTGGCTGTATAAATATAAATATATTTATAAATATCACAGGCATTGTTTTGATTTTGTATAGTCACAAAACATATATTTTGAACTTTTATCACAGTGTTTATATTTTTTATTATTTATTTTACGCATACAAAATTTTCAATCTATCTACTTAAATTTTACTGAAAATAAGACAATTATATCATTAATTTAATTATGGCGTGATTTTATACCTCGACAAACAAAAGCGTTATAAAGAATACAATTTAACAAATCATTCATATAATATAGTCAACAATTTTTTTAAGACTAGCTGTAACCTATTAAAAATGACGGTTCTTTTACAAGTCAAAAATTTTTCGAAAAAAAATCGAAAAAAATTATTTTCGTAAAAAAATCATAAAAAATTACTATAAAGAAGTTACGGACGTTACACGAAGTTACTGGGACAGACAACAAAATTATTATAATTGGGATTAAATTCTTATTTTTGACAACATTTTTTATATAGTGTCGAAAACACAATTACTGGATTTAGTCCATAGAGACATAATTATTTATTAAGAAAACTTACATATTTCTCACAGAGACGAAGCTATTAAAATGGAAACATATGCTATATGAGCAAGCTTAAGTGATCACTCTACACAATGCAACGTTCACCATTTCCATTTATCAAATTTTTGTATGTAATTATCAAAAGTTGTATATATATGTTCGAAATCAGTTTCAATGTCAGGAGGCACCCTGTTCATGTTTCACCACGAGGGGTATAAAAGCAAAGGCGGAAATATTCTACTGAGATAAATACACAAAACACTCAAATAAATTTCTCTGAAGTATATGAAGCTGTCTTCTTATTGGAAATATTTTATTAAAAATAATTGCTGTCTTAGTTTACCTTTTATATTCGTGTACAAATAAATATGAAACTTTAAAATATGGATATTGCTGTGTTTGCCATCAAATTGTGGAAATTGCTGCTTTTTCTATTTAAATAATTGGATATTACTGTCTTTGCTACGATGTTTCAGTATAAAATCGACATCAACTCTGACTTTACTATGAAGCTGCCATTCTGTCATATATCTTTAGAGTTTGATTGGTTAAAGTGAATATTGTTGTCTTTGCTTTTAAAGGTGATTTGGAAACATAATTCTGCATAAAAGATAGAGCAATATTCCATATAAAATCACAAATTCATTACATTCTAAATTAGTAATCATCGGAGACTGCATTCAAAATATTTTTTTTTGGATATTGCTCCCTTTGCTTTAATAGCCTTCATGTTTTAATGAAATGGCAAAAAAGATTAGGTATAGAATCCCCTGTATAATACTATCGAAAGATCGAGAACGGCCTATAGCAATCTAGGGTGATCTAGAATATTCGGGATACGCCTGAAACAACCGAGAAACGACGAGATAAACAATAGTTTCATCTAGAATGTTTGAAAATACCAGCATTTGAATATAAATAGCGCGAATCTAGCCCGCCGTGCAATCGTTGTGTTTTGAAAGTTCGTTCGGAAGCAGGGCTAGGTTGGCCAGCCGTGAGATAATCGAAGCGATAAAAAAAGCGAAATAGTCGAGTACTTAGAATTAAATAGAATTTTCTAGTGAATGCTAAAATTAAGTGTTCCAGAGATAATAATATGTTGATTTACGAGTGATGATACATTGCGAAATAGTGTTAATTTAAAAACGAGCTTTTAATAATAATAATAAAACGAGCTAATTTAAAAACTTTATATATTAAGTTTCATTTGTGTTAAGTGCCTTTGTACATTGAATAATTAATTAATCATTAGTTAGTAAATCACTAATAAATTTACAGTATTTTTAGTTTCCTCCCGCATACACGACACTTGACAATATAGTATGGAGATTGGGCTATTAAAATTCTAGCGTAAAACTTTATTTTCATACATAAAAAATACAGAAATCACCTTTGTCTCCGTTAAAAAAATACGATTAATTAAAAACATAAATAAAATAGTTGTTTTATTTTGGGCACCTACGTAAAATTTAGACGAAAAACACTTAAACCAGTCGTTGAACAGTTACAGCCATCACATCTCTGCGACAAAAAGACTTCGAAGAACTTTATATATTTTGAACCCGGCATTCTCTTGTTTGGGTGTGGAGAATGAATGATGTTAACACATTGACGGCGAACTAACTGAGGTGATAACTTATTTTTAAATTTAGTTTAAAACAGTTTTTATCAAATTTTTATCCATTAGAATTATAATCTCATGTACACTCTGACTTGTGCAGTTAAATGGGAAAAATGATCGCTTAGTAAGTCGGGTTTTTTTTTCATGGGCTAAATTTTCATAAAAAACTATTTAATATTTAAAATATTGTAATGAAATGATAAAAAAGATTACGTACAGAATTATTTATAATATGTCAATGATTACAGGATGATCGAAACCTCGTTTACCTTCTAGAATATTCTACAATTATCTGCAACCTTCGGGAGACGACTAGAATAATCTTGGAGGTTCGATAATCCAGTTTTGGGGTATAAATACCGCGGATCAAGGCAGCCGGAAATGGTCCTGTTGACAGATCGTTCAATGCGAAGTGAGTGGCGGACGACGGTCAGGTGTGTCTAGTCGTGAATTGCAAAACCTCAGATATCGAGCGAAATAATCGGGCGAGAGCGCCATCTAAGTGGCGAAATAAATAAATTCGACTAATACATGCGAGAATTGGTCGAAATTTTCTAACGAATGATAAATTAAGTGTTCATATACAAGTGATTTATTACGAAATAGTGTGATTTAAAAAAAATTGTTAAGTTTAATTCGTATAAAGTGACGTTATCATTTAATTTTTTTATTAATTATTAATTAATAAATCGATGATTAATTTCCAGAATTTTCATTTGCCTCCCGCAGCCACGACACGTGACAGTATCCTATAAGTACACGTGATACGGAATATCCCTTAGTAGAACATAGTTGGTCAAATTTGTTAGTTAGTCAAAAATCTCTGCGTTTGGATATGTTTACCAATTTCAAAATGCTAACACCGTCTAATATAAGTAAAAAAATACTCAAGACGCCTTCCTGATAATATTTTTTTATGATTCGCAAATATTTTTGATATAGGCCACAAATTAATAGCATTGGTGTTGAACAAACATATAAAACAATCTTTCAACGCTAAATCATATATAAATATTTAAAAAATCAATTAAACGAATCACTCAATATTTAATAATTCATATTTCAATGTTCGCCAATCAAGCTCCATCATGTAAGAAACGTAATCAGGGTACACATGTAGTTTTCTGGGATATTCTGCCGTGCATACATGACCTCTCGGACCGCGTTTCGGAAAACTACACACAGAAGATTCTTAACTGCCGTAAAAACCTGAGAAAATATTTTTGATCGGGACTAGTTTTAACCCGTTAAAATGATGGAATATTGGTTCGCGTCCTTGCTATGCCCTTATATATATTTATATTCTCTTCCTGGCGATCTATAGAGAAACGGCCGTAGCAACACGAGTTAATCGGTCGGTTCGGGTTTAGTGACACGGGGTTCAAGCCCCATCTCCGCCCGTTTTTTAGCCGTGAATTCGAAAGAAATTATGGACGTTACACGAAGTTACGGGGACAGACAGACGGACGGACGCGTAATCAATGATTTACCAAAATTTTATTATTTTCTATGCAAGTGTACAAAAATATTTTTTTTGTCATAGATAAATAAACAGATAAACTGGAAGTTATTTGTTTATTTTTATGGTAAGTTTTTTTAATCTTTTGAATACATAAAAGATTTTTTCGCGCAATCGTAAGTTCAAATTTTTGGAGATGACAGTTTTAAGGAATCTCCGAGAAGATATATTCTTCTATTAAACAAATATTGTTGCGGTATAGGCCTATCCTTATTAGTTTTCTATCATTTTTTAGTGTGCCATAATTTTGGTCTTATCGAAAATTCATAATAGTAAAAAACATACTCCACTTACAATCTTTTCCAGATAAGAGGCAGATTATCCTATTATAATTTTGTATGATGATTATTGAACACGCTATTTTTAAATTAAATTACTTAACCTGAAAATGTTTCGATAGTGTCATAAATATAAAAGATAAATTCATCATCGTCATCATCACTCTTGGCTCTACAACCTCTGGGTGGGTTTTGGCCTCCTCAAAAGTCTTCCTCCACTCATCCCGGTTTAGTGCCAGCTCTTTCCAGTTCAGAAGCTCCAAGTCAGATATGTCTTTGAGGACGTTGTCACTCCATTTTAATTTTGGCCTTCCTAAGCTCCTTCGCCCTATCGGCCTTGAGTTCAGCAGGGCATTTGGTGCTTGATGCTCGGTCATTCTCTCCAGCCACCGAAATATTCTCAGTTTTATAAATTTTGTGACGTTTAGCTCCTTAAACAGAGTATAGAGCTCATTGTTGTAGCGTCTGCGCCATTTTTGAGTCCATCTTCAAGAACCGATCCAAAGGTACGCCTCAAAATTGCGCTGACGCTGGCCTAGTAAGAGTTTTGGACAGCAGTCTGGATTTTATCTGCTTTTGTAGGCGGATAGATTACTTTTATTTATTTATATATAAATACAAGTATAAAAGATAAAAAAGATAAAATACTTTTATTTATTTATATACGCAGGCAATAAAATGAAAAGAAACGGCAAGGGGTGAAATGAAACGCGATATAATGGCGTTCTTAATTAAAGTGAATCGAATGCACCATTAAGTGTGTGTAATTTGAGCAATTTCTGAAACGAGCAGGGGCGCAACGTGTTTGGTACAGGAATTTCAATAGGGCCATTCTAGCAATTTATTGCCCCCGTATTAGCGGGCCCGGCCGTAATACAGAGAAAAAATGGTTGACGACCCCTAAGTCCTGTGAAATGCGATAGGTGTTTGTTTAACCGGCTACAGACGGGGTGAAGTCAAAAAATATAAAAATAAATATTTTTAGTATTTTTAGGTATTTTTTTAGCATGGTTGCTGAATTTTGAAATCATCAGTTGAGATTTAATCAATTTGTATTATAAAACATAATAATTTCGTTGTTTATCGGTCCGTCTGTGTGTTCGTCTATCTGTTTGTCCGCAACTTCGTGTAACGTTCGGAGATGGAGCTTGAACCTCGGGCCAGCAAACACGAACCGGCCGCCTATCGCATGATGCTACCGCCGCCTCTACGTGGACCGCCAAAAAGATACCCTAAATATATAATAGGGCTTAGCTAAGACGCGAGCCGATGTTACGTCATTTTAGACTGGTTACAGCTAGTCGAAAAATTAATTTTAAGATATATTTAACGTGATCCAAAGTCATCAACAACATTGACTTTGTTCTGAAGTATATGTATAAGTATACCTAGGTTTAGGGAAAAATTCTATCCGTTTTGAATTTTTGAGGTTTGCCAGTTAAAAGTTTCGTATAAGTGTTTCTTATTTCCTGTTCATGAATTCTTAAAAAAAATGTTCACGTCTATCATGTTTAAAAATCTTTTGTTATTTTATATATAGTAAGTAACTTGATTGTAATGAAACAAGACAGAATGAATACAATTTGAATGTATTTCAATTTTTTTTGGTCATTACACAAAACGCAATCACAAGGAAGGACCAATGAAGGTGACCCACTGCTATCCCATATCGGCCGTCCATTTTCGCCAACCAATTTGTCATTATATTAATTCTAAAGCGATCATCATCGCTGCACCGCTGACGCTCAAGTGAGTGTAAGTGGCGCGGCGAGGCGACCACCCAAAACATCTTCACTGTATCCAGGTGCACGATGATGGAAAAAACACACAAGTTACGACCAGCAGGTTAGTTCTATTTTCATAGTCCAAGATTTTTAATCAAGGTATATTATAAATGTCTAACAGAGACAAGATTATATTTTTTTATGGGAAGTAGGTATGGAAGCCTTTAGGTGTTCATAGGGCTTACGACCTATCGTACGGCTGGCTTAGGTGATCACTTTACACAAAGCAACGTTCACATTTCCACCCACAATAGAATTCAACATCTTTAAAATTTTTAGAAGTTGTATATTTATTTAAGTTTTACAACCCGTTTCGTATGTATGTTGCAATTATCATTAGCGCGACCGGCATCCGAAGCTTTTTCATTCCCCTTAATAAAACACAGATGTCACGAATGAGATATCTATTTTTGATTGATATTTTTAAAGCAATATCCTTTATACGTGTAATGAGATTCTTCCGAATTATTAGAGTTTAAAAATCCGTGTTCGTATCTCTATTATTTTTTTTTTTCAAAAATCACACTAATAATTTCAAACTTGATTGTAACACAAAAATGATGGACATGATCTCATTGTGACGCGTGAGGAATATTTTTCTAAGGGATACTTTGATTATTTTTTATTTCGTGTGAGGGCGCGGTAGCAAAAGGGTTGAGTCGGTTAAAGCGCCCCACCGTTACATTCGCTTTATTATTTTTAATGAACACTTACATGACTGCGAATGGACACTTTAAGTGAATTACTATACATAGGTGGGTGGCACTAAACACTTTCGCGGATGCGAGTCTGGAAATGGATACTTGTCACACATTAGCGAGACGCTTAATATTATCAAGAATATTTGCTTTCTCCAAATTATCAAACCTACATTTGTTTTCACGTTTACTTCGAGCGCAATTGCTTCGAATTATATAAATTACTATTTGACTAGCTCTAACCCGTCAAAAGTGATGGCACTTTTATATGTCGGTTCCTAAGGAAATATGTCCAAATTTTTCAGAACAGTACTGGATTTTGTTACGGGGACATCATTAATCAATCAATATATATTATAGATGTCTCCAAAAATCGAATATAGATGTCTCATTAGCGACATCTGTGGTCATTTAAGGGGAATGAAAAAGCTTTGGTGCCGGCCGCGCTGAGGATTATTACAACTCATATGTGAAACGTGGCGTTTAATTTAAATATATAGAACTTCCAAAAATTAGTAGACATGGTATTATTTTATCATGGGTGAAAATGGCGAACGTTATATTGTGTAAAGTGATAACTTAAGCCTGCCGTACGATAGGTCGTAAACCCTATGTACATCCAAAGACTTCTATACCTATTTCCCCATAATATACAGTTTCGTTTCTGTGAGACACCTATAATATATATTGATTGAGAAATTATTTATTTATTTATAAAAAAAAAAAAACAAAAAAAAATCGAAGCTATTTATATAAGAAATCTTTATGGAAGTCTTATATATGATGGCGGAGGGCTTACAATCGTATGAGCTGGCTTAAGTGATCACTCTACATAATGCAAAGTTCACCATTTCCATCGTGAGAACATCCATACATTATGAAAATTTTGAAAGTTGTATATACGTTCCAAATTGAAACCTTGTATATATTGAAGGGACTATGCTAGAGACATCTGTCGTCTATTTGACGAAATAGTTTACATAGGTTTTGCAGCTGGTAATGATACCTCTATATTCTAAATGTGGAGTTTTTAGCAATATTCTCTATTATGTATGTATGATATTCTTCTAAATTATTTTACTTTTATTTAATTATTTTATTTTACTTGAATGTAGCCAACACATGTTAACAGATATCGGGCGAGTACTTACGTGCGAAATTGGAATATTCACCAAAGTGATCAATGAGTAACTTTACTAATCACCTTGTCCTAAATGATTGTCCATACGGGTCATTCTGACCTGTCGATTGTCTTTAAATTAAAAAAAAAATAATAATAAAAATAAATGAGATTGAAACAGCGTAATAAAAAGTGTTCCGTAGATATTAGTGGACTATGGACAATAGTGCGAATTCAGAAATTGGATGATAAGCGTGAAAATTTTTAGAAGCATTTAGCACCTGCGAATTTAGGAACAGTGCTTCAAGTAAATTTGTGTCCAGTGACGTAAGTGAATTTTTTTTTAAACTTGAACTCAAAGTTCTTCATTTGCTTCCCATAGATACGTCCCTTGATAATATTATGAAAATTGGATCAGCAAATAGAAAATAAACATCGATAACAGTCCTTGGACAAAATATATTTTTTTAAATATAACAATGTTAATTTATTTCCATATTATGGAATTAAAAAGCTAAGTGATATTTGGTTGACAAAAATTAATACAAAACAAAAATTTAATATCAGTTAAAATTAAAATATTAATAAAGAACAGTGAAAATTTTTTTTTACATTAAAACATATTGTTATCAGTATGTATATAAAATTAAGTCACATAATGTTTTTCATAATAAACTTTTTGCACTCAAATTTAAATTACTGTATGTTCACTATATTTTTGTTTTATTTTTGGTAGACTGTCGAAGATTTTGAGTCACTTGTCACATAAAACAGTTTTGTGAAGAATTTTTGTTTTCCTTCTACTGTCGCCACTTCTTGTATCGCACGAATAAAATTCTTCTTTATTTAAGTATATGGCTTTTTTTTCTGTCTCGGATAAATATGCACCGGGGGATATTTAAAGACATGATGCAGCCATTGTATTTTTATTTTCAATAATTTTTCGATTAAATAATATTTTAATATACACTGTACTAAGTTCCAAAAAAAATTAAACACCTTGTTCTAAATACTCTTTATTTCATCTCCTAAGTAAAACTGTTCTCGTTTAAGTGCAATTTATTTACTAAGGCATTCTACGATAAATTTATTTTTTTTAATTTCGAACGTATTAGCACCACACGTGGCACCGGATTGTGAACAAGAAATTTACGTTTATTCAATTTTATACATTTTGGTAGACTGTGGGTGAAACAAAACATATTTTTAATTAGACATGATTATTTTGAAGTTGATTAACGCACACTATGTAGAACATTTCTTCTAAAAAAGAAAATATTTGCCCAATATTTTTTCCTAATGTTCAGGATGTTGTAATATAATAAAGGCTTCCGCTATTAAAAGGGTGACAAACAGTAAAAATTATTATAACGTTGATTAGCACTCATAATACAAAACTTTTTTCAAAAATTAAAATAAAATTACTTGAAGATACTTAACCAATATTTTTTTCTAATGTTCGCATATTTTCAATATAACGACCGAAAATTGAAATATAATACAGGTACAAATTAAACCCCTTTTCGGCGGCTCGGACCGCAAAAAAATACATTATCAAAAAAATCAACTTGCAATCAAGAATCGTTTAGCAGCCAGCAATTACCCTTTATGTTCCGCGCCACCCTCGACAGAATAATACGACACACGTTTTCATACCACCGGCAAATATGCTGAAAAAAAAAAACAACAAATAACCTAATTTAAATTACAAATACCCTCTTTGTAGGAATATAAAATAAATATGCACATGTTTTAATACAAAAAAGAATACCGCCGTCCCTAATAAATTACGAAATATAAAGTTAAAAAAATTGTCCCGCTTTCTAATTAATTTATGGCGTCAAGTTTTGCCCGGTTGGTTAATTTTAACCTGAAAATATTATTTCAACTGGATAATGTGTAACCCGAAGGGCCGCGCTACCGTGGAGTTACTTATATTTAAACGTGGATTGGGTAACACAGTTAAATAGACAATTATGTAGAACTTATCGTTAAGACTGCCGAGTTGAGCAAAAGTAAAATATTATTCGAGTAACATATTGCAACGCAATGAAAAGCGGAAGGAATATCGCAATCTCCGAAAATATATTCTTGTGACATATCACTATCGAATGATCGAGAACGGCCTATAGCAAATCACAATATTCTGAAAACGCATGGAATAATCTAGAAGCGACGGGAATCTTACCCTAAACACTAGAAAGGAATAGAATCATATAGAAGATTCGAAACCAACGAATAACGAATTATGGGGAATTTGTTTTGATAGATCGTTCAGCGCGTTACGTCCATAATTTCGTTCAAATTCACGGCTAAAAAATGAAATGAAATGGCCGGAGATGGGGCTTGAACCCCGGGCCAGCAAACCAAAAGGCAGCAACGATAGCGATTTTGCCAGCGTCGAGCCGTCAAAAATACAGTACATATAGCAAAAACGCGAACTATTTCATGTTCCGCCCAATCGCCAGGGTTCAGAATAGTACCTTTAAATGCCGGCAGGGGAAATATAAAAAAAATGTTAAAACATTTTGATAAAGGACGTTATAACTATTTCATAGGTGTCGGCTATACAAAAGTTAATATTTATTCTTTGGGAACCGGTAACGTAATGTCATGTAAAAGTACCGTCATTTTTAACGGGTTATAGCTAGTAAACGAATATTTCGACTGCCCCAACGAACGAGGCAGTAACTCAAATAAATCGATTTTTCAGGACACTTTAAAGTTTCAAACTGGATTTCTAATTCTGTTTTGAATCTTCTCAAAATTTATTTTTGTGTGTGTAGGTAATAATAATACGACCTAACTAGTAATTGAGATATTTTATTATAACAGTAAATTAAGTTATTTCGTTATTACATGAAAGAAAAATAGTTAACTGATTTACTACTTTCGTAAAATTCATATTTTTATCTGTTAAATATTGCATTTGAGATACTGCTGTCTTAACTGTAGGTAGGCAATCATGGCTTAAACCTAAAAATGGTACTAACTCAAATACCTAAAATATTGAGTTACTGTCTCGTTCGTTGGGGCAGTCGTTTTATTCAGTCACTGCATTGAATTATAAAAATAATTGCTAACAATATTAAATGGGCCACGTAATGATATCGTAGGCACTTGTGATTTGAAAACGAAGGTACTCGTCCACCATCTTTGATTACTCTCACCTACGCCCTCCATCGCTTTGGCACTTTACGATCGACAGATTCGTATTCAAGACGTCTCAAGGAATCCATCGATAGTAGTCATAGGTATTTAGAAGAGTTGCACATAGATTTTTTTTTGCTTGTACAACGGTGAACCGGAGTTACTCATATGCATTTTTATAATGAAATGTAGGTTACATAGCCGGCTGGATATGCCGAATAATTTGAAGAAAATAAATACTAAATAAATTAGCAAATAAATTAATACAAAAGGTAGTAGGAATATTTTGATATTTACATTTGTTTACTTTTGGTTTACTTTACATTTTACATCTTTAAACTTACTGTTATCTGAATGTCAATTATGTTCAATGGGTTCCACACTTACATTGATCACCATCTCTTTCAGGATAGTCGCATTTATCAGAATTTCCATCATCAACTTCGTCTGAAGTCTCTTGAAGATCACGTGGAATATTTAATTTATTATAGATATTTTAATAATAATAATTTATTTCACTAATGAACTTTAAGGAATAAACACTTTCATGAATGGAT
This sequence comes from Agrypnia vestita, assembly GCA_016648135.1. Lineage (NCBI taxonomy): Eukaryota > Metazoa > Arthropoda > Insecta > Trichoptera > Phryganeidae > Agrypnia > Agrypnia vestita. The sequence continues at coordinate 534,788 of JADDOH010025043.1, read as the reverse complement.
CGCAAGACATGTGTAATGTATACTTTTCAAGTATCCCTTCAATACATTCTCGGTCACACATGGGTTAAGCAAATATTTTTTCGTAAAAATTATGTATGCCTTCTGTTTTTGACAGATACGACAACTTTTCTAAGTCCTTCATATCCTAATGATGTCAGAAGAAAGATTATAAGCATACAGTTTTGAAATGAATAAAATGACTTAGATTTAATAATATCTAAGAAATTAGAAATTAAGTATAAATTACTATAAAAAGAAAATACTTTGTATAATATCACTCTTAATTTAATATCAACATGTTTTGGGGCCAATATTTCTTTCATCAAGATACAGTGTAGACCTAAAATTAAATTTTTTAATAGCCAATTAAATATTATAAATCACCTAATCCCTTTTCAAATATTTATCTTTTAATTTTGTTTTCATGTTAGTTCTTAATTATATATTCAACAATCACATATTTGTCGTTTGTTTTAACACGCTTTTATTTAATGCTGTCTGTTTGTTTGTTTTTTGTTGTGGTAGAATCTTGTGATTGATTTTTCACCAACTTCCCGACTAGCTAGAGAAAAAAAAATCTGAAATTTTCAGAATATACGTAAAGTAGATGAATATGCATTATTAAATCATTTTTTGCAAGATTTGGTCATTGACTTAGCATAAAATTAATAATTTTCAATTATTATTGAACATTAAATGCGAGATTCGTCAATATTAGTACGAAAAAATTATCCTTTTTCAAATTTATCAATGTTAATTGACAGATTCAACATTGACATTAGGCGTCGTAACCAAATTTTTAATTAGATAATTTGAGGTTATCTTGAAATTAAATTTATAATATCGCAGGATAGATAGCTTTGGTGTAGAAAAAAACGGCCCAGCAAAAATAATATATAATATTTATTTTCTTAATTCTGACAAAACAAAAAGGTCAACATAATTATGCCACTGGTTCAAAAAGTGCTGATGCGCAGTATTTTCTGCAATTAGTATTTCACAGTCATGTGCCATTCCTTCATCTTTTCGCGGTGAAACCGTTATCCCATATTAAAATCATGTCTTCAAATTGTTTTGTTATTTACTTTTTGTTAATGTATAAATCAAAATTATTAGTAGAGCGGCAAAATGCAAGGCCGAATGAGAGTCCGTAGGCTAAGGTTAAGAGGGTGGTATAGTATTGCGCTCGGGGGGTGGTGCACTAGAAGAGGGATGCCACAGGTATAAAGAAGAAGCCAACCAATTCTGACAAAAAAGCAAGACTTTGATTTTTACTATCATGGTTTTTGTCTGCTCTTGTTAGATGAAGTCTGATCTACCAAAAATGATAATGCGTTAGTCAAAAAAACAGAAGTTTTTCAACATTTGAAGACATGCTTTTTTTGCATATTGTATTGCATGCATATATATTGCATGCATATCGTAGTAGGTAGTGATGGTTAAACCGTTATTTTAACCGGTTATTTTCGGTACAGTTATTTGGGATTTGTAATTGATTGTAGCGATGATTGATTGCGCGTCGAATTGAAAAAGATAAGTTGTCAATCACCAATGCGATCAGATAAAATCTCAAATAACTGTCAGTGTGTCACCAGTTAAAATACCATCACTAGTAATAAATAGATTTTTTAACATAACTTATCGATACCTTAATTGGCAAATTTGCTAACTCCACTTTTGGGTGAAAATGAGTTAATGATGCCATATTGTAGCTTAAGTTATTTATAAAGAAAAGAGAAGGCTAGAACTGAAAAAAATAATGACAAAGATACTCAACCTTACGTTTTCACCATGGACTTACAAGCTGTCCTTCTAGCCCCTAAATTAAACGTATTGAGCTTATACTGTAAAACCTATGTAATAGACATTATTTTTTTGTTAGAAAATGTATAAAAAATAAAATATCTGCTTTTATTTTTGTTTTTTATGTTTAATTGTTATATGTACAATGCAGTTATAAAAATTTCTAACTCCATGTTAGACATTCCATTTTTTCCTTATCAAAATTGCTAACTCCAAAAAATGACGATAACATTACATAGATTTGTAATATTCTACGGCAATTGTATTCAGAGAACATCTTTTGGCGGATTGGATGGATCGACATGGATAAGAATTGAACGATCGTATCACAAACTTAATTTAGACACAGAGTACGGTTTTTTGTACGCCCTGTAAACTAACCAAATACGGAGTTAGCAAACTTGCCAAGTAAGGTATCGATATGCAGTATTAAAATATTAATCACGTTATTTTAACGTTTAAAACAAATTTTCGAACGCCATGTTTATCAGCTGAAATTTTTTTAAATAACTATTAAAGAAATATTACAACGAACTGTGATACATGATGGTAACTTTGATTTAACGTATTCTTGAAATATATTGTAATGTATTCTTGCACGCATACTGCATATGTGGGGTATAAAAGCAAAGGCAGTAATATCCATAAAAATTATAAAAATGTTTTCAATGCACTAACCGTGGATGACTTATTTAAAATGTACTGAAATATTGATGTTATTTATCCACCCCTTCCAAAATTACGTCGCACCGTCAAAGTCAAGTCACTTGAAATTTCTCCTATGGTCCTCACGAATCTGGAAACGACTGGGTTATTCTCATATATTCTGGAACTACAGAATACAGTCATTCTTTGACGTTTGATCAGTGTGACATTATCAACAAAAAGACCAGCGCGCGTTAAACCTAGTGACGGATATTCAGCGCGAGTACCTACCGACGAGCGAGAAGTTTTTCAGTACGGAGCTGAGCGATTTAAGTAACATGTATCAGTATGAGAGACAAGTAATTCAGGAGAGGTAGAAGTGCCGCGAATCAGAATAGTATTAGTATGTGAATTATTACAAAAACATCTAGTTAAGTTCGTGCCCAGTGACTTTTTGTGAAATGTTTCATTTGCCTTTCACAGCCACATCCCATGACAACATTATATATTTTTTAATATGTATATCTATATTATTTATCATAAAAAAACTCATAAGAAGACTATTTATTACAAATATCAAACCAATATAAAAATAATAAAAAGGTATAGATAACTAGCAAGGGGATAGATTCGTCGAATTGATTTTTTAGCGTATCGTTAGAGTTTTTCTTGCATCAAGTAAAATGATTTTTCATATGTAATTTAATTATAGTGGTTAATTAAATCCAGTTTTTAAAATTACCCTTCAATGATTATATTATTAATAGATTAATGCATATTTTTAATATTAATTACGTATATGTGCTTAGCGATTTCGTGAAAATGGACGGAAATGCAAAACAGGAAATAAGACGCGCGCAATTTCATTTGAATAATGAGCGCGCGCGGAGCGCTGGTTCGAAAAAGATCATCGTTTATAAACAAATCAATGTCCAGCAAGTGCGATCACAGCGAAGACGCACACTTCCAACAGCCAACGCGGCTGGTGTCAAGCGTGTGGATGCTGTAACTTTTATTTATTTTGGCTTATATCTTCGAAACTATCCAGTAAATACTTAATTTTTTTTACATTATTGTAAAAAATAAATACTCTCAATGATTTACATTCTCAAATTTTATGTAATTTATGTTTTTATTTTAAAATATTTATTCAAATTTTTCATACAATATTTATGGCGGCGCACTACCGCCATATATGATAATAAATAAAAACATTTTTTTGACCATATATATGACATATACAATTTATAACTTTTGATGTTATTTTCTGTTGCTGCTCAATTGATATTTAATTGCGAGATACAAAATTTAAGACTCCCTCGTTTTTCTTTTAATGAATTCATACTTATACCCTTCTCTTTACATGAGTTTCTGACTCTCATAGGGGTAGTTGAAAATATGTTTCTTTATTTTAAATGTTTCATTATACCACCCTATTTAAAAATAAAAATTAAATAAACAAATACATGATTTAATTAAATAATTAATAATGTCACCACAAAATTATTTTGCCGTTTTTGAAGAAGGAAATAAATGATTCATGTTCACGTTTTCAGCTCATTCGCTACAGGCACTTTTGGTTTCATCGCTTTCGCTCGTTTTGTTCGGCCAATATTTTTTAGTTCTCTAATGCCTTAATCCATTTTTTACAAACGGCCACAACAAATCCCAAAACAGGAAAACAAATTTTTCATATTTATAATTAGCAATACTCACGTACGCGGGCATAAAAGAGCTCAAGTTTTATTTTAATATGTAAATTATTCATTATTATTAAAAGTCCCGGATAAGGGTGGGGGGTGGGGGAGGATTTAAGGTTGCTATACTTTAGTGGGTGCTTCGGGACGGGGGATGGTTATTCTAAATTTTAAAATACACCCTTTACCAATTTTACCCCTCTACAGGCTGTCCCAAAATGTGATTCATATAAATATTATATTGAATATTCGTAGGGTAAATTTTGCTGTAGGACATACTTGTTAATTTAATCAAATAACTTTGGGCAATGAGAAATGTGATATGTTACAATTAACCATTAAGGATAAGATATCAGGAAGTAGAGTTGAAGATAGATTGAGGTTTTCATGTATGTTGTCATATTGCTCGGGAAAAATTAGAACACTGTTTGAAGAAAAAAAATCAAAATTTAAACTTTACCATGGCAATTACAAAATTAATACCACGGTTCGGCGCAGCAAGCCCAATTCCGCTCCCTTGTTTCGAATAGTACGGGCGTTTCGTAACTTTTTTCTCTTTGTTATTTAAATTTAAATTTGTGAAAATTCTAAACTGTTAGATTATGTCATGAAATGAAAATGAGTATTGAAACTGCCCACTCTTCAGGAGCGACGAGCAAGAGGTGACCTCATCGAGACATTCAAGATTCTATCGGGCTACTACAATATTCCTAATATGACAGATATGTTTGCATTTAACACTAATGTGGGCCTTCGAGGACATCATCTGAAGTTGAACAAGTCTCGGTTCTCGTGTAACCCAAGAAAGCATGCACTAAGCAATAGAGTGGTCAATATGTGGAACAGTTTGCCCGAGGATGTTGTGTCTGCAGCCAGTGTCAACCAATTTAAGAATAGGCTGGATATTCAAATGAGAGACAGTGATATGGGCCTATCAGCTTAAGCTGCCTGCCCATTATCAATAATAATAATAATAATAATATGAAACATATTCAGTGGAATCTTAACGTGAAATAATCTGGTGCAATTTAACAGTAGAAACGTAAGTATGAATGTCTTATTTAAATAAATCCATGCCATCACTCCGCTTTCCTTTCACTGATATGCAGTAAATTCCAGTAGCACATAATAATAACTAATTACATGCCCGCTAGAAACACATATCTATTTTAACAACACAGGAATTCAGCTAAATTTGAAAATAGTAAGAATATTGATGTGAAACGTGTTTCTTGTACGTACAAGTATCTCGACAAGTATTTGTTTGTTTTCCATTAGATTTTCAATCGAATATTTTCAAAAAATCTGGAACAATCTGGAAACCAGTCGTATATTCGTATATGCATAAGAAGATTTGAGAGAGACCGATAAAAGCACGGTAAATCGCGGGCGGATAATTATTTGTATTGTGACTTCTGCGCCATACATCCGGGCAGTCATTGAAAGCGAATCGTGCGTTCGATAAATAATAATAAGGTGCAAATAAAGTATACCAGAGACTAATGAAAAATTCCAGTGCGACGAATAAGTGCAAATTACGGAATAGTTTTCAGCTAAAATTTTGTCCAGTAACTTGAAATTGCTTGCTTAAACAAGTTTCATTCCGTTTTCGGCCGTGATGAACACGTAATAATAAAAATAATTTGTTTCTTGTTTTTTTAATAGAGGTTTTTTAAAAATATTTATTCTCTTTGTTTAAAACAGATATACATATGATAAACATATATTTATATGCCAAACAGCACTGCAGTTTTACGGCATTTTCAAATAAGCCAAAATGTGCTACGAAAATAGGATTAACTTGCTGGTGTCCTGGAATGGGGTTCGAACCACCACCGCCAGATCACTAGGAGAGCGTCATGTCCGTTAAATCAACTTCTTTTTATGGTGCAATCTCCTATCGGAAATCGGCGATTATGATTTTACTTACCGCCACAAGGAACAACTCAGACAGGCGACTGTTACGCAACTATGAGATGCGGCGTCTTCCTACGTTTCTTTTACCACTTATGATAACGAGTTGGTTGAGACTATAATTGGTCCTCTCATAATTTGTCCGAGATACTCCAGCTTTCTTGTCTTGATAGTTCGCAGCATTTTTGGGGCTCTTTCCATATGCCAGAGGACTACATCATTCGTCACTCTATCCACTCAGAAAACTTTCAATACGCGTCTACAGATCCACATCTCTAAAGCATCGAGTTTGCGGATTAGTTATTGGTTTAGTGTCCATGCCTCCACCCCATATAAGAGAATGCTAAAATATAACACCGAACCACACGCATTCTAAGTTGTAGGGTTAGGTCACGCTTAGAAAATAATGATTCGGAGAAATGCACTTTTTGCCATCTCTATTCGAGCTTTTACTTCTTGAGATGTGTCCCAGTTCTCATTCACCTATGCACCTAAGTACTTGTATTGCATGACTCTCTCTATTTGTTCATTTTTGATGCTTTTATTTAGCATCGGAAGAAATTTTTTTCATGCTATTAACATTTTTGTTTTGCGAATGTTCATTTTCTTGTCATACCAAAAAACTGGTCTAAACCTAACCTATTTGTCTATAAATTGCTTGTGAGGTCATACACGATGCATCTACGTGATTTTGTCGAAACTGTAATAAATATAATTCAAATAATCAATTAATGTATATTATAGATGTCTCACAGAGACGAAATTGTATTTTTTCAAGGGAGAGTAGGTAGAGAAGTCTTTTTTGGGTGGCCATAGGACTAACGACCTATCCTACGGTTGGCTTAGGTGATCACTTTACACATATGTAACGTTCGCCATTTCCACCCATGATAGAATACCATGTCTATTAATTTTTTGTATATAGTTGTATATATATTAAATTTTTGCGCCTTTCACACGTGAATTCTAACGACCCACTAGCGGCTAGCACCAAAGCTTTTCCTTCCCCTTGAATAACCACAGATGTCGCTAAACGAGACATCTATATTGATTTTGGAGTTTTTTAGCTATATACTTTATCTTGTCTAATGGAATTCATCCGAATTTCTATCATTACACTAGTATACGGCAGAAATATTATTTTCAATTTATTAAACTCCTATTTTTACCAGTATTTTCATTCAGAATATTTTGAGTATGTCCAAATTTTTCAGAACAGAACTGGATTGCTTGTCACAGGGACATCAATAATCAATAAATGTATATTATAGATGTGTAATTGATTATGATGTCCCGGTGACAAACAATCCAGTTCTGTTCTGTAAAATTTGGACATACTCAAAATATTCAGAATAATTTAAATAATTTAAAAAAAACCACCCCCGTAGATTTTGGAGCACCCTGTGGGGGTGCCACCCGCAGCCCCCGCCTCCCGCGGTCCTTTCATAAACTAAATGGTACATTTAAAATACATTCAGAAATCCCGCCGCTGGAAGTGTACCGGGGACTCTATCTTTTGTGATAATATTTTAAATCTAGCGTAGATAATATTTTCTCATTTCGAGCTTTTGTTTTATTTTTAGCATTCCTTGGTAGGGTCGCGCCGAAAGGGTTAACATGTCTAATTCTGTTTGGTAAATGGCCAAGACTCTGGAATAATGTAGCGAGTGTGGAAAATTATGATTTAGTCGCGTACTTTGGGGTTAATATTTTATTTGCAGCACTACATGTCGTATCGTAAGGTAAATTAATAAAACAGGCTTTACATTTTTTTCAATTGTAATGTCATATCACACACGTTTTTATTTTATTTGCTGTGATTTTGATATGAGATTGTTTATGTGGCTTAAAAAAAACTAGCACTTTGTTTTTTTTAAGCCTAAATGACGAAAGAAGTGGGTGACGTTTGGTTATTTCACTCCGAGGTAAATGCTCCAGGTTAATAAGATGTTTAATTTAATAAGGATTAATACTGAATTGGTTAAAAAGGAATAACTATGCGTTAAATTCACCGCTAACACGCATGCATCGCCATGGAAACAAATTTTCGGAATTTGTAGACATTTTTCGATGTAGGAGTATTTTATTTTATTTATTTTATTTTATTTGGGAAACAAACAGTACAATTCTTTTTATATATATAATATCAAAAAAATATTCATGAGTATGACCAGTAAAGTTTCATCGAAGATGGTAAAAAAAACTAAATAAAAAACAATGATAAAGAATATGTGATAAATAATAAATATTTCAAAGATTTATACCTGAATTAAAGAATTACTTAGACTTCGATTATACCAATGGAATTCGATACAGTTTAATGGACTAAATTTTTACGTATGTTTCGTTTTCCATGAATAATATATATTTATTTATTTTAAGGTGTCATAATTTTTGTTCATTTCTCTTTTAAATATGTTTTGATTTTATCTTTTATATTTATTTTTTGGTTAATTTTATCTTCTTATCTTATTTATCTGCTATATTGATTTAATTATCTTTATTTCATTCTATTACTAATTTGTTAAAGGTTTGTAATTATTACTGTTTGCTTATGTACTAATATCATCATAATATATATTGTTTTATCTTCTTATCTTATTTATCTGCTATATTGATTTAATTATCTTTATTTTATTCTATTACTAATTTGTTAAAGGTTTGTAATTATTACTGTTTGGTTGTGTACTAATATCATCGTTTATATATATTGTTTTACATTGTTACATTTATATTGTTCATTTATCTTAAATATGTTTTAATTATATTATTATTTTATAATTATTGACTGTAAAATGTGTTTTATGTTAGTTATATAAAAATCCTTTTTATTTACTTGTATTGTAAAGACCCACTAGGGCGTTGATTAATAAATAAATAAAATAACAAAAATTGCTGAAATTGTGTACCTATTAGTTACACATTTGATGAAATTTTATATACTACGACGTGAAGTTCTGTTGCTCCCAACAGAACTCCTCGTCGCCACCAGCCTCGCTCAGTCGGAGAAGAATCGGACTCACCTTACTTCCACAATTTAAACTCAGGGTACTTCCGGTGTCGTGTACGCCGCACTTCAGCTGTCTCTCACTTTAACTTATTTTAAGTTGCAACAGTTCAATGACTAGGGTAATACAACGAAACATTATTTAGATGAAGGGGAATTTATTCAAATGAATTTTAAACAGAAATTAATAATGCCACAGAAGGTGACAATTTTTTTATGAAGTGTTTTTGGGAATTTCGCACATTGAAACCCTTTTCTTTGCAATAAATTGAGGTGAAGATTTAATTTACCACGCCTCGACATCAGCGCTAGCGGCCGCGTCATACAAGGAGGGAAAAAACAGTGGAACTAAATACTTTTATACTACTGGCGGTGACGCAGCGCAGGTGTCGGTGCGTGGTATTCACATTCTGCAAATTAATGAACATCTGGGCAAAATTACTATATCACATTTAAAACAATGAAGCTACAATAGTCTGGCACAAACACCGCTTCCGCACGTGCTTAGCAATGTTCCTTTTTTCTAAAACAGCTCGACCTGATGCACATGTTCTTGTATTTACGGAGTCAGATAACACGCAGCTCGCTCCAGGCGTGATGTGAAATTGATTATTAGAGAGAATTTGAATACCAGGCAAGTCGTGGTCTTTATTTTGCTGGCCTCGCATCTGAGGAGGATTGCTCCCTTAAGGGTCCAGAGAACAACCCCGCCCCGAGGCTTTGGGCGGCCGATGCAGATGATTACCGGAACATCACCTCTGCAGCTGCCCCCCAGGCGTTGCAATGGATTCACCTTTCACTCCATGCTGCGTCACCTGGCCATGGCGCGAAGCGCTCCCGTGGAAAAACCCTCTATTAAGACGAAAGACATTATTAACAACCAATCATGTAATTTCACATGTTATCTTTATGCCACTTCAAATTGCGTCTCTCGGAATGAGCTTACCTATTAACACGAGGGTTCACAGAAAGGTTCACATCTCGCGTGCTGAAGTGTCAGATTCCGAATGCGCCATTTTGTAATCTCGTCCCCGCCGTTCGCGACCGCTGTGAAACTATCCGCAGTAGACCAAAGACATTATTTTGTTCCACAGAGTGTTTGCGGTACCTACGCGGTCAGAAATCAATTTTTGTTTCAGATCGTTGGTGCGGGGATCGATAAATTCATTTTTTCAGAGGTTTCGCGAAGAGGTGTGACGAACAAAGGTTGCTACGTCACAATACATAAATGGTTCATATAAGTTATCCTTAAAATACAGATATATTTTCCCCATGACTTTTTTGAAGATCATTTAATTTTACACATTTTTTATTATTTATTAGGCAGCGTTTTCCATGAGAGTGCTTTAGCAGCAAATTTTTTCGCGACTTGATTCACTAATACTGTTAATGCTCAACTCTTATATGTGCTAGGGAAATTATTTATACACAAAAATATTCCTGAAAAAATGCAGACCATACGGGTAAAAACTACATACAAATCCATTCAGTGGTTTTCGTGATCAAACGTGTGGTCATACAGACAGACGCTCGCCGGGGTTTTCCTTTTATATTATGTAATGTCACTACTGAGAAATGACATCTGCTGCACTGAAGAGCACTGAACTGATAGGGAAAGTAACACGTAAGTTCATGATGTATTATAGATATAGTTCAAGATGTATTATAAATATAGTTCATGATGTATTATAGATGTAGTTCATGATGTATTATGGATATAGTTCATGATGTATTATAGATATAGTTCATGATGTATTATAGATATAATTCATGATGTATTATAGATATTGTTCATGTTATATTATAGATGTCTCATAAAGACGAAGCTCTTTATATGAGAAAGTAAGTATGAGAGTTTTAGGGTATTAGGGTTTACGACCTGTCGTAAGGGGCTGGCTCTAGTCATCACCTAACATGATGTAATGTTCACCGATTCCATCCATGACTGACCACTACATCTATCAAATTTTATTGTTATTTTGTAACACGTTTTACGTACCTAATTTCACATATCGTTTCATCTGTGTGAGACATCCATAATGTATTTTGACTAATGGGAACAAAATCCGGTAATTGTATTTTTGAAAAATTTATTCATGCTCAAAATCTATACCTATAAATCTCAATGTTTGTCTGTCTGTCTGTCTGTCTGTCTGTCTATCTGTCGGTCTGTGTGTTCTCTATAAAATCCACACCGTTTGTCTGATTCGATTCAAATTTTGCATACTTATGCTTTTGGACCCGGCGGGTAACATAGGCAACATTTCCCCCCTATTCTCATACCCCTTCCCCTCCCCTGACATATTTTCTATGCAAATCTGTACCGTTTGACCGATCGGACTCAAAATTTGGAAATATATTCTTAAGGACTTGGCGGGTAACATAGGCGATTTTTCTCCCCTTTTCAACTTAATCCTTAACCCGTGCAACGCCGGGTACGAACAGCTAGTATTCTGATAAAGTTACTGACAAGATTACTGACCAACAGATGTCTCGCATAGACAAATATATGGAAAAGTAGGTATGGAAGACTTTATGATATAAGTGATCACTTTACACAATCACCACTTCATCGATTCCACTCATGATTGACCACCACACCTATAAAAGTTTTGGAAGATATTTATATGTTATTTGGCTGTATGGTATTGGCTATATGGTAACATATGGCTGACTTAAGTGATCACATTACACAATCACCACTTCATCGATTCCACTCATGATTAACCACCATACCTACAAAAGATTTGGAAGTAGTTTATATGTTATTTTTAAACCACTTTTCACTTGAAAATATGCTAACGAAAATATGCATCTATGGTTGAAAATTTTCATCTCCATGAATCAGTATACAGATGTCGCCGCTGGTAATGAGATATATATTTTTGACTAGAGTATGAAGCAATATTTTTTTTGTGTAATATACAACTAGTATATATGTTATTCCTACATGTCCATTTTATTGACGATAACATAAACCCATAGAACGCATTAACCAATTATTTACTTACATATTTTTACATATTTTACTGTATCTGGTTGCGGATATTTTATACAAACCGTGTGTTTTTCCGAGAAATGATTCTCGACATTTCGTTGAATTCTTCTTCAACGTCATTAGGAGGACGACCTTTACCCGCGGAGGTAGAGTCCGCCCTCTACCTCCACGGGTAAATAAGGACGTTGAATAAGAATTCAATGAAACGTCGAGAATCGTTTCTCGGAAAAACATACGGTTCGTATAAAATATCCGCAAACAGTTACAGTAGAATATGTCTAAAGACCGTAATAACAACCTTAACTTTCTACAAAACGTTGAATTATCATTACAGTAACTTATATCGATTAAGAAAAATTCATTTTTTCAATACAAGTTAAATATATTGTAAATGGAATGAATTTTTCATATTCGATATAAGTTACTGTAATGATAGTCCAACGTTGCATATGCATGTTTATGCTAGAGCAGGTCGAAGACACTTGCAATTGGGATAATGGGCAGAGTCTTAATATATAATAATGTATTATTATTTATGTATCATGTACCCATTATTCTGTTAATGTCTCTAATGAAATAAAAAATTAATAATAATAAGACTAGTGGGAAAATTTGTGAAGGTTTTTGGTTCCAAAAATTATACTCTAACAATTATTTTTTAAAATAGATTTCCACGGGCCTTAAGGTGGGCGTTTGGTAATACGAGCGTGATTCACCCCCTTTTCTTATTACTTCTCTGGCGTTTTATATAAGTATAAAATAAAAAAATTGTGTTTGTACTGACGAAGAGTCGAGTTACTTGACTACAAAAGTTAATGTTTTGAATATTAATAATAAAGTTCATTTAATATTTTTAATTATTCTTAGAATACATTTTATTGCCACACTACAAAAAGTGTAATTAAAAACAAATGAAGGAGTCTAATACAATTCGTTCCACGCGGAAAAACTAAATATATTATTTTTTATTTGTCAAAGAAATATCTCCCCCAGCCAATAATCGTCAAGGGGGTACAGTTGTTTTAAAAACCAGGGTGTATTTTACTCGGAAGATAATGCATTGTGTTTGATCGTCCCTTGTACCGGAGGAAAAGGGTTCGGTAGTGATCTTCGCTAATAAATTATTTTAATGAGCGCCATCTCTGGGCGGGTAGAAGAAGCGGCGGGGAAAAGGTGATATAAAAAACAACCCTTTACTGCAGTTATTGTAATTTATTTGCAGATACGCGGTGAAATATAATTTAGGTAAAAAAATATACCAAAATATTGCGCTAAGAATTTTTCTCTTGGTTTTTATTTAATTTATTTTGAGGTTTATGCACTTGCACCGAACATTTCCACTATTGCAAAGCGGCAAAATAACCCTGAAAATACTACATTCTTAGTGGATTATCTATTAACAATTGAAAATTAGGTCAATTGCAATTTTTAATTAATTTTGATGAGATAATAATTTTTATCTATAATTTAATGAGAATTAGATTCCATTTATTTTATATCATCATGCATTATTTTCTGTCAACTCCTGGATGATATTTTTCTTTGTTCGTGGTTTGTCATGTCTTGTATAGATACTTAGTATTATATACATGATGTATCCTTTCTAGTAACAAACACTTCGGTTCTTCTTTATTAAATTTTAAATAGAAAATATTATTTACGCTTTGGGATAAATGTGAAGAGTTACAGAGATAAGCTACATACAACTACAAGCTACACTTTTTTTCAATATTTCTGACTTGTTTTCTATAAAACATAAGACAAACACTACAATAACTTAAATCGAATATAAAATAACATATTTTTTGATACAAGTAAAATAAAATGTTTAAAACATTACAGAAATATCTTACATATTTATTTTGTAAGGTTTATTTAATAAAGTCATTTTATTTGACTAGTTTAAAGTAAATTAATTTTTAATATTTTATTTTAAGTTAATGTAGTGATAGTCCAAATTTTTACGAAAATAAGTTAGATAAAATAACTTCGATGTCGCTTAACTGTCGACCCAAAATTTAAAGAATATTTCCTATCCGAATGAAAAATACTCGCTCGAAGTTTTTTCTACAAGTTAATAGACACTTTATGTGTATGTTTTTTGTTTATTAATATTTTTGAGCATTTTACCAAACTACATAATGTGCAAATTATGTGCATTACATTACATAATAAACTAAATATTAAGGATGTGTTAATCACCGTATTTCAAAATTCATCATAATATTTCTTTAATATTATTTGTATTTTGTTTTGTCATGTTTAATTTTTTGATTTGTCTAGTAGTTTGTTAAATAATTTAAGAATACTTTTTGGTTCAGTTTTTTCAGGTAATTAAAATTATATATTTATTTTTCGTGATTTGTCATGTCGTATGTCTATGTTGCATTTATGTTTTAAATCTGTCATTTGCGTATTTTTCCAGTGTCAAGTTTATACTCGTAATCGAGTTGTTTTTGTATCGGTAAAATTTTACAAATTTTAAATAGGTCATCAGACTGATCATTACATGTTTATTTTTGTTTTTTATTTTCAAAATTTTAATTACTTTTAATTGTATTTTATTCTGTATTTAAATATTTGTAACGTTACTTTGTAACTGTTTTAGAATTATTTTTAAATTGAGTTTACCACACCATACGTCTTTCAAAAATATGGTGTAAAGTCTTTAAAATGAAGAAAGTTACCTGATAGTGTTTTTACTTCATTGCATGTGCCTTCTATATGATTTGTTTAAATGATGTTTTAAGTCTCAAATATGTGTATTTATCTATCCTTTTTTAGCATGTGTAGCAACATTTAATGTTTTTGTTATGTAAACAGCCAAAAGAGTGTCCTCTTTGTGTCAAGTCATTATCTTTATCTTTTGCATTCGCAGGATTTAAAATGATATTTTCTCTTCTTCCTTTTTAAAAAATAGTTATCTTTTTAATTTATCTTCATGTTAAGTAGGTACTTCATTATTATTTATTGCCTATACTTCGATTTCTGTATTTAATTTGTCAGTATACAATTGTAGCCTGATGAAGGGGCCATGGGCTCTGAAACATGTCGATATTTTTCAATACAAAAGTGGTGAAAACAATTATTTTTATTAATAATATTAATGATAATTAAAACGAAGATTTTTAGTCTGTCGTTTTCAAGACGTTCCCGTCTCTTCGTCAGGACAACCACTCCACTAGCATGTGTTCACCACAACCATAGTATTTTTTAGACACTAACAACTTCCCAAAATATTTCTCATGTGCGTGTTAATCTAACTGAAAATTTTTTACACAAACAATTCACTCCATATACATTTTCGTATATCCGTCAATCTATCCATCTTTGTAGCATAGTAGCAATAGCAATCGTAAATTGACAGCTATCTGTGTTATAAAACAAATTAAATTTGTTGTGAAAGTATTATTTGGTTAGATTTTTTAATCGTTGATATTGAAATTCTAAAAATGATTAATTTTCCGATTCCATCACGGATTTTTAAATAAAAAAAATAAAAAAGATATAAATAACCTTTTTACCTTATACCTAAACTTTCAATCAAATTATCAATGATATAATTGTCAACCGAAAAATACATGGGTTAACAGACAGGTGATGAATTTCAGTCTTACTGCGCATCTTCCAGAGCTATTTATCGTAGTATTCAAACAATTAACTTTGTTTAAACCACTAATTTATTTAAAACAATCAACATGTTTCAAGATCAAAGGTCTCTTCTTCGGGAGAAACACAGTAAACATATCTCCTATAATATGTATAACATTGGTCTTAAACATGTCGGTTGTTTTAAATAAATTAGTGTAATTTATTTTAACTACGCAGATCGGAATAAATTTCCAAACAAATCGTACTCGTAAAATGTGATTGAAAAAATACAGGTTTATTTATTTTCTTATCTTTTATATGAGAAGTGAACAAACATAGCACTATTATATTCATGTAACGTATCTATTTATTAAAAATAGGATTTTCAGTTTTTTTCCCGTAAATTTTCTGCCTACTCGTGAAAAAAAAGTGTAACAAAAATGAACCAAATATGAACGTAAAATATTTCAATTAAAAATAAATTATATTGCAAAAAAAAATATTAAATAATTTTAAAAATATTTGTATGTAAAAACGTTGAATTTTATATCCTGGAGGTGAAAACTTTGGTGTAACCCTCGCGAGCATAAAATAAGAATTCTGGGAAATAAACATCCCTCCCGAACATAAAGGGTTGCAGGATATTTTTATTAAGTCTAATTATTTATTATACGCACAATGAAGGAACATTTAGTGGGCATCTGTATATTAATGTGTTATATTAACAATGAAGGCTTATTCCTAAGAGTAAACCCTTTTTTTGACCCCCCCTCCCTTTGTTTTATGGAGGATCGAGAGAGGGGGTACGCTTGTGTGAGGTACGAAATGGTTATAAAAATGGACATTAAATTAATTAAATTATGTACACTTTTGAAGAATAAGGTATTAAAATGTATGAGATTATTCGAGTTGTATATTTTTCTGTGTTTGCGAAATGGAATGATGCTGATTACAATATAATAAATACTAAATTAATGTAATTACTTTTTTAACAACGTTATCAAAGAATACATTTAAATTATTACAAAATCTAGTTGTACCTAAAAATATAAAAGATGTAGAAATAGATACATTATGGGACATCTGGATATATTTTGTATTAAAAGTTTATCAGTTTTCCATGAGCGCGAGATTTTTTTCAGCTAAGCAATTAGAACACAAAAGTGCCTTAAGATTTTGTAGTGACATTAAAAAAAACTAAGTAGCTCTTGCAAATTTGGCAAACGTTTAGAAGTTAATCTACGAAATATTTTTGATTTGGGAGTGTGGAATTGTAAACTATGAGATAAGTTATCTTAAGACCAGTCTTTCGCTGAAATGGAACAGATTGCATATAATTTCGAAGCGATATGTTGTAGATTACAGAAGAAATTAAATTGACAAAATATTTTTAAAATTAAAATTCATCAAAATTTATGTTAACACAATGATGAAATAGGCAAAAAATAAAATCGTGCATATGTTGAACCTATTAACAAACACGAACAGATATATATGTTGTCTTCGCAGCTGTACACGCGCGCTAGTGAGACAGGTAGTATTTTTTATTGCATTCTCAACATGGCAGCGCGCCAGGCGCTATAGTTATATAAACTAAAAATATTATTATTCTTCATTTTATTCTTATTCTTATCAATATTCTTTAGTCAGAAAGCTATATAGAAATGTTTTCAGATGGCAAATCAAAATTCAAAAAGAAAATTTTATTGCAATTGACAATATATGATGCAATAGATAAACTTATTTGTATGATTATACCTTTTGAAATATAATAAAGAAATATCATCATCATCATCAGTGGCTCCACAGCCCATTGTGGGCCATGGCCTCCTCCAATCTTTATTCCTTTGAATATTCGTCTATCCTGACATATACTCCTCTAATCCCTGATGCTTATAGTTTTTACGTCATACTACACTCCATCTACCCATCGGAGTTTGGGTCTATAAAGAAGTATTAAATTAATATGAAATATAATAGCACATTATTTAGATGGCAATGTATTATGACATCATGCACAAAATGTGTGGGCATGTCATGCTTGTGTTTGTGCTTAATTAAATTATGTAAAAAACACAAAATGTGTTTTTGATAGCTTTTACCGGTACTTCTAATACGTGTGTGTGTGTGTTCTAATATGTATGTGTATAATTTACTGAAAAGAAGTTTTTTACATTTTTAATTGAAAATGTGTTGATTAATAGTGTCCTTTCAAGTATGCTCTATTAGATGCCAAAGGACATACGTATTTTAATTTTGTGGATTTCAAACATAGAAATTTCCAAAGTATTAAAATGTTAGACTGTTGTTTGTGGATAATCCATCATCGTCATCATGAGAGGTGCGAGTACGTCTGCACACACCGCTTTTAACGCTATACAAAGACAATAACCTACAACTAGACTATCCATTTCGAATACACGGTTCTCGAGTATTCTCGTTTATTTTTTACTTACTTGAAAAACGAGTATTTTGAAAAATACCCGAGTGAATTAATATTTCCAAAAATAAAAATAAAATGTTAGATATTTAGCTGCATCCTGCGTTTGGCATTTACTGGCCGGGTGAGAGCGGCCACTGTAAGGTATGATTTATTTCATAGTTTCGATGAGATACGATGGAACTATTTATTTTGTGTCTTAGTGTCCTCTTGACTTGTATAATCAATGTCCACAAACAAAATAAATATCTAAAAAAAAATCTTTTGAATTTTTCGACTAATGAATGAAACTGTGGCGTATACTATTGTAAAACTAGGAAATTATAATATATGTGGGGTGTAAAAGCAAAGGCAGCACAATCCAAGAAAAAAATTAATGCACGCATCGAAGATTACTAATTTTTAATGTACTGAATTCAAGATTTTATAAGAAATAAGGCCTATACATTTATAGGCAACGTAATTATGGAAAAGATAAATACATAAAATCTAGAATTTAGTACATTTTAAATTAGTAATCATCGGTGAATGTATTCAAAACATTAATTTTTTGCATATTGCTGCCTTTGATTTTATACACCACATGTGTATGTATTTGTTTAAAGCCTAAAACTGTATATTTTAGGCTTTAAATTAATATCAATTCTGTTGTGAATCGTTGAGAGTACAAGAGGTGTGTGAAAATTTGTATCAGTACATAGTATAGTAAAAGGCAATCCAGTGATTTGCTAATTAATATTAGGTGAGAAAATTGTTATTTTATTTTATTTAAAATTAAAATGATAGTGTACGTATGTTTACTTTCTCACCTATTTTATATTTCTTTATTATATGTGCATAAATTTAAATGATCATATCTATTATTTTGATACAATGGAAACTACTCGAGTACTCGAGTAGTTTAAGATTTTACTACTTGATACATTGATTATATTGAGTAATTGAAGTCTCCATCTACAACAGTCTGACATTGTTAAACATGCATCGCGCCCTTACACAGGCGATAGAGCGACCAAAATGTTTCGCTTCCTCCGTCTTTTAATCCGGTAATCTCTCCGTCCCGATAGGACCCTCGTTAACTTTTACGAATCATCAGAGTCGACCGCGCATTATCCGGCTAGGGGCACTGCGACCCTCGTGGTGCCCGGCGCGAGTTTTAAAGTGTACCCCTATTTGTGGTCAGTCTTTACTTTGGGGGGGTGGGGGTGGATCGGGGCCGTGGGAATATTGAACCGGCACTAAAATTGAGCCGAATGACCTCTCGCTTATCGCCGCTGGACCTTAGACCCATCCCTCGCTTTCAGCGTCAAAAATAAGAATCAAAAAATATTTCAAGTTTTCCGAAGATCGATTACAATTTGTGATTTTCGTGTTTTATGAAGCATATGTATGGCCTTAAAGTTGCAAGACAAAGCCAAATTGATATTCAAAAATAAAATCGAAGATTTTAACTCAAAATTATTGATTTTTCGGAAATTAAAAATCATATGAGATTGCCATACTATTGTCGTGGCTGCTGGGAGAAGAATGAAAACACGGGAAATTAATCAGCGATTTATTATTTACTGATTAATTAACTATTCAATATACAAAGTTACTTAACACTATAAAACACTAAAAACGCTTTTCTTTAAATAACATTTTCGTAATTAATCACATGTTTATGAATACCTTACTATCGCTGGGTAACATGTATTTATAACTCGTAGGATATTCCATCTCGTTTTTGCTCGCAGTATTTATCGCTTATTTCTTTCGCCAATTAGGTACTCAGCTCGATTATTCGCTCTGATTTATCGCACCTGCCCACCCTAGCCTGGCAGCTCGCATACAACTTCGCACGGTAACGATCTGTCAATCGCGACAACTCCTTACGCCGTTTATATCCGACAATGATGGTACTTTCTGGATTATTATAGTGTTTAGTTGTGTTATTTCTCGGTTGTTCCAGGCGTTTTTGGACGTTTGTAGACGTTTCATATTTTTTAGCATGCCATTCCGTGACACGCAAGTACGTCTTGTAATTGATGCTACAAGATAAAAGCCAAATGTGTTTCAAAAAATCTTTTTAGTATATATGTTAAATATTTATGTTTCAAAGCTTGTAAGTAATACCGACAAGCACAGTATAAAGTTGAACTAACTAACCATCAAACTGTTCACTTACCTGCAAGGCTAGGCTAGATGATAGAACCCCACACTCTTTCGTCTCCCACGCATTTGTCTCGTCCACCTTCAAACGTCTTCTCACGCACGCTCATCAGTTGTCGATTAAAAAAAAATGAATGCAGTCATCGAGAATTATTACTAATATTTATAACGTACTGAATTCGAGATTTAATAGAAAAAATAGCCTATAAATTTATAGGAAACATGATTTTGAAAGGGTTAGATACATCAAATTTAGAAGTCAGTACCATTTAGATTAGTAATCCTCGGTGACTGCATTCAAGACATTGTTTTAATTTTTTGGATATTGCTGCTTTTGCTTTTATATTCCATATTTTATATTTTAATATATTTTTTATTTTATATTCTATAAATATATTCTTTACCACCTTTTACACGCCCATTGGTTACACATGACAAAACCATTTAAACGTTTATTTTTCTATATTCTTTCAATTAAACAACAATGTAACCTAACTTTCACCCCTTGTAAACTATATAATAATAGAACTACTAAAATATATTTGGTTCAATCATAAAATGTGAACTTTTGCAAGTTAAACATGTATACAGCTATCAAAATTTGATACATGTGGTAGTCTATCACGGGTGGAATTGGTGAACGCTACGTTATGTAAAGTGATCACTTAAGACAGCTGTACGATAGGTTGTATTCCCTATGAACACCCAAAAAAGACATCCATTACTACTTTTCCATAGAAAAGATTGCTTCGTCTCTGTGAGACATATATCTTGATTAAAAATATTCTTAATATTAACGTAACAAAAAACGTTGGTTATTTTTAATAATAATATTTGGTGAATTTTTAATAATAATATTTGGTGAATTTATTTGAATTAATTTGTGATCAGAGGAGTACATAAATCTGTTCCAAAAATATCGAATCGAATGACGTCAGGAAAACATTTAATCATTAATACTATACTTACTCTCAATACCTTAAAAGTAATCCTTTTGGTAATGCGCACATTTCTCCTAGCGCTGTTGCCATTGTTGTAAATACTTCTGGAATTCATATTTCGGAATAGTGTTCATCTGCGACGTCACGTTCCACATAATATCTTCTCTTGATTTAAATTGGATCCGTTTCAGCGGTATTTTGAATTTGGGGAATAGCCAAATATCACACGGAGCCATGTCGGGGGAGTAGGGAACCTAACAAACTAGGATAATAAACCACGACAAATAACTCCTTAGGGGAGTATCTTTACCGCTAGATCAACAAAACCAGTACATCCTTAGATATCTTGCCAGAAGAGAAGATAGCTTGCGGAAGATTGTTGCGGTGAACCACGTCGAGGGTCGAAGAGGTCGAAAGACACTTCCTCGGTGACGGAAGAAGATTTGCAGGATGCCGGCAAGATGCAGAAAAGTAGTCAAGAAGAAAGAAGTCACGAAGGTCACGTCTCTCAGCTACGAGGCACCTACTTTGAATTTGTTATATTTCTCAATTCAGGGGTAACATGTGGGGTTTTTAAGAATTGCATTTTACGCACTCTCTTTCCATAGTACTAATCTCTCGACGTGAACTTGTAGGTATGAGAAATTAATATGATTCACCCTCAACCCCTACAATTTAAAAATTTTCGGAATAATAATAATTACGAGTCCTTCGGAGGCTTCCCCACCCACGCCCCGCTGGGGCCCCGCTCCCAGTGCAGCCTCCTTGATTGGACTACCGGCCAAGTGGTCAATGGAATTTGTGTAGTGTGAAATTCGGTCGGAATTAATGGGGTGGGACGGGTCGAGCGGGGGTAGTTTAGTGCCGCCCCCCGCCAAAAGTGACCGGACATTCGAGAGGCCTTAATGGGAAAACTTGTCGTTTGGTCAATGCCCGCCATCGGAGATAAGTAATTGTTGTTCTGGGTCGATTGCTGTGCGGAGGACGTTATTTGTTCCGAGGGCTGCTGGGATCGTACTCCGAATTTCGATAGTTTTAAGCTCACTGTGTGATAATGCGACACGCTTAATTAACTCTTTTAAGTTTAATTACAAATTTTATGGAGATCAACATATGTTATAGATGTCTTGTAGAGACGAAGCTATTTTTTATACGGGAAAGTAGGGAAATTAGGTTAAATTAGGGCTTGCGACCTATCATACAGCTGATACCTATCGTACGGCTGGTAAATAATCACCTTACACAATGTTCAAATTCACCAATTCCACCCATAATAGACTACCACATATTTTTTAATCATAATCACAAATTTTTGAAAAGTGTATGTACGTTTAACTTGGACACGTTCACATTTTATGGTTGATCCAAATATATTTTAATAATCTTATTATTAAAAAGTTTATTAGGGGTGAAAGTAAGGTTGGGTTAGATTGTTGTTCACATCTTTAATTCACATTAAATTTCGTAATTCGTACTTATTATCTTGTCTTGTCTCTTATATGTATACTGATGCACTTTATTTAAATCGTTCAAGTTCGCACCAAAAAACTTCTCGCTTACCGGTAGGTACTTTCTTGATTTACTATCGCCGGAACGATTCGTGTGTGGACTGTCACGCTGTCATTACATCGCAAAAACTGTTCCGCGGCGCGGCGCCCTCGCTTTTATAGACCCATATTCATGTCGCCTTCTTGAATCTTCCAATTTTAGTGTAAAATCATTGATTACGTGTAATTCTTTCTGATTCTACCATCTAGAAACAATATTTTCGTGGTGCTGTTGTTGTGTCCGTATAAGAATAATTCTTCCGTTAGTGAATGAAGTAAGTTTACTGTGAAGAATGTAATTTTATTTAGAAAACTATTATTTTGTGCCAATTACTGCCGTACTAGGATACAGTGTTCTCAGCGCTCTCTGTCTGGTCCAGGAGTGGGTGGCCACTCGGACAGATATTTGGTGTGGCATGAAATATAAAAGGACGGCCCGAGCGGCGGTCATTCGCAATTAAAGACGACAAACGATAGTTGGTTCCAACACACGCCCGAAAGACACACTCCAACCCTTAATAATTGATGTATCTGCACGGGGTAGAAGACCCTCACAAACCTAGTTAAGGGCGTAATAATGCAAAACCGTTTTACGCTAAATCCATTAATTCTACGCAATACTTAATATTCTCACGTAATTTTCTTAAATGGCTCTAATATTATTCTAAGAGATCATTTTTTTAATATCAGGAATCGTTATCATATATCTACTTCTTCAAAAACAGCAAAATAATTTTTTGGTGACATTATTAATATAATTAATAGAAATAAACTTACTTCTCACCATTTTTTATTGAAAATATCAACATGTTTTAGAGCCCGTGGCCCCTTTGTCAGGATACAATTGTATACTAACAAAATAAAATTAAAAAATCAAAGTATACACATTCAAAATATTAAAAAAGTTATATATGGAAAATGAATAGTAATAAAGTACCTACTTAACATGAAAATAAATTTAAAACATAAATATTTGTTGAAAGGACCTGGTTATTTATAATGGTCAATTTACAATTAACACTTTTTCTTATTTACAAAATTTCTAATTAATCAAACTGTGGTTCTGTAAAATTGTAAACCCTATGTGAAATTTGTAAACCCTAATATCTAAAGAATGATCCATAGCCAAAAGATGGTTAGAAAATTCAGAATAATTATTGTATTTATTCAATAAAAAAGTGGTAAAAACAAAGTTTATTTTTATTAATTATATGGATATTTACATATTATTTATATTTTCTCTTATTGAAAATTGAACGCGTGATCGTTGCGTGACTATTAGTATCTACGATTAACTACCGCCCATTGTCTGATGATTTTCCTATGATTAAGTTATTTTTTAAAACTGGTAATGGAAATGTTTTCCACAGAATGCATTATTTTTTAAACAATTGTAATAAAGATACGTCGCCGCGTATGCGATCGAGTTTGACACACTTCCGACTGTAGATACATCTAACCTAGAAATTTAACGTCAAAAATATACTTGCCTGAGAAAAAAATGTTATCGACATTAGAAAATATAAAAATTAATATATTTTGTCTTAAAGTGATTCTAAAATGTTAAGTAATGTATATTTAATTTTTTTACATATTGAATAATATCTAGAAGCATTTTAAAATAATCTGTAGGTACACCTCGTCTCTTTATAAAAAAATACGATTTGATTGTGAATAAAATAATATGGAAATATTTCATAATATTTTGTCAATCTTGTCTGCGGATAAATATTTGTCGTAGATTTTTTTACCTAAATATATGTGTGTATAAATAGTTACATCATTCTTCAAAAAAATTATTTATTATACCTACTTTCTAAACAAAAAAAAAACTTTTAAAACCATAAAATAGGTAAGACAATAACACCAAAAAAATAAGTTTAAAATTAAATCTTAAAATAATATTACAAATTTCAGAAAAAAGTCCGAAATATATATTTTTTTATTTAAATTCTTATAAAGATAGAAAATGCAAAAATACAAAACATTATTTCGTTTTCTTCTACCATAGAAAAATATTTCTTAAAAATTAAATCTTAAAATAATAATACGAATTTCAGAAAATAGTCCGAAATATATATTTTTTTATTTAAATTCTTATAAAGATAGAAAATACAAAAATACTAAACATTATTTAATTTTCTTCTACCATAGAAAAATATTTCTAACATCTCATAAAACTACTAATATAGCCGATTAATTCACCTAAAAGGTCGGAGACACGCGGCAGAGCATCCCTGAAAACTCGAAATAAATATTCATAGATAAATTCTAAAATTCACAGTTATTCTTGTAATTGTGTCAAAATGTAATCGCTGTCTGTGAATATTATTCCCTGTCTTATCAAAATAAATTTAAAAAGTGTCAATTATATATGTATCTATATGTTATATAATTTTTATTTTATGAAATGAAACCAAGTTTTGAAGATTATAAACCAAAAATACAATTACTGACAAAATTTAAGAAATGTTTATGTTTTGAGCTTTGCGCCGAAATCGCTAGATGGCAGTGCCTGCACTGAAAATCTTTGTAAAATTGAAAATGAATATACAAGGCGTTGAGTTCATAAAATGTATTTTCTTGCACAATTGGTAGTATTTTATTTTTATGTACGTATTTCGCTATAAAAATATAAATATAATTTTGTAATGTTATCTTTGTAGTTTGACAAAGATATAATTAATTATTTAAAAAGCTAAGAAACGTAAACTAAAAATTTAAGTATTTTTAACCTCGACTGTTTTTTGTACAACTGTATCTTCTTCAGGACCTATAATTACGTTATGTATTATTATTTGTCGTTGTTATTGTGCGTTCTTGCTTCACGGTGACATCGACACACGTTCAAAATAATAATTATTTAAGATGAAAGTCTCAGAGAGGGGAAGTTATTTATTTATATAGGAAACGTGTATGGATAGCTACAGACCTGTATGAGGTGGCTTAAGTGATCGATTTACACAATCTATGTGAATTTTGTCATGTGAAGGACCATAGATGTCTCTAGCATACATTATCTATTCAAAAATTGAATGAAAACAGATTTAGAACTTATATATACAACTTTAAAAAAATGATAATTTGTGGATGTTCTTACGGTGGGATCAACCCAGATCACACAGGTCGTAAGCCCTGTGACTACTCTGTAAAGTTTTCTACATACGTTTCCCATATAAATAGTGTCGTGTCTGTGAGACTTCAATAACATAGTTATGCAGAAAGCGACCAACCCGCAAAATGAGTTATATACGGTTTTGGACAGCTCACTACGATATCTTTTTGTGCTGAAATCTTCCAAGGTGCAATAGTTTATTTAAAATTCAGTATTTTTCTAACGCACATCACGGCAATCACTATTAAATTAAATCATAAAATGTCCAAGCAGTTTGACAGTTTTGTGCGCCTTCAAATTTATAAATCATTGGCAAACAAAAAAAATATTGAATACATCCATGTGGTATGGATGCGTAATGCACCTTTTTAATTCTACTGTTACTTCTGTAGAAAACATCCAAGTGGGTTGAACGTTTTCTGCGCCTCAGATAGTACTGTTTGTAGAAAGAATGAGACATTTTGTAGAATGAATCCTACCTACAATTAGGGTCACATTTTCGTAGATAAAAGTTTTTTCCTTATAAACACATTAAAAAATCATAAAAAGTATGTTTACAGTGAGCCTTTTTAAAAAATAAAATAATGAATTTAATATCGACATATTAGATTTTTGTAGATTCTAATTTTTAGAAACCATTTTCTTAATTCCGCGGTTTTTGGGTTGGTTGCATTCTGCATAACTTCGTCCATTTATCCCTCTGTGGACAAAATCCAGATAATATCTTGTGTAATTATTGTGTTCTCAGAACATATATATATATACAAATAATCATTGTGGCTTTAATATTTTTAGAATGAAGTACTTTAAAGCAGCTTGCATTAGGAGTTGACTGGTAGAAATCGTCACGTAAGGAAAAAGCGTTATGCCCCCTCCATGCGACTTTTCTCTTTCTGATTCTCTCTCTCGTTGTTGTATATTTTGATAAAAGTATCTTTTACTGTTTATATACGTTCAATGTGGTTCGAATGTTAACTAACAGAGTATTAGTTAAATTAGTATAAACCATTACCAGATTTTAGGTGTACCCGTCTCTTTGTCAGGACATACACTACACTACTATGTTCACAACACTATACACCACAGCCATAGTACTGTTAATTTTACTGTTGACTATTTACTATTTACATTCATTAAAGAGACAATAGTAACATCATATTATATTCATCGTCAAAAGGAGAATCGAAAGAGAAAAAAAATCGAAAAACAACTTCAATATAACGTTTTCTTATTATATTCGGAATTGAAGAATAGGCGTGAGTATCTTCGTTTCTGGCGGGGAACCCCCGACCGAAATGAAAATAATATATTTATATAAATATTATCTTATAAATCTTCATGAAAAGATAGCCTAAATAATGATTATAAATAATACTAATATATTCTGTATGGTACAATCTCCTAGTGTTATTCTGCACATTTTATTAAATAAAGAGCCTTGAAAGCTTTCGCGTTACATTAATGTCCCGTTGCATATGAAAACAAAGCGCCAGTGCATTGTTTGCGTCTCGACTGAAGTCTTATTTGCCATTCGAACACATAGCCGAGACGCGAACCACTTTGCTTTCGTGTTCTCTAATGCGACAAAATATTGTTGCTAAGATGGATTGTTCAAGTGTGTGGAATTGTATGACGTCATTTCAATTAAGGAGTTTTAAATGATTTATAATTGCAAAAGAAGGTAAATTTGACTTTAAGTTAATTAGAGTGTTGTCCTTTTATCTATCTTCGGATAATAAAATGTGACTCAAACTCTCAAACTTCCTGTAGTTGAGTCTAAATGTTTTTTTTTTAAATATTTTATTATTTGTATATATCTACTTATATGTTATTAATTACACCTACATGTTTCGGAAAAATCTTTCCATCGTCAATCATTTTTTGTCAATCTACAAAGTTGCTTAACCAATTGAAAAAATACTACATGTTTTTATTTCTTGTCCATATTTTTCGGCTTTATTATAGCCTGTATATAAGTAAGCTCAAATTTAAAAAAATGTAATAATTAAACTACCCTAGATTACATTTTTAGTAGAATATTCTAAAAAGGTTCATGCTAAATTGTAGATGAATTACGAAATAAATTGATTTACTGCGATAATAATAAGAAGAATACTAGCTGCAACCCGTCAAAAATGACGGAACATTGGTTCGCGTCTTTGCTGAGCCATAGTATATATTTATACTTCTTTTTTCGCTCCACATAGAGGCGGCCGTGGCAACATGCGTGAAAAGGCCGGTTCGGGTTTGGTGGCCCGGGGTTCAAGCCCCATCTCCGGCTGTTTAATTTGTTTTTTTAGACGTGAATTCGAACGAAATTACGGATGTTACATGAAGTTACGGTGATGGATGGATGGACAGACGGACAACAAAATTATTATGTTTGATTCTTTGTTGGAAAATGGATTCCCATTTTTGTTGGAAAAATTGTCACTTCGTCAGGATACAACATACATCAAAAGTTAAAAATCGAAGTATAGAAATTAACAAGATTTTTAATAAAAAGTATACGTAAATTAATATTAGTGTACATAAAAAAATATAAAAAAATAATTAAAGTAGACTGATTTTTATCTCTCCTTGAATTTTAGTTGTTGCAGTATGGAGACAACGTGTAGTTTTTGCCTGACCTACGTCTCGCAACGTTATACGCAACGTGTGTCTCTAACACTACATCTCAAAGGCAACGATCCGCAGTCACTCCTTTAATTTTAATTCACAATTCCACAATACGCAGGAATATTGAGTATACTAGAAACCACAAAAGACTGACTTAAGTTGTTTTGGATATATAACGGTCTTATCACGTTGTCATGTGTCGTGGCTGCGGGAGGAATTAATGAAAATGCTGGAATTTAGTACAGGATTTATTAATTACTGATTAATTGATTAATCTAACGTACAAAGTCACTTAACACTATTTGACTTAACGTTATTATTTAAAGAAAACTATTTCGTAAATTTATCACTCGTAAACAGACGCTTTATAATCGCTTTAACACTATTCACTATTCACTAGAACATTCCATCCAATTTCCGCATGTATTTTTTCGCTACGTAGGAACTTTCTAGACAATTCGCTGTCAAATTAGCGTTCGCTTGGCCTCCCTGGCCCGCAGCTCGCGGCTGCCTTCACTTCCGTGCCGCTGTCATTGAGCTAAAAACAACAACAATTCATTACTCCCGCGCGCGGTCCCACTTATATCTGCTGATATCGAGCCTTCTAGGCGTTCCTAGTGTTTACGAGAACATTCTCGTGGCTTACAGGCTTTTGTAGATGTTTCTCGATGCTTCCCGAAAGCCGTACATTATGCTAGGCCGTTCTGAAATCTTCGGTAATGTTGTGATCATTTCAAACAACTGTAACGTGACATGAGTGCGTGTTTCTTTTTAACCTGGTTACACAATATTTATAAGTCTGGACTGATTTGTAAAAAATTCAGACTGACTAATATCTGTCGAAGAATGCATTTTCAATTTATCGATTCTATTCGAATCTCAGTAATGAGGTAATCATAGAAAAAATATTAAGAAGTTCCATAGAATGGGATTAATTGAATATTTGTATTTACCATTGAGTACTACGATGTGACGCACGTTGAAGGTTTTCACTCAAAACACTACTTGCGTCATGACGCTTAACATATTCGCTTTAAACTCCCGAAGCACAACAAAATCTGATAATCTCCTTCACACTCGCTTCTGGGATAACATTCTAAACGTTACTTCTCTAATAAGCTGTACTAAAACGTAGTTATATTATTGGAAAATGATTTACTTATTACCTATGGTATTTTATTAGGGGGTGGTTCAATATTAATTATTTATTTGAGTTAATATTTTCATACTTTTCCATTTTTATTTCAGATATAGTTGTTGTTTAGAATATTCAAATACCTTGAGTAAGTACAAAAAAATAATTCATAAAAAAAAATCACTTGAAAATTTTTCACACAAATTAAAACGTTCCATTTTAACAATTTAAATTAAATGAAGATCAATTGGTACCTACTGAACTTCATTTACATGTATGATATATTAATAAAAAAAAATTAAAATACTAAGTCAGTCAAAATGTTCTGATTTTGAAAAAATTTTGAAAATTTGAAAAAAAAAATTATTTTGGAGTAATGAAGTGAATATGAAAACCACGTCATTATTATTATTTCACTCCTGTTTTTCCATGTTGCCCTAGTGGTTCTTTTCAAAGGGATCGCTGCGCTAGTTCATTTATTGACATTTTATAGAATTTGAACAACATGAAGTTAACAATTCTTTTTTTGTGAATAATACGGTAGCTGTCACATCAGCATGGTAACATTACTAGACTTTTGTTTTTGTTCGACTAGTCAGTTTTTCTTTCGTGCTATGTAAACGATTTTATTAGCTATTATTAGCTTACCCGCGCGGCTTCGCACGCGTAGATTTTTTAGTAAATTTTAAGTCATATTTTATAAATTCGTGTATTAACCTTAACATATAGGTATATGTATATTTCTTTGTATATATGTATTATATTTTATTAAATAAAACAGTTATATATCACACTTGTGACGTTCTCCGGTTCCATACACAAGTTTATACTTTGATGGGACAATAAAAATTAGGAAAAAATCCATCCAAATAACGTAATGTATATCATATATATATTATGTAATATTATGTAAACTTAAATATGAATAATAAAAAATAAAAATGTCTTTCCGGGCTTGAGTTCTACAACTTCCTTATAGAAAGTATTTAAATATCTCTTACCGTATAAAGGTAGTATAATAAATTGTTTCTTTAAACGTTAAATTGAATTAATTTATGTAAAAAGAACAAATAAATTTAAAAAATAATAAAATGATTTAGAAAATAATAACACAATTAAAAAAATATATATAATGTGTGGATGTTCTTACGGTAGAATTGGTGAACGTTGCATTGTGTTAAGTGATCACTTAAGCCATCTCATACAGGTCACAAGCTCTAGGCCGCCCTATAATTCCGTATAAAATTGCTTTATGTCTGTAACACTTCTATAATTTATCTTAATTAATATTTATTATTTTTTATCAAACATAATAATTTCGTTGTCTGTCTATCTGTCGGTCCGTCTTTCTTTCGTTTTCTTTTAAATTCACGGCTACCAAAACGAAATTAGATGGCTGGAGATGAGGCTTGAACCCTGGGCCAGCAAACCTAACCGGCCGCTCAACGAATGTTGCTACGGAGAGGTCCGTGGACCGCCAAAAAGATGAAATAAATATATGCTATAGCTTAGCAAATACGTGAACCAATATTCCGTCATTTTTTACGGGTCGCAGCTAGTACTGTTAATAAAACCGATATTATACATAATAAGTTGTTCATTTTCATTTTGCTCTTTTGTAAAACTAAAATTTTCGATTCACGACACCTTTCTATGGGATGAGTGGTGACATATTCTGTAGGTACATATAAACGCGAAACCTGCGTTTTGACACGTGTTAAAAATGTACATGTTCGAAACGCCGCAAATGTCACGTAACGCTAGCTCCATAGATAAAAAATTCGATGATTTTAGGTTCCAGGTGAATATTTATCTCAATGAAAAAATATTATTTTGTATTTTTCGTCACAATGGTTTCTCGACAGCACATTATCGCGAAAAGCTCATGGGACAGTGCAGAATCCTACTTGCGAATTCAGACATTTCAAAATATTTTACAAAATACTATAAAAATTATTCCCACGCATTGTCACTTATCTGATTAATACTGAGAAAAAAATATTATATTTATTCGTCACTTAGTGAAGATATTAGTGATATCGTACGGTAATGCAAACCGTTATATCAAAATCATTTCTTTATTTATGATAAATTTTTTATACGTAATAACCAGAATACTAATTATTTTCGTATAACTTTGTATCAATAATTAAGTATTGGAAATTATTAAAGCACTAAGTAACAAAAATATATTTTTAAGATAAGTTAACCTACAGATTATAAGCCTTCGCCAAAACGTTAAACACTGCACTGAAGTCCTATCTGTATTTTTTATTTACATGGGATTGCATATCGCAGAAGTATTAAGGGCCGCGTCATTTTTTTTTTATAAATGATTCACTAAACGACATAAGTGTTTTATAATTTTTAGAAAACTAACGTGAGGTACCTACGTGACTACCTAAAGTGAGGTACCAGCGTGTTGTGTTGAAAATATTCATGAAAATAAGTGTAAAATAGCTCATAAAGTCTAAATTTGTTTTTTACCATGTATTCAATTAGTAATCCTCGATGACAGCATGATTTTTTTTTGATTTTGCTTTTCTACCCCTCTACATACGTTGAACAATAGTTTAACCGATAATCGGCCCGATTCTGAAAATAACAATGTCTGGATTTTTAAGATCTTTATACCAACACTTAATAGACGATAATAAAAATTTAAAATGTCCAGAGTGGGTTTTGTAATTCTACGGCTCAAATACACTATTAAAAGATGATATAAGAAAGATTGTTTCTTACAAACGTATTAATTTCTTCATCCACAGCGTCCAGATAAAATATCATGGCTAAACTTGTCATGACCGCGTTACCGCGTATTCAAATTTTCCCATCTTGACATTTGACAGATATGTCTGGATCTTTAAGATCTTTATCCCAACACTTAATAGACGATGATAAAAATTAAAAATAAACGAGACCTAGCTTTACGTGGGTGTTTGTTTCTGTAAGTTTCTACATGAGATAGATATAGAGGGAGGGAGAAAGATGTAAATTGTTATTTGTCAAATGTCAAGATGGGAAGATTTGAATACGCGGTAACGTGGTTATGACAAGTTTAGCCATGATATTTCATCTGGACGCTGTGACAATCTTTCTTATATCATGTTTTAATACAGTGTATTTGAGTTGTAGAATTACAAAACCCGCTCTGGACATTTTTTATATTTATTATCGTCTATTAAGTGTTGGGATAAAGATCTTAAAGATCCAGACATTGTTATTTTCAGAATACGGATGAATACATGTTATTCATATTGTCAGGAACTAAAGCAAATTATTAAAGAACACATATTTTACTACCACGTATAATAGGAATGAAAAATATCCAATTAACTATCTCCTTTATTATTTATTATTAAATTCAAACTAAACTTTTTTTTTTTAAAATTTATACATAAATTATGAGTAACATTTTAAAAGTTTATTGTACTTTTAATTATTTATTTAAATTATCTTGGTCTTTCCTCTACTTTAGTGCTTTATTCATTTTCAGTATTCAATTGTTATCAACTTTATTTAGTTTGCATGTTCGCCACTTCGTCTGCACTGACGTACAACTCTCACCTCATCCACGTTCATACATATTCGCGTGCAAGCTCAACGGTTGTTGAGGCTTCTAACGGGACCATCTTCCAGTATCTGGTTAATCTGGTCGTTCCACGTCTTCCGCGGTCGCCTTCTCTTTCTGGCACGGTCAAAATTTGTTATATTTTATATCTTTCTTACCATTTTTCCCTCATTCATTCGCTCAACATGTCCAAATCATCTTAACGACCTTTTTTAATTATATTTACTATGCTAAGATCAGCATCACATTCATTTTCATTATCTACTCTCTCTTAAATTGATTTAAAACACATCGTCTAAGGGATCTCATATCCACTGCTTTCAGTTTACTTTCGTTCCTCTTCTGCTATCAGGCCTCACTTCCATGCTTGTTCCATGCATTCAGTGTTAGTACCAGAATTACATTATGTACCGCTAGATATATTTCTATTAGAACATATTTCATTAAAGCACCATTCACCCTATTACCCGCAGTCACTCTACCTTCGATATCTTTCTCAACCTCCCGTCTTCTATCGAACCTCCTTCCCAAGTAAAAA
The DNA here is from genome assembly GCA_016648135.1 of Agrypnia vestita. Taxonomy (NCBI): domain Eukaryota; kingdom Metazoa; phylum Arthropoda; class Insecta; order Trichoptera; family Phryganeidae; genus Agrypnia; species Agrypnia vestita. Next base: position 501,076 of record JADDOH010025043.1, on the reverse strand, counting down.
AACTCATGTAATTATTCCAAACATTCATTGCCTACTAGTACTTCACACGTTGTCTTACTTTCCCCCTTCTCGAATACCATCATTTTTATTTTATTGATAACAATTATTAATTAGTAGTATTAAATTCAATCTGGTTCTTAAAAAAATATTAATTGTATTATTTGTTTGTATCTATTTATGTACATGTTTCAGAAAAACCTTTCCATCGTCAGGGTGTTATATATTATGTCAAAATATCAAAATGAATAATGTCTTTTGTATTTTTTTTCTAAATTATTTTTTATTATTATTGCTGTTTCATTATTATTATTTACTAGCCCAATTCTAAAACTTTTTCCAATAATTGCGAGTAATCAAAAACTTCAGCAAAATATTAAAAAATAATTTTTCAAATGATTTAGATAGAAAAACAAAAACCAAAAGACATTATACATTTTTATATTTTGACTTACCTACATATGACACCTTGACGATGGAAAGGTTTTTCCGAAACATGTAGGTGTAATTAATCAAATAATATAAGTAGATATATACAAATAAAACAATCAATATTTTTTGAAAATGTCAATTTACATGTTGCTGAATCAATTGAAAAAAGAAAAAATCTGATTCTGTTTATATGAATAAGTTTATGGCAATTTGTAAAGAAAATTTTATATGCAATATGTATATGTACATTTTTCACGATGACATTATAATTTTTTTCATTGATCATGATTTTTAACACGAACTTTTCACACCACTGATATTATAAAATTTTGACAACTATATATTATAAAATTTTTACCATCTCACAATAAATTGTCTTTAGGTACATGAAAAAATATTAATAAAGAAAATAATTTGAAATTAAATTAAACCGAAATTTAACAGTAACTTACACTTAGCTTCAAGGGCTGTGTAAAGGAAACATATTTCTGCGATAAATATCGCAACAAAAGCATTACGACCCTAAATATGTTCCCTATTGGAAGGTATTCCCACCACCGTTAAACATAATTAAATACCGATATTAACTGTCAAAAATGATTTAGCGAAGATTCACACCTCCGGGAAAGGGTTTTCCCAATCTAATGTATAATTAATAACAGAATGGCTAATACGTTGACCTCGGAATGGGTTAATTATCGTACCAGACCTTCCGAACAACCTGTAACCTTAGCACAAAGCCTTAGGATTCGGGTCCTCGCTAAAGGTAGCTAATGACATCTATTGGGTTGGGGTGCAGTTAATACCCTGCGTATTATTGATGCCCCCTGTAGGGCGGTCAACCTTTTGTCTATTAATATATTCTAATTTAACAATGAAATAAACAAAATTAAGCAGGAATTACGTACAAATTGGTTATTCTGTACCTTTTATTATTTATGAACGACTTTGTAATATGGTGCTGTATAGGTCATAGGTATAAGTATAGGTCAACCGCTGAGAGTTTTGGTATAATCCTCTTATTCTGTTATTATCTATCTTCTTCTTTTCTGTGGATAAAACACTTTTTTGCATGAGCAATGGACACAAATGCATAAATTTCAGAACAGAAAAATTCAATTAAAAATAAGAAATTTTAAAAGTGATGTGGATAAAGGCAATATTAGGCTAATTTAGGCAAAACCAATTGCTGATCCAAAATAAATGATATTATTTTTATGATGCATATATTATCTAGTAATATAGATTGAGATGTCTCACAGAGACGAAGCTATTTATATGAGAAACTTATATGTCTTTATAATGTGATTTAGAACATACTACATACAACTTTCATAATGATGTTATAACATGATTTCAGAGTGAGCAAAATCTATTAAAAAAAACACCAACAGCAATTAAAATAAAAATCAAAAACATTTATAGAATTTTCAAAAATTTCATAATGTCTGGATGTTCTTACGATGGAATTGGTGAACGTTGTATTGTGTAGAGTGAAAACTTAAGCCAGCTCAAACAGTTCATAAGTCCTGATCCACCCTATAGAGACTTCCATACACATTTATTAAACAAAACACATTTTTATTGTAAAATTGCAATTTCAGAACAAAATTCTGTGCTTTTTAAGAAAATTTATGAGTAAATTAGAAAAAGAAAAGAATAATATGTGAAACAATTAATAAAGGGACTATATATGAGGTCGAAAAATTAACTTCAGTGTACTGGGTTGCCGTGGTGAAACTGGATAAAACACCGCTCCCGGATGGAGTGGTTCGAATCCCGATAGCTTAAATGTTTTTTGTTTGTTTTAATTTTTCTGTATGCCATTTTCTAAATTCATTAATTTACTTGCATACACATTTCTCATATAAATAGCTTCATCTCTATGAGACTCCTATAATTTATCAAAATTAATAATTATCATTCTGTGAACAAACTCCAGTAATTGTGTTCTCAGAACACATATATAAAAATATTATTATATTATTTGTTTTGAAAGTGGTGAAATGCGTTAATTGATTTTCATTTTAAAAGCATTACAAATGTTCAATATGTGATTTGGTTTTGAAAATCAACATTCAAAAACAAACGATTTTAATTAATGTCGATAGTAATTTGATGACATGTTTTGATTCGCCATAAGCAAAACATTGTCCCAGACATGATGAGCCTAGCCATGTTATTACCTGCTATTGAATAATTTAATAGGCATTACCTGTTTGGGATTTATGGTTGGGTAAAAGCCTTTACAGAAAGCCTAAAGCTTTCAAAAAGATAAGGTTTCTTTATATAATTTTTTAAACATACATATATATTTTTTAAATTGGTTATAATACGAATATTATTTATTATTTTTCAATGTACTTGATATGACAGAGTTATATAAATATTATCTCAATGTTTTTTTTTTAATATATCAACTTTAATTTATAATATACAAGCTGGTGGTACCCGGCGTTGCACGGGTTAAGTATTAAGTAAAAAAAACAAGTTTGTGAGGGGAAAAAAGTTTCCATTGTTTTGCAAAGTTTCTAAAAAGACTTACTGTATTTTTTTACAATGCATCCACTTTATTTTAGATTTATAGAAGCATATTGTTATTGTGTTTAATATTTTAATGCGATATTAATGGTTATTATGATGATATGAACGATGAGCTCGGAAGTATCAAAATTGAAAATTAATCACAGATAGTTTACATAAATGTTCTTTCTCATCGGTTCAAACAAAAAAAAAACAATTGGACAATCGAACATTTATATTTTTATTTATATAAATAAATAATAGGTATATAAAAACAATGTAGATATACAAAAACATCTGCGTATTTGAATGCAACATTTGCATTCAAATACATTTTTATAATTCTAAGTCTATATAATCCATAATATTATCATAATCTCAATCTATAATATAATCTAATATATGGTACAATCTATAATATAATCAATTAATAACACATCTTCTGCTAGGCAATTATACACTATTTTTACAATAATTATAGCTTTGGGTTTTAGAATCACTCACTTTTTTAAATACTTATTTATATTGTACATTAGACAATTCTGTGTGTACATTCTTTTCTTATATGAGAATATTATTCTATTCCTATTTCTGGTATTATAGTTGTGTACCTACATCACTACGAATAATAATTTTGTTCAAAAAATATTTTGGCATTTTGTTACTGAGAATTTTATGTACAAATATGAGAACGTTATAAATATTTTTTTTTATATTCCCATGCAATATAGTGTTCTTCCCCTTTCTTAAATTCTGGTGTATTTTTTTAACATGATTCTCATTGCACTATTTCGTATCACTTGTAGTTCCTTGATGTTTTCTTCATTGGCCAAATACAAGACTAGTACAATAGTTCATGTGAGTTATGTATTACGAATGATTACTTACAGAATACCTGGGCGGTCGGTTTCACGACAGAGCGAGCTATTTTATGTAGCGCACCACCTTTTAAAAATTAAAAATCAAAACCGTATAATGGATTGACATCTATAAAATTTGTTCGCCATCGCGAAGCGGGGGGAGATATAAATAAGGAGGAATCGCTCACAAGTTACGCGGGGCCGCCGCCTGCGATTTCCCTGAAGCGTACTTTGTCACCATACGGAGTCATCTTTGTGCTTTATGACTTTTCAGTCCATTTTTCCCCGGGATCGGGTCTATTTATAGGGAAATTTCCCCGCCCTGGACCTATCGCCGCCTCCCTGGGGTGTGTTTAGCCCCGGGAATGGAGGCGATATCTGAAAACTTCCCGGCGACTGTCACGGGAGACGTATGCATACAATATCGCGCTGCCGTTGCCGGGTCGCCCGTCTCGGTGAGCGATTTTCTCGCGGCAATCGGTTTCTGGTATCTTAGAGATATTTTGAATATTGTAACAGCGTCTTTACCCAGTCGATTTTGAATTTTATCGCCTTGATCAGAATCATTGAGTTTGTAAAACAACAGATGACGCTACTTAGCTCCTTTCATGAATGTAAATCCTTGTATTTTATTTTGTACAACTATAACTCACAGAATTTACAATATTTAAAATTAATTTAAGATTATTATTATTGCAAAAAAGGATATCTTACTAGTCCATATTTTTTGACCTTGTTGAATTTAAAAAGTTTTTTACTCATATAAAGCGATGTTTTTAAGTAGTATATTCAATTCATTCCTTATTTTGAGGCTTATTTAAAAATAGTTTTTTTATTAACTTTAAAAAGACTGTGCTAAAAAATACCTTCGGGAACGGTGGTGTAACACAGCCGGTGGTGTAATCAAGTAACGATTAAAAATCGGCATGGTTTTTAATATGTGATAAATATACATATATACGAAACAGATAAGACTTTTTTAAAGGTCTCTTTATATAATTATGTAAGGTAAACATACATATTTGCATTATTTTAGTAAATTATCATAAAATCATGGCATATCAAATTTGCATGCGCTCACGCTGACATATCATTACCAACTGAATTCAACGACGCGGTCGCCAGGTCGCCTCAGTCGCCTGCAGTCCATCTTTGTCTGACATGTGTTACGCGGCTCTACCGTACTCTTTCGACATTGTTTTCTCTTTCACCGAAACCCAAGCAACCGCCATCTTTGTCTTACATGAAATGTGTGGTATTATCGTGCTCTTTCTTGAAATGTGTGGTATTATCGTGCTCTTTCTTGCTCGATTTAACTGCGATGTGCAATATTCCGCTCTCTTTTACACATTGGCCGAAAATACGAGAGTAATGAATAAATATTTTTTAATTACAATCCGTACATTCGCAACAGTTTAAATTAGTCATTTTGGTGTGAAAATGTCTATTCGATGATTACAAAAAATGTGAGGTTTTAGTTTTCGTAAATAAGGTAGATATTTCAATCTTCTGACATGTAGACCTACGTTACATCACCGACACACGGGAGTTAAAAAAACATTATTATTATAATTATTATTTAAAAATAATCCAAAGAATGAAACGTGCCAATAAATGACGCTGCTGCCAACGGCATTCTATTTTATAATGCCGTCACATTTTCGAAAAATATGCATTTGCAGTGAATGTCCAGTCTCAACGTCCAATAACTGGATACGCAGAGGAAGAAGTGTCGTTAACTCGCACTCTTCATTTCAGACCCCTCCTAGTCTAGTGCCTTGATAGAGCCTTCTACGTATCACGCGTATAATAAATAAATGCCTGTATTAAGTCGCGTTTGACTTGCTTTAAATTGTTTCCTCTACTCGGCGCAGGCATGTCAAAATGAATTTTCCGCGCGCGAGCGATTCAAATGCCTCGGCTCAATTAACAAATAATAAGGGCGGCCCGCTCGGCGGCCACTCCCCCCCACACTCCCCCCCCACTCCCCCCCCCACCCAACAATAACAACCACGATTAAGTAATCACAATTACAATTTAACGTGTAACGTAAATAGCTGCCTAAACGCATCGCTGATTTTTCATCTTGGCGGCCTCCGCTCGGCTGCGCGCTACACGGGCCCCAGCCTCCGCGGATCGCTCGCCCCGTAGCTATTGCGGGCCACTACGGCGTAGCTTCTCTGCCGCTTCGATGACATTATAATAATGTTTTGCGATGTTTAGTCAAAATATCAACAACAGGGTGTCCAAATTTTAACAAGTTTTTTTCTTAAAATGTGACTTACGCTTTAATATTATTTGGAAAACATTAATAATCTCGCAGGACTATATTCCTGCCTTGATTATGAATCGATAATGTTCAAGCTTTTAAGACCTAATATCAACATCTATATATAGATATGCGACATCAAAGTTTTCATTTTTTTAAATATTTCTCTCTCATTTTTTGTAAAACGTTGGACTATCATTACAGTAACTTATATCGAATATGAAAAATTCATTCTGGTTTGGCCAGTGTTAAATATGGAGGAATAGAGGCGGTGGTTATGGCTGAATTGAACATCGGTAAGACGGAGGCCTACTAATCCTGTCCTCATAATCCTTTTTATCTCTAATTAATCCCACTCCGTCTACCTTCATTTAATATGCCTAGCGACATTTGTCGTACCTACTTATAACTCAACCGCATAATATAATTCAAATTATTCCAAACGCCACGCCAATTTCTGTTCAATTGTTTTTGGTGAAAAAAGAAGCTTCTTGTAATTCCGCATCGTTTGTAATCTACGTGTGAAGTACCGCATCTATTAAAAAGGAAATATCGTCTTAAACCGCATAACAAACGGTTATATTTTAAATAAACCGTAGCCGCGTCGTTCAGTGATCAATTCGGCATACGAAGGAGTTGTGGCAGTTGAACCAGGAATAACGAAGAAAGAGGCATTTCCGTTCCTTATCCCCAACATCTAGCATCTAAAAGGCAGGATTTTTGTCTTATTTGTTGTCTACATTCATACTGCAATATTCGTGTCTGTTTTTCCCTTTATCTGCCAACCAATCTCCAGCATCTCGTTAAATATTGTATTCCCGCTAATGAATGATTATCTCTACTTGAACAAATCTCAAATCTCAATCTTTATTTATTATAAACCGCATCATCACATTCCCTTTAATACAAGTCAAATAAAATAATCCAGTACCCTGTGGATGTCCACGTGCAATCAAAATATCGAAGCATAAGTAAGTACTTCAAGATTTATTTTGAAAAATAAACCGACTTTAATTATTTGTCTAACAGGATACTGTGATGAATTAAAATCTGAATAATAAAACAATAGTCGTAACAGGATTATCGAGACGTACATATAGTATTTCAATTTATTTCTACGATGACATCCAAATAGATAATATATTGAGTTTTATAATATTTATTTTTAAATCCTCATTGGAGACACCGAGGTAGAATTTAATAGAAAAATTATAGAATTCTTGTAAAAAGTTTTAAGTAAAATCTATATCCTCTTTTAGATTTTTGTCTTTTAAGTTATCTTCATATAATAAACGTTACCCACTGCTAACTCGGGACCATTTTATGAGCAAAGGCTCCAATATTGATCCTACTCTTTTCAATTTTGCGCTACATGGCAACCATGCCACGTCGCAGTACAGCCCAGCAGCAGTACAGCAGGGTTGCCAATAAAAAGCCATTCACTTTCGTATAGCGAAAAAATATTTTTTATATCTAATAATTATAACAATGGTTATGGACGCAGCATAAGCGGCCTTACATAAAATAATTTTACATCACGTCGCTTTAAAAGTCCAGGGTTTAAAAATTATTGCACAGAAGAAATAAAGTTATAAAAATAACAATAGAACATAAAAACTTGGTAACAGCGAGAAACAATATCCTTACATACCCTAAACATCTCTGTAAGAGATAAGATACGATATGGAAAAAAAATAGATTTTCTTCTCTAATCAATTAATGCATATTATAGACGTCTCACAGAAACGAAACTGTATTTTTTATGGGTATAGAAGTATAAGGTATAGAAGTCTTTTGGGTGTAAATATGACCTATCGTTTGGTTGACTTAAGTGATCACTTTACACAATGTAACGTTCGCCATTTCCACTCATGATAGAATATACCATGTCTACTAATTTTACAACTTCCAAAAAATTAGTAGACATGGTATATTCTATCATGGATGGAAATGGCAAACGTTACATTGTGTAAAGTGATCACTTAAGCCAACCATACGATAGGTCGTAAGTCCTATGTATACCCAAAAGATTTCTATGCCTACTTTCCCATAAAAAATACAGTTTCGTCTCTGTGAGACATCTATAATATACATTAATTGATTAATGATGTCTCTATGTCAAGAAATCCAGCACTGTTCTGAAAGATTTGAACATACTCAAAATATTCTGAATGAAAAAAAAATTTTCATCTCTACTTTATATGAACAGGAGCACCCTGTATTTTATAATGAAGACGGTACAGGCAGTCGGTACGGTGGTATGAAGACAATTAATTTTATTAAATAACTCAATTCATTTCTAATTTGGCGAAATTAGTAAGCAACGGAACAACACTAGTGGAATAAGTACGAATGTGGCGCGGGCGCCGGCGCCGAGACGCCTCGAGCGCCGTAGTACATTTGTGACAATAACTCGTCTAAATAAGGAAATTACCTTCTTTGAGTGCGTCGAGAAATTATTAATCATATATTGAGTTGATGTTTTATAATGATTATACCTTTCTCAATCAACCGTCTTATACCCACTATGGCTTAAGAAAAGAAAATATCGATGACTGGACGCAGTTACGCGAAAAGGATCCAGTCCACAACATGTTCAAAAATGGCTTAAGTGCACCAAACTGATGCCTAATATCGATACGAAAAAATCAATGTTTATAATTTTCACCACCCTTAGAACCAACCTACATGCACGGCAAGATAATTTTTTTTTATCATAAAGAATCAAATTAATTTGCACATACCTCAAAAAATACGCCAACAACGCCTAACTATACTGTTAAAAAAAATATTAATATTCTACACAAAAATTAATATTATATTTTAATTAATTTTAAACGAATACTAATAAACATACATCTTATAAACTTCAAACGTCAATAGATAGCAAAAAACACTCTTTTTTGAATAATCAACATGTTTCGGAGCCAATGGTTTGTCTTTCAGGATACAACGTACATTCAAATTAAAATTGGAAGAATAGACATAATCAAAAACAAAAATAAATACAAGGGGGTTAAATAAACTAATTGGAAATTAAATAAACCCTGTGAAAACAAATTTAAAAGGTTTATTATTTAAAAAATCTTTTCGCAAAAAAAATTGGTTATTTATTTTTACTGTTATATATATAAGTGTATCTAAATTTCCAAACCTTTGTCAATCAAAATAATGGTCTGTTTCCACAAGCTGATCAATTAATCTGAATAGCTTTTGCTATTTTAACATTTTGAGTGTTCCTTATTATAATATCAAATTTTCTGTTATAATTCAAAAATTGCAAAATCAAAATAACTTTTTCGCAATGACAAAAAATTTACTTAGCTTCATACATATACAACAAAATATCAAAAGAGAAAATAAATAAAAGGAAGTTTAGGAAAAAGTTGACACAATGGATAATATGGTTAGATAGACAACAATTTAAAACATTCATAAAAAATAACAATAAAACATTTTCTAATAACTCGCCACTTCAAATTACAACAATCATCATCAAATTCATCAACAATCATCACCAAAAACCATCAAATTACAACTCTTAAATAAACATATGCGAAGGTTATAAAAGCAAAGGCAGCTATACCCAAAAAATTTAAAAAATGTTTAGAATGCATTCACCGAGGATTACTAATTTAGAATGAACTGAATTCCATATTTTATGTATCTATGCCTTGCAAATAAATATACAGACACATAAAATATATCATGTATCCTATACATTTAGAGGCTAAATTTCCTATAAAATTTCGAACTCGAACATTCTAAATTGATCACTGAAATTGAATAAAGCACTAAGCGCCAAAAAGAGATTTTTTAAGATAAGTATACAGATTAGTACTATATGCTTTCACTAATACATAAAATACTGCACTGAAGACCTATCTGTGTTAATTTTTTATTTATATGGGAATACATATCGCATAAGTATTAAGTGCCGCGTCATTTTTTTTATAAATAAGGCACTAAACGACATGAGTATTTTATAATAGTAGGTAGGTACCGGCTAGTTGAAGTGTTGTAAATATTAATGAAAAGGTGTGTAAAATAGCACATAAAGAGCGAATAGACTATATTCGCTTTCTACCTTGTATCTTAAAATGAACATTTTGGCAGTTAGTGCTTTATTCATTTCCAATATTCAATTAGGAATCCTTGATGACTGAATTATTATTTTTTTATTTTACTGTGTTTGCATTTATACTCCTTATATATATATATATAAGTTGAACAATAGTTTAACCGGAAACCCATGTTATTAATATTGTCATGTATTAAAGCCACTTATTACAGAACACATATTTTACTACCAAGTATAATAAGAATGAATTCATCCCATAAACCTCTCATATCTTTTTTATTATAAAATTTATACTAAACTTAAATTTCTTCATTTTATACATAAATCATAAGTAATATTTAAAAAATTTATTGAACGTAAAATTGTTTATATAATTAATAAAAATTAACTTTCTTTTCATCACTTTTTTGTTAAAAAATATCAGCATGTTTCAGGGGGCCATGGGCTCTGAATCATGTTGATATTTTTCAATACAAAAGTGGTGAAAATAAAGTTCATTTTTATTAATTATATTTATAATGCCACCACAAAATTATTTTGCTCTTATTGAAGAAGTTAAATTGTTTATTTAGATGTAGGTGTGTATAATAAACGCTGAATCCTTGGAAGTTAAATAAAAATAATTATTAACCTTTAATTTTTTGTAAATATCATCTTAATCCATGTTGATTATTCAATAAATAGTGGCTTAAGAGAAAGTTTCTCAGGTGAAAAAAATAAATATAATTGTTAAAATTGATTTCAACAAAGTAATTGCAACCACATTCAAGTATTTATCACATGTAAAACATTTGTGATAATAATTTGTCTGTATAGAAATTGCCTTCTTTAAAAAATTATTAAAGATATTTAGGTATATTGAAAACTGAAACGGTTATTTTAAACACAAAATCTGTTCCGATACGTAACCATTTAATTACCCCAAGGTTATTTCTACTATTTAATCACATCCGGATATTAAATTACTTTTGTTATTTTTTATTGTATATTTATAATAATCTTCTTATATATTTATAATTCAAAGCATCTTGTAAAACTGTATGAGCAGTTTGTACGCAATAAAACATTACAATATATTTATGTTAAGAGTACATCACTTGGTGTTTACTTACAACTTAAATAATATTATAATGCAATATTGAAATAATACAAGTTAAGCTATCACTAGTTTTTACAGTTCACTGTAGTTTTTTTTAAATATTTCTTACTTTATTTTTTGTCCCATTTTCCTCAAAAATTATCTTCCACTTATCTCTACAACACGCTATACTTCTTATTTATGACATAAAAATGACATTAAAGGACATTGTTACTCCATTTTAGTTTTGCCCTTCCAAAGCTCCGATTTAAATCTAATCTGCATTCTGGTGACGCGACAGAGCGGCCCGGAGGTTCACGCATGAATGACTGTCGATAGAGCTCAAATTCGTCCAGCAGACCAAAGTGCATCGGCTGACTGACTGCATCGGCTAAAGAATCGGAGGAAAGACCGCCTATTGGCCGGCGGGTGTCCTCTGGGGAAGGGGCAGTCGGAGGACTACAAATTTGGCGGCGAGCTCGCGCGCGGGAGACTTCTTGTCCAAGTTTTTTAAGGCGGGTTTTTTCTGGTTCTTTTAGGCAGTTCACGCAGACTCGCATGATGGTATAGTAGATAAATCTGTGCTAGGTGTTATATAAGATCTGATGACTATGCTCGTACCATCATTATTTACAGTCTATTCGTAAATAAAATTGCATAAACATCAGGTTATAGGTTAATACTGCAGGCATACTATCGCCATTTTATCATTAAATCATTAAATACGATGTTTTAAAAGAAAAAAACATATTTTATATAGATTCCTTTGTTAAAGATAGATAGATGTTTATGCATTATGCAATATGATTGGTATTTAGGCTTTTAAATTATTATATATCCTTGTACATATTTTTGATGAGGAAGAATTCATTATGTATTTATAACAATATTTATGTAGCCTATTACATCTAACAGGCTAAGTATATTTTTTCACAATATTAGGATCAATTTGATTTTTTCACATTTTTACTTTAACTTGTCTGTTAAAAATACTAAAATCAATATTTAATGCACTTCCTAACCGACTATTCCTCTGACAAAGAAACTTGTTCGAAATAACACGAAAACAATAATCATTAATTATTTTTTAAATCAACTAAATTATTCAAAAATTTTTTCAATCTGATCCGTTATTTTACCGGATACTGCAGGTACAAATCAGTGACATCCATTAGTTTGTATTATTTTTAAAGTTACGTTTGAGCTTTGAGGTTAGGTTGCTTACATGATTTAATAATGACTTCACTAAAAATGAGAAAATAATATTATATTTAAAAATATGTTTTTATTAAAAATTACTGGAAAGTAGAATTATATAATTACTAGCCGCACACCATGAAACGATAATAATTTATAACGACCCTTGCATGACCGCGCAACATAAGACGCGCGCTGATTGCGTGTCACACTCTAATTACCTAAAGTTGTCATTCCAGCAAGTTACGGACAGACAAAGAAATTATAATAAGTAACGCACAGATATCACGGTACCTACAACTTAATATGCAATAAGTAGACCTCTCTCCATTTACAAAAGACAATCGAATTAATATATGTAAGAGTGCGATGTATAGGTTTTACATATAAGCTTGCAATTTAAATAGTGTGAGTATATTGCGAAACAACAACAAAACAATGCGCGTATTACGTACTGTACTCACACTAACTCAATTGCATGCTTATAAGAAAAGACCTATACATTGTTTCGTAGTGTTGGGGTTTTCGGATATAAACCTACACAACGAAACACTGTGCCTCATAAGCGCGACTAAAACATACTAACTCGATTGTCTTTCTTAAATGGAAAGAAGTGTACTTATGGGTACACAAAAATTTGTCGTTTCATCTTTTTTTTTTAAGGTCAAAGCAATTTCCCTGCTCTGCGACATATTCAGCAACTCTTTATTGAATGTTCGTAGTACAATGTATTCTTATTTTTTGACAGTATAAGAAGAAAAAGGTGTACAAGAAGTGATTATTTAAATAAAATCTCCGACGCACTGTTCGTCGTTACGGAGGGCAAATATTTATACCCTTTTGGTCCTGCCACCGCGCTTTTGGTCCTGGCAATGGTTGATCGGTTCTACAACCCTTTCTGCAGCTGAAGTAGAGACTAACTTCACCATCCTTAATGTAAATTTCGTTCATCTTATAATCACTTATTGTGGTATACTTATATTGTATAATGTATTAATATTTTATTTTAATGTATTATCGTAAATTGTAACTGTACTAATCACCTTGTCCTAAATGACTATCCATTTTGACCTATCGATAGTCTCTAAATTAAAAAATATAAATAAATCCTTCAGTTGTCCGGGAGTCAGAGATTATTATAATTGTGTCCCGGTGACAATTTAAAAAAATATTCTGAAGAATCACAAGTTTTATTTATTCAGTATAATAAATTTCACTATAATATAAATTATTTTTTCAATTTTATTTAAAAAAAAAATTAAATATATAGGTATGCAAAATCAATGTATTAATTCACGAGAAAGCCTACAAATATCTCTAGTTTAATCCCTTAAAATATATGAAAGGTTTCTCTTTGCAACATTTACGTAGCTTTAAAATATTTGGTAATGTGTGGACGTTCTAATGGTGAAAATAGTGATCGTTGCATTATGCAGAGTGATCACTTAAGCTAGCTAATATAGGTTGTACATCCTGAGCTATCATATAAAAAATTTCAATACACGTTTCTCATATTATCTACATATTTATTCTGCTCTCGCATGATTTATTTATTGCTTATTTCGCCAATTAGGTAAGTTTTTCGCCAGATTATTTGCTCTGATTTATCGCTCCGAATGACCACCTCACACCGAATCCACCTATCAAACTTTTAGACTTTTCTAGGCGCTCCAGATTGTTACAGGTCGATCTCGATGTTTCGATAGTGTCATGACATTCACAAGGAATTCGGACAGTGCGTAAATTTTTTTAGCGTTCCATTCCGTGACAATATTAAAATAAAAAATATGAATTATTACGCTCACGTCAAGATAGGCGAATCGGCGGTCAGCACGTAAGCGTTTCCGTCACGCATTTTCGTTACAAATTAATTTCGTTTCAGTCAAAAATTATTGAATGTTTTTAAACAATTTTGAGTGAGGCCCGCCGCGATTCTTGAGGTGCGAGCGGGGTGGGTGGTCGGGCCGCAAGGGGTAAGAGAAGCCGGGGGAGGGTCGTGGCGATGACAGCAGTCGCGGCCCGGCGATGCGAACCACTGCCCGCCGGGTTGCCGCGAGTATTACACAACTCATATTACCCGTTTCTAAAATTTGTACAACTTCACGAGCGAATTCGCTCTATCAAACTTGTCGTATGATTTTTTTTTCTGCAGAATTTTGAACGGTTTGTCTAGCGGCGTATTTGTTTGAAGCGGTTTCAATTTTGGGTACCTACCCATAAAAATGTGCTAATACCGTACTCAACAATAAAGGAATATAGATATCTCATTATCAATAGTGACATCTGTATCGGATTATGGGAATGAAAAAGCTTTGGAGTACAGATGGCGGTAGTAAAAACACAAATCACGTTCGAAACAAGTTGTATAACTTAAGCATATATACAACTTCAAAAAATTTGAAAGATGTGGTAGTCGATCATGGGTGGAAATGGTAAAAGTTTCATTGTGTAATGTGATCATCTAAGCTAGCCGTTCAACAGGAAATAAGGCCAATGAACACCCAAAAAGATTTCCGTACCTAATTTCCCATATAAAAATATAGCTTCGCCTCTATGAGACATTTTGATTAATGGTGTCCCCCTGAAGATAACTCCAGTATTGTGTTATTGTTTCTATAATATATCTTTTACTCTTGGATCTATAATATATCTTAATATAAAATACACTGCTTGCTTTGAACCAAAATTTATACTCTTCACCTTAGTTTAATCTCATGACGAGCATCGACAGAGACATTATCCCAATTATAATAATAAGGTTCTCTGTCCGTCCGTCCGTCCGCGTAACTTCGTGTAAAGTCCCTAACTTTTTAATAGAAAATTTTTTTTTCGAAAAATCATTTTTTTGAAAATTTTTGTACGCTTTTTTTTTGGAACAATTTTGTAACCAACGGTACAAACAAACATTCATTTTTCATATTATACTTTATTAATTAAATATGATGAATTTATTAGTAAATCTGATTGTAGTGTGTGAGTAAATTGATTCATGTATTGTCATCGTGTATTGTCTTGTGTGCATAATTTCAGCTGGAGTGGACATTGGAAAGCTGGTGAAATATCGATTATAAGAATCCGTCTACACAGGCAAACAGGTGAAGCTTGTATAAGTGTAGTAAAAACACAAAAAATAGAACCAAATTAATTAATTAATTAGAAATACATACAGAAAAACCACGAATAAATATTTGGCTGCTACCGGGATTCGAACCACAGATCTTCTCCTAACCGGGGTAGGCACGTTATCCAATTACGCTATAGCGGCCTTGTATATTTCCGTGAATACATCGAACTTATCTGTAAGTCCCATTTATTAATTGAACAATATTTATTATCCATTTTTAGAGCAATCCACTTTTTCTGGTACGGTAGGCATAAATTACTTTGTGATACTGCCGCTAGAGGACGCCAGAATTAACCGTTATTTATTCATTATTTATTTTTGGACACATTTGATACAACACACATTAAACATTCTGGCGCCATCTTGCGGCAGTAACAAAGTAATTTGTGCCTGCCGTACCAGAAAAGGTGAATTGCTCTAATATTGATCAATCAATAAATAAGACTTAGGTACAGATAAGGTCGATATATTCACGTAAATGTACAAGGCCGCTATAGAATAATTGGATAACGTACCCGCCCGGATAGGAAGGGATCCGTGGTTCGAATCCCAGTAGCAGCCAAATATTTTTTCGTGGATTTCATTTTTCTATGTCTTTCTAATTGATTAATTAATATGGTTTTTGTTCTTGAATACAACACAAAAAAATATTTAGACGCTTCTGGTCAAAAACATTTGGTCGAATGATCGCCGATTTCTGCCAAATTTTTGTGACAAATAATAAAACGCGTCCTCATTTTGTTTTTGGATTTGATGATTTCTTTCGATGTATGTTTCAACGTCACGACAGTGTGTCAATTTAATAATTTGAATATGTGTTCATTACATAAAATACTTATCAACTTCCTATTCGCGTGAACATTAAACGAAAAGGCTTTTTGGAGATTGTCAATATCCTCGTGACGAGGCTCAGAGCCAGACGCCCCCACACACGGATAATTCATCAACACCTCGCGCCCTGAAGATTATTAACTCATCGCAACTTTATATTCTCGTATCTTTTGAAAATTAACGAAGCAAGTTCACCCCCGCCGGGTGAATCTTCCGCCCGCTACCCGCGCGGGGTGGTTCCCGCCCCCTAAAAATCAGAATTCAAATCGGCTCCTCGCTTACATATTCCAACGTATCTGAGATTGACGTGAGAGCGGCTAGAGCCCTGAAGTTGGCAAAAGAGGAAGCGTGTGTGTGGGCGCACTGCGCTCGATAATTAATTATAAAAAAAGTAACCCATAAAAACTAAATTTTTATTATACTCCCTTTCTTTGTAAAATATAACAACAACTAAAGACGAATTAAAACATATAACATAACACTAAACTTACAGTAATTTAATATATTTCTAAAATGTCAGATGTTTTGAGCTTTGATAGGACACTTCATGCTTTGAAGATTAAATTCTAAAAACATTTGGGAATTATTATGATCTATTATGAATACCGACGGAGTAATTCAAATTTAGAAAATATTCCGCGACGTTATCGGGCCGCTATGCTAGTAATCAAACTTTTCTAATGATTCCAATTTCAAAAAACCAACAAAATTTCTAAAAATCCGAAATTATACTATAATTATTAATTTTTTTTAACGAAAATTTGACAGATCTTCTTGATCATCGCTACGAGTCTACTTGCCAAGTTTCAACTCGATTGAATCACGGGAAGAGGGTTAAAAATTGATCCAAAGTTTTTTCATCCGGCAAGCCGGCAAGCCGGTAAGCAAGCAGACGCCACGAGTTAAAAGAAAGGAAGTAAAAATAAAACTATATCTCCCGGATATAGTTTAGCAGTGTACGATATACTTTTGCTTAGAATATTTTTAATATATAAAAGCATCAACTTTGCGGTCAGGCATTTTAACAAAATGTTAGTATATAACCACTTACTGAGATATTTAGCCTACTGGTTTCGAGATGTATCCGTCTCTTCATCAGGACAACTACTACACTGTAGCTAGACCGCGTTCAAACGAATTTGTGTTGTGACGATGCAAAAAATGAACACAAAAAAAGTTTTTCTAGTAAGTAAGTAACATTTTTTAAACTAAATAATTTGAGGCTTGTAATACAGGATTGCCAGGCAACTTTCCCCCCGCTTTCTTCTTACCGGACAAAGCTAGGTCTTTTGATTGTGGTCGACCTATAGCATGTTTAGACCAAGACCACTTTAGACCAAACCAAAGTATTATTTTCACACCAATACCTTGGTGTTATTGTGTAAATATAGAAGTAAATAATTTGATATTTCTGTATTTTCTAATTGATTAATAAATTTGTTTATTTTTTATGTGCTTACAGTTTTATTTTTTATATAAACAAGATTTTTAATTCGTTGATGGAGAAGTGTCATTGTTGGAAATTCTAGTTTGTGTTGCATTCTCTGCGTTGGAACATGCATATACATATTCCAACTTCCTGTCCAGCGATGTCGAGATATATAGTACACCTGTTCTGTATGCCAAAAAAGTATAACTTCTAACGCGCGTACGTACCTAAGTACACGCCAGAGGCATACAATGAGAATAAGAAGCATGACTTTTTCCTTAGCATATATTTTGAAAAGAAACCGAAATAAGAAGTATATCTCATAATATTCCTATCACAATAATTAACATATCACTCAGACTCTAATATTTTTATATTCTGCCAGATAAATATTTAATTTTCATTTTTTTCCAAATACCTATATGTTTAAATCAAAGACATACTTCTTATTATCGTTTTATCTGACATCATATTTTGAGATCTTAAACATCATTAAGATCATCATATTTTATCAGACATCTTATTTTGAGATCTTTAATAACCTTAAATATAAGCCTTTGGTCATTGTTAATTGGTAAATTATCACCAGATAATTTGCCAGTAGTACCTACTCGATATTTGAATCCACTCCGATAGTTTAAGATTCTTTCATTTTTTAATGGCGTTATATAAATATATATTTATATAACGCCATTAAAAACGAAAGATTCTTAAAGTATCGGGGTGGATACAAATATCAAGTAGGTACTACTGGTAAAACGAGATAGTGACCGGAAAACATTACATGTAATCGACGATTTTACAGCACTACATGTTTAATACTAAAATTGAAAGATGCAGATGGCTCTAGGATGGTCCACGCAAATCTCGGAATGACTGGATTGTTATCGAAAATTCTTGAAACATTAAGAAAGTTATTTAATCACCTATAAAAGCGAGAACGTCGCGCTGCGCGAATCAGTTTTTTGCGTTGATGGCGGTGGACTAACAATAGAAAGTGGACCACGCGAGGTATGTTACTGGTGCGTGTGTGACACCGGCGGTAAATCAAGAGAGTACCTACGTGTGAAATTGTTGTGAAACATAATTTTCTCGAAGGTGATTGAAGCGATAAAATCAGTGTACATCAGTGCGAAGAAATAATATCCATAGATATGATTCCTTACATTTATTCTTTCAACTTTCAGTATTGGTTCTGTGCTCAATATTATCTACTGTTTTTACTATACAATTTCAATTACCGATTAATTTTATAGTACTGTAGTATTTCGTTTTATATTTATATTATTTTGTTTTCATTTTATTGTTAGCCCGCATCTTGTCACAGGTTCTTTCTAGTGATATAAGGCGCTCCTTTTCCTACCGAGAAGTATCAAGATACATGAATAAATTAAGAAACAATGCAATGAAAAGTGTCTGAAACGTTCAAGAAATATTTAGTAACTATAAATTTATGAAGAGGGTTTCGATTTAGTTCATGTCCACTAGCTTTTTGCGTAATCAATAAAAGTTAAAACTGCGTAATTGTTTAATTTGCCTCCCACAGCCACGTTCCTTGACAATATTTATTAATATTAAAATGTCTCATTGTGCCCTCGCCTCCCCTGCCTATTATATACAAGAAAACTAACTTATTAGCAGACGATAAAAGTTTGGTTAACGTATACCTTATCAAAATATCACGCATACTAATTTCTCAGATGCTGTCTGTCATAATTCATCCCTCGGCATCGAAAGGCTCGCTTCACCCGGGCCACGTTTAATTAAAGTTGGATCGCAATAGCTGCTTGTTTATTTTAAAGTAACGTCAAAATAAAATATTAACCGCATTATTCATGAATAATTTAGCTGAGCGTTTTCAATACGAAAATAAAATTACACCAAGTAGTACGTTTTTTAAATATCCGATCAGGCGGCCTGAAAATTGCACCAGATTTTCAATTATCTGGTGTGAAAAAAAAAACATTTATCCGAATTTTTTTTTATAGAAATGTAAAACTTTTTGGTGTGCCACATCTTTCCTCTCGCTTGTGATGACCCTTAAAGATAGATAAAGGGCATCCTAATCAAATCGAGCAGACTGTATTTAATGTCGAAATGATGTTCAATTAATATTATAAAGCATTTTATTGTATTTCAATATAAATCGTTCTCCTGGTCACGGTAAGCACTGTGATGAACTGTGTAGGAGTTAGAGGGTCCTCGTCAAATGACGGTATTTTCTAGAGATGTTTTCTGTTATATGGAAAATATTATACAGTCGTAAAATAGTTGACGCGAGTTGAATTTTATTATCATCAGGTATATTATTTCATTTCGATCTCCTGGTCGCGGCTACCAACTGTGATGACCCAACTAGATAGGGGGTCCTCCTAACGTATTAACGATGAATTTTGTATTAATAATTTATTTAAAAGGCCGCCGCGAGTTGATATTTAATTTTAGCTATTATATTCAATTAATTTGCCAACTCCTGGCCGCGGCTAACAATGTGATGAATCCTATGGGGTGACCCATCAAAAATACGTCGTGGAAAATAATATTAAATAATATAAATTTCATTGCAATGAATAAAGTCATTTGCCGTATGATGTTAGCGAAAATAGTTGTATGGCGCGGGTGGCAACGGCTGAGGTCGACAGATACGCTGTAACTATAAAAGGATCGCGGAATAAAATATTATACCTTCTTGAAATATTATAAATAATGTATTCTATACAATATTAATACTCTGCCTGTGCTAACTATACATTTAACTAAAATATATATTATTAACTGGAAATAATTATTCTGTGAAAATTGCGCTTTTGAATGCAATATTAACTAAAAATATTAACTAAAAATATTTCTAACATCTTGGGTTCGCATACTATATTGAAAATACCTAATGCCCTTTGCATTTACTAAGTATATTACCTAAATAGCCACAGCTATACCATCCTGTCCGTCAGGGACTAAACATAAAACATAGTTATATTTCTAAAAGTGCTACCTCTTACGCGACAAAAATACCTATTGCAGTCGGGCCATGAATATGAACTATTTCCGCCTCATAATGGCGCCTGGAACCAATACTAAAAACCTCACTAGAAATAATAAATGCGACTAAATCTCGATAAATACAATATATACTATTCGTAATACGTCGTTGAATTGGCACATGATTCGTCTAATGGATGAAGGACCCCGTTGTGTATCGTAATAACTTCAAATTCTTTTATAGGAGCAGTGTGGAAACAATTGCATAATATTACGTAATAAAACCATCTAACGAACCTAATAATCTATACATTTATGTTACAATAAAATACGTTCACCAGAAGAATTCGTGTATTAGAAATAAAACATTTCCGTTTGGAGACAAACCAGTAGAATTGTTCGAACGGTGCAAAGGGAAAAGTTCACACATATTAAATAACACTGAAATTAATAATTATAAACACTTTGTATTAGCAAATTCTTACCTTGAATGGTTTCGTCCTAGACGTGCATGAACTTGTTCATATTAATTGCGTGAGAAAATAATACATATATTTGCTATTTACGAAATACGACATTTTTGAAGCGAAACTTCTTTATTAATAAGTAGATAAGGTCTCGGGGATGGTTTGTTCGAAAGGATTCTACAACAGCCCGTGAGTTTATATGAAATAATAGTTTATTTGAATGCTAAATTTTGGTTTTTTAAACCCTCAGCATCTCTGCTGAGAGGGGTAGAGGCTCCGCGCCCGCCTAAACCCGGTGGCCGACTTCCTAAGTGACTAAACGGCCCCCCTTGTTCCTCCGGAACTTACTGCATCCCGAGACTCTATCTCTTCTTTACGAGATGTGATCCCGTGACGCCTCTCTTTTAGGCTTATAATTGAGAAGGCCGTACTCTTTTGGTACGAGTTTCTGATGATGTGTGTTGTCTTGAGGCGCCTTTCTTTTAGGCCGGTGTTTGAAGAATCATGTACTCTTTTGGTACGAATTGATGACGACATTAGCCTCCTTTGCGGGCATAGTCAGCGATGTTACAAATTATTGTGCAATCTCATTATGCCTTTTCAGAGCGGCGTCCCACGATTCTGCATCTTGCAACATTTACTTCGGTCAAATGTTAGGGTGTTAGTAACATATTTATAATATCCCAGCTACTCTATATGAGTGAATGATTTTTATACTGCCTCTGGCCCTGTCTTTCTTACAAAAGACGAAATAGAAGTTAACGTTTTCTATCAAGGTTTTACAGCATTCAAGCATGGAAATCCTTCCAAAGTCGGAGAATTCACGACGTTGGTTCACGCCGTTTTGAGCAGGATGAGGCGCGAAGGTCGAGTCTAGTGGCCACTCCGATCAACAAGGGAGGTCCCGCTTTTAAGAGTACCTCACAGGGGCTTGCGCGGATTCCAGGCTTATGACACGAGCGTCATCCACAACCTCACCTAGCTCAACGTTCGTAAACCAGAAAACTCCAATTTCAGTTAGATCTCCCCATTCTGTCCTTTACTCGTCGTTCTGAAGCTACTTGATAAGCCGGATGTACCGAAGTACACAAATCATAAAGAGTTAGCTGAAGGCCGGATTGCGCAATACTTATGCAATACAATTATTATAAGGCTACTAAGCGTTTCTTATAGAATTACGTGTATTCAATTGTTAGTTCAAATAGTATGAAAATCCCCAGACTTTAAAATATGTTCGTTCGGAAGAATTTCTCGTACGATTTGGATTGATATCTGGTTATGCAATACATAACGCGTCGACAATTATTATGAATCTATTAAGCACTGCTTATAGAGCTCCGTAAAATCAATTGTTAATACAAATGGTATGAAAATCCCCATGCATCAAAATATATTCGTTTGGGAGATATTCCCGTACGAATTGAGCCAAGATCACACAAGAAATCGTGATATTAATTATACATTATTGCTCCGATTTTAAATCTTCCCAAAATAAATACATTTCAATAGTGAAAATAATTAATCGATAGATAATATAAATGTGTTCCTTAGCTGTTACACAGTGGCGGTATGATCCTCTCTGGTACTGATGAATGGTAGATTCCTCCATACGTCCGGGCAGCAACTCCGTCCGCAAATGATGTTCTGGAACTCAGGGCTCCGTCGGTAGTCTGTCGGGCAGCGCTCCCGCTCGCAAGTCTGGTCTCGAACTGAAGGGGCTGAGTATATCGTGTTCGCTCCTTTTATAGTCTCGATTGCACCATATCTCTGAAATCCACGCTAGTGCAGTGACTCATCCTATGCGCGATGACCTCACCGCCGGCGATCGCCATTGGCCGGATTCAGTCATCGGGACGGTCGCCTCCGGCTCAACCCGTCGAAGGCAAAGCGCGCCTGTGATTGGTCCGTTTCGTTAAAATAATGGTAAAGCACTCGCCACACGCGAGACTTGCTGTTCCTATTCATAAATAATAAAGGCTCGTTCGCATCTACTCACAAGGTCGAGTCTATTAGGATTGGCAAACAATATTAATTTAACACAGAATTATATCTATGGTATAATAAAGATCTAAGAAATATTACTTGTATAGCTGAATATTCAATATTTTGTTAGCCTCTTGTAATACATAGAATCTTGAGAAGAAATATATCAGGCTTTTACTTTTAAACGATTCAAAATAGAAGAAATATATTTTTGATGTCCATACTTGGCTTTTTTTTTAATATTATTATTTTAGGATTTTCTAAATTCATTAAATCTATATCTATGTCGACCATCACACGCTTTCTTGCTATCTGTGGTAGTGATTTCGTGAGAATGGACAGAAATGCGTAACAGGAAGTGAGACGCGAGCAATTTCATTTATAAACAAATCAACGTCCAGCAAGTGCCATCACAGCGAAGACGCACAATAACAGCCAATGCTTCTGATTTTGTATGTATGTTGCTGAGCTGGTGTCAAGCGTGTGGATGTTGTAACTTTGATATATTTTGGCTTATATCTTCGAAACTATCAAATAAATACTTTTTTACATCGATTTAAAATAACTACTCTTAATGATTTACGTTCTCAAATTATATGAACTTATGTAATTATTTTTAAATATTTATTTAAAGTTTTAGTACAATATGTATGGCGGTACACTACTAAATAAAAACATATAATATTGACTAACCACATTTCTAAACAAAATGCATACGTAGATATATACGGTACCTATCTAGTGCAGTAAAATTCAATAAAAAATAAATGCACATACATTTTATTTACTTGTATTTACTAATTAATAAATATATACGTATTAGCTTTTTTAAAGTTTGATGTTAATTTATGTCGTCGCACATTTAATATTTTTAATTGTGAGATGTCAAATGTCGTTACGCATCATATGCGACTACTATAAGGCTCGTTCGTTTTTAAAATAGTAAAATATTTTTGAGACAAGTTTATCGGAGAACAGCAATGTTATATATTCCGTTAGGATAAATTATACTAGTCTCACAGGGACGAAGCTATGAATACGAGAAACGTGTATGGAAGTCTTTTTATAGTATCATTACTAGCTGCGAAAATCTATGTATACTATTTCATGAGAAAAGACCACAGGTGTCTCTGGCGTAGTCCCTTAAATTATATGAAAGATTCCGATTCGCAACAGATTGTCACGCGCTTTGGACTGCGGGGGACAAATGAAAATACTGGAAATTAATTAGTGATTTATTAATTAATTGTTAAATGGACTAAGTCACTTAACACAAATTCAACTTAACGCTATTTTTAAATTACACAATTTCGTAAGCTATCACTCGTTTATGAACACTTTATTATGGCTGGAAACATTTTTTTTAGTTAACATTCGCTAGAACATTCTATCCAATTCTCGCACGAAGGTGTCGCATTTATTTATTTCGCCACGTAGGTAAGAACTCGCACGATATCTGTAGCTCCGAAATTCTATGACTGGGCCCTCGTCCCTCATCCCGCACGTACTTCGCATCGATCGAAATGTCAAAATAAAAGTTCATTGCGCAATACGATGCTGATTTATATACGCGACGCGCTGGTCTTTCGAACCTCCCAGATTATTATATACCTTTCTAATTTTTAGGAGAAGGTTCCCGTCACTTCTACGTTGGTCCAGGCGTCTCCTAAATGTTATAGATAACCCTAGATATACTATAGTCCGTTCTTGATATCTCCATAGTGTTGTGAAATATTACAAGTAATTCGGACAGTGCTCAATTCCTTCTGCTTACCATTTCGTTACAATGATTACAACTTTTATAAATTTAATGTGTGCATGTTCTTACGGTGGAATTGGTGAACGTTGCATTGTGTAGATAAGCCATCTCATACAGGTTGTAAGTCCTGGGCTATCGTATAAAAAGACTTCCATACACGCTTCTCATTTCCATAGCTTCGTCTCTGTGAGACTTCTAATTAAATAATCGTCCCTCTGTGGATAAATCCAGTAACTGTGGTCTTAGAACATACTTAAAACACGAGAATAAATTCTCATTTAAAAGTGGGTAAGCGTGTAATATAAATGTGTATTAATTATATTATATTGAATACACTCTTAAGTTTGTACATTTACCAAATAAATTTAAAAATATACAAATATTGTACGAAGTATGTTTCATTCAATTTTGGATGTAGAACATTTAAAATCACACAATTTAGATACAACTTGTTTATAATATACGAATTATAATATTAACAAAAAATTCATTCGTTTCAATACATGTTAAATGAAATGATAAAAACACTGAAAAAATTCCAATTAGAATTCGAAGGTTTTTATTATGTAAAGGAATTGAATTTTTATATACATGGGTGGGAGTGGGTGATGAAAATGTGCTTTCTAGCACATTGTTTTGTTATGGGAAGGCCGCAAATGCTTCAGATTGTTTCAAAATAGGCGCGCCGACTGTGTCGGTGAGTCCAGAAGGTTCCGGTATAACCTGCTCTAGAAAGTTCTGGAAGGAGAAGGTTCTAGAAAAGTCCCGAAAGTTCTATAAGATTCTAAACTGAGTGGCGGAATGTGTCAGTGTGTCTAGAAGATTCCTGTACATTCGACAAATTTCTTGAAAGTTCTGGAAGGAGAATGTTCTAGAAGTTTCGCGAAAGTTCTATGACGATCCAAACAGTGTACTAAAAATCTACGCGTGCGAAGCCGCGCGGGCACAGCTAGTCAAGATATATTTTGATGTCGACATAGAGACGAAACTATTTTTTTATATGAGAAAATATGTATGAAAGTTTTTTTTGGGTGTCCATTGGGCTTACGACCTATCGTGCGGCTGACTTAAGTTATACTACTGCGTGTATCCAATTTTCGAAAGTTGTAAATTCATAATTTTCTGTTATCTTAAAAATTACTGTGACACATATTGAATTACGAAAAATATAAATGTAAATTAAGACGTATATCTGGATTTTTTTATGCAATAGACTATTTTTTTGAAATAATATAATGCATATTTAAACTCAGTATTTTTGACGCTTAATTGACATGTTCCATTTGATAATTCCTTTTTTAGGTAAGGAAGTTAAAACGTGCATTGAAAACGTGCACGATAAGATTTGAAAATAATTTTTTATTATATTTATAAGGATTGTAAAAATTTATACAGGATTATAGATAGAAAAATAACAAATTATAATAAGTATTAATATTAAGTTAAATATTATAAATAATCAAATCCTTTTTGCAAGAAATCACCTTTAAATATTTTTTTCCCGTTAAATAGTTATTCCATTAACATTTATTTATTTTTTGTATTTGTTTTTTAATTTTAAACTTTCATATATATTATATATCTACTTATGAAGAGACCGTTCAATAAATAGTAATTTCATACAAAATGTTTACTTTTTATTAATAATTAAGCTGTTTCCCGTCAAAAATGAAGGTACATTAAAGTATTTATTTATAAAAAAAGAAAGAAAAATATGCATAAAAAGTTTTTATAAAATAAGTTACGAACGTTACAGGAAGCTACGGATGGACGTACAGACAGCAAAATTATTATTAATGGGATGTAGGTATGCCTTATTATGTTTACTGTAAAGACTTTTTGAACTGGGTTAAAGCAAACAAATGATTCCAATGAAATATATTAATTTCGGCGCTAATAAAAAGGGGTAGTGAATATTTTTGCAAATATGATAATTAGCCTCCCTTAATATCTTTGTATTATTATTCTCCCCGCTGATTCCGCTCGCTAATTTTATGCAAAGTATGTAATTTTGATACGCGAAGTTGGTTTGAATTTTCGCTAACCTATCACACACATTCTCGCGCAATCACACACACACACATATCTCCTCTCTCTTCTATCTTCGTCATTAGGGGCCGTTTTAAATATTATATATCAGAGATGAAAATTCTTCAGATCGGACAGGTTTGGATCCAGGGAAAAATAATTTTGTTTTTATTATTATTTTTAATAAAAATAAAACATTTTGTATATAACCACTAATCTATATGTTTAAGGACAATAGGATGCAACGTATACTAAAAATTGAATGTTATATCTCGATGAAATTGATATGTTTTGCATTCATTAAACACTAGCGAAGGGAAAAACTACATTTCAAAATGTTCACCAGTTTGAAGACTACAAAGTGTACACTACATTTGTAGTAAAAACACATGAAGCGAACTAATTGTAGTACTACAAAATTACAATAATACAAGATTGTAATGACCTGCAAGAAGTGCTTCTTGTAGGTCTACTAAAAAATTTTCAACCATGGGGGGGTGGGGTTTTTTCAGTTTCCAAAGATTTCTTCATTCGGTCCCAAAATTTTTTAAACCATGGGGGGGGGGGTTGTTTCAGTTTCCAAAGATTTCTTCATTTATCTACATCGACTTCCCAAAAACTTCACATAATATGTACGCGAAGAAAGAAAGTTTGAAATGAAGTGTACTATTTGAAGTGTGTGTAGTTTGTAGTGTGCACTACACTTCAAAAGGTGTGAAGTGTACACTTCAATGTGATATAGTACTACATTGTAGTAGTGAGTACAGAGCGGACCCATCACTAGTGACCACTGCGCGGCCATTGGTGTCTGCAATTGGCGATTGGCTGTATTGACCACCTGTCCAATCTGGTATATAATGTACATATAATATTTGTACACTATCTCGTTTCTTTTAAAAAAATCATACAATTTATTTATTTTTTGAAACAGGCAGTGGCAAACCGACGGACTGTATATAGCATTTTTGAAGCAATCATAATAAAGGGAGCATTAATGAAGTATTCTCATTTAGTGTACATGCAAATGATTTGCATGAAGAGGTTCACCACTTTAGAAGATAGAACAGACAGGCTTGCCGTAGTAAAGAGTTTTATATGGGGGAATAAAAACAAAGGCAGATATATCCAAAAAATAAAAAAAATTAATTACACTCACCGAGGGTTACTAATTGTGCTGATAAAATATACTGAATTCTAGATTTTATGTATCTATCCCTTGCAAAATCATGTTTTCCATAAAATCTTCGACGACTGCATTAAATTAAATTTTTGCCGTTGTTTTCATACCCCACACATACTATACATATAAAATAAAGTGTTGTAAAGGTGTATATGTATACCTGTGGGAAGGGGACCTAGCGCCAGTACCCAGCTCCCTTCGGTGTTCAATGTATGAAATAGATTTGTTGCTGTCAGATCATTTTGAAAGAATTGTAAGCAATGGGACACATATTTTGATAATAATATTTTTTATAATTTTATCATTGTACCTCTCCAAAAATAACTCTTTTGTCTGAAGAGGGAGCTACACTTTTATGTATATATATATATATATATATGTATATATATATATTTTTTTTTAGTACATAAATATAGATAAGAAGAAAAAAAGTTACATAATATGAGATAATTAATTCATAAAGTAAAGTAAAGTAAATAGTACATAAATATATATAAGAATAAAAAAAGTTACATAATATGCGATAATTAATGTTGTTAATAATAATAATGTTAATAAATTAAGTAATGTAATATTGAAATTAATTTTTGTAAAAATACTTTGTATTCAATTAAGTTTAAAAAAATATATCTGTATTTAAATACACGGGGAGTGTGGATATAATAAAAATATGCGCCTTATGTTGAGCCGCGTACACAATAAGCCCGGAAATTTTTTCTGTAGATGCTCACTATAGTAGTTAAGAAGTTTTGGATATTGAGTAACATTTGAGTTCGGGGGATTTTGACAGATAACAGGTAATACAGGCATAAAAAATAAGTAAGTAGAACGAAAAAATAATAAACACATAATACATTCATTTAAATTATTTCCAGATGCTTTTCGCGTGTCATTTCTTCCGCCAGATGCTTTGAGGTTCAATAAATAATTACGTCATTTACGTTATAGAAACAAATCTTAATTTTATATACTTCATTTGGGTAACTATTTAAGAATATTACCAGATCTGCCAAAATCCCCCGAACCCAAATTTCATAATATTACCTACTATACATATACATCTACAAAAAAATTCAGGTTTGTTACTATAACGTAAGTCTGGCGGTTGCTGGCTCGTACACAAATAGTTTTCTTTATAGTTTATATATATTTTTAATAATTGCGACATTCTTATAATTTATCTTCGGGCATCCCAATCTGCCACTAGCCGAGTCTGTCTCACTGAAGCGCAATGTACAAAGTAGATGGGAAGTTTTGATTCTGAATATTCATCAAGCATCAAAGATCAGCTCGCGGGGACTTGCACCCTCACCCCCCACCCGCAGCAGCCTCCGCCCCCAGCCCCCTCCGAAAAGACTGGAAAGACACCGAAACCGCCCCTATACCCGGCAAAAAGACACCGTAGAAAATATACTCCGCATTTTGAGCAGGTCTTGTCAAAGTGTAAACGAACTCATTGGGCGGGCGGAATTAACCCCAGTTCTTGCATGTAGTTAAGGGATGATGTCCTGTGTATGTGTGTGATCGAGTTGTATAGAGTTTTGGTTTTGATCTCAATTACGACACGTTATAAATAATTTACAAGTAGCGGCATTTCTCACCGATTTTCATAAATTTGACATCTATTTTTTTCTATTAAATGTATTAAGAGACTTGGAATAGATAAGATAAGAAACAATGAACAGTGCAGAACAGTACAGTGAGAATGGAAGAACGTCTCTTAAGAAGAAGAAGAAGAAGAACCTCTAACTAACCTGTGAGCATAAAACAAAAGTAAATAAACAAAAGAACTACATATAGCTAGATGAGTAGTTACTCGCAGGAGTAACATAGAAGGATAAAAATAAAAATCTATTTATAAATCTAAAAATATAAAAAAAAAATATAAACAGGGTGTAACAGAGATAGTCCAGAATTCTTTACGGTTAGATTCCTACCCAAATTATGTTTGATTTGAAATTATTCAAGCAACATTTGCATTTTTTTCAATATTTCTAGCTTATCTTCTGTAAAATGTTCATGTTTCATTTTAGTAACTTGTACCAATTTATGTGACTTAATAATTCGAAATTTCATTCGATTTATTAAGTCACATAAAAATATTAAAACCTTGCATGTATCAATAATTTTATTTGACTTGATTAAAACGAATGAATTTTTAGTATTCCATATAAGTTAATTAAGGATAAATTATAGAAGTCTCACAGAGACGAAGCTACTTATATTTGAAAAGAAAGGTGGATGAGTCTCTTATGCGATGGCTCAGGGCTTTCAACCGGATGAGATTTCGTAAATATACAAGACACATAAATGTACATGTAAAATATACTTAAATGTAAATATACTTAAATTTAAGAGTAAACTCATACAGGCAATTGCATCCCTGTACGAAGGAAGAAGTGCTTGCGTGAGAATAAATGGTGTATTCACATCGTGGTTTGATATTACAAAAGGTGTCAAACAGGGATGCGTAATGTCACCATGACACAACCTGTATATGGATAATTGTATGAAAGAACTGAAGGAACTACAAGTTGGAGCGAAAATGGACGGGCTCACTATATCCTGCCTACTATACGCAGACACTGCAGTGCCTGGTATCCAGGATGTCCGATGTATGCATGCAGAGTGAACTTCTAATGAATGTCAGCAAATTCTAAAGTGATGGTATTCGAGAGAGACGAAAGAGTGACTAAGTGTGATGTAATTGTAAACTATGAATGCTTAGAACGAGTGAACGAGTTTGTATATTTGGGAGGTATATTTAGTAGAGGCGGCAAGGCCGGGAAAGATATCGAAAGGAGAGTGACTGCGGGAAACAAAGTTAATGGTGCTCTAAATGCAATTATGGCCAATAAGAATCTGTCAAAGGAAGCAAGACTAGCTGTACATAATGATGTTCTAGTGCCAACCCTGA
The DNA here is from genome assembly GCA_016648135.1 of Agrypnia vestita. Lineage (NCBI taxonomy): Eukaryota > Metazoa > Arthropoda > Insecta > Trichoptera > Phryganeidae > Agrypnia > Agrypnia vestita. Next base: position 469,942 of record JADDOH010025043.1, on the reverse strand, counting down.
TGTATGGAAGTAAAGCCTAGTTAGTTAGTTAGTTAGTATATTTAGTGTTTGAATGTAGTGCGATCCTATAAGAATATGTAAATAAATAATTGATTTAATGGATCTTTAGGTTCAGGTCATCGTTTAGAAAACATATAATATATTTTCTCTTTCAACTTTCAATAACAACATTACCCACTTTAAATCTATATCTAGAATGTTGAGGTCGTACAACAAAATAGAAAATAATCATAACGTCCTCTTTGACATAATTCATGATGGTTTATGTGAATACAAGATAACTATTACCAAACTTGCGAAATTAGCTGTTTAGTCTCTTTGTTCAATCTCACTTTATAAAATCACTTTTTTCTGTTCTTTCTTGTGTACGTTTTAGCCTTAACTTTTTATGTCTATGATTGCTGTGTAGAAGCATTTAAATTAATTGCGTTATAATTGTATTATCTACATCCTGTTATGTGTTTATCATTGTTTGTGAACCATTCAAAAAATATGGAAATAAAAACAATTGTTTTTTAAATTCTACCTTTTTAATTTTCTGAGACGTGGGATTGATAATACTCTCAAAAGGCGAAACGCGTCTCAGAAAATTAAAAAGGTAGAACTTACAAAACGATTGTTTTTATTTCCATATGTGTGATTAGGGAGTTCTACAAACTTACCTCCGAAACAATAAAAGAGAAATGGTTTCAGATTTAAATTGAGTGCATGACAATGTCTATAATCATTTGTAATTTATAGTATTTAAATTGAATTTTTACAAACTGTGTACAATGTGTGTGAATGAATAAATATATTTTTTTATTTTTTAACAAGCTTTTTTGTGGAATAATCTTTAAATAGATTTTTCACCAACTTCCCGACTAGCTAGAGCTCTGTAACTTTCAACATTTCTGTGAACTGCATTACTATATATAATTAAATCATTTTTCACAAGCAAGAACCGCAGAAACAGTTGAAGAACATGTCGTTTGAAATTTTGTTTTAAACATTAAAAAAACGTGAATGGTATTTGGATAATGCATCATCCATACATGCAAAGAAAGAGTATTGTAACGAGATGCTAACAAGCATTTACACACTGTCCGAATTAGTTGCAATATGTCACTTGGAACAACATTATCGAAGGATCGAGAACAATCAAGGATTATTTACAATCGTGTACAGGCATCTGGAAATGTCTGGTATAACCGAGAGGTAAAGAGAAACTTCTCCTTAACACTACAAAAATCTAAGAGGTTCGATAATCCAGTTTTTAGATATAAATAGCACGGATCGACGTACGCGCAAGCTACGAGACGTCGCCCAGTGTGGCTAGTCATAAATCGCGAAGCGATAAATAAAGCGAGTAATCGAGAGAAGTATCTTATTGACGAAATAAATTAATGCGATAAATACAAAGAGCGAGAATCGAGTGGGAAGTTCTAGTGAATATTAAATACGTGTTATTCAGCGATAATTAAGTGTTCATATACGAGTGATATACTGCGAAATGGTGTAATTTAAAAAAAAGTTTAGTATTAGTATTTTGGTATTAAGTGACTTTTTACATTTAATGATTCATTCATCATTAATTAATAAATCGCTAAGTAATTTCCAGTGTTTTCATTCATTCCTCCCTTGTCACGACACGTGATAGTATAAAAAGATGTCTCCAATTTTTTTATTTATTTGTTTAACTAACGATTTTGTTGTTTTAATAAAAGCACGTATTTGTGCCGTGGAAACAGAATAAATAAATAACGTATAATATCATAAAATCAGAAAACTGTCCTCTTTATAAGTGAGTTATTTCCTTGTATTTCTCTATTTTAAAAGAAGTTCAATTTATTTGATAAATTTGAATATATCCCGAGCAGCGGAACTTTCCTTGTTCCTCTAGTTTGTGGCTTATTTCACCCAGAGGACTTCACTTCTCATCCTCGCCGTCTTCCCGGCAGGCCCTCTCCATCGTCCTTATTTATTTATCGGCTCACCCCCGCTGTAAGCAAGTCGGGGGTCGCTATAAAATTGAATTTATGGAAATGTTAAAGGCTGTTTCGATACGGACGTTGAAAGTGATAGGAACCGAGATGCAGAATTGAAGATGGAAAGAAATTTATAAGTTATTTACATTTCCCATAAAGGGCGAAGGGTGACAGAATTGCTTTCTTATGTTATTGATATGAAATTTGACTGTTTGTTTTATTCCCGTTTATTCAGAGATGTATATTTGCATTTCCTTATCTGAGATTAAATAATATGCACATACATTCTGAGACATTTTTTGGGTACTGGTGTGGAAGAATTACGGTTATTTTCAGAAAAAAAGACGTTTAAATATTTGTTTAATTTATTTTTATCATTAAACATCTTCTTCTTCTTTTTATTTAAGTAGATTTGTCGATCTGTGGTACAGAAAACTACGCCTCCTGGAATGACGAGATCCAACTATCCTTCCATCTTTCCGGTGGTCTTTCCGGTGGGCGTGGTCCAGAGGAGATTTCATTCGCTGCTATATGCACAGTTCTGTCACTGTCCATTCTGGCTACATGATCCCTCCAGAATCTATTTCTCGATCTACTCCATCGTGCTTTATCCTCAATTTTGCAAGTTTTCCTTATTTCTACATTTCGGATACGATCACGTAAATTTTTTCAATAATAGATCTCAGCATTTTCATTTTAGATGTTCTGAGGAGTTACTGTTAAAGGTATGGCCTGTTTCTAAAAAGGAAAACGGCATCAAAATTCTACATATTAATAAAAGAGGCCTTAGATTGGATAACTTAGAGATACTAGAAATAAAAAAGAGCCTCAACACTAAAGCCAACATTATTAATAATCAGACAAATATCATGAATACCCCGCTACTAGATATATTTCCCATTTCGGTGTCCATCCTTTAATTACCCCCACCATAGCTGTAGCCATGCCCCCATTCAGAATTGATTTGTTTACTAGGATAGGTAATGGTAAGTCAGTTGTACGTAGTCCTGATGGAAGATACGGTGGTATTGAAACCGGTAGACATAGTGTCATTATTTAAGTGATTTATACAAAGTTATTTAATTAAAATTTTTAGTAATTTTTATATTTGACAAGATATATTATACATAGATGTCCCGTAGTAGGAAGCTATTTTTTTATATGGTAAAGAAGGTATGGAGGTCAATTTTTGGGTGTTTTATATAAAAAATAGCTTCGTCCCTGTGAGACATCTGTAATGTATCTTGATTAATGGTGTTCCGCTGGAGATAAAAGCAAGTATTTTGTTCTTGAAAAATATTTTTTTATATTTGTTTTCACACTGGTACCAACTTAGTTATTCAATTGCCATTCGTATGTATATGTATATTTTTGTTTTTGTTAATATTTATTATACAAATTTTAATATTTGATATACGTTTACTGACGAAGAGGTCGTTGGCCCCGAAAAATATTGGTTATTGAATAAATATCCGTTGTATACAGTATTTTCTTTTCATTTATATGAATAATGGTACCACAAAGTTGTTTATCAATTATTGAGGAAGTAAATAATAATAAGTTTATTGCGATTAACCACAACATTGCGTTGATAAATAAATACACACATTTGTCTATCAATACAAAAATTATACAGCCAAGAGAAACATATGTGCAGGAATTCAATAGCTACTTAAGAACTAACTCCTTACGAAATTCACGGACACGTTCTAAGACAATACCTCCTTTAAAACGTTGTTGTCCTGCTTATAAACAGAAGAAAAGGCTGCGAAATCTTTTCCGATCGCAGTTCCTGAATTGAATTTTTAAGGGTGTATTTTTCGGTCGGTTAGACAATTTTCCGGACAATTGGTTTGGGGATTTTTTCGGGGATGTTCTTGCCTTTATTGGCTGTTTGGGGTAGGTACAAGGGGAGGAATGTATCAATACACTGGCGCGGATCCAGAGTGGGATGACCTCGCTTCTGGGCACTCGGGTAAAATAATATATTTATCTATTTTATTAATTTAATTAATAAATAATGATAATAATTTTCTATGTTACACGGCTGAGATGGCAGATCAATGTCTTTGAGATGTGGTATTGCAAAAACATGTTGCTCATACCTTGGAGAGCACGACGTGTGTCCATATTACAAATGCTCAAAATCGAGGAGAGACTCAACCACTTGTCCGAGACGAATCCAGCAATTTATTGAACATCTTGTCAGAAGAGAAGGTAGCCGGGGGAAGCTTGCTGTGGTGAGCCACGTCGAAAATCGAAGAGGAGAATGAAGATCCCCCACTCATTGGACCGGCCAAATGGTAAAAGCTACAGGCACTTCTCTGGTGAAAGCGTTAAGATCTGCAAGATGTCGGGAAAGATGGTAGAGAATAGTAAGGAGGCCGAGAGGTTACATCACAATCCTCAGTCATGTGAGACTAACTTGGATGAAGATGAAGTGCCATGTTCATTACTACCAAGGCGCTACTCTGCGGTGGATGGTGCTGTTCCCACAACTTAAACTATAAAAAAGTAATTTTTATATATTATAAACTATAATTTTTTTTAAGTAAACGTACGTTATTATTGACGTGTTATAATATTTGAGGTTATAGGCGAGACCTAGCTTACAATCTTAAATGCTTGTAGTTGGTTGAACGATCAAATATGGAATGAATTAAGGACGATAGCAGAGGACTGGCTCACTCACAAAGTTCCATCTTGACAATGAATAGATCTAATGACCATAATGACCATAGATCTTCATATTTTCCAAAGTACTCTCTTGTGCATTACGCATACTTTCTTCTGATCGGATTAGGAGTTCCTTTGGTTTCTATATGTATAATAAAATTGGCCTAGGAACAGTTTGATAAATGATAAAATGTTTCGCTTGGAGCATTCACAAATTATGTGTTATATTATCCAAAAAAATATATCTATTTCTAATACCAGGCAAGATAGTCACCCTATCCAAGGGGTTTGTTTTCTTCCCTTATTAATTAGCTCTTTGAAAAATTAACATTGACAGTCCAGCCGAAGAATTTCATTTCCTTAATTTGTGGATACTTCACTACCCCGAGATTCTTCAGTCTATTGGGTACGATGGCATTATTCAATTGGGGTATATTGAATGACTTGGTATTGAATATGTGGTTTCAATATTGAAAAGCTTATTTTAGATTCGGGGTCTAAGAGACTATCAATAATTAAATGATGGAAGTTTTGTAAATCCTCTAATAATATATTTATTTTTATATTAGTAAATATATATTATTGTTACATTTTTTATTTATGTTATGGGAATGTACGCGACAATTAAATGACGCAAATTCATTTGAATATTTCATTTGTACTTCTTACATATCCGTTATTAACATAATTATGTATATTATTTTATATAGACATCTATAATATATCTTGATTAATGATGTCCCTTGAACAAAATCCAGTAGTAGTGTGTTCTGAAAAATTTGAACAAACTCGAAATATTCTGAACGTTTATTTGTTAATTATTTTAATAAATATTTAATTCTTCTAATAATAATAGCACCTTTATTACCAATTATTACCAATACACAAAATAAAGAACGATTATCTTTTAAATGTATTGTAAGTGTCTACCTAAAAATAGCATTATAAACAAATAACGATGTTTTTTTTATAATCGACCAAGATGTAATTTATACTAACCTCTTTTTTCTTAGGATATCAGAAAATAGACTGGATCTACCTCTTTGCGTATGCGTAAAATTTCTATGAGAAATGTCAAGATATCTGTCACATTTAAATATTTCTATCATGGCTTAAATTTAATATTTGGACACTTTGAATGCAAAAATTAGTAGATATGTGTGAAAAAAATATTGTGATTTCTACCAACATTAAAAATAATATTCGTACTAATTTTACTGACTACCTTTTTATTTACTCATGGCTATGTACGGTTGGCTACTGACGAATCTATTGCTGCTACTATATTTTATTTTAACCATAACAATTTAATGATTTGTGTAATGTTTAAATATTTTATGGATAGGAAATTAAATAATATTAAGCGATAATTATGAATAAAACAAAAAAATGTTGTTTCCACTATTTTATTTTTGAAAATAACACAACATGTTTCGGAAACTTCCGTTTCCTTCTTCAGGTGAATTGAGACTAAGGTGTGCGGGAGTAGATGTCTGATGTATGGGTTGTGGATTCAGTAGAAGTGGAGGGGGTATCTAGGTCGTGGGAGAGTAGGAACATTGTGAGAAGGGGTGATGTTAAGGGTTGTATTTGATTATTCAATAACTTAATATTAATCGCATTTTAATAATAATAATGACACTATCAATACCCTTCATAATCTGAAACGAGTAGGTTAAGAAAGTATATTTTGTTTAAAATTAAATAATATATTTTATTTTATTAATATAACGAATAACCACCAATAAATTTCAAAAAGTTTTTGAAAAATATTAAATTATCCATTATAATCGATTTTATTTTTATGACACACTGCGTGCCGTGTACATAACCAATACTATGCGTCAATTGATGTCATGTGCGTCGTTGCATTACTGTTTAACGTAAAGCGGTTATATGGATTTGTCTCTTTCACGCATAGATAGCGCTAAAGCACAAGTTGGCGTGTATCGGCACACATTCTCGAAGTGCCATGATCAAAAAATCGAATTCAACTTATCCCAACTATAATTATTTCGTTGTCTGTCTGTCTGTCCCCGTAGCTTCGTGTAACGCCCGTAACTTTTTTATAGTCGTTTTTATTTTATTATTTTATAGTATAGTTTAATATAATATATATCACGTCAATGTTTACGAAGTTTTTAATGTTATATGACAACGAATATAATAAAAATAGACGCGATATTACTGTACACGTTTCAAGTAATTTCCTTGACACTGACGAAGATCGAGTACTTTTGACGGAATATCGCCGCCTTAAATAAGATAACTTTAACCCGCCTATAAAAGTAAGTACCATACTCGTTATTTGCCAGTTACGTGTCTTGCACGGGTTACTGCTAGTTTAATATGATATTTATCACGTCAATGTTAACGAAGTGTTCAATGTTATATGACACCGCAAATCAATAAAAATAGACACGATAATACTGTACAAATTTCAAGCAATTTCCTTGACACTGACGAAAATCGAGTACTTTTGACGGAATATCGCCGCCTTAAATAAGATAACTTTAACCCGCCTATAAAAGTAAGTACCATACTCGTTATTCGCCAGTTACGTGTCTTGCACGGGTTACAGCTAGTTTAATATGATATTTATCACGTCAATGTTAACGAAGTGTTCAATTTTATATGACACCGCAAATCAATAAAAATAGACACGATAATACTGTACAAATTTCAAGCAATTTCCTTGACACTGACGAAAATCGAGTACTTTTGACGGAATATCGCCGCCTTAAATAAGATAACTTTAACCCGCCTATAAAAGTAAGTACCATACTCGTTATTCGCCAGTTACGTGTCTTGCAAACGGGCTTGTCGGATCAGGGGGCTGTCCATGCCGCCGCATAAATTAAGCGAGTAAGCCAAGAATACAAACAGCGGCGAACTTTATCAACCGAGGACCAAGAAAGCGGAATAACATCTTAACTTTTTTGGTTGAAGCAAGAATACTTCGTAGTATGGCTGCGAAAATTATTACCGGTTTTTGTCTATGGAATTTGGATAGCTTTGAAGTACTGCAATAAATTCAAGTGCCCCTACCACGCTGAAATTATATTCATAAAGTATTTTAGCGTTCTTGAAGATCTTGAGATATTTCTTGCGGTTTGGATGATCACCGGTTCTCAATGTCTCCAGTACTTCTGATCCATCTGTTGGTAAGGCTAAGAGTCTTGAAACGAGTCTTCGGGAACGACGAGCAAGAGACGACCTCATCGAGACATTTCAGATTCTATCGGTCTACTTCAATATTCCTAATATGGCAGATATGTTCGAATGGCTTCTCATTTATTGTAGAATTGTCTTTTGTGATTAAGTTTGGTCTCTTTTGACTAGTTATTCTACATTATTATTTACTTCACTGTATTGTATTATCGTATTATTATATTAATGTATTGTATTATTAATTAAGATTTTTGATATATAAGATAAATAATATTAATTACCTTTCTTATTGTCTAATAAATTAGATTACCTACCTATATGATTTTAAGTGGTTATCCCTCACCACACACAAGAATCGCAATTCTTTTTGGTGAGGTGTACACACACTAAAAAAAGAATTGTAAATATTTTAAAGGTATCTTTGTAATAAAATATTATATATATGATTTATAAAATAAAAAAAATGTTTGAATTGAACACTAATGTGGGGCCTTCGAGGACATCACCCGAAGTTGAACAAGTTTCGGTTCTCGAGTAACCCAAGAAAGCATGCATTAAGCAATAGAGTGGTCAATATGTGGAACAGTTTGCCTGAGGGTGTTGTGTCTGCAGCCAGTGTCAACCAATTTAAAAATAGGCTGGATAGTCAAATGAGAGACAGTGATATGAGCCTATCAGCGTAAGCTGCCTGCCCATTATCAACTATAATAATAAAAGCCAATCTTCTGGTATTGCGATGCTATAAGGTTTAATTTTTTTTCAATTAAATTTTGAATAGATTTACTACAAAGTGATTCAAAATTATATTCGCGTTACATGTTTTGAAAATATTTTTTAGACTTTACTTCTAAATTACCTATAGAAGTTTAACTATTTAGAAGAGACCGGTTAAACGAAAATTTTGATATTTTTATATTTATATTTTTTTATTCAAAATTTTATATATAAATTTTTTATCATTTTATTTGATTTTAATAAGAGCAAATGAATGTATAAAATTATGTCTTTGTTACTTCTATGATTTTCCAACGTTTGACAGATGATGGGTGAGAAACATTGAAAAAAAAAATGCAAAAAATTTTAAAAATGAAAAATGCAAAGTAGTTTTTTATAGCTATAAATAATAGGACATTATTGATTGAATACTTTTGACTCATGATGAACGCAGGAATCTATTTGAGAAGTTGTGAAATAGCTCTTTAACATCCTGTATATGTAAAGTTAGGTAAGCCTGCAATGTAAGAAAATTATCTTCCATGGTGTGTAATAAAAAAAATATTACCATAGTGAAGCTCTTAATAAAAGAAAATTTAATACTTTTGTTAATTTTTTTTATTTATTATAGAGAATTTAATCAAAACTTTTAATATTTAAATCACTGTCGATTATGTATTTTGTAGAACAGACAATTAATAAGGAGAGGCTTGTCACATACGATAATTCCCAGCACTTTCATCGCAATTCCACTTCTCCAGAAGCGCAATAAAGCCTCCGATATTGTCGCATCGCGTGCTACGAGGGTTCAACAAAAGAATTACACAAATATAATAGCCAACCAGGGGTGGGTCAGAGAAACAGGGTTGACACAACACCTAATTCGAAATTTTCAAATATATCTTCCGTATTACTGGATCCCTTTTGGGATCTCAATAGACCAATATATTGTCAAGAAACATATGTACAACTACTTCTTTACATTTCTCGTAAGATGAAAATATGTAATGTAAGATCACAAACAAGACAAATAGATCAAATGAGGTACAGTGCAACCAATGACACACTTGACAAATTGAAGAATTGGTTTTTTATTAGTGGTCACGACTGCTCTTTCAAGAGCATGCCAAAAAGAAGAAGAATTTTTTCATCTTTTGGTTGCCACCTAACGCGGAAGTTGGTTATTCCATACATCTCCAATCCTCTGTCATTCGATAAAACTTCTCCATAACTTTGATATATGTCCTAATGGAAATATCGTAGTTATGAAGCCGAAGCAAATGTTTCACATCCTAGAGAACCTACATTCTTTCAGGCTTCTACTTGATGACCAACAAGATGTTATTAGATTTAAATGAAAAGGGCAGGTTTTCGCACGTAAAACCTGAATGCACCCCCCCTGTACCTACAACTTCCTCCTAAACACTTGCATATTATGTATAGTGCACGCTCTACCGAAATATTATATCTATGACTTTCATATTACTGCTTTGAATGTCAACTTGTGTGTGTTATTTATTATCGTGCGTGAGCGTATGGACCTTCTGATGAGGAATAAATTGTGCCACAATAATATAAGTGCGACCTGCCGCACTTCTGATAGGAGATACGTGAAAGTGTTGTGTTGACTTCATCCTGGATCAGGTCGTCCAAGGCAAGACACAAGGTAATAGCATGCTTCTTTCCCAAATATCCACTGATCGCTTCCGAAAACCTTTCCAATCCATCTCCCAAATAACTTGTCAAAATTCACAATCCGTGTGCAAACAGAGTAGCATTTATAATTTTTAATTATGTCCAACCACAAAGTTAACGCTATAAACATTAAAAATAGTGTAGAATTAATTCTACAAAGCTCTCTTTCTGCAAGGATGAAGTCTGCCAAGGTTTATGTCTGGGAAGCCTTATCCTAGAAGCCTAATATCCTTCCATATGTCGAACAGGTGTACTCGCTGGGCAGAAGGATTCTAAGAGATGCATTGTCTTTCTTTTGCTTTCTTTATAATAGTTTTTTAGTTGCACACAACAGCAATTGCACGCCATTGCACTTCCTCGTTATTTACAGTTATTCAGGTCCACCATATCTAAATGTATATTTGAATGTTTTCTTTGGCTTTACAATCTGCTTTCTTGCGCTTAAAATAATCGTACATTCTTTTTCTCCCAGTGTCGTGTCAGGTCTCCCCAACGTTGACTATTACTTTTGACTTCTTCTTCTTCTCGTGCCCTGTCCGTTTAACGGACATTGGCAATCATGTTGGCTATGCGGACTTTGTTTACTGCGGCCCGAAACAGCTCCACAGTAGACTGGCCAAACCACTGTTTTTCAGCCGTGAGGTCCTCCTTCTTCCAGGGCCCCGACTTCCGGCAATCTTTCCCTGCATTATGAGATGCAAGATCTCGTATTTCTCTAGATGTCTCATCATCATCAATATCATCACTTTAGACCGCATCTCTTTATCTCTAGCAGCTCAAAATAGCCACAGATACCTACATAATCGTAGGTAAATAATTTAATTCTGAAAATTAGGTAAACGAAGGTTAAATAAAACATAAAAATGCATTTTAACTACTGATGGGGAGATTCAAACTGAAAAGTGAAAAACTGTACACGGTGGATGACAGCTTTCTTCTTAGGAAGGAAACTTAGAGTCTGCCTCATTTTTTTTCATCCGTATACAGAGGTCATAATATATTTCTTTGATGGCCCTTATTTTCAGAAGTGGAACTCACGCACTCCACACTTGAGTAATGATATTATGTCTTATATTAATTTAATTTTTTTTTCTTCACAGTACAACTCTAATTCGAAATGTTAAAAATAAAAATTAAACATAGTTAAGCCACGTTGCTAAATACTGCATTATATTATATTTAATTTAAAATTGAAAAAAATACGTGGATGGCTCCCTTCGTATCTCCGCTGAAATGTGGCAACCCTCGTGGGCTAAAATCATTCACAAGTGGACAAGTGGAAAAGGTTGTATTATTATATATTGGTACAAGTATATGGGAGTGATTTAAATTTTATCGCTTTTCTTTATTGCGAGAACACATGAAACTTATTGTGCGTTTTATTTACTGTTACGACGTTTTTGCTTTATCATTGATGAAATTAATGGGTACATTCTGGAGGCAATATGGACTGCCGTTATTTATGACGGTTATATAATTATTTTAGTTTTTAATTGCATTTTTACAGCGTTGATTAACGGTGCTTTCATGACGTTTCATTTTTATATGACATTTGTGTTTTTAAATGTTATGTTTATTTTTCGCCACTCACTTGGTACGGATATGTTTCATTGTTTCGTAATAAACGAAACATTATTTTTGTTAAATATGCAACATTATGTATTCATTTATTATAAAATCGCTTTACACTTTCGGGCTACGGATACACCACCCTTACGGCTAGTTTTTAGTTGTATAGCAGACGCCTGCTGCCATCTATGGATCGTCAGGCAAAGCGCGGCGTAGCTGAGACGCGCACCAGTTGGTAACTACAATGCATTGATGGCTTCTGCGGTATCTTCAAGTTCGCCACTTTTGTTTCGGCTTCGTAATTATCTTCTTCTTGCAGTGTGATGGCCCTCCCATTGGGAGATGTACCATCGAAGATTACGTGGTACCGGTCCCTTAAGTTATACAACCATGAGATGTAAAGTCATCCTAGGCTTCTCTTTCTACTTATTTTATTCTGGACGATGAGATGGACTTTGGTTCTCACCTAATATGTCTGAGACACTCGAGATTTCTGATCTTGACGGTCCGCAGAACTTCTTGGCCTTTTTCATTACCAGAGGACTTGAATTTTCGTTACTCTTTACACTAAAAAACTTTCAATATGCATCTATAGTCACATCTCAAAGGTCTCGGATGTCCTGTCGTTCTTGGATGTCATAAAAGAGAATGACGAAAAATGACAACGAATCATACTTTCTTCTTATTATTATTTTCATTCCTAGTTGCAGGCTTAGGTCACGTTAAAATAATAATTAATAATAAAATAATAATTACGTACTCTGAGAAACGCACTTCTTGCCATCTCTATTCGAGCTCTTATTTCTTATTACGCAATCATCAACAGGTTTTATTTCTCACTCCATTCCACCCAATTTCAATTTAAATTTGTATGTATTTTATCTTCATAATTTAATTCAAAAAAATTCAAACCTTAAGTGAATTTTTACGATTGAATTTACCTTTTGCCTGCACGTTGCCGGCGCGCGCCTGTCTTGTGCGCAATTATCACCACGATTGTATTTTGTATGTAAAAGGACGACACCTCGAAACGTATCAGGGTGCATGTTGGCTTCGTCTTGATAATTAAAAGTCGCGCAGGATTGTTAGTTGCAACCTCCCTGCAATCCAGCGCTGGGAAATAAATAGCACGCGAGCACAAACGAGTCCATAAATAGTTCGATTATTGGAACCCGCGGCCAATCCTGGGCGGTAATGAAAGAAACTTGGTCTGCCATCTTCTTTCATTACGCTCCCAATATTGGCGTAATCCTCGGACAGATATTGCGGCGTACTCTCCCTTGCATTCTGTGTACTCTGTTCCCTCAGATGCGGCGATACCGCGATGTTCTCAAAAATATTTAAAATAAAATTATGGGTGTATTTATACTTATTTGTAGACTTTTTTAAATTTATTTATTGAAAATATAAAAGAAACCTAAAAGATTTATAGATAACATTTCTACATGATTCAATATAGGAATATAATAACAATATTATTTAGATAAATCATTTTTTTATAGTTAGCCGAGTTTTAGCATTACTATTAAAAGTTAAATTTTTATTACGCACGTCACCTTGTTTCTACTTTCATCTTTGAATTGAGTTGACATATGTGGGGTATAAAATCAAAGGCAGCAATATTCAAAGAATTCAAAAAAATGTTTTGAATGCAGTCACCGAGGATTATTTATTTAAAATGTTTATTCAGTCCAGAAAATTTCACTTCACTCGGGTTCCTATCATGACATACGGTATCGAAGCAAGAGCGGACACGTGGTGAATGAAAACTATTAAAAATGGTTTACATATATCATGTGTATAGTCGGTCAACGAACTGAAGGCGAGCAAAGAAATGTACGTGGTGAATGACTTATAGTGGTATGAATCACTACACCCGCTAGAATTCGTGGAATTGATATAGGCCTACACAGCACTAAATAGGGGTGGCTAGCAGGTAGAGAGACGCGCGGGGGGATGAGATCTCTTTCACCGCACTTCAGTCTCCGCTCGCCTTTACATATGTAGTGGAGTACAACAGCATTTCTTATAACATAAACATCTTTAATTTTATTTAGTTTACAATTCTGTACAGTTTACACATTTATTAATGTTTACAATGATCAGTGAACATCAAAGTTTACAGTGAACAAAAATGAAAGCAAAGACGTTAATACTTATAGTCACGTCATATATTAATGAATAGACTATATAAATTAAATTTTCTTTCATATCCTTGTGTGCTCGCTGACATGTGATGTCCTCGGAAGTCCCGCAAGGTCGTAAAAATATCCCAAAACTCCCCGAAATCCCCCAAAACCCCAATTTACCCCCAACCCCAAATTATCCGACAGACCCCAAAGATTCGCGGGACTTTTTATTGTGCCACCACTGCGATCAGGCGTAAAACTACGATACTGGCATCAGCCTCTTACGCCAATACTTTATGTAAGCGTGAAAGGGACGTAGATACTTTGATGCGACAGGTACGGTTGCGTTGCGTAAGTATCGGCTAAACCAAATAAAAACTTGTTTCATAGAAAAAATAATCAAAGGCGGTTCGTAATTCACCAATTGTTGTATAGGTAAAAATTTTTGTAAAACCAAATTAATTAATCAATAAGAAAGACATACAGAAAAATTTAATTCACGAAAAACAATTTACAATTTCACAGAACTTTGTTCTGAAAAATTACAACTTCACAAATATAAATGTGTTCTTGAATATATAAAAATTATTGTGCTATGAAAATAGGACTAACTTGCTGGTCTGGAGTAAGGTTCGAACCCGCAACCTTCGGATCACGGGGCGAGAGTCCTAACCACAAGACCAACAAGCTTCTCTCATTTACTATTTTAATAATTTATAAAATATGAATATCTAAATAACGTGAAAGGTCTTGACACGTCCGAATTTTTTTTATAAGCTTACTTCCTTTTCATATCAGGAAAAGTCCAATGAAAAATGTCAAAAAAATTTCCACTACAATATTCAGCTAAAAGTGACATATATTCGACATTTACTGATCAAGATCTTTTCTTAGTACTAAAAAGGCTTCTTAAATAAGTTCACTGGTATATTCGAATGGCGAATCAGCGAATAAAAAAGTATTGGTGAATGTAAAATAACTGTATACAACTTTATATTACGTCCATTCCTCGTAGTGGTATGGAAATATGGAAAATACGGTAATGTTCTTGGTCTCCCACATCTAATAATGGTACTTTCCAATAACCTATATCTGATCCAACGACTTCCTGAAGATTGATAAAATCATACAACACTCACCAACGAAAAAAATGTTAGTGAGACGTTGATCATATATATATTTAGACTATTTATTTAACCAAAAGTGGACAAATATAAAAGTTTTAATGAAGTCATTCCATGACATTTTCACTTTTTTCGGTCTTCCACCAATCTTTGACGTATTACTACCACTGCTCTACCACACTATTTCTTCGATACCCTTCAAAAGTAGTCTTTTCCATTGATTGTTTATCTGTGTATCCTGAATTGTGGGATTTTTGTGGAGGCAAGGGTTGCTTATCAAGACGGTAACAGATGGTAACACAACACTTAATTGTCTCCACTTGCTGTTGATATCTGGGAATAATAAATCGCATGGAAAGGGCTGACAGTAAGAATGTGCTGAGAGCTGATAAATCGAGCTTTCCCGTGTGGTAAAGAGCGGGCACTGCGCTCCTATCTCGAGGAGTCCAAGCTATGCTCCCGCCATAGACGGATCTTCCGCCGCACGCCAAAATACCATCTCTGATTTTACTTGTGTTGTTTTAAATTTTACATTTTGTTGCACATGTTTACTTGCCCTCGGAGCTTCTCTCTGTGTAGTAACAGAAAGCTCTCTACACCTTAGACAATCTTTAATTCCACAACCCACGCAACATCTTCCAACATAGCAGAGACAATGATCGATTTAGTTCTAAATTTGAATTAATTTTTCAGTCCTTTCTAGTGATTCCTAGAATACTTCTATACTACGCTATTTAATTTGAAAATGTTAGATATCAATAGATTTTGAAGAATGTACTGGTGCTATTAAGAAATATTATTTATTAAAATTAGTAGTTTTAATGATATTGTCGCTTTTCATTCCACCTGCCGCCCTTCGCTTGTCAATTGTCCATCGGGTACTGCGCCAATTTTGACGTCGTAAGAAAAGCAGTAAAATAACCGTTTACAGCCCCCTGACTAAGGGTGGCCGCCCCTGCAGCGACCGCCCCGTCTCGCTAACAAGACATTATTGGCATCGGGCGGTCATCGGAATTCTCCCACAAGGGTTTGATTGTATTCCTACATTTATTAAATAAATAATAACACTATCACCGCCCCTAAGGAGACGATCAAATTGTGCATCAACGTAATTGCAAAGATGGCTAAGTATACAGTATTTTAATTAATTTTTTATAATTCATATTTTCAACTTTTTAAAAACAAGTTTTAAGTATTTAAAAAATCCAATGTTAAGGTTGCATTTCTAAATTTAGTCAATCTCTATTGACACACAAATAAAATAACAAAATTCAATTTATGGCAAGAGAAGAAGTAATGCCACATTAATCTGTACTGCAAAATAAAGCCTGAGAATTGAGAAGGATAAGTACAATGTTGAAAATATTATATAATAACCATTTTTATTCGTGTAATTAGTAAAAATAAACTTAGTTTTCACCACTTTTGTATTGAAAAATATGAACATGTTTTAGAGCTCATGGCTTCTTCGTCAGGATACAATTGTAAACTAACAAAATTAAATACAAAACTCGAAGTATAGACAGTCAAAATATTTAAAAATGTTATATATGTAAAATGAATAATAATAAAGTACCTACTTAACATGAAAATAAATTTAAAAGATAACTATTTGTTAAAAGAACCTGGTTATTTATAATATTCAATTTACTATTAACACTTTTTCATATTTCCAAAATTTCTGATTTTCCAAACTGTGGTTCTGTAATGATGATAAAAAAGATCACTGTTTTGATAAAAATTTGGGTATTTCTATTTTACACATAAATAATTTTGATCTGAAATTGAATAATTTAGAATCATTAGAAATTAGTAAAGCATGTAAAAGAAACAAAATATTATTAATAATCAATTAAATTTAACTACTAGCCCGATTTTAAAAAAAATCCAATAATTTTGTGTAATCAGGAACATCAACAATAATATTTAATAATATTTTTTTAAATAATTTAGAAAACCAAAAAACAAAAGACATTCATTTTGATATGTTGACATTTATAAAACACCCTGACGATGGAAAGGTTTTTCCGAAAGTTGTAGGTGTAATTAATGAATATAAGTAGATTAAAACTAATAATAAAATTAATTTTTTAAAATGTCAATCTGCAAAGTTGCTCAGCCTATTTTCAAAACCATAATTTTGTCAATTATTGTATAATACAAAAGTACTTGTTTTCAACAGCATTGATATCTTTTAATATTATATTATTATGCTTTATTGTTTCATTAAACTAATTTAATTGGTTTGTAAATAGAAGTCAAAACTAATACCAAGTTAGTAACAAAAATAAACATTTATTTAAAATTGATAGTTCCATGAAGGTCTGAGAGGCCGTGCGCCAGTTAAAGCATCTAGCAAGAAAACCCTAGTACCGTAGGGTTAAAGTATATTTAGTGTATATTATAAATCGATTCTTTCATCCTCGACAACACCAACAATGGCCAATTTCTCCTTTTAAAATCACAATACATTATGTAAACACGACATTACGACTATTGTGGATCTTCGATAGTCGGCAAATATATGCACCCCTTCCTTACGAGCACTTTTAAACGGAAGCTGATATTTATGGTGCATTGCGGGGCAACGAAGGAGAAGGGATGGGGATGCTGCGGGGGTGGGGGATGTCGGCTGTCACATCTCGAATGATGCTCATTCAAAAATCGTTTGCGACTGTTTGGCAAACAACAAATAACGGAAATGCAAGGGTTGCAGAAACTGAAAATTTTGTTATATATTTTAAAAAGAAAACAGATTTATTTTTCTAATTTTTACTTCAACCAACTACAAACCACTAACTTACTGATCATCACAACATTTTCCCTAGGGGTAGGCTGAGATGATGGTGCGCCACACTTCTCGACGGGTGCCGGACGTTTTCCTGACAATCAACTACCTGACAGCCGATTTCTCGACTGCCCGACAAGCCAACTGGCCGACATCAACAGCCGGTTGTCCAACAGCCGATTGCCCAACAAGCCAACTTTTTAAAAAAATAATTAAATTTATCAGGTTCGCATTTGCGTACTTTTATGCAACAACAACTGAACAAGTTTTGATCAGTTTAAAAAATAGTATTTTGAAGTACACTTTTCCCTGTGGGATACATAAAAATTTCAGGAATGATTTATTCCGTACTATACCTAGGAATTGTTTTGCATATTCTGATTGTTTGAAAAGGCGGTTTAAAATCTTTAAAATATTAATAAATTCCTAATGTAAATATTCAAAACAGTTTCTACAAATATTTTCTTTTCAAATACATTCCATGTTATTTATCAGATTATGCATATTTTCACAAATGTATTGTTATGGTATTCGTGGCTATGGCAGGCAAATGAAACACTAAAAACTATTAAAAATTTTATTCAATACGCAAAGTTAGTGGACACAAATTTAATTTGAACGTTGTTTTTAATTCATTTTAAATGTTTCTTGCTGCACATTTATTTCATTTCGTAAATCGCAATAACTTGTTTCTCGTATACTGATGGACGTTACTTAAATAGCCCAAGTTCGCACTAGAAAACTTCGCGCTCATCGGTGGGTACTTTCTTGATTTACTATTACTGAAATTACACACGCGCGCTGGCCACACCGTAAGCTGTCGATTCTTCACATTTCATTAACATTCTTTACATTTCAAGCGATTCCTTGAAATTTCCAGTGCTTACGAAAAGGTTGATTCCAGAGTTTTTTGATAGTGCGTAATTCCACCGGATTATATTATCTCGTTACGATTTGAACAACTATAAAAGCCTGAAAATTGTCTATATTGACATTTAGTGTAAAGTATATTTTTGTATTGGTCCAGCCCTAGCAGGAAACAAATCAAGATGTCGGTTTTGATTTGCCGCTCCCCGCATAAGGAATGAGGTTTGATGTATTCCCCGCCGGCGTTTTGTGTATTCAATCGCCAGACACGAGATGTATGGCGTTCAAAATCTCCAACTGTCTCTACTTATTTTATTTTGATGTGTTTACATGGGGACTTCCACCCTCGGCCCCGAGTACGCTGACTGCGCGGCTGGGTCTGCTATGTCGCAAGTGGTTTAATCTCGATCGCAAATAGTGCAAATTTGTTACTGAGGTGTGTTACCGGTTTGTAACAACTCTGATTATCTGAGTATGGAAGTGAATCCTGGAACAGACAAAAAAGTAATGAAAGTAGATTGAATGCGTCTGCAAAAGACCTGGCATGATGAAATATTAAAAATATTGGAGGATGGCCCTGTTAAAAGCCTCAACAAGCGTGGAACTTGCATGAGAAGATATACAAATGTAGCCGAAGCAAAAGTTGTATGCCAAGATAGAAGAATATGACGTTCTATTCTCTCTGCCTACCCCTGCGGGAAAACGGCCTGGTGATGATAGTTAGTAAGTCACCGGTTTGGATGTAACAGAGAAATAAGAGGATGTTATGATGAACTTCCGAGTAAAGAATGACATAGCTAACACAGTATTCCGCATACATTGCTGGCCTATGATATATTGTATGAGATTTTCTTTGGAAACATAGAGGGGCAGCTAGATTGATAAATATAAAGCTCTGCTTTGGCACCGAATGCACTGTCAGTTTGATCATTTTTTCGAAATAAATGATGATAGATGTCAGAGAGACCAGTTTCTGGACAAATGGTAAAGCCGTAGGAACAGATGGTTTGTCACAAGACCACCTTGTTATTCGTATAAATGCCAGGAAAAGAAGTAGCACAATTTTTTAGTCGATAGAACCTTATACATTGCCTTTCTAGTTATCATACACATCACTATAACGCAGGATAGACAAACATCATCAGATATGAGATAGACTGGAAGACATTTCATCTTCGTCCTCTTTTATTAGATCTGTGATTTAGACTCTGACTAAATATAGATTTTGACTCTTTGGTTATCCCCTCTAGAACCACAGCTCTAGGAAGTCTTGTCTGGAAGTCTGAATCTAAGGAACCAACTTATGAGGTAGATCAAATAAAAAAATGGATAAATAAACCAGCAAAAGATAGTAATAGAAATAGATAGATCGTTAACAGCAACCCTAATATCTAAACCGTTGACTACAGCTAAAATAAGATACCCGAGGTGGAGAATAAATTAATCATTTTAAAATTCTGCTTACTATGAACCTGGGGGTGGTAAAACAGCGTAAGGGTAGGAGATGGGGGCACTAACGGATTTCGATACAGCAACTTTGCGAAATATTAAATTCTCCTGTTTGACAGACCGATTCATTTTAATAGTCTACGCAAATCACGCGAGTCGACGTGTTACAAATTGCATTTATATATTGTTATTTGGTTAGAATCCACGAAAACCTTTGCTTCAGATGAACTTTTTACTTAAAGCATTAGTTACTTGGAATTCTAAAAAATACGGTCTGGAAAATTTATAATGATGCTGGAGAATCAATTTTTTTTTAAATAAATAAAAAAGTATTTATGGATTTCTACGTCCAGTTTAGATGTATAGTATAACTTACCATCAGGACGTTTCTCCGCAGGTGTAGGCAGAGATGATGGAGCACCAGAATCTCCAGTTCTGACACGCAACTGTCGCCTCATCCACGTACATAAATCTTCACATGCAAGCCCGCCGATTGTTGAGAAACAGGACATTCTTTCTATTTGGAATTCTTATGACGTTTGCATTTCTTGTATTATATCCATTAGTATTTGTGTAATGTATTCTTGCTGTAAAAGCATTTTTTCAAGATGTTTGTAAAAAAAATCAAAACTTGTTTATTAATAATAAACATTAAAAAAATAATTATAAATTTAGTAAAATGAGTAGCTTGTTGGTGTGGTGTAATTTTCATAATGCTCGCCTAGTGATTTGGATCTGGATCGGTGGTTTGAGCCCCATTCCAGGACACCAGCGAGTTTCTTCCTATAAGCGTTTATAAACTTTGCGAAATATTAAATTCTCCTGTTTGACAGACCGATGTTTTGATTTTGAGAATAGAAAGAATATTGATGCATTGCGTGTTCGCATCTCTATTTAAAAAAAAATCAGAAATTTATACAAGGTACAATATACCCGCGCGAGTGTTGATTCTATATTTTACGCGATCTATTGTGCGACAAGTAACGGTCATCAGTGCTACCAAATTTGTGAATTGAGCGAATTTTGAGGTACATAAGATGATTAGTTCATTGTATTAGCAAATGTGAACAAAACCAATGTTTTAACACTAAATACAAAGTATACGTTATTGATTTAATAAAAAAATCCATAAAATTAAATATATTTTAACAATATATAATAATTTATATAATTTTTCAAATATTTAGTGATAGTACAAGACTGGATTGCATTTTAATCATTTTTTTGATCCAGAAAGTTTATGGAAAAACATTACAAACTAAATTGCCTGTAAATGATTACAGACAAATAATTATAAAGTTTACTTTTTTAACCTTTAAACAAAATAGTAAAATAAATTTAAAGGAAAGTACTGGTCCGCGGTTCCGACCCGGTATTATACGCAAACGCTGGTTTTTCGAATCTCCCAGATTTTTCTAGTGTTTAGGAGAAGGTTTTCATCGCTTTAAGGTTGTTCCAGGCATCTCCCGAATTTTTTATAGAGTAAAATAGAGTATTGTAGGCCGTTCTCGAACCTTCCATAGTCTTGTTCCAAAGTGACATATTACAAGGGATTCAGACAGTGTGCAATTCCTTATGCTTACAATTTCGTGACAATATTTACCGACGTACAAAAAGTAAACTAAAAAATTATATTTAAATTATGTTTCAACATGATATTATAAATTTTAAAATTGGATAATAATGGAGATATAATACTTACAAACACACAATGACAATAATACTTTACAAACACACAATGATTAATCATTTAGCCAATTTAATCACTTAGAGAATACATTAAAACACCATAAGTCAAACGATTTTCAGAGCACCATTCAGAATCGTACAACAACCCCGACTGAAAGGGTAGATATGTTTTTTAATACATTTCCCTGCAACTGGAGTTGCCGCTTTTTAAATTCGCATTGTGTGTAAATGTATTTTTGATTTCCTTTTTTTGGCAGCTATCGGAAGCGCGGGCGCCTTCATAAATCAAATAAGGGGGAAAAGGGTCTGCAAGGAGAGTCCTTACACCTTGTTGGTTCCCTGTAGTCAATTTATGGTAATGGTATTGGATCGAAAGATGGTTGTTTTTTCCGAAACAGACTGTAGGCCAGGGATAAATGGATATCAATGTTTACTGTACCTTATTTGTAACAATCTTGTTTTGTGGATGGTTTGACATTGGGGATAGTTACTTTTTAACATAAACTTAGATACCTTGGCAGTGAAATGCTTAGCTCTCATGACACCCCTAAAGAAGTTAGGCCTCAGGTGGATAAGACAATAGTTGTGGCTGGTTGCCGGAGAGAAGTTGTGTGAAGGAATTATGATTTGAGAACAGATAGCGAGGTACGCATTTATAAGACCTGTATGCGACCAATCCTCGCATCCTAAAAACAACTAAAATGAGAAACTTGCGTGCTATTGCTAGGAAGACTCTGCATGATCGCGTGAGGAATACAGAATACAGGCCTCCAAAGTTCAAGATGTTGTCAGATGGAGGCGACAGCATCGAAGATACTGGTACCAACACATGCATAGAATGAGTATATTATATACCATACATAGCTCCGCATGGCGTACCAGATGGACCGCGCCCACCAGGGAGATAGTTGGAATACAGCATCAACAAACTCCTGCACAAACTTTATTATCTATTTAGACTCTTGAGTCTAAATATTTCAGATAAGTTGAAGAAGAACATAAAAAACATATCTTAATTTTAATGTTTGTTTGAAGCAGCGAAGACTATCCCTCTGGGGTCATGATATTTGCATAAAGTCAACGCGACTACTTCAACTAGAAACGTTGTTCCCATCATCAGATATGGTGTTTACAAATATGCATTTCTGCCAAAAATAGCATATGATGCCTTATTTTTAATTCAATTTTTATCATTTTTTTCAATAACAAAAAAAAATTAGAGTCTCGCCATAAATCAATAATTTCTATTGATATGTTTTGGTCTTTTTTATGAGGAAAATAAATTTTTTCTACCGATTATCATTGAAATATTAAAAGATAATAAGAAATAGGAAATTAATACTGATCACTAAATTGGTTGAAAAACTAAAAGTGTCGCGCTTTCGGCTTCCTATTGGCTGGATTCAATGCCTGTTATGGCTATTTGATGTAGCTCTCGATCGCCATACGTTGATGGATGTGATAGTTGTGGCATTAGAAGAAGAATATGAAGATGATGTTGCGGAATTAAATACACCGCCAAAAATTTGGAAAACAAAAAAAAACGTGCCTCAGCGAAAACTTTATAAAATAGTTGACAATAAAATGTTACATATATCGTAAATTACCCTTCAAGGTTTTTCTTAGGTACAGGGTAATAATATTAAAAAATCCTTTAAAAAGTCATTAAGTTAATTACACATTTCAATGTTGCAAGTAAATTTTAAGTATTTTAATACATTTTTTTCGTTTTTTCTGGGCTCTTTTGCCACGTGTGTCCGACCTTTCTGGCCACATTGTTGAAGCATGTTGCGATGGGTTGGACGAAGAAGGAAAGGAGGACACCTCAACCGTTGTACAACAGTAGAAAAAACAACGGTGATGGCCCTAAAATTTTCGGGATACCGATAAAAGTGGAGAGGTAAAATGTATCCAAGAAGGAGTTAATAAGAATCACAGTTCTCAGTTAAAAGGACGTCGATAGTGATAGTTCCATGTTCTGGCGTAATTATTGGCTTACGGTACAGTTATCCCCGGTGGAGTTATCTAGTGGTCGAGGGTTCGTATTTCATTCCGGGAGACTAGCAAGTAGGTCCTATTTTCATATTTGCAAACGTTTCGTTAAGTTTTATAAAAGTAAGAATCTTTGAATATTTTGAGCGTTTAAAAAATTTTCAAGAACACAATACTGGATTTTCTCCCCAGGGGGTATAATTGATATTCATAAACATATAAAAAGTAATATTGCTTTAAAAAAACATATCAAAAAAAATGATCTAGAAATAGATGTCATTACCATTGACAACATCTGTATTATATGGAGATGACAAATTCAATCTACAAATGGCGATAGTAAAAATACAAGCCACACGATACAAGTTGTGTAAGATTTACATATATACAACAATTAAAAAAAATTGATAGATGTAATAATTTATCATGTGTGGAATTGGCGAACATTACATTATGTAAGTGATCTCTTTAGCCAGCCGTACGACAGGTTGTAAGAAAAAAGGCTTTCATACCTACTTCCCCATACAATTAATAGCTTCGTTTCCATGAGATATTTATGTGTTTATTTATTTATCTTTAAGAATGTATAATGAAATATTTTTTAATGTGAATGATGAGAGGAAGAGAGAATAGAGGTTTTTCGCGAAAACCATTAAACGATTAGATAAACCCGTTAAAACCCTTCAATGATTTGATAAACCCAATAGTAATGTTAATAGATTTAAAAATTGAAAAGCGTGCAAGAGAAGATGCATGAAAGTGGACGGGGTAAAAGTAGTGTGCAAGGACCTAGGAGTGTACTGCTACATCTTCTCCGTATACCCTGCAAGATAACAGCGTATTGGTTAGTGTGATAAAAATAATTTAAAACGAATCGCATACGTCATGTTTTTACAATTCAATGTCATGTACAATTTTTTAATAAAAATTTCCCGTGAATTAATGATGTTATGACATTCCCCATCCAATTATGCCACTACCTATCAGAAAATGCTTCGTGTTTCTAAGGATTGCGGTTGTCAAACCTACTTACTCTTCATAATACTGCGTACATCATTAAAAAGTTATGAACATTGTCAGCAGAGATGAAGCCGGTGCGGTTTCGCTGTAGTTGAATCATGCTGATTTTAATTTACGTTTTTTTTACTATAAGCGGTAGGTATCCGGCGTTATCTGTGATTCAGAATAAGTTGTTAACCCTTCTTCTCCGGTGCGGTTTACATTTTATTTATTTATTTGGTTAGAAATATTACATATATAAGAAAGTGAAATGTGTATACATATAAGAGTATAAATGAACACGTTAACTTATATCCTAGCATATTTCACATAGACAATAATTTAAAAAAATACATAATAATATTAAAAGTGAATACAAAAAAAAAGACAAAAGTCGTAACAATAGTAAATAAAACGTAATAAAATAAGTAAAAATATCAAATATTATATCATATTAAGATGATTGAAACTTTATTTGTACCTTGTATCGCAGAGTATTACGAATTAAACTAGCTGTAACCCGTAAAAAAATGACGGAAAATTGGTTCGCGTCTTTTTTAAGCCCTAGTATAATATTTATATTTATAGCATCTTTTTTGGCGGTCTATAGTTATTCATAATATTATTCACTTATATACATAGAAATATAATTAAAATGATTTAAATGAGCGGAAAATTTAAAATATTAATATTTATTCAACATCAAAACAAAACTCTGTGCACTGAGCTGACAGCGCTGGAATTCGTGATTAAATTTTAGCACCGCATGAGAAAGGTTGATATAACAAATAAATAAGTTAACAACACTTGCTATACTGAGCTACAGAATAACTTTAGAGCTAACATGCTCGACATCTTTGAGATGTGGTGCTGACTTAATATCCTGCAAATACCACGGAAGCGGACGGCGACACCTAAGAATGCCTCTATTATTTAAAAAGTCCGTAATAAAGAAAGCAGTAGTGACATGGTTCACCCTTACATGATACAGTACAATATTTTTATTTATTGTGCATACTTGACCCAATCTTATGATGCAAATCATGTCAACAAAACAATCGCGCCATAAATTCATATATGTGGGTCAATCTGTGTATTTTGTATATATAAATAGATATAGAAATATTGAGTCAGGTTAAATTATTAGTATTTCTTCTACTGTTCGCAGCATTGTATTGGCGATCTATATTTGGTGCTACTATGTATACTTTTCCCTTCCAGTTAGGTCTGTCTTCTGCAGATAGTGTAGGAGAATCGTTCTCAATCTTCAAAGACTTCAAAGATCAACAACTTTTCTTTGTCTCTTCCAGGAAGTCCTTGAAGCATTTTTTTGGTCCCCATGTGAGTGTTGAGTGCAATGTGTGTGCAGGAATTTGCAGATAAATGAAGTAATTCATAACTTTACATTAATAAAATATGTTATAAGCACTAAATCAAACGATGTTTTTATGAAAGGTCCACTCCATTGTAATGTTCAAAAATTTGAAATAGCGTAGATCAGAATTTCTAAAAAATATAAAATTAATTCAAGACCAGAATTGAATTCAAATTCAGCGGTAAAAAAGAAATCCGCGAGTAGAAAAATAATGGTTATCTTTTTACTTATTCAATGATACTTGAAATGTACAAAAAAAAGCACAACACGGAAGCTTCGTATTGAATTTCTTTTTCAATAGATGTCGCTTTTTTCCGTCCCACGAAAAGGTTCAAGTAGTATCGTCTAGAAATAATTATCGAGCCAGAGATGCTCACTTGAATAACTCTGCGACCCCCCTCCGGAGCTCTCCTGATACGCCACTGGTGAGGGCAGGGTGGGGGGATGCAAATTTCTATACACGTCGTTAGATAATCCTCCAATTTGTCAATCTCTAGTGCTGCGGGGCAGTGCCGTGCATTTTGTTTTATTTCGGGGGTCATTAAATAACCGCTTAATCTTGCGCGCATAAGGGAGAAGGGATACTTTTTTGTTATGGTTTTCTTAATTGTTTGGTTTGATGTTATATTTTAATATTTATCTTTATACAACTCTATATAATGTGCGAATTGTTTGACGTGGTGTATGAAGTGTTCTTGTGTAATATATTAAAATAATATCTACTGTAATAATACTGCTGTAGCTTGTGTTATTGCTTGATATTGTAATAACTTACCTTTATTGTTCGTAAAAGAACCAAATGGCGTTAAATAAACAAATAATGAAAAATGATAAAATACTTTAAATAATCTATAAATAATAACGGGTATATTTAAGGTACCAACCAAAACTGGCTGTTAAAATAAGTTGTGTCCATTTTTCCCACTGAAGAAGATAAAAGGATAGAACAAAGAAAATCAATAAAGAATTTTGCATTATTATTTTTACATTAACATTTTTTGCCAACGTTCTACAAGTTTTTCAATGCCTCTGCGATAAATCACATCAGAATTGTTTAAAATTGTTGGAAAGTTAACCATTATGTTCCAGTTATACATTTGATGACATTTTATAGACAAAAATGGTTGGTGTAAGTTATTCTTAAAAGACAGATGTATATATTATGCTACCTTTGATTTCTTTGTAGATCATTTAATTTTTCACAATTTTTTCTACACGATTTTATGTATTTATAAGGGATTAGGTAGCTGTGCGATGATGGATGGAATCGCCACCACTGCACGCGGAAAGATACGAAAAATACACTAGGTCAAAGCTAACTACGTACACAGCTGACAAATTGTACTTACAGCGTTTTCCTAGTATTTCGCGTGCGGATTCAATCTCCAATTCTCCCGGCTTCGTCGAATCCGGAATAGGTCGATCTGTCTATTTCGAAAGGCTGATGAGACTTACTGTGTCTATGTACACGGATTCAGATACCACACTAAAAAGAATGTCAATTCTCAAAAGAAAAAGACACCGGCACACACGCTTTCCAACTGTTACTGGGCGGATTTTTCAAAAGTTTAAAATCCTGGCTAGCGGTTGGCGCTGAATACGTCGGATGTCAGTTTCGACCAATCAAAATCATTTCGCGGCCGGCGCCCGGCGGTCACGAAACAGTAGCGTTTCCATGACACTGCTTTGGCGGCAAATTTTTTCCCGACTTGATTCACTAATACTGTTAATGCTCAGCTCCTATATGTGCTAGGGCAATTTTACATAATACATTAAAATATTTCTGAAAAAATGCAGTGGATCCGAAACAAGGGGAGAGATAAAAAAGGCACACTTACACAAACACACTTACACACTAAACCTCATATGTATGATATATTTTCTATTATGTTACTTTAATCACTTTACTACTTTATTAAGTTAATATAAAATACTTATCCAATACAAATAATTATTCTACCATACATCTATATATTAGGTCCTTACATATGAAATTGGCGTTTTGCCGTACTGGCAAATTTGATCTCAAATATCTTCTCTTTGGTTTAGAATTCCAAATCCAAATTTATACAGCTATTTACTCATGTATTTGTGTTTTGAAAATTATAATTCATTTGTTTTTTCCTCAATTGTTTTTTTCTTTGCGTCACTCAGTTTACAAAATGAAAAACTTGAAATATCGCGTTATTTACGAGTACGAGTTCCACCGTGGCACCAGTGCTGCAGAAACGGCTCGAAGGATTAATGATGTGTATGGCGACGGTGCCGCAAAAGAAAACACAGTGCGTTTTTGGTTCCAACGTTTTCGTTCTGGAAATTTCGACCTGCAGAAAGGGCCCCGTGGACGGCCGGAGACCAAAGTTGATAATGAAGAATTGAAGGCTATTGTGGAAGCGGATCCATCGCAAACCACATCCGAGATAGCTGCAGGCTGCGGTGTTAGTGATAAAACTGTTTTAATCCACTTGAAGCAAATTGGTAAGGTGAAAAAGCTTGAAAGGTGGGTACCTCACGAATTGAGTGAAGCAAATCAACAAACGCGCGTTGACTGCTGCGTTGCATTACTCAACCGGCACAATAATGAAGGGATTTTAAATCGAATCATTACCTGTGATGAAAAAGTGGATCCTGTACGATAATCGGAAGCGCTCATCGCAATGGCTGAACCCTGCCGAACCAGCCAAACCATGCCCCAAGCGAAAATTGACTCCAAAAAAGTTACTTGTGAGCGTTTGGTGTCGTTCACTACAGCTTTCTTAAATCTGGCCAGACGATTACGGCAGATGTCTATTGTCAGCAACTGCAAACCATGATGGAAAAGCTAGCTGCTAAACAACCGAGGCTGGTTAATCGCTCTAGGCCACTGCTGCTTCATGATAACGCTAGACCACACACTGCACAACAGACGGCTACCAAATTAGAGGAGCTTCAATTGGAATGTCTAAGACATCCACCGTACTCTCCGGACCTTGCCCCAACAGATTACCATTTTTTTCGAAATTTGGATAACTTCTTGCAAAGGAAAAAATTCAACTCCGATGGGGCAGTCCAAACCGCCTTCAAAGATTTTATTGATTCCCGTCCGAATGGTTTTTTTAGTAAAGGGATCGATGAACTACCTATGAGATGGCAAAAGTGCATAGATAGCAATGGTATATACTTTGATTAAATAAATATATTATAATAAAAAAAAATCGGCTTTATGTTCCTCCCATACTAAACGCCAATTTCATATGTAAGGACCTAATACTATGTTTTATAAATACACACTATTGTAAACTATGCCTGTCTCAACGCAGATATTCCTAGTTAGACAGGCACAGTCCAACCATAATTTTATATTTAATTTAAAAAAATATATATATATAATAATAGTGAAAACCGCGAAAAAATCCCGGAACATGTTGATAAAGTAATAAAAAGTGGTTTTGTTCAAAGTATTTTATTTTTGTTACTAAAAATATTTATTTTTAGAGTTATCGTGACGAGTCAGTACTGAACTGGCGACCGTTCCCGCCGAAGAGCCACGGTTCAGCTACCGTGGAGTGGTTAGCGATACATGTCTGAGAAAAATGAGCGATACGCCATTCGCCTCCCTGTTATTCCACAACCCTTGGATTTCCTCCCGTACTTCGTCGAAGTAAGCAAAGAGACACTGTTGATAAGGGCCTGGTTCGTAATTTGGGTATCAAGTGATTTGGGATCAAGAGGTCAATATGTATTTTTAAAGAAAATAAATGTTATTGGTTTTCAATATTACGTAACAAAAATGTCTGTTTGCTCTGAATAAAAAATAGAAAAATCTAAACAGTTAGTTAATAACTTTTTAAAACCAACTTAATTAATCAATTAGAAAGACATACAGAAAAATCTCCACGAAAAATATTTGGGATTTGAACCCGGGTCACCTCCTTTCCGGGGCAGGTGCTCTGACCACTAAGCTATAGGAGCCTTGTAAAGAAAAAGCCATTTCACAGAATTTGTTCCGAAAAATTACAACTTCACGAATATGAATGTGTTCTTGAAGTTAATAACTAGCTGTAACCCTGCTTTTACATGCCGGTTCCTAAAAATTAGTATTCAATTATTTACAGCCGACACCAATGAAATTACCTTTTTCAAAATATTTGAACATTTTTTTTATAATTTTCCTGCCGGCAGTTAATGGTGCTATTTTAAACTATGGCGATAGTGCGTAAAACTGAACGCGATACTGTCCTTTGACCACAATATCACTCTAGCAACAATATAATTTCGAGTTTCTCCAGGGTATGCTTGGCTACAATAGTTTAGAGACTAGAAGGAATGTGTATTTGATTACACACTTTTATCGATTGTTGCGCGGTATGATCGACAATACTGAAATTATGCAGAGCATTGGTTTGTATGTTCCTGATAATTACCTTAGACATCGTCAGCATAGATTGTTTCACATTCCAATATACAGGACCAACCTGCCGATGGTTATGCCTGTTGGAAAAGCTACAGCTATGCTGAACAAGATCGCTTTGGATATTGATATATTCCATGTGTCTGAGGGGGTTTTCCGAAGCAGGATTCTCCTACACCTTTGACCAGATTATACAGGTCATTTCTAATTGTTTAATAATAAATTAGTATTTTAATACACAATATGTATATGTGTGTGTATGTATGTATGTATATGTATATGTGTATGTATGTATACATATGTGTTTATGTATATGTGTATATGGATGTGTATGTATATGTGTATATGTATATTTTTAGATGTAAGTTAATAATATGTATGCATTGAACATAATGTTTGTAATATACATATTATGTAATAAATAAATAAAAAAAATTGAAAATAAATTGAAAAAAAATAATAAAATAAATAATATTTAAATAAAATACACATTATAATAAATTCAAAAATAAAATGAGAAAAATATATTCTGTTACCGGGAATCGAACCCGAGCCTCCTTGGTGAGAGCCAGTTATCCTGGCCACTACTTGTCTCGGAAAAAAATTATACAGCCTGTACCTAAATAAAATATATTGTGCAACCTATAATCATTTTTAAAAGTACTAACGGTACGCGTCTTTGCTAAGTCCTATGTGTACTGTATTTTTGAAGGATGACGCAGGCTCACTGGTAGCAAAATCGTTAAGTTACGGCCATTCGGGTTTGCTGGCCCGGGGTTCAAGCCCCATCTCCGGCCGCTTAATTTCATTTTAGCCGTGATTTCGAACGAATTTACAGACGTTACACGAAGTTACGGAGAGACAGACAGACTGACGGAGAGACAACGAAATGAATATAATTGGGATTACCTTTCTTCTTCTTCTTCTTTTTGTTTTAGATCAAATATCTGTTACTGAGCGGGAGGCGTCCTCTTGAGAAATGGAGCATCAGCAATCTTTCCATTTTTAGCGGTCATCCTGGCATGCGATATGGCATGGGTATATTGTGGGCAACCCAAGGGGAATTCTTGTATTATCAATTGTAGTCTCGTATTTTTCTTAGTACCACCGTCTCTTCCCGCTTTATAATTATAATTCATAAGATTAAGGGCTTGTTCAGACACAACGGGAACCGCGCGGTCTAATATATGTAGGTATTTATGTCGTTCAGACGTAACCGCCCTGTTCCCACGCGATTCCCGCGTGTCTGAACGAGCACTGAGAACTGACCAATTGAATCGTTGATATCAATGGTTATAGATAGATAATTTCATCTCAAACGATACAAAAATCAATCTTTAAGTTATATATAAATTATATAAACAATATCTCCTTTTCTTCTTTTGTTAGATCCTTGATCTGTATTGACAGGTCAGTCCTGATCTTGTGATGAGGCCGTCCAACTCTCCCTCAATTTCTTTAGTGGTCTCCCCGGCAGTTGGAGCCCCTCTGGAATTCCACACATCACGGTTCTGGGAAGTCTCGTCTGCTCCATTCTCTCGACATGGTCCCTCCAGAAACGATTTTCTGCCTGCTCCATCTTACAATGTCTTGTATGTCGCAGGTTCTACGGATTTCCGCATTGGGTACTCTGTCTCTGAGGGTCTTGCCCGCAATGGATCTTAGAGTCTTCATCTCGGTAGTTCTGAGGAGGTGTTTAGTTCTCACCGTGTCCTCTCTTGCTTCGATACCGTATGTCATGATAGGTCTTATGCATGTTTTATATATTCTGATTTTGCTTTCCACTAGCACACGCTTATCGGTCCATACAGTGTCTCTTAAGCATCCGGAGATAATCGCTGCTTTGTTTGTCTGCTTTTAATAGTATAAAATAATCTCTTCATGTTTATTAAAATTTTGATATTTTGATAACTGGATAAACAAAAATCACCGAATTAGCTGTTGAATACTGACCATCAGTCGCTATTAATAATCGATGTATTACTAAAGATAGTAAAGTACGCACCGAAAATGTTCTAAGTTTTATTAAATTAATACAATTTTAATTTAAGTGTTATGGTGTGAAGTAAACAACGTTGTGTATTTTTAATTTTTCGAAAAGCTTAAAAGTATGTTGCTAGAGCAGGCTGAAGATACTCCTAATATGAATATTGGGCTGAGTTTGAAATAAGTTACGTATTTTATATCCAGTATGAGTGTCTCATTAAAAAAAGTGGCTATAAAAACACTTAATAGTATTAATTTGGTTAAATAAGATGGTAAAAGAAATAACGTACAGAATACTTCGTAATATTATGTCGATGACAACAATAAGATCGTAAACACTGGAAAATAAAATAATCTTTTCGAGAGTTCGAAAGACCAACGTATTGCGTACATAAAGCGGGATCGACAGTTGCGCAGATTTAGTTTGTTTTGACATATATATCTGTGCATATCAGCTGCGAAGTGACGGCCGGGGTAGCTAGTCGTGAGATAATCGGAGCGACAGATATCAAGTGCAATAATCGAACCAAGTACCCAACTGGCGATTTAGATATGTCCGACTACTTACGTGCGATATTTAAATGGAATGTTCTAGCAAGTGATAGATAAAATGTTCATAGACGAGCGATTGATTGCGAAATAGCGGGAATTTAAGAATAATGTATAATAAATTTAATAAATAAATCGCTAATTAATTTTCATTTATCTCCTACAGCCACGACCCGTGAAAATATCGTTTATAACGTAAGAAAAGCCTTTTATACTGTATTTCATTTAATGATTAAAGTTATATAGACTGTATAAAGTAGTAACAGAATAAAATTACGAACCTTTCTTCAAATATCTCAAACCACACACCAACTGACCTCTTTTAGTAGCATTTTTGTATTTAACCTATCAGCTTAAACCATATTGAAGTTCTCCAAAAGCAAATAAAACTCTGCGATAAACAGACGTAGCCCGGGGGCAATTGTTTCCACTTTATACAAACTACATCCCTTATCAAAAGAATGTTTCCAATAGGGTATTCAATATATGGAACTGTTAGGCCATTTTGCTATCTCCGCATAAATCTTTAACTGCCCCATTCAGAATCACCCCTTTACAGATACAAACCCTTAATGTTCAGAATATAACGTTTTTTCTATCGCCTAGCCAGAGCATCGGAAGGGTAGAAAAAATAACGAGAAGGATATCTTGAATAAATACTAGGTGAATTTTTTCTACGATAAGGAAATGTTTTCAAATATTACGGGACAGAAGTGTGTCACTATTTTCAAAAGTCTACTCGTTTCAACTGATTTTTTACTAAAAAAATGTTAGTATATTACCACTTACTGAGATTTTTGGTCTTCGGTTTCGAGACGTACCCGTCTTTTCGTCATGACAACCACTACACTAACATTACACACCACATTTGGAATATTATTAATTAATCTAACCGAGTGACTAACTAACTAAGGCACTTCAGTGAGTGAACACTTTGGGAAGGTGTCAGTGAGTGAATAATACTATGGCTGCGGTGTGTAGTGTTATATACATGCTAGTGTAATGATTGCCCTAACAAAGAGATGGTTACGTCTCGAAACCGGTAGACTAAAAATCTCTGTAAGTGGTTATATACTAACATAACTGACATTTTGTTAAAATGCCTGACCACAAAGTTAATGCTTTAAACATTGAAAATAATGATAATGATTATTTTACTATCCACAGAATTATGTAGATAAAATTTAACACGATTATAAATTTTTCTCCTATTTTTCGATTGAACTTCTCTCGTACGTTACACATTCATCGGAACTTGCGTATAATGTTGACAATCGTCACTTTATTTCTGCACATCTGAAAGGCTGTGTAGTAGACTGGAGAGCATTCGGTTTTACGCAAAGCGTTTTTTTATTCTCTCCTCAGCCTTGATCATGTCAAAAGTAATACAGCGCGCACTCCTCGATATCGAGTATTTAAACATAGTATACAATTTTTTTACTTTAGCCTTTTCTTCCTGCGTACAGCCTGCAAAGGTTATCAGGATTCTCAGAAATGTACACAGCGACATACTTACACATATCGAACATCGAAGAGAGTCCAAATATTAGAGGCAGGTCCTTTTCGCAAATGAATATACCTTTTGATCTACCTCCATACAGTGAATTCCTTACCTGGTGAGCCTCTCTGTTTTTCTTCAGGATATCTTGAAAACGAATAGGCTTTTTAAAAAAAAGAAGGTAAAAATTAACTAAATAACCTTCACTACGTTTCTCTGAAGGGATAGGCAGAGGATTTACAACGCCGCACTCTTCTATCCTGACACACCACTTATATCGTGCATCACATGTATCACAAGGGCAAAAAAATTTGAAAATTCTCATTTTTTAATCCAGTTGAAAGCTCCTAAAACTTCGCCCTGGTGTACAAATATATTATGAAAAAAAAATACATTAAATGAATCAATAAGAAATACAGAAAAAATCTTTGTATTGGAGAAGTATTTGGCTTATACACACCTTTCAGGAAACATTGATACCAATTTCACCACACTAAGCGTCCTTAATTTCAATAAAATTGAGACTTTTATTTGTAGTCTTGTATTATTGTTCTATTTTAAAATAGCTATATAATATCAATTTTATTTTGCAATGAATCGCATAAACTTTGATTAATAATACACACTAGGTTATGCCATTTTTCTTTACATTTTTCTAACTGATTCAATTTTTTTATGTTGCTAAGAGACTGTAGAAATATAAAGAATTACATATATTTCTTTGTACGTTTTACAGTGAACTGGGAAGTACTGGTAGAATCTGGAATGGGAATATATCAGAAATAATAATTCTTAAAAATCGAGAATATAAATATGCCCGCAAGACGAGCAGTGAGTTCAGATTATTTCAACGATTATTAAAAGCCAGAGACAAAAGCGGTGAGCGATGGCGATCGACCGATCGTTATATCCACCAGCGAATTAAATTACGAGAGTATCTACCGGGCGATCCAAGAAGTTTTTGATAGCAATCAGCATGTTAAAAAACATTCCTCAATTGTGACAATTAGTTGAATTACATAATACTGCTCAAGGGAAGTTCATGATCAGTGAGTTTTTATGTTAAATAAAATTTAAATTAATTTGTTGAGTGCTTTATTTGTCAAAGCGAACACGAATTGATGCCTAAATTGGTAGTATCTTTAACGAGACTCGAATCCATGTTTTAAACTGTAATTGATTTGTATTTTCATTTTAGTAAAAAAATAATATTTTTTTTGTTTCTAAAAATATTGTACTTTTCGTTTAAAAATCTATCAATCGACTCGACAAACATAGCACCGTGGTTCGGAAATAGTTTTGAAAGAAAATAGGCATTTCGGATGACCACCAACCCTTGCGTGGGGGGAGGTCAGGGGTCAGAAGAATAAACCCCTAATACGTGAACTCCAAAGTGAATATCCGGTATGTTTATTCAAACGAGGGTCAACTCACCGGTATTCCCGGCATCCAGCTATTGAAACTGGACTGCCTGGATGGAATATTCAGTTTGGAAATAGTTCCAGACAGTGCGCTGGTTGAAATTATTTTTTGGTTTCTTCAGAAATAGTTTCCTTAAATAATATAAAAATATAAAGGTACTTTTTGCACACTAGAGTGTAATTTTTTTATTTTTTTTATTTTTTAACAGACCGTCAACAGGTCATTATTGATCCTAAAACATGATAAACATGAACAAAATATAAATATTTTTTGAACATTTTTTATACCAGTTCCTCAAGATGTGCAGTCATGAGATGCAGCGTCTTCCCACGCTTCTTTTACCACTTATTTTCTCCTAGATGATGAACTGATTTAGACTGTATTTTGATCCTCTCATAATTTGTTCGATATACTCAAGCTTTCTGATTTAATAAAGGCAGGTCAAAAGTGTGGAATTTTTGTAGAAATCACATCCGTTTGTAAACACTTTTCGCCAAATAGATTTAAGGGTAATTTTTATATTTATTTATTTATTAACACCCTACAGGGCTTTTACAAACAAATAGTTAAAGTGTACATTTATATAACGGATAGTTTAAAGAAAAAAAATAGCATATAAAATTGTAATGACATATAGTGAAAATAAAATACTTAAAATAAAAATATTTTAAAATAAATATAAAATAAAGTAAAAAGCAAGTATATAACAAATCAGAAGCTTAAGAAAAACATAATATATAAAAATCAAAAAAATTAAAAGTAATAATATAGAGTGAAAAGTAACAGGAGCATAAGCTTAGAAAGTCATAATATAACTAAAATGTTACATGATAGGTATTTATCACATTCAAACAATAATCAAAACAAATGCAAATCAATTATTTCAAGTCCAATTTGACAAATACTAGTAATCTTTCAATACATCTTTTAAAATATGTTTGAATATTATAAGGTTGTTGACAAAGACGTCAAGTTGCTCGTATTTGTTTGCTAGTCTAGGAAGTGTTTGCAGTGGGGAAGTTAAGACGTAGTTGGTAGCTGCATTTTCCACGGTAAAACCTGCATGACTTCTAGTTACGCGAGATGGAACACGCAAGCAGATGCAAGTAGTTGAGGACAGTTGATAGTACGATAGTAGTAGAGTAATGTTAACGTTTTGGCCTGAGCACAGATTATGTATTGGTAAGTTCTTTTTTTGTTATTTTAGATATTTAATTCCTTAATAATGTACAGTTTCGCTGGTACACTGAACAAGAGCATATGTTGAAAATGTTATGGCCTGAAAAAATGGCACTTGTAATTTTCAAAACGGGGAAACTTTCTGGTACACCTAATACGATCTGACATCCGCATAAGCTCCTGCTTTAAGTATTTTTCGGATGACATGATTTATGAAATAATATGATTATTAAATAAGGAAACGGTTCGACGGAGTCCAGGCGACGGGAGCGGCGGGGTGGGGAGGGGGCTAGAAGAAAAAACTTCCTGGCATTCAGACAAACGCGATTGTAACAAATTACTCATCGGAAAATGAAAGGAACGAAAATTGAATCATTACTCAAAGATAATCTGAATATTTGCCCACCCCCTCCTTAAAACCAATCCACCCTTAACACTTTTCAACCCCACAAAAAATTATTTTCGCAACACATTTTCGAATTTTTTCATCATCACGTTGCATAAGATGTATTGATAATAATTATATAAGTCTCACAGATACGAAGCTATTTATATGTGAAACGTGTTTGGAAGTCTTTTGTACGATGGTCCAAGACTTATAACCTGTATGAGCGAGATTTTGTGATCAGTTTATACAATGCAACGTTCACCAAGTTCATCGTAAGAATATCCACACATTATCAAATATTTGAATGTTATACATATGTTACAAATGGAAACCTTCCGTATAACTGAAGGAACTATGCAAAATACGTATGTAGTCCTTTTTAGACAAATGTGGAACATGCAAGATACATATGTGGTCCTTTTTACTCCCTTTATTTTAACTCGTTGCGGCTGCTTGTCTGCCGAAAAAACTTTGGATCGATTTTTAACCCTTTTCCCGTGATTTAACCGAGCTGAAAGTTTGCAGGCAGAGTCGTGGCGACGATAAAAATGATTTAACAAATTTTCGTTTAATTTTTTTTAGCATAATTTTGGATTTTTCGAAATTTTAACGATTTATATATTAATGTATATTATAGATGTCTCACAGAGACGAAACTGTATTTTTATTATGGGAAAGTAGGTATAGAAGTCTTTTGCGTGTACATAGAGCCTTTGATCCATCGTACGGCTGGCTTAAGTGATCACTTTACACAATGTTACGTTCGTCATTTCCACCCATGATAGAATATACCATGTCTACCAATTTTTGTAAGTTGTATATATTTAAAGATTTGAACAAACTCAAAATATTCTGAATTTATATATTGTTTAATTTTCGAGCCCGATGCGTGGAGTAGGTGCAAAACCTGTTTTAATGAGAAAGGAAGTATAATAAAAATATGTTTTTTATGGGTTAGTTTTTTTAGACAAATGTGGAATATGCAAGATACATATGTAGTCATGTTTAGACAAGTGTGGACTATGCAAGATACATATGTAGTCCTTTTTAGACAAATATGGACTGTTATTATGATAGGAAGAGAAACGCGGATGATAGTCGAACTCGTCACCACAAAAGTGTTCTTTCTTCCTGTTCGATAATTGGTGATTCACTTCATAGATCTTGAATCGGAAGCACTTTGTATACAATTGGTACGATACTTGGCGTAAAGTTACATCGAGATGGTCAGTTAGACAGATAATTAACACAACTATACGATGATAGATTTAAGATTTAGACACTGATTTGATTGGAAGGGGGTCGTATCGTCAAATGCCGCCGTGCGTATGGTGCCTAATGAGAATACCGAGCAGTTAGATTGGGTTATGTTTTATTTTTTCAATAATATATTGCAAACACGGAATGTGTAACGCATAAATATTCTTAACTTTTTATATATTAATCTTAACACTTGTGTAATGATAAAAAGATTAACGAACTAAAACCTTGTGTTGTGAAAATGCTGTATCCTGGAATGGTCTCAAACCATCGACCACCTGATCATTATGACCACCATACAAACAAGCTACTCATATAATTTTTATGCATTAACCAAATGCATATTCGGGTATATTCGGTGAGTGCCTTTTTACCCGTTCTCTTTTGGTTCAGATACGAGTTTTTCGTGGGAGATACTGTCGAGTACTTCCCTCGAATTGATGAAAATACCTGTATAATTACTTGATTTGTTCAAT
Source organism: Agrypnia vestita (assembly GCA_016648135.1). Taxonomy (NCBI): domain Eukaryota; kingdom Metazoa; phylum Arthropoda; class Insecta; order Trichoptera; family Phryganeidae; genus Agrypnia; species Agrypnia vestita. The sequence goes on along the minus strand of JADDOH010025043.1, from coordinate 430,590 downwards.
TTATTTTACATGACGGTGAATGTTTTGCGGTTGCGGCTTGTGTGCATATTCCCCCAGTGAAGCCGAATGGGTTCTTATTTATTGTAGAATTGTCTTGTGATTGAGTTTGGTTTCTTTTGACTACTTATTCTACATTATTATTGTATTGTATTATCAATTAAGATTTTTATATATTAGATAAAAAATATATCACCTTTCTTATTGTCAAATAAATTAGATTACCTGCCACTATGATTTTAAGCGATTATCCCTAACCACACACAAGAATCGTAATTCTTTTTGGTGAGGTATACACGTACAAAAAAAAATGACAGAATTCAGGATGGCTACGTTACCTAGAAATCAGAGACCCTCGAAGCGAATATTTTATCGAGGATTCAACGTGTTATAAAGAGCCCACCCTCAAATCCTCACCCACCCTTTCCCGACCACATCCTGTCATTTCCACTGCCGAAATCGACCAGAAGATTTATTTGCCCCCACCCCGTCAAAAAGAGAACAAAAAACATCCCCCGCCCGCCCCGACCGTATTAAATCATTTATATTTTATATAATGTGTAGCCATTGTTCGACCGCGGCGGCAGACAAAGAAAATCCTCCGGCAAAGAATTGTCCCCCCGCTAACTGATTATTATTTTTCGATTGAATTGTTTTCGCAGAATGCTGGAAGTAATGTTTTTTTACGGGACGGAAAGGGTTATATTTTTAGGCGATTGTAAGTTTAAAGGAATTAATGGTGTTTGAAATGGAATGATAAAAATGTTACGTTTGGCGACGCGTAACGCTATCTTCGCTGGGAAAAATTTCACGGACGAAATTGATTGCACTTTTTAATTACGTATTTTTAGAGTCACTAATATCAATCGTGAGCAATTTAAAATATTTCAGATTTTGCAAAAATCAGGTTAATTCTAGATATTTTTATTAATTTTATTTTTCAGTCTTTTCGAACAGTGAACACTAAAATAACGTTCAAATGGATCATTCGTAACTGAAGAAAATATATCACTAAAGAAAACAGTTCATCATTCAATTTGTGTCACCATTTTATAAATAAAATAATTAAAACCACAATTATATTTTATTGTAAAAACTTAGGTTAAAGGTATTAAGGATGACAACTTACATCTTTAATTGAAAATTATTTATTGAATTGGCGTTAACTTTGTGGAATGATATATTATAATTATATATAAATATATCTTTTGTCTAAGACCACTTAGTGAGTTTATATAATCACCCGTTGATGACAACAACTGTAGTTGTCGAAACTAGTCGTGTAGTTCTAAACTCACAAGTGGTCTTAGACAAGTGATATATTTATATATAATTCTTTGATTGAATGCTATAAAATAACATCAGGAGATATAACGGTACACTAGTAAGACATTCTGAAAAGTCTAGAAATAAAACATCAATGTACGTGTGCGATATCCTCTTAAAAAAAATAAATGTACAGTATTATGTTAGTATTGACAAATTAATTACTGTGGAAGGAGCTTAAAAAAGGGTATGGTAAGAGTGGAGTAATTTACAAAATGTATTTGCTTATTTATATTTGTAAGTTTTCACTAACACTATTCCTGATTAAAAATATTTCTAGGATATCCAAGAGAAAATTCCTACTATTGGTACTCGAAATTTAAAAATCGGCATGTTATTCATAAAAAGGGATTAATTTCTATCAAGTGCAAATTCTGAATAATCGTTACTGTTTAGACATCTCAAAGTCTATTTTAAAAATTTTATACCTACTTATATTTGTAACTACTCCCTTACTTAAACCCCCTCTCACCATCATCATCACTCTTGGCTCTATAACCCTTGATGGGTCTTGGCCTCCTTAAGGGTCTTCCTCCACTCATCTCGGTTCAGAATATCCAAGGCAGATATATATATATATATATCTTTGAGAACGTTGTCGTACCATTTTAATTTTGGACTTCCTAAGCTTCTTCGCCCTTATCGGTCTTGAGTTCAGCAGGGAATTTGTTGCTTGAAGTTCGGCCATTCTCTTAACATGACCCAGCCATCGAAAATTTTGTGACGTTTGGCTTCTTAAACAAAGTATAGAGCTCATTATTGTAATTAATCTGTCTATACTTGAAAATTAATTTTAGTACGTGTCTTGTCCTGAAGAAGGAGTATCTCTCGCAAAATATGTTGAAAATTACGCAATAAAATTTAATTGTGGTTAAAGCAAAGTGTTAATTATTTTATTTTATTAAATAAAAACAGATTGAGTAGCGCAGCCTACAAACATATTGGTTTTTAAAAATGATACAATATAATAAGATACATTTTTATTTTATATTTCCTTAATTTTTTCTTTGGTTTTTGACAATCAACTAGCCCTAGAACACATTACTGAGTATCCGTGGAAAGTTGTTTATTGTATAGAAAAAGTGTATTATAAATTCTAAGAAATATATATATTTATCTGCATGCCCATGTTCATAAATATATACATATGTAAAGGATGTAAGAGAGCTAGTCCACAGTACTGTAGAAGAAAACTCCTGCCTAAATAGTTAGATATAGAAATGAGCGACATAAAAATTGATTTTTTTAATTTTTCAATATATTAGAGAATTCGCAAATTGACATGCTCTAAGAATGCCAGAGGAACGATTACCAAGAAATATTTCTCCTTGGCATCCCTACATGGCCTATTTCTTTATATGTTAAATCTTTGTTTTATTTAATAATTTTGTGATGAAAGCTCGGTGTTATTTTACATTTTCCAGAGATGTATTTGTACAAAAGAAAATTTCTGAAATATCGCAAAATCCGTTGAAAAACAGTCGCACACATTCGGTCGCGAACCGTTTCCGAGTAACGAATAAAAAGATGTGAAAACAAAATATACAAAAAACGCATATTCTAAACGTACCCCTAACTAATGAGCTACCCCGAGGCGAGGCAGGCAATCGCAAAGGGAGAAATCAGGTGAGACTGTTAATCTACCACCAGCGCACCACCGCCAACCCACCAAACTGATCCCGTCTTCGGCTAAACCCCATCCACGTTTTCTTTCCCGCCCTCTTGAAAAGCCGCGGTGACGACACGAGGCTTTCTCATCCCTTACCTGAAGATTACTGCAGCGAGACGGTGTACAGAATGCTGACAACAATACAGCGGCGTCACGCAAAACAAGATCAGTCATGCATAACCGCAAACTCTCGAATATTACGCACGCAACGCAGAGTCAGTCACGCGTGATCGCATTCTCTCTCTCGAAGGATCTATGACATTACATGACGCATTAAAATACTATACCGGAAAAATCTACAATAATCTACAGGACTCTCGTTATTTTTAGAAGAAATCTAACTAAAAAAATTATCTATAAAAGGTGTCAAGCAACACCAGGTCATTCAGTTCATTTCGCAACGATAAGTTTACGATATCTCAACGTTAGAATCAGTGTGACTAGTGATTTGTGACTGTGATATTATAAGAAGCGATACTATCAATTGACCGAGCACAGTGGGACTAGCAGTGAAACCAGCGAAAGTGGATAAAAGGATACCGGGGCGAGAAGTTTCTGCAAACGAATATTGAACGGAGTTTACTAGAATGTGTTAATTAGTAAAAATTAAGAAAAATTACAATAATAAGTGTGTGAAATATTCTGGAGACATTCAGTGACTATAAAATTTAGAAAAGTACTACAATTTAACTTAAATTGTTCAGTGACTTTCCTTTGGTAATAAATTAAACTTAATTATTTTTCAGTGTTTTCATTTGTTTCCCAAAGCCACTTCCCATGATAATACTTTCAATCCATTTTTAGCAATACAACATTCTTAAATCTTTTATCTTCTCAATAAACTAGAAACTATAAGGATAGTGACGGACTTTCTCTTTTTACACAAATCAATAAACGTAACTATCGAGTGTCTTCAACCATAAGAACGTATCTGCTTGCGTGTTCCGTCTCGCGTAACTAAAAGTCATGCAGGTTTTGCCTTGGAAACTGCAGCTACCAACTACGTTTTTTATTTCCCACTGCAAAGGGTTCCTAGACTAGCGAACAAATACGATCAACTGAACGTATTTGCCACCAACTTAATAATATTTAAACATATTTTAAAAGGTGTATTGAAAAACTACTAGTATTCGTCAAATTGTAATGGTCACCAATATCTAGTATGTAGAATCTGACTCAACCCGCAGAATCTTCTAGTATTCATCAATATATAGGAATGTTCACGTGTTCATTGCATGAAAGAGATTTTATGTGATATATCTAATTCTCACTGGAGAGAAGCTACGGAAAACATGTTAAATGATACAATAACACAAAAAAAAAACACAGGCAAAGTCTGGCTCACAGCGGAAGAATTACTATAGGTGGCGGTTGTAAAAATACAACTCACATACGAAACAAGGTGTTCAAGTTAAACATAGGTATATAAAACTTCCAAAAAATTTATAGATATTGTGTTTTTGTGTAATTGTGTAAAGTGATCACTTAAGCTAGCCGTACGATAGGTTGTAAGCCTTATGAACACCCAAAAAAAATCCGTACCTACTTTAATTAAGATAAATTAGAAGTCTCATAAAGACGAAGCTATTTATATGAAAATGTATAAGTCTTTCTGTACAATGACCCAGGTTGTATCTGTATGAGCTGGCTTAACTTATACAATGTGAACTTCACCAATACTATCGTAAAAACATCCACTTTTTCGAATATCGATTTTTTAAAATTTCTAATACGTTCCAAATAGGAATCATCCGTATATTCCAAGAGGCTATGTTAGGGACATCTGTACTTTCTTTTTGAAACAGTCTACATAGATTTCGTAGCTAGAAATTTGAGAAATCTATAATATATATCTTGATTAAAGAATTAACGTTCGTCAGTTCATGCCTATCAATTTTGATGGTCAGTGGTGGGTCCCTACAAGAGGCCTCCAAATATTCGTGATTTCAACTATTCGAATATCGAAGAGTTAATGATAATATATTGGAATATTCGAATATATTCGTAAATTTTTTAAGAAAGGAATATATTATTTTGGATGATAAATACATTCTATATATTTAAAAAAGAAACACATTAATTGTAGTATGTTATAAAAAAACAACAAAAAATAGATTGAAAAATTTTGTTGAATTAAGAAATACAATTTAAAGAAAAACACAAAAAAATATCTCGATAACTGAAAATATTTTAGATATGTCTTTATTACCTACTTCAAATCTCATACCCCACTTGCAAGTTTTTTGAAAACTATTTTGTATATAACTTCTTGTTTGTCGGCTCAAATATTTATGAAAGCTTAATACTAAAGAATAATAGAAAACTGATAAAACAAAGTGTTTTAAACGTAAATCATGCTTGTATTTATTGTAATAAAACTATAAATACAAGCATGACTTTAAAAAAAGGCAAATGCAAAAGACGCCCGACTTCATTATATGGCTCGTAGCGGTATACCTGAAATGATTTTCGTCGCTTGCAAATGATTTTCAGGGTTCGTAAACCTTTGTTTCGTTTGAAAAAATATTAAAAATCTTATAATAAAAATATGAGCGAATACTTTACGAATACTTTTTAAAGTATTCGAATAGCGAATACTTAATAACAGGCAAATATATTCGAGGTTCGAATATTCGAATATTCGGATTGGAGGCTCTAGTCCCTACCAACATGGCGATTTTTTACTTTCTTCATTACGGGTTCGAGAGAGCGAAAATCAGTTCCCTCCACCCGCGGCACCTGTACGGAAGGGCGGGGGTTGTAAAGCGGGGGATGGATAAAAAAACACAGGCATGTGAAGGAGGAGGTGATTCTGTGGAAAATTAAAATCGCCCGCGGCAGGTTTAGTAATATTTTTTCTCATTATAAGAATGGCGAATCACTGTAGCCGCTTGTTCGGGGGTAGGAAGAGATATCATCCCCGTACCTGGAAATGTGTGCGCTGTCACCTGTGCCGGGACACACACTACTGAAATCGAGGACTTTTTCACAATTTTGATTAAATTTAAAATATATTACATGAAAAATATTTTTTTTACAAAACACACTTATATTTAAATATTTAAAAAGTAAAAAAAAAATTCGGCCGAAAAATTTTAACCACACTCTTCAACCAAAAGGTGGGCGTTCAAAATATTGTAGATTAAAAAATTATGTTGTCTGTGTAGGGAAAGCGCCCGTGCTTTAATTTGGAGAGAGAGGAAAAAATTTTTGTCCGAAAGTTTATTATTTACTTTTTAGTATATTGAAATATAAGTATAATTTTAAAAAAAATTTTCATCCAATATAATTTTCTCTTTTTTTGTTTTAATATTACCCAGCGTACAAAATAACTTCGGTAGGAAAATAGCGCCATCTTTTATTTAAAAAAAAATTTGAGATGACTCATTATACAGGGTTATTTAGAAAATATTAAAAACCTAGCAGGACTATATTCCTGCCTTGATTGTGAAGCGTAAATGTTCAAGCAGCCATGACCTAATATCAATAGTTTTGGAGTTATGCAATATCAAAGTTTGCATTTTTTTCCAATATTTCTGAGGTTTTTTTTTACAAAACGTTGAACTATCATTACAGTAACTTATATCGATTACGAAAATTTCAATTGGAATTTTTTCTAATTGGAATTCGAAGGTTTTTATTATTTTATTCGATTTGTTTTAAAGGGAATGAATTTTTAACATTGGATATAAGTTGCTGTAATGACAGTTCAACGTTTTACAAAAAATATGTCAAAAATATTGAGAAAAAAATACAAAATTTGATGTCGCATATCTCCATATATATTGATATTTGGTTATGATAGCTTTAACATTTTTGACTCATAATCAAGGCAGAAATGTTTTCCAAATAACCCTGTATATTTTATTATTATACCTACATATTAACCATAAATTTTATTTAATTTCTTTAAGGCATTGAAAATAATAAACAAAACGTAATTGTTTCAATTGTTTAACAAATGTAAAGATTATCTCTATTATATTGGAGACATTCTCGCCAAAAATTGATTTAAAAATGACAAAAATAAATCTTAATTTTAGCATCCTTAGTTGTTCTCCAAGCCATCGAAGTATATATGACAGAACTTATAATGATATTAAAACAAAAATGCCCTTAATAACCTCTTCCAGTATATCTCCATAATACCGTTATGATATTTTTATCATCGCCCATTTAAGGCTTCGCATTTGCAATGCTGAGCCGAACTAGTAGCCTTGGGCGCGGGGCGCACAATGTTTGCTTATTACTCCCCTAATTTGAGTTTTTTTTAACCCGCAACCCCTAACAGAAGTACCCGAATCGTTAAAACATTTCCGAGGAAATAAAGAATCCAGCTTTATCTTGTGAGAATCTTCAATTTGAATGCTCAAATAAAATTATTTTTATGGACTTTTTATAAATATAATTAAAGACTATCTCTACCAAGTTAAGTCCTACAGCTAAGCATGATTTTTCCAAAAGATAATAACTGATTTAAAAAAATTGTTTAGTAAAGAATCACCCCACTCGTAAATATACTTGATGATTCGTTTTACTAAGGCGATGAAAACCTTTTCCCAAACACTAGAAAAATGTAAGAGGTTCGATTACCCAGTTTTAGGATATAAATAGCGCGGATAGTGTCGTGTTTGATAGTTTGTTACCATGCGAAATCGGCCGCGAGCCGCCAGACAACGCCCAGTGTGGCCAGCCAGCCAGTAAAAAAATCGAAGCGATTAATAAAGAGAATAATCGAGCAAAGTACCTTATTGGCAAAATAAATACTCAGCCATAATCAAATGTTTATTTACGATATAGTGGAATTAAAAGAATAGCGTTAAGTTTAATTCGTTTTAATTTACTTTATACATTGAATAGTAAAATAACCATTTAATTAATAAATCACTAACATATTCCCAGTATTTTAATTTATTCTTCCCTAGTCACGATACCTACGTGAAAATATTTTAGTGCCTTCACAATCTTCTGTGTAGAGTTTTTTAGGCTGTTCTGCCATATGCATTCAACCTCTGGCAATTAATTTTATGGTTTTGAATACCCCAGCATGCGTCTGTCATGTTAAGCTATTTTTCTCAATATTTGTACTTGTTTGTATTGTAGTCCTCTTTCCATTTAAGAAAAACGATCGAATTAGTATGTGTAAGCCGTGCGTACGACGTACAATGTTTCGTTGTGTTATAATATATCCCACTGCTAGAACATTCAAAGAGTTGAGATGCGATAGTACTGTGTTGTCACGCGGTTGAAAACACTCGAAATTAATTAGTGAATAATTAATTATTAAATGGAGAGCGCCACTTAACACGAATTAAACTTAAGACTTTCTTTAAATTTCACTATTTCGCAATAAATCACTCGTATATGTACACTTTGTTATCTTGGGTACAATTTATTTATCACTTTGAAGAATATTCCGTTCAAACTATCACAAATTATTAAATTTGCCTGTTAAGTACTGCGCCCGATTATTTCGCTCGATATCTGTCGCTTCGCAATTTTACGACTGGGCACACCTGGCCGTCGTCTCGCGCGAATTTTGCACTGAACGATCTATCAAAACAAACTCTCGCTCCGCGGTGGAGTCCCGGTATTTAGACCCAAACGCTAATTTTTTGAGCATCCTAGATTATTCAAGTGTTAAGGAGAAGGTTCCCGTTGCTTCTAGGCTATTCCAGGCATTTGTAAATAGATAACTGTAGAGCATTCTTGATCTTTCTATAGTGTTGTTCTAATTGGCATATAATCTGGATTTAAACAGTGCTTTAATTCTTTTTAGCATCTCGTTAATCATATATATTCATCAATATGCAAGCAAACTGAGAGAGAGATATCCTAAAGACACCAAGCAGCTGTGTAGGATAGATGATATTTGACGTTTGATGGTATCAGGAATCACGTGATGTGCGCCGCAGCGTCTACACCGCGCCGTAGGAGCGAAAATAATAATTACGATTTAAATTTTTCAAAACGGCGTATGAACGAAGCGTCGTAGAGCGAGGCGTCTGCAAATAGTTTGTTTTCGTTGTCATTAGGACAGTCTTGAAAATAAGACAATCTTTTATTGATTCCCCTTAGCAGAAGCAGAAAGACCCTCGAAAAGGTATTTGGTTGGTCACCATTAACCGATCTTGTCAATTAACAATAACAGTAAGGAAACCAACACTGAGATGGCCATACGGGGAGACCGAGGTACGATCGCACAGAAATTATCTTCGAGCGCAAGCATCGCATAGGCTCACTCGCAGCCGATAAAAGTAAGTGAAATGTGCCTAACTACCAACCCACGGGTGGCTTTGATTGTTAGGGGTTGTAAACACGCATAACCGACAGGGGTCGAAAATCTGGTCACTTTCTTACATCAGTCTTCAAAGTATTAGAAAATATAACATCACAATTATTCAAGATGCAATTCAAATTACTTTCACATTAAATTCATTAAAAATGAAAATTATAGGCAATGAATATTATTGTTAGGTTTATAAAGTTTATACGTAAAACACATATATGCTCTATTTTATACTTTAAGTTGAAACATAGTTGGATAGAAGGCGCGTGCGCATTTCTATCAACGACAGTCCATCAACGGATAATTAATCTTTGGCAGTAAAGGAATACGCTTGCTTTTCTTTGTATCCTAAAATGCTACTCTCAATTCCTCAAAATAGATTTTTCTTTCTAAAATTACGTGGCACTAATTATTATTATTAATTTTAAAATAATTCTATTTTATGGTTTTATTTATTAAAACAAAAGTCTTTCCAGTTCACGACTATACTGTATTGTAAAAATTTGTTACATTTCCCAAACTTGTGTATCATAGCATCTTTGCAAAGAATACGATCTGAGAAATCAAACAACATGTGAAAAAGGCATTTTCAAAATATCTTAAGCTCTAAAACTATTTTTTTAGAGCTTAAGATATTTAACAAGACTATCTTTTTGTAATTTTCTGTTAAGTGTATAATTATGTAAAAATATCAATCAATGCATAAAATTCTGACACAAAAAATCAGCAGAATACACTAAGCTTATTTGTATTGTACTAAATATGTGAAAGTTATCAGTATCGATTGTCGATAAATTGAATATTAATTTAGATCGTTTATTACTATTAAAAATATAAAATATACCAAAATTAAAAATTAACGACGTGAATAAATGTTAAATTAGAAAAGATTTTTGGAGGCGTTTGGTATTGATTCCGATAAGGGTAGAAGTAAAAATAAAGAGTAGGTTTATATGTAAAAATGTTATGAAATCTCATATCGCTCTTTCTTATGGGCTTTTCATGACAAATAGTCATACTTTCGCCAGATATCAAACTTTTCATTACAAATTAGATATGTAAAGTTGTTGTTTTGTTTTGTCTACATATTAATGTTCTGCAATACTCATAGCTTTTCAATGAAATACAACTGGAAATAGGCAATATGTTTTGAAATAAAAATCACAAAAATGTTTTTTTTATAATTTAAACATTCGGAATATGTCACGTCAATTTTGTTAAATAAATAATATGAAACACACTTATCTGTTTATTATTAATATATTTAATATTTAAAGCATTAACCTTTTGGTTATACATTATAACAGTGTTTGTTAAATTAGTAAAAACCACTAACATCAAAACTAGACTTAAGTTAAAAATGTCCTTAGATTTTCACGGCCGTTCAGAATCTTCTGTGTATAGTTTTCTGGGATATTCTGCCGTCCATATCACATCAGCACTGATGATGGACCCTGCAATGGGATCCGTTGGCGAGAGAGGTCACATATACACGGCAAAATATCCCAGAAAACTATACACAGAATAGACTTAAGTTCTACCGGTTTCGAGACGTACCCATCTCTTCATTAGTACCAATACTACATTACTATGTTCACAACGCTAAACACCACAACCATAGTATTGTTAAACTTTCACCAATATTTATCACATGCGTGTTAATTAACAGGTAGCAGTAATAGTAAGATTAACACGCATGTGATAAATATTGGTGAAAGTTTAATAATACTACGGTTGTGGTGTATAGTATATTGTCGGCCCTGACAAAGAGATGAGTACGTCTCGAAACCGGTAGACTTTAAATCTGGTAATGTTTTTTACTAATTTAACTAACACTCTGTTACAAATCTATTTGATTAATAACATAAAAAGAATCAAACATGATACTAATAATTATTGTTAATTGGAAAAGATTCCCATCATCTGACAAATTCCCTTAATGTCTTACCTCACAGAATACAATTCTAACCAATAGCCCTTCCCCCTCGAGGGCTGCTCCCCCCGACCCCAGAGTGTAGCGGGGCGATAGCCAGTAACTATTCGTACTGTTGATTGCTGATTGACCTAATGTTACAACCATCCCCGACTTCCCCTTTTTCGGTCAGTAGTAAAATCGGACAGGAGGCGATGCCAACAGAAAGCGAAATAAATGAAATATTTAATTAACAACAAAAAAAAGATTTTTAAATGCAATTATTTTGTATCAAGTTATAAGTATGATTAACCTTTGTCGAACTATGAGCTATATAATAAGCATGCACTTTTTGACCTTGCAAAGGCGTGAAAAATGACTTGCCTACGTACGCCTTATCAAATACCTGAATATGATTTATGTCGCATACAAGGCGCACAAAACTAGCCAGTAAAGGTGGTATATATAAATATTTTATTCATGATGTTAGATTAATATATATAAATTAAATAAAATTTACCTTGTAACCTCTACCTGAGTCTAATCATATTTTATATTTAACTATAATTTATATATATGTATAAACAAGAGAAACAATATCTCTCATTGAGTGTTGAAGTTGATTCTGTTCAAATATAAATAATTTAGTTCAAATACAATTAAGTAGTGAAAAAAATATAAAATTTTATTAAACTCAGGTAGAGCTAACAAAGTTAATATTATTTAAAAGGAGCGTGCGGTGAGAACAAGAAGCATTACTTTTTCCTAAGCATATAATATTTTGAAAAGAAGCCGAAATAAGTGATATATTATCTCGTAATATTGTAATTACGAGATATATCCCTTATTATTAAAAACTAACATGTTAAACTAATTAATATAGAAATTAACATATTTCATAAAATTCTGCCATATAAATATTTTTTCTTACAAATATATATTTGAATAAAAGTCAGGCTTAAAAAGAAAAAAATTAACAATATTGATTTTAAGGCGTATTCTAGTAGACATGTTATAATTCGAAAGAATATCATATAAATGTTAATAAGGAATATTGCTTAAAAGACTCCACTTTGAAAAATAAAATATAGAGGTATCATTATCAGTTACCCAATCTATGTATACTAACTAACTTGTTAAAGAGAAAAAAATAATAACAGATGTCTCTAGCAGAGATTAGTGCAATGTTTTTGATTCGAACTATATATAGAACTTTCAAAAATTTGATAATGATAATTACGATGGAATTGATGAACGTTGCATTGTGTAGAGTGATCACTTAAGCCAGGTCCTACAGGTTGTAAGTCCTGAGCCATCGTATAAGAGAATTCTATCAACTCTTGTCATATGTAAATAGGTTCATCCCTGTGAGACTTTTATAATTTATACTTAATTAATTGAAAATTTTATTATTTATTCATCCTAAAAACGTTACTCACAGTGTTGTATGCTTTAATTTTTATGGTCGTAGTTTTGTGTTTACCCATAATTTTTAATTTGAAAAAACTATCAAAATACTATCAAATACCGATTTGATTTAAATCAACGATCATTCAAAGTTTATTAGGTTTTTTAATTACTTCCTTTTTATTACTCCCTTTATTTTAACTCGTGGCGTCTGATTGATTGATTGGTTGTGGAAAAAACTTTGGATCGATTTTTAATCCTTATCCCGTAATCCAATCGAGCTAAAACTTTGCAAGCAGACTCGTGGCGAAGAACAAAGAGATCTATCAAATTTTAATTAATAATTATAGTATAATTTTGGATTTTTCTAATTTTTAATGGTTTTTTCATACAACTCAATAAGTTGTATGGAGACACGGAACCTGATTATAGTATAATTTTGGATTTTTGAAATTTTTTATTACTTCCTTTCGTAGCGTCGCCCGACCGAAGCCCAACGCGTAGGTTAAGCGCCAAACCAGTTTCCACTAGTAAATGAGAAAGGGAGTATAATAAAAACTTTTTATGGGTTTTTTGGTGTTCTTTTATGCGTTATCCGTTAAAAAACGTTGGTTATCATGTTGGCTATAAGAACTTTATTTACTGCGGCCGGGAACAGCTCCACAGTAGACTGGCCAGACCACTGTGTCAGGTTTTTCGGCCATGATGTCCTCCTTCTTCCAGGGCGCCGATTTCCGACAATCTTTCCCTGTATTATAAGCTGCAAGGTCTCGTACTTCTCTGGATGTCTCATCACATGTCCGAGATATTCAAGTTTTCGGAATTTTTTTGTTTTGACAGAGTGCTACCACTACCAGATTTTTGGTCTACCGGTTTTGAAACGTACCCGTCTCTTCGTCAGGACCAAAACTACATTACTATGTTCACAACACTATACACTACAACCATAGTACTGTCAAAATTTCACCAATATTTATCATATGCGAGATAATCTTAGCGAAGACTACCATGCTCTAACTTGCCTACTAGTGTAGAAATATAGGTATATAGTGTAGAAATATAGGTATATAGGTCTTGACGAAGAGACGGGTACGTCTCAAAACCGGTTGACCTAAAATCTGGTAGTGATTTATACTTATTTAACTAACACTCTGTTATAATGTCTAATCACAAAGTTAATTATTTAAATATTAATAATTTTATTTTTTAGTTTTATTTATTTATTCCGAACCATAACATTTTCATTCGTAACTCTGTTCATCCAGCTTATTTTGAGTATTCTTCTTCTTCTGTAGATCCATATCTTGATGTCTACAGTCGTCTTATCAATTCTTCGGTAACCTTCTATGCTTCCATCCTATAAAATAATTTCGAGAAAACATAGCATTTGACCATTCGTATTCGTAATCCAAGGTTGCACAAACTCATTCAATGTAGCACTTGACTATAGCACAGCTGGTCTACACATAAATCTTCACATCTACTTAAATCGTTTTGCTTTATTTATGATATTTCTCTTAGGCATAACAACCGCAACACTCACTCATCCTTGAATTTGCGATGCTCATATTACTCAATATCAATAATAGTTACAAATTTTATTTTATTTGCTTGTTCACCATTCGCACTATACGCCCTAAACCGCTTTGCAGGACATGTACCAATTCTAACATGATCGCATTGCATTGATATATTAAATATTATGCACGATGCTACAGCAGGCTGAAGACACTTGGGATATTGGGCCGAATCGAAAACTTGGATCAATAATTTTTTTTAGTTTATTTACTAAAGTTGATGGACACAAATCTAATTGGAGCACTATTCTTAATTCACACAATTTCGCACTTGTCTACGGACCATTTTATTTTCAGAATATTGTGAGAACGTCTGTGGTCGTACTGGATGGTAGGTACTGTTGGTAATTTGTTGTTGCTGGTTTTTCGCAGGCCACAGTGAATCGCTTCTCTTCGTTTGTTTTCTGTGGAATCACAGAAACGTCACAACATACTTTTTGTCTTGTTTTGTAATACATAACAATATATATATGGGCGAACGTTTATCGGGATGTATGAAAGAGACAGAGAGCATTAGAGAGTGAATGAGTATAAATAAGGACGCGCCATCTTGGCACGCTCTCCGAATTCAACCAGAGGTTAACTAGTTAAGCTACTTAAAAACCTTATTAATATTGTCATCTTACAAGAGTTGTATTGTTACAAGTTAATAAATTATGTTCAAGTGGAAGATCAAGTTTATCTGTATCCCCTACTCTTACAAGGTCCTCTTCCTAAGTTAAAGGACTAGAATATCACATACATATTTTCGGATTTACAGTCGCGAATCTAGTACTTTATTCTAGACCTTTCGAGTGATTTCTAATTTATGATAGAATGTCAAGAGTGCCAAGAAATCCTCTTCCTTACGTTTCTTTAATCTTTTGTCTTATTCAAAATAAAATAAAATAAAATGCATCTGCCAACCCTCTTGCCCTGACTGTCCATTTTCTTTCCGGGAAATATCTCAAAGATCGGTTCTCTGGAGGTTCCGTTTAATGTCCGCAAGGCTTTTACCCACTGCCATTGGCTGCCACATAAACATTTACTTCAGGATATGCCGATACAGCCTCCGCTCCCGGGATTGTTTCCTCGCGATAAAAATTAACTGACAAAGATACAGCCCTATAAATTTCCAATTGCACAAGGGATGACCGCCGATTAATTGATTCACCTACCCTTACAGCGTTTCCCGACTTGGTTGACGTTTTGTAGGATGTTGAACGGGTGGTGTGTTTGTATAAGGGGCTTTTCTTTTATTCCTTGTCCGAATTCTGTTACAGAGCTATTAATACCAGCATATAATACAATCTAATCGAACATAGACTGGTTGAGAATTTTCTGTCTCTGTATGATGAAATTGAAAATCTCATTTATAAAGTAGAAAAAGATAATCTGGCAAAATTTTACATCCTTGTAAATATTTTCAGAACTGCTTCTTTGTGTGACGTATTTTATTAGTTTTATTTTAAGTTAACTTTACATTACATAACATTTTTAATAAAAAAAATACAAATATCACGCCACAATTTTTCAAATTTATTATGGTTTCAAAGACATCTGATGTAATTAGACTCGTGTACAAAATAACTTTCACACTATAAAAACAAAAATACGTGTTCTTAAATTTTGGAGCATTAATCTATTTGGTATTGCATAAAAATTTATAAATATTTGATTTTATATACTAGCAGATTAGCCAGAACAAAATCGAATTGCTAAATAAACGATATAACCACCATAACAGAATGTTAGTAAACTTAATAAAAACCACTACCAGATTTACGGTCTACCGGTTTCGAGACGTACCCGTCTCTTCGTCAGGACCAACACTACACTACTACATTCACAATACTATACACCCCAACCATAGTATTGTCAAACTATCACCACTATTGTTCACATGTGTGTTAATCTTGTCAGAGACAAGCATGCACTAATTATGAACCATTGAACTACTGAACAATTCAGGAATCTAACGAGAGAGAGTGAGAGGGGGCGGGGTCTAAATTGGGTGTTACCACATCTCTTGTGAACGCTGCATTAAACAAAGGGCTATATGGAAAATTAATTTGGTTATTAATGAGAGGTATTCCATTATTCAACGCCTTCCTAATGTAAAAAATTTCTAAATTATTCAAATTTAAACCTTTATTATTAGTATTTAATATTTTCACCCCTATTTTTGGGTCAAATTTATGATTATTTTCTATGAGGTGGTTGGAAAATTCGGAAAAATTGTTGTTATTAAGACACCTCATATGTTCTTTGTCTAACCACAAAGTTAATGTTTTAATATTAATAATATTATAGATATAACCACCTTTGAATCCGTGAAAAATATATATTTCGGTTCATACCTTTTAAATTTAAAAATAAATTTGTCTATGATGTCCATGTGCGTCTTTCTAATTTGGATCTAGATCTTAATCTATTGACTAATTTATATATAATTGAATTAAGCTTAACCTAGTTTTCAACGAACCTACTAACTTAAATTGCATTATTAGAGAAATCATTTAACCCTTATATGACCGAAATTCTTATAGATATATCTTCAATGAATATTTAACAATTACAAATTGGACGTTTTTGAGTCAACATTGAAAAATATGTACTGAAAAATGAAATTACAGGCTTGTGATCAGTACGACAAAGCGCCTCTTTGGCTGCTTTGCCTGTGGCCCAAGTTCGAATCCCGAGCGTGGCAGCCTCTTTTTTAAAAAAAATCTTTCTATTAAGCTTTAAGTTTGCTAATGTATATAATATAGATAATTTTTACAAGCACAGTTATTCTAAACAACGTAATTGGCAATACAGCAACTTATAAAAAGATTATACTATGATGTGCGTTTTTTCGAACTGATAAATAAATTTGGCAGTTTGACTCTGAAGACGCACGCCAAAGAAGATCTCACTTAAAATATGAAGATGCTGGGTTTTTTGGGCATATATTTTTTTTAAATACGGAATGATAATTTCTTTCGGTTGTATCAGTGTTAAATACTTTAATCCATATCTCCGTCAATAAATCGTTAAGGGGTGGTGGAGGGGACGGGTAGGCAGTTAAGTGAATGCAAGGTGAAAGAAAGCCACCCCGGGTCAAGTCGCGCAAAGGATAAGCATCAACTTTATGCGGTGGGGGTTGAGAAATCGATATCCGACCGGAAACCGATACTTCAGCGTCACGTGATTTCTTCCCGCGATTTCTGTAATAAAAATTAGCGCCCCCTGTGTGCCACCACTGCGCTCCTGAACCTCCATAAATTATGGTTGTTTATGTAAGGCAAAATATTTTATTACTGTTAATTGCATTCGAATTAAAATAATCGATCGCGAAACAATCCGATAAATTTTATGGTAAAGATTTTTTATATGGTACCTATATCATAGGTAGTTATTCTGAGAGCATCTAACCAAAAATACATGGAATGGAAAAATGGCTTTTAAAAATTTGAATCTACAATAATCTAATTTTTCAAAATTTAATTCCTTGTTGTATATGTTATTGCATAGGGCTTATTATAGGGTTTTATTTTGATTTTAATATTTTTTTAAATGTAATTTCATGAAAAAAACTTTAATTTACGAAGAAATTACGGGTTTCGCAGATTGATTGAATTCTTTCTACATAATATCTAAATGCACAAAAAACGGCATTAATTTCGTTCTATGTGGGTCACCAGCAAGTTAATCTTATCATAGCACAAGCGTTTAGCTTATTTTGAAAATAGTTCTTACTATTTTCAAAATTCTTATATTGATTCGACATTCTGTGTTCGCATATTTATATTTAGATTTTTATATTTATTTATTGAAAGGGTTTGAAATAACCTTTTGCAATACAGTATAGTTACATTAACATGTTTACTCCGTACAGTTGTAGTCTAACTCCTAAATATCATAATGATATTTAGGAGTTAGACAATATTTAGAATAAAGAGTTAATAATAAGATTTTAAGAGTATATGTAGGAAATAAATAAACATATTATTTAAGAAATTTTGACACAATTTATGCGAGATTTCTTAACTTAACTCTTCGGTTATATTTTTGAAGAGGTAAGTTAAAGCAATTTTGTAACAAATTGTAGATTTAACATTAAAAATGTCTACATTTCTATTTTATTTTTAAAAAATAACAAAAATGATATATTTGTTTAAATAATATAAATAGATATGAAACAATATACCGTTGTTAAATTCCCAAATAAATATCTTCGTATATTTGAGACATCTATAATATATTATCATTTTTTAATTTTTTTTTTATAACTTAAGTTATTGTTAATATATTAATTACCACATAACATATTAATTCTGTGGAAACTTGCAAGATGGTCTGTTATTATTTAAAATTCATGTGTAATCTGATCTTAATTTGTACTGTTAGTTCCCGTAAATAAATAAATAAATATATCTTCATTAAAGACTACCTCTGGAGACAAAATACAATCATTGTATTACGGTGTGAGGCGCGTTCCGTTACCCGCAATGAAAATTTTTATTACATTTTTATTTATCAGAATTTTTTTTTTGAGATATTCAAAGCGTTTTTTTTTTCGGAAAAATAAAAAAAATAATTTAGTTACTACTTGTCATACTTAGTCGTATATGGAATAAAAACGTAGATTATATTTTATTTTGTTTTATTTAGTTAATCACAAACACAGGTGTGATATGTACATAAATTTTGTGCATGTCACCTTAAAAATATCATATTGTATTCATCATCATCATCATCTTCAGCCCCTTATCTTATTCGGGTCGAGAACTCACTGGACAAGGGGAAAAATTGATGATTATTATGATGAACACAATATGATATTATTAAGATGACACGCGTAACATTTATGGGCATGTCATATTACATTAAGGTAATTATTAAATTATAATATATATAGTGATGATATATAGTATATATATTATATATATAATATATATATATATATATTTATATAAACATATATGGGTAGTATAGTATATTTGATAAATATATATATATATATATATATAATGATATAAACATATATGTATCTGAGGCCCTTGGCTGTCACATCGAATAACTATTGCGGAGTTTGGTGGGGGTGGGCTGGTTCGTGGGTGGGAGTGGGTGACGAAAATGTGCTTTCTAACACATTGTTTTGTTATGGGAAGGCTGCAAATGCTTCAAATTGTTTCAAAATAGGTAGGTGCGCCGATTGTTTCGGTGAATCTAAAAGGTTCCAGAAAAACCTGCTCTAGAACGTTCTGGAAGAAGAAGGTTCTAGAACATTCCCGAAAGCTTTATAGGGTTCTAAACTGAGTGGCGGAATGAGTCGGTGAGTCTAGAAGGTTCCTGTACATTCGATAAATTTCTTGAAAATTCTGGAAGGAGAATGTTCTAGAAGCTTCGCGAAAGTTCTACGACGATCCAAACAGTGTACTAAAAATCTACACGTGCGAAGCCGCGCGGGCACAGCTAGTTATATTACAAAAGGTTTAATCACACAAGGAAGTTGTTTTATCTGTTGCATCAATAATCATATTGTGAATTGCAATAAAATATTATTTTTAAATTTAAATTTGCAGTCTAAGAATATGTGTGTGAAGAAAATGAAAAATATTATACATTTTAATGAATAGCGCTAATGGAAAAAAGTAACCGATAGTCGCTTTAAAAAATAAATGAAATTTACGGCGTTTTGAGGTGATTTTAATGGGAAATTATTTTAATTTCACAAAGCACATGTCATCCCCTTAGAGGTAAAATTCACGATGTGACATTAGAGTAGTTTTGAGAAAATGAGGTTCGAAAATTCAACATGTGATATTAAAATTATTGAAAATGTTTAAATTATGACTTTTATCGCTACATAACAGTAAAACATGGAATATTCACTTACTGATTTATACCTAGGATAGAGATGGAAAAATATGAATGTTTATATTAATAACTCATTTTTGCCAATATTGCGTTAGTGAGTTTTACCTCAAAAGGGACGATATTGTACATCAAGGTAAATATATATAATTGTTCCATAAGATAAAGACAAAAGATGAAAGTGAATTAATCTGTCTCGGTATGATTCAAATTAATTGTTAATTAACATGAAACTCCTTCAACTTCGCTCAAAACGAAGAAAATACTACAGGTTCTGCTAAAAAGGCCCCCAAAAGAAGTCGTTGTCAAATATGTGCAAAAACTGACAATAAAACACCTATGATCTGTTTGATGTGTAAAAAATTTGTACGTAAACAACATTCTAATACAATGCTTTTATGCATCAGTAATAAAGATTAATTTTTTTTCTAATTATTTTCTTTCTAATTGATTGCGTTTATATTTCGTTATCATTATAACGTAGTAAATACTTCAATTTGATATTATATTTTATATAACGATGGTTATAAATACATAAGATAGACGAAATTAAAAATAAAAAGGCATAAAATTATTTTATAAAAGTGTTTTTTCTTAGTTTTGATCCATTTTTCCCTATAATTATACTACTCGGTCAAATCAGACCCGAGGGATGGTACCGTTACTACTTTTGAAGCTCCTATGAAGGTTAAAAAAAGAAAAGAATAAGGAAAAAACTTTAAAACATGAAAAAAAAAATATATATATATATAAAAGAAGTTACGGACGATACAGGAAATTATTTATATTATATTTGGATATTATGTCTCTGTGACTTGTCCAGAAGCCGCCAAAAGACGCAGTAGGAAACAGGGGTAGATACGTCAGTAGCAGTCGGAAGCAGTTGAAGGTAATATATCGGATAGTCCACAAGGAATTTTCCTCAGAGCCGATTAATCACGGCTAATCAATTTAGTCGAATCGCCGATAGCACCAGCCTTCAACGGTGGTGCCTTACTGCTTGTCTCCAGCAGTGCTCAACACTTTCGTTCAATTATATTACAGAATATTTTGAGAATTTTCAAATTTTTCAAGAAAAAAAAACTAGATTATATCCCTAGGAGAACTTCAATAATCAAGATGTATTATAGGGATATCTCATAGAAAGGAAGCTATTTATTATTAGCTAAGTTTTTTGGGCGTAAATCGGACTATCGACCTATCAAATGGCTGGCTTTAGTGATCACTTTACACAATGTAAAGTTCACTAATTCCACTCACGATAGACTATCGTAATTTTCAATATTTGGGAAGTTGTATATACGTCAACCTTGCACAACTTATTTCGTATGTGAGTCTTATTTTTAGTACCGCTATCTATGGATGAAAGTTGTCATCCCTATGCAGTATGGTTGTCGCCGTTCAAAATGCGATATATATTTTTTTATTATAATTTTTTTAAGCAATATTTTATTTAAATGTATATGAAATTCTCCCGAATTATTAACATTTACGATAGAATATGCCCGGAAATTGTTTAATTTTTTAAACTATTTATTAGACCAGTTTTTTATATGTTCAGAATATTTTGAGTATGTTCGTAATACGAACAAATTACATTGTGTAATTGTAATATATTATGCTTAAGATATTGCTTAATCTAAAAAAGTGTAATATCTATATATGCCTATGCATGTTCGTACGATTACCAGAATATACAGATATATACTTGAGTTATAAATTTGAAAATTCGGTATTATAAAACTACAGATTTATATTTCGAGTTGCTTATTTATGTCTAAAAAAAATTATATCTAAATGTCCACTGTTCCGCCACTGAGGTTCGTTTATTTTTAATCGATTATGCACCTTGCGTGTTAGCGGGATGGTGATCTCGGCCACTTTAACATTTAAAAAATGTCGAACGTGGGTGGCGAAAGTGTATGGCCTAATGGGAGCTATTGTTCATAGAATGGCCCTGGGTGTGTGGTTAGTCTCTCTTCTCTGTTAGTTATTCAAAAATTTCGATAATGTATCGTTCCTCTTGATCTTAGCATAAAAAGTTATACTTTATAAATTACCTACTCAGTACAAATATCATTAAATTCATATTGTTTTAAAATAACCTTGTAAATAAATAAGAATTAATAATAATTATTATTTTGAAATAAACTGGCCTCCCTGTTGAAAAGCTCGGCGAATTTTGATGTATTAGCAACCCTTATCGAATCGCACCCCTCCCCCGAAGGTACAGGGTGTACCTCGTATATTTCTTCTACATCATATCTCCCGTCTGACATCGCCCATGATAGATCAGGTTCATTAAAACAATATTCCTTTTTATTTCTCTCTCATACGCTCGCGCACGCATCGCGGAGCACGCCACCTTCGGACACACTCACGCACCTCTGCGGACCCTGGGGGAGGGGGATAATCAGATATCTTCGTCTCGATGATCTTTTTCCCTTGATGGACGATTGTGATTGTTCCCTGGAAGCCTGGCATGTGATGGAACCAGGTGCTTACCCAAGAGGCTACCAGTTGTTACAAATCTAATTTATTTTATTTTTATTTGGATGGTAGAAGCAGAAAGAATTGGATTTTTTTAAATAGAGATACGGAATACGTATCACATCAATATTCTTACTATTTTCAAACTAAGCTTAACGCTTGTGCTATGAAAATAGGGCTAATTTGCTGGTCCGGAGTGAGGTACGAACCCGCGACCTTTGGATCACCAGGCGAGATCCTAACCACAAGACCAACAAGCTTCTCTCCTAATAATTTAGTTCCACACATAATGTTGTGTGTTCTAATACATGATTTCACTTAAGCATATTGCATTCCACCTAGTCATTTAAAAAAATTTACAATAAAATTTTTGCACTCCTGATTTAAACCTTATATTCATCGTGTTTTGAATTTCCTTTGGCAGACTGTCGAAGATTTTTAGACCTTTGTACATCATACAATTTTTTTTTCTTCGGTAGCCTTATGTTGTCGCTTCCTCTTGTATTGTAAGAATGAAAATCCCTATTCAGCTTCATCCTGTCATCAAAGTATTTGGGTACTAATCCGTGTTTATTTTAAATATTTGCACCAATACATTATATTTTATTCTTTGATTTACTGTTTCCAGTCCTAGGGAATTCAACATTTTTGTTATTTTGGTCGCTTTTTAATACCCAGACTACATAGGCTAGGTAACACTTATGCGCAGATCTCTGATATTTTTAATTCCAGTTTAGCACAATTTAAATATTGGCTACTAAAATTTCTACACCCTGCCGTCCTGAATTCATAATGTTAACACAAATTATTGTACCTATTTGCCTAACCTTGTATATATATACTTCACATTTCGTTTTTCTAAATTAATGTTATAACTTTAAACAACCGTCTATACTATACTGTCAAATCCGTCATTTTTTCTGTTCTAATCTTTGGATTTCTTGTAGATTCTTGTATAATGTAAAAGTTACTTCTGTACCGTATATATTGAAATAAATAAATAACGGGAGAACACGCATAGTATCGAGTCTTTACCACCGAATCGGGCGGATTCTCAGTCTTACGCTCTTATTTTACTAGTACATCTTCATTTGTTCTTGGAGCTTAACTCCGGGGAAAAAAAGGCATCCGCACATGTAGAAACGCCAATATTATTTAATTCAATGTCACCTCACTGAAGTCATATAGTATAGTATAAAACAAATGTAATCATCCAATCGACGTTTGATTGAATTCTCTTGCACGATTCATGTCAGAGGGTTATCATGTCAAACATCGTACTTATTGGATATCGTCAATAAATATAAATGTAATGTGTGTCTGTCTGTCTGTCACGCTACGTCACCCCCGCCAGCTGTCATCGCTGTGACATCTACATCAGTCGCCGTATATTACGAAATAAGGGCTGAAAACGATCAACCCCCGCCCACGCTCTGCGGATGTAATATGCAGCGATACACTGGTTCGTCAATAATCCCAACTAGCAGCAGAAAGTCAAGACTTGATTATTTGATTAGATAATATCTATAACATAATCTAAGAAAATGCAGGAATTATCCTAGAAAAATTGTACTTTTAAAACGTAATCTAATGATTGAGTGAGGGAACATAAAAGATATCTCAATAAAAGTAACCACTCGGAATTCGCGAACCAACTTTTGGAATCAGACTACACGTTTAAAAAAGAAAACGGTATTGAGATTCCATGTAAGTAATAAAGGCATTAAATTGGATATTTAGAAACATTGGAAATCAAGAAATGCTTGAACACCAAAGCCAATATAATTAACAACCAGTTTATGAATAATCCATTATTGGATATATTCTACATTTTGGTGTCTTCTTGTCAATTACCCTCACCATAAGCACCACTGTAGCTACGCCCCCGTTCAAAAATTAGTTTGTTTATTAAAACAAGTTATGGATATGGATAGTAAGTATGCGTCCGTGCTGACGAATATATGAAGATACAGTGGTATCTGACGAAAAGTTACTCCAAATGCTTGAAGTTCTTTATTAATTAAAAATAGCTGTTACCCGTCAAAAATGAAAAATAGTTCCTAAAGACTTATTCTTTTTTTTCCTTTTTTATTAAATAAAAAGGAAAAAAAAAATATTTTACATAAAAAAATTACGATTTATTTATTTACTTACATATAGACGGATCTAAAGCCTTTTACTTTATAATTTGTACAAAGTCGATAAACAATAGAAAATATAAATAATTTATAAAAAAATATAAAAGCGAAAATAAATTATTTAACATAATTAAGAAATATATAAATCTAGAATTAAAGGAGACAATAAAACAAAAACAGTAATTCGATAAAATTAGAAATATAAATAATAATTTTACACAATTTTAAAATTATTATTTATATAAAAAAAATCGAGGGACAAAAGGTGATTCGAAACGTTAAACATAAATTACAGTCCACTTCTCATCTCGTCACTGCTCTTAGCCTTCCTTAATTATTTTAATATTATTATTACGATTATTATTTTTATTTTTATATTAGTTGATTGCTGAACTATCACAATAAAGAAGAAACCGCTGCGCTGACCGATTAACGAATGTTTATAGGGAACCGTGTTCTAGTCATTTCGCGAAGCTGACAGATTGTGCTGGACATCTGTAGTAGTTTCCACTTAAATGCTGTAAAATCCTTCATTATGTGCAATTCTTTCTGATTCTATTATCTCGAGATAATACTAAAAATTGAACAGGTAGTGTGGTTTATAATTTATTTTTAAATTCGCCGTAGCAAAACTTCGATGCGAAATATGGGTTTATTCGATCGCGTACGAGACATGATAATATTCGTTCTATATTGGAGCGATATGTTTTTATACGGCTTCGGAATTTCCAGATTGAATATTCCGTCTGACGTATTCAATGTATGAAAAGGGAGGGAGCAGACGTCAGGTACAAGATGATCGGATGGGGAGAAAAAATGAAGGGTATTAAAAAAACAAAATTCACATTTTACGAAATGTTTCATCTTTGGCAGTTTTTGTCTTAAAATATACAAGTATATTTACAGTATCTTTTTGGCGGTCCAGGTAGCAACATGCGTAGAGTGGCCGGTTCGGGTTTGCTGGCCCGGAGTTGATGCCTCACCTTGGGCCGTTTAATTTGTTTTTTTTTAGCCGTGAATTCGAACTAAATACGGACGTCACACGAAGTTACGGACGGACGGACAGACGGAAAGACAATGAAATTATTATGTTTGATAATAGAAATACGTAATGATTGGTCCGGTCTACGGAAAACATTATTTTTATTTCTAGTTTTTTATTTGTTACTTTTCGTATGTAAGACAGATCAGATTTTTACAAATTTATTTCACCACGAAAAGAATAAAAAACATACAACTATAATAATAACAAAATTTTTGTATGTACAAGTATGTAATATGAACACAAATACTGGATTGTGTCCACACAGGGATAATCATTTATCAAGATAAATTATAGAAGACTCACAAAGACGAAGCAATCAATATGGGAAATATTTTCGCAAGTATTTGTCACAGGGCTAATGACCTGTATGAGCTGGCTTAAGTGATCCTACACAACGCAGCGTTCACCAATTCCATCTTATCCACACTGTTCGATATTCGTGATCACTACACAACGCAGCGTTCACCAATTCCATCTTATCCACACTGTTCGATATTCGTGATCACTACACAATGCAGCGTTCACCAATTCCATCTTATCCACACTGTTCGATATTCGTGATCACTACACAACGCAGCGTTCACCAATTCCATCTTATCCACACTGTTCGATATTCGTGATCACTACACAATGCAGCGTTCACCAATTCCATCTTATCCACACTGTTCGATATTCGTGATGTCACGTTGGCACAGAAATCGATTTTTACAGAATATTGTTTTTTTTTCTTATGTGGCAACACTGATTTTTCTCTATCGAAAATTACTAGTTACTATTTACAGTTATTTACTAGCACCAGTTACCCTTTCGTTTCGACAACTATCGCTATCTCGTTGTTGAAGTGACAGGACAGACATTCTCGCCTCCTGCCCTGTAAATTTTCGTCTCGTCTTGTGCATGTAGACACTTCTCGTCTCATCGCCGCTGGAAAACGGTATTATCGCGTGTTGGTGGCCAACCAAGTGAATCAAGTGTTTGGTGAGGTAACAGCTGGAAGGGGCGTCGAGATATAAAAGGTGAGTTGAAACGTTCCTTCGTAAATTACAGTCAACTTCTCGTTTCGTCACTCCTCTTCACTTTCCTTAATCCTGATCCCATTTCCCTCCAAATATACCCCGCCATCCCCACGTACGCGGCAAATTCCGTCATTCACACACACATTATCAAATTTTTGAATGTATATCGCTTAATATTCAATTTTCAAAGTAATTTTCTATTACGATTTTCTGAAGGTTCATGAAAAAATCAATTTCGTGACATCTCGTGACGTCACACTCCGGCAAAAACTATGAATTATTTTTTCAATTCTAAGAAACTGCAATGTAGTTTTCTTGCATGCAGTAAAGTAGTTAAATGAATTTGCATTATGCATTTTATTTTGCATTCATTTCTTCTGGAACAAATCAATTTCACTTCTTAGGTTTCAGCGCTCATATTATTACGAAATGAAAATGGTTCGAGCCTTCGCTGTACTATATTTGAAATCAATTTGAAATCGGTAGACAGGAAATCATACGAACGTTCAAACAATTTTAAAACTGGATGGCTTTATGACCTTAGTTTTTTATAGATTGTGATTTTTATTTACCTACGATTATAATGCTCTGTGCAGTAATAAACAAGTAGTGGATGTTATTTTCAAAATATTTTCAGATTATACAAATATTTCAGAATACTGTACTGGATTTCGTCACAGGATATTGCTTTAAAAAATTAGATATCTCATTAGTGACATCTATGGTTAATCAAAGGGAATGAAAAAGTTTTTGATGCCTGTCGCGCTAATGATAATCACAGCGTACATATGAAACAGGTTGTAAAACTTTGATATATATACAACTTCCAAAAATTTAATATAGGTGGTACTCTATCATGGGTGTAAATGGTGACCGTTACGTTGTGTAAAGTGATCACTCAAGCCAGCTGTACGATAGGTTGTAAGGCATATGAACACACAAATATTTCCATACCTACTTTCCCATAAAAAAATATAATTTCCTCTCTATGAGGCATCTATATATCTTGAAGTGGATGTAATCTTTTTATCAATTTTTTTTTCTACTGGCAAGTACATTGATCACCTTTAATCTTTGGTTTTAGATTAAGAGCCAGCGACCGCCAGACTAACATTAAAGTATTAAACCTGTTATATTTTCTGTATATGTAAACTACAGAAGGTACTTTGGATATTATAACATTTGATTTCTGGGAGTTTTGGCAGATAACAGGTAATACAGGTGCAAAAAAATGTGATCAAACAAAAATATAACATTGTATGCAAACAAGAAAAACTACTTGAATGACAAAAAATAACTAATTGAGAAATAGAGTAACTTGTTGGTCTTGTGGTTAGGATACACGCTTCGCGATCCAAAGGTCGCGGGTTCGAATTTCACTCTAGACTAGAAAGTCAGTCCTATTTTCGTAGCAGAAGCGTTTAGTTTGGTTTGAAAATAGCAAGAATATTGATGTGACACGTATTCCGTGTTTGCATCTCTTTAAAAAAAAACAATTAGTCTGTACACTGAGGCGATTCGGACATCGGACCAGTCAGAAAGGATATAACACCACATAGTGTTCTAGCACACCCCTTTCTTTTTTTACAATATTCTTTGCAAAAAGTGAATCCCATGAGAGATAATTAAATAATTGCTCATAGATTTTTTTTAAATTGACATACACGACATTCGGTAGCGAATGTCGCCCCAATGATGTAATTTGTTTAAAACGAACTTGGCGCCCTGTCGGCGCTTACGATATTATGTAGCGAAGCAACAAAGTGTTAAAATGAGAAGCGGCTCTGTTATTTTCAATCTTCAGTTTGCGACTTGTTGGCTAATAGTGACTTAAGAGAAGTATCTCTCTTCATATTCAGGAAAGGAATACTGTAACCAAGAAAGAAGCATCTCCTTCATTATATTTATCTTTTCACCGCCATTGATATTTGCCTTGTAGTGGCATGCTTTGAATATTTTGACTTATAACGTTCATAAAAAGCTGTAATCTGTTAAACTAAAAATCGTGTTAAATCTCGTCTCTTAAAGTGCGTGTAATCACGCTCATGTCTCGGCGTGTCATACGAAGTTTGGCGCGTTGGCATGTCCACGTCATTTTAAAGGTTAAAGGTGACCCATTCTAGAACAAGACATGGGATAAAATAAACAACAATTCTCTGCCAAGTTTTACTACTACCGCACTTCGAACCCGGGTCACCTCCTTTCCGGGGCCGGTGCTCTGACCACTAAGCTATAGGAGCCTTGTAGATTTCCGTGAATATATCGACCTTTTATGTAATTCTCATTTTTATTAATTGATTAATTTTTATTTTTGTACATAGAGCAATCCACTTTTTTGATACGGTAGTTCAAATAAGTTTGTAATATTACCGCTAGATGGACAAAACTATAAATTAATCATTTAATAAAAATGAGAATTACGTGGAAGGTCGATATATTCACGGAAATCTACAAGGCTCCTATAGCTTAGTTAGTGGTCAGGGCACCGGCCCCGGAAAGGAGGTGACCCGGGTTCGAATCTAAATATATTTTCGTGGATTAGATTTTTCTGTACGTCTTTATAATTGATTAATTAATGTGGTTTTAAAAACTTCACAGAACTTTGTTCTGAAAAATTACAAGTTCACAAATATGAATGTGTTCTTGAATTTATTTCCCAGTCATTCATCACAAATAATTAAACATAGATTTTTCGTTTTGTGAAAGTACCGTTTGCAGTTGATCGCAATATTCTGTTGGAAAGCATTATTGTTTAATGTCGTGAACATGCCTTGAAGATATCGAACTAAACGGCGTACTATCGAATGGCATCAAACCAATTTCCATACAAAATTACCGTCAATTTGCTTTCGAAATGACAATATTGCATGACGAATTGTACGGGCTTCATTATTTTTTTCAAGTTCATACCGAACCAAAGCGATTTGCTCTATTTTTGCCATTTCATGGTTCATTTTACAATTATTGTTCTCTCATCATTTAATTGCATCATTATTTCATTCAAAATAATAACATCATAATTAAACAGAGATAAAAAACTATCTCATTTATTTGTGTAAAGTAAATTGTAAAAGTATTATTTAATCATTTTCTGTCAACTTTAATAATAGTCACAAATATTTTAATAACTTCGTTTAATGTTTCAAAACAGAATGTGGAATGTTTTTCTTTTTAAAAAAATAAATATTAAATATTTTTAAATTATGATATATTTCATAGGATTTACTAAAAATTCCTAAGGGTTCCTTTTTTGCGCAGAATCGATAAGAATAATTATGAAAATTTTTAAATGGATTTTAGATGGTATACACTTCAATATATTTCACATTTATATGCATGGAATAAGATGTATTGGCAAAGTAAATGGTGTATTTTTTTAATTCAAAAGCAAAAGACCAATGATTGGTTAGTACATTGAAGACTAGAACTGTTTATTGAAAGTGATATTCGAGAAATTATTTATTGCAAAAACAACGTAATTGTCAGATATTCTTTTTCAAAACAAAAATCACATTCATTCATTCATTCGACATTCAATGCAGCTGTCAAAATTGCATAGTAAGCGATGCTGCGGCAATAAATATCTTAGAAAGAAATAGAATTGTCGTAAAACGCCGATTTAAAGACATTGATCTATTATTTTAGCTATCACAAACCAATAAATTCGTACCACGAACAAATAAGAATCATCACTCTTGGGTCTACATACAGGTGGTCATGGCCTCCTCAAGGGTCTTCCTCCACTCATCTTGGTCTAGTGCCAGCTCTCTCCAGTTCAGAAGTTCCAAGGCAGATATGTCTTTGAAGTCGTTGTCGCTTCATCTTAATTTTGGTCTTAATCTTAATTAATTTACTAAGCTCCTTCGCCCTATCGGTCTTGAGTTCAGCAGGGACTTTGGTGTTTGATGCTCGGTCATTCTCTTCACATGACCCAGCCACTGCGGTCTTCCCAGTTTTATAAGTTTTGTAAGGTTAAGCTCCTTAAACAGAGTATAAAGCTCATTGTTGTAACGTCTGCACCATAGTTCATATTCTAGAACCGGTCCGAAGATACGCCTCAAAATTTTCCTTTCAAAAAAGTCCAGTGCTCGCTCATTCCTCTTAGTTAGTACCCACGCCTCAGCTGCGTACGTGAGTACTGGCCTGATAAGCGTTTAGTACGCTAATAATTATTTTGTACGTGCGTACGTTATCTTGGTGTTTCTGGACAGCAGTCTGGATTTTATCTGCTTTTGTAGGCGGGAAAAAATTTATTGATAATTTAACTACTTTAAAATGTTATCAATTATATTTATGATCATCCTAGACATAGCATTATTGTACTAATATAATTTATTAATCTTTATGTAAATATCGATTTTTGACATTGCTGCCTTTGCTATTATACCCCATTATTTATGATATACATTCTAGTCCTCAGAATGAAACCTACTCCAAGTCACAAGTCAGGATACACCTACAGCAGTGCTCATTAATATTTATTGAATACCTATCGTGGAAGTGTAACGTTTCATTTATTTTAATTTTAGACACTGTGTGATGGCTTCTAGTTAGGTATCGTCTCACTGGCAATCAGGTTAAGGAGTAGAAGTCGCAGTACAGTCGGCCATTACCTTTAAACACGCTAAACTTAAATCAACGCCGTTTAATCTTTACCGATCAATCACGACAAAGGGGTTATTGGTTGATGCCACCCCTGTTTCTTATAAGGGTGGGAGGGAGCGAGCGTGGCGCTTTGCAATGTTAGGGTGTTGTAAAATTAATACTACTTATGTAACAATATTCTTTAAAAGAGCCTCTTCCATTACTTCGCTATTACCACTGATGCCCTATGTTCGAGTGACCTCTTTGGGTTACGGCCAAAACCATTTAAATTGTTTATAAATAATTACGGTTAATGCACCCGAGGGCGACATCTGCGGATACTCGAGGAAGAAATGTGGCATTTTGTTATGCAATTTTTTTTAGTTTTTATTTTGCTTCTGTGGTTTTACAATACAATCGATGATGAGAAGAGAAGCATCTCTTTCATTTCTAATATTTTATAAATCATTTTAGTGATACTTGCAACAAAGGGAATATCCCCTTCGGAACCATATGAAGGATCAAATAATGTGCTTTGTGTGATAAAGTTGCGTTAAGAGAGGAACACTTCTCTTGAGATCATTGTGACCAAAGGGAAACTAAAAATCTACTTGGTTGGTTGCGATTCTGACCATGTCTCAGTCAGAGGTTAACTTATTTACTTACACCCTATTTTAGGATAACTTTTTTATTGACTGCGTTGAGTTGTTGAGACGAAATACGGACAGGCCAAATAGACTAAAGCCCGAATTCAGATTCAATAATTAATATTCAACTAAATTAAATCAATTTGTCATTATTTCCCCCATTTCAATGTCTCACAATCGAACTGCACCACTCTTTCCCACCACAAACGAGGCCACTTGAATTATTGAAAAAAAATTATTTATGGAAGTTATTGTGCATCCGTCCTGAAAAACACCGGTAGATATTTAAAAGCAATAAATTTGGATTGCAAAAAGTTAGTTAATATTTTGAAATTCATAATTTTATAGAAGTAAATATTAGATATGAAAAGCATGTTTCAAGATAGAATCGAGCGGCATTCTATCCGTTCTGTCCACCCCTATTTAAATGGAAAGCGTCAAAACAGTAAGCGTGCATTTGTAATGTGTAATGTGTAATTGTAATGTAATGTTAAGCATATCTGTAAATTTTCCACAATAAGTAAACTTATACAAAAATGAAAATTTCCAATAATTATGGGAAATAAAAACATAAAGAAAAGTGAAAGCCCTTAAGCGAAGAGTGGAGGTGGTTCGCTTGCTTGGGTAGTATTAGCATTCAGTTGACACGTGGTCCGATAAGACTTCTGTCTCGACTTGTTCATATCGTAAATTGGAATTACTAGAAAATCTTTTGATACGAGTTTCTGATAAATGTATCTGTCTTGAGAAATAGTTTCGTAAAATATAACAACAGAACTGTGAGAAAATTTTAATGACTTTTATTATTTAATTTTGAAATATTGCGTTTGTTTATTTAATCAGTATCTATATCGACAAAGAGTAAGTATTAAAGTACCCAGTTTTTATGCGATGCGAAATCTTATATATATTTAAAAAATTAATATATATTAAATTAATTTAAAGTATTTGAGAATATCAACATGTTTCAGGGCCAACGGTCCCTTCGTTGGAATACAATATACACTACAAATGAAAAATCACAAATAGAAGAATAGACAGTATTTTTTTATTTATTGTAAATTAAAAATAAATAAGTACTCATTAACATGAAAACAAATTTAACAGATTAGTATGTGTAAAAAGGAACTGGTAATTTATAATATCCAATTTACTATTAACACTTATTCTTTTTTCCAAAATTTCTAATTTATCATCTGTAATTGTGTATAATTTATATGTAAAATGTAATAAACTCTTATTAATATCAAAATAATGATCCGTAGCTTAAAGATGATTCGCAAATTTGGAATAATTATTGCTTCTTAAACACCTCAAGTGTTTCTTAACTCTAACAACACAATTTCTACACGTTTTTCCTATAAAAAATAATAACAATCATTATAAATCGATTTATAAACACCCAATTTAAAAAAAATCATCCTTTTTGTTATTACTTAATATGTACTTTTTAAATTTATTATTAGTAGGTACATAAAGCTGGTTGCTTAGCATTAATTTTAAATTTGTTTTCATGTAATAATTGTACATTAATCAACTCCACCTCCGAAATAAAATACCTTGGTGTGATCATTGATCAACACCTCCAGTGGAATAGACACATCATCGAACTAGTAAAAAGAATAAGGAAATGTATCTACATATTCGTTAGATTAAGAAGTATTTTAAGTACAAAAATTATTAAAAATGTTTATTACGCCATTGTTCACTCTCTACTCATAATACGGTGTTATCGGATGGCCAGGTTGTTAAAATATCACAAAGGATTATCATTAAAGTAATATTGAAAAAAAAATCAACATTTCCAACAAAAGATCTCTTTAAATTGTTTCCAGTACCAAACGTAGATGATATTTTCAAGCAAGTTTTCATATTAAAAATACGTAAAGAAAAAAACCTTACAGAAAACCAGGAATATTTCAAACTTATGAGAAATGGAAACCAATTCATAATGCCTAAATGTAAAATTGCATCACTAATTTATAAATCAATTAATTACTATAATAACTTACCTATCGAGATACGATGCATCAGCAACCTCGCAAATCAAAAAAATTAAAATTTTCCTAAAATCAAACTTAATTCATAAATCATTTAAACCTATAACTTTTTTCAAAATAACTCCTATACATTCATTATCAATTTACCTTTTTACTGTATTAATAAATAACTTGTATACACTATGTACCTATATATTATAACAAGGAATAAGAACTGTGGCTCATAATAAATACATACTTATTCCTTAGGAACCGACATGTAAATGTACCGTCAGTTGACGGGTTACAGCTAGTCGTCTTATTGATTGTTCGCTCTTTATTATTTACTACTGGTATTATGAATTAAACCTGCCGACATGAGTTACTCACGAAAATAATGTAGTAACTAAATAACTCAATGATAACTTTATTTAAAAATAAAAAATATTATCGAGAAATCTGATTTAAGATTTTCTATCGCGGATTCTCTACCATATACCGACACACAAAAAAAGTCTTCAATAAGGATTATTATACAAAGGATATGAAAATCTAATGAACGATAAAAATCATATTTTATCTATATCTAGTCAATAAAATATTTTTCGGCATTTCATTGGTCGCTTGTCGCTCCGTAAGAGCAAGAAATCATCCCTTTCATTTCACCCTCGTATATTTTTGTACCTTACATTACCGTGTTACGGGGTAAGTACGTAATATCGATTGTCATATGACCTTGTTGTGGATGTGAGCTGGGAAGGGGGATTCTCGCCGATTCACCTACCGGACGACAGATGGCGCTAGTTGTTTTATCGCGAAGATTTTAGCGAGGAATTTTACCAAGAAGAGCAAATATTAGTCAAATTTATAAACTAATAATATTTTACAAAAAAGTACACATTATTTGTATTCAATAATTTGTTATTACAAAAAAAATAATGGTTTTATCAAAATATTTTTTTAAAGAAAATGAAAGAAGTGAAAGGTGCACTGAGTATAAATATCTCTAATAAAACAGGGGTGCATAACGAAGCTCAAAGACCAATATATTGACATTAATTTTACCTGGATCACTATCAAAATTTTACTTACACATTTTTTGGACTTGTATTATCTGTCATCTGCCATAATCCCCCGAACTCAAATGTCATAATATCCATACCTTTTTACCTACTATATTTCAGGTTTGAAACTATAACGTATATCTGGCGGTAGCTGGCTCCTACCCAATTAATTGTTTTATTTTATAAGATATCATGTATAAATTAAGCCCAACATAGTGTTTAATGCAATGTTTTTGTAGAAATATTTAAAAAGAATCTGGTAGGTACGTAACTTTATAACCTCAATATCTTTCATATTCGAATCATTTAAATAGTTAGTATAAACGACTTTTTCTTCAACAAATGCAAAATGTTTTTGTGTTGAAATTATTAATATAACTAGCTAAAACCGTCAAAAATGACGGTATTTTTATACGTATACGTCGTATACGTATACGTCGGTTCCTAAGGAATTTATTTAATTTAATTTTTAAAAAAAAATCTGAAAAAATATTTTTTCGCAATTCGAAAAATAAAATTTTGTGTTCCGAAAAAAAATCGAAAAATATTTTTTTTAAAAAATTAAAATTTTCAGAAATAAATTTTCCTAAAAAAATTTACTGTAAAAAATTTACTTAATAGTTAATCTTCAGCGTTGTCCTTTCATTCTTTCCGTAGCCGCGTAACAGTAATAATGTAGTACAATCACGTATATTAAGAATTGATTTTATGTGTTATAGGGGTTAAGATTATTGGCAAAAAATTGAATCTGAAAAAGAATGAATGTGAAGTCTTATGTTTTGAATTTAGTTATTATGCGCGACACAATTTACAGGAATGGGGATTGGATGGGTGATAGATGGAATAAGGGATGTCAATGAGAATGGGGATTAAGGTGTGGTTAAGGGAGGAAAGGAAACACAGGATAGCCGAAACTTGCCGTAACGAGAAAGTTTCAATAGAATAGAAATAGAATCAATGCGCTCAACCTGAAACACTTTACACACTTTAGCGAAATTGAAGACAACATGCAACATAACTACTGATGTCCGACGACAACTTTGACAACTCTTGACAAGCAACAGCGAACTAATGCAGCTCACAAGACGACAGTCAATGGTGCTCACCGCTTACCCAGGACCGTTCTAAGAGCAAAAGCTTCCATATCGGTCCTACTCAATTGTCGCCAGGTTGACATTTCTTTTAACTAAATAGCGAGTCCCTGCTCCCCCGCTCAGCTCGTATAAATCTTACCGGGGGGCAGGGCCGCAGAAACAAAACATTCACTGTCCCCGTCGAAAGAATCATCGTTATTATTAAAGCAAACATAATTACATACATATTTCATGGTAGATACATTCAGATGCGGTGTTTATATATAAAATACGTAAATATAAGAATTAGATACAAGAGTCATATACAATGTTTATAAGTTGAAATACAAAAGAAAGAAAAGAAAATACAAAACAAACAAACAATAAACAAACTTAAATCACTTTCAAATCACATGACGACAGCTGGATTTTGACTATATTAGGTATATGGGCGAAGGGAAGGAGGGTGAGGAGGAGTCGACGTCAAACGAGCCAGTCTCGCGTAGCGCCTAGATATCGGCAATACCGTAACAGTAGTGTTACGGTATTGCCGTAATAAGATGATGATTGAAAACGCTATAAGTAATTGTTGTAAATAACAAATAGTACAAAAAATAGTTATTATTTTTTTATATCATTTTAAATGGCTTTTTACAAAGTTACACAGGAAAATTTAGATTAATCGTTTTTATTAGAAAAAAGGATGTAGAGTAATTAGGTTCTCAGAGTATCATTGACTTTAAAATGCTTAAATGAACAAAATAACCTTATCTGGAAACTGAGCATCAAAAAGAAAAAGCCTATCGCTGTAAATATGGCTGACCGAAGTTGCCACACACGTCCGAACAAACAATCGCATTTCATCGCCTCGGTTCAATTGCCACCACCTCTCTATTATACTCCGTCACATTTGTCATTGGGGAGGAATCCGCCCCCCTGGGGGAGCAATCAAAGGGTTGGGAGCCGAATGTTGCAATGTGATGCAGCCAAGTGCAGCGGTCAAGCGGGCTGGTGCATCCGCCATTTCCAGAAAATCTATAAAATGTAAACGACTAGTACAACCCTCTCTAAGTCAATTGAACAAATCAAAAGTCATCATGAGCGGTTTTTTCTATACCAGTTTTGGCAGGTTAATATATTGGTGTTGCGGAGACGATGCCCACCCGTCCAGAGGCATTTTCTCGCGTCGACATGTGACGTGTGTGGTGTGAGTGTCGCGAGTTATGTGTAAGACAAATCAGAATAGGCAGAATAAGTGGCGCAGGGCGCAAATGATACTCATGATTAGCTGCGGTATATATTGTTACAATTTACAGTTGTGGTTTTGAGCGCAGAAATTTAACTTGCATTTGCTACGGCGGCCAGCGACAGAGTGGTTTGTACCTATGATGGCCGGGACTGAATTAGCCGCACCGAGCCCTGATTGGTGGGTGTCGATTCGGTGCGTGTGGCTAGACTCGCGACGGCTCTGAACCACCACACTTTAACCCATAAAAAGTGATATAGATACTTTTATTTACTATATGTTTATTCCAGCCGCAAGTTACGGGTCTGAGTTCAACGCCATCTAGCGTAATATTATAATATCTTTATAGCGTCAGTGACGGGAATTATAACGTACATTCGTACATTGTGCATTTTTATTTTGCTTTTCATACCTCATAATTACTTGCGCCACCTAGTAGTGTTAGTGACGGATATTTTTACGTAGAGAATTATGTACTTTGATTAATTAATGATCTTGATTTGTGTGCAAAAATTAAGGATTTCTAGGAAGGAATAGCTAGTTAATACTTTTTACCATATATTTCTGCCGCAAGTTAAGGTTATTACAACAGCGACATTTAGCATTTTGGTAACGTTAGTGAGTACACAGGAAATTTTGCACTTTGGTTAATTATCTTAATTACATGGTAATATATATAAGATTTATGGAAAGAGTAAAAAGGATACATTATACATTTCTGGGGCTCCAGAAAAAACAGTCTTCAAAAATTAAAAATTATTATTTAATTCACGTAAAGGTAACAAAGTGAAGACACTTGTAATTGGGATAATGGGCATAGTCTTCACTATAATGTTTATTATCTAAGTATCATGTACCCATTATCCTGTTAGTGTCTCTAATAAATAAAATCAAAAGAGACGAAGCTATTTATATGAGAAACATGTATGGAAGTATAAATATTAATTATTAGAAGAATATTTATTCTTCTGAATGAAGGCTTGAACTGGTGATATTATTATTAAAATAAAACACAAATCAATTTGTTTTCACCACTTTATTAGATTATACAATCTACATGTTTCGAGAACAATGTTCTCGTCTTCAGGGTTGTTTGTGTACTAAAATTTAAAAATGGGTTTGGAGGTATTAATTACGGAATGTCATCTGAAGGGCATGGAATGAATGAATGAATAATTCGGAAGATTAATTTTAATTAATTAATTAAGAAGATTTCAGACCTGTAAAACTTAAAACGTCAAAATTAGTGGCATTACTATGATATACATTATATACAACAGCAATCAAGATACAGCAATATCAATATTGCTTATTTCAGAATACGGCCGATTACGAAGGATTTTAATCGTGCGTCAATTTCTCCGAATTCTATCATCTTGTTATAATATTAACGCCAAATATAATGAAGATTATAAATTAAATTAATGAATTTTAAAACAAATGCTATAATTATTGTAAAAATAGTAAAGAATTGTAGAGCATGAGATGTATTATTAATTATAGATTGTACCATAGATTAGATTAGATGTAAATGTAAATATGTAGGTTATGATGGATAGTATATTAGTAATAGATTTAAAAATGTAAAGTATTAAATACTAGTTAATATACAAATTGTAATATTAACTAACTTAAGAAAAAATAAAATAAAATACATCTATATATATATATTCCAAAAATATTCCGGCGAAAATGGCTTGAAATACGTCCCCATTATTCGCTGCAGCAAAATATATGCAGGCGTCAATGCAGCGCGGCGCATCGAACATATTGCACGGCGCGATCGGCCGCAACGGTAGCGGGTAGCGGGTAGCGGGTAACGGGTAACGGGTAACGGCGGGACGGGCCACCGGGCGCCAACGGCCCGTTACGCGCCGCCCGGGGACGCCGAATGGCGCCGGATTACGGAATCAATTCATAACGGAACCGTGTTCGATATGAATACGGTATTGTCCATTCGTTGCAAAATAAATGCTCTGAAATAAAATAGATAGAATTCTTGAAATATTTTTTATTTTATTAATTTTGGTATTATATTTTAGGAATCTCAATAATACATTTTCTGTGTGTAGTTTTCTGGGATATTCAGCCGTTTATATCCGACCTCTCGGCCGTTGTTTCGGATCATATTGCAGGGTCTATCGTCAGAGCTGATATCAGCCTGATGCTGATACTATACATAAATATGCATGTTATAAATAACGTCATGACCAATTGGCGTGTGTTTGTATGTGTGAAGGTGTATGTGGGACCGTTAGACGGTCTCAATAAAGTTTTAAGAAAATTTTATTATTTTATTGAATTGTAAGAAGCATGATTATGTTTTTTTAATTTCAATCATTATTTATTTTTTAAAGTGCTATAGAAATCTTGATTTTTCAGCAATGCCACTGACTGAATATTGAATGTGTTGTGGCAGTTAATTTTTTCTCGTGGTTTATGGCTGTACCTTCATAGCTTCATATTGGGATATTAAGATTGTTATATTAGCACTTAATAGATGAGAATAAATATAAAATATGCGTCGGTTATTGTACGTCTGCTTCTTTCAGTTTCTACTTGAGACAAAGGGAGACAATGCGACAATACGACGCGAGACATGACGTTTATCTATTAAATATCAAAATATATATGAGTCCAACGCGACACTGACAATTTTACATCAAGACACTGTGGGAATAAAAATAATAGTGAATTTGAAATAATCTTTTTTCTATAAGCTTTAAATACAGCATCAGTACTTATTTAATGTAATTTTAGTCAAAACACGAGAATTGTGAGGTTACGTTTGCGATGGGTACTTCGGTAATCCGTTTGAAGCTCCACCAGGCATTGCAGACATCGGAAATCGCAAACAAAGGAATTTAATTTTTATTTGAGTACGAACACCGACGTATCTACACATATATCTTGTTTATTTTTTTTTATTCTCGTCTATTAAGTATTGGGATAACAATCTTAAAATCGCAATATTGCTTTTTCGGAATACGGCTGATTTTTTGCTATAAAAATGCGAATGAACGATATTTTTCTTTATAATTGGCTTCAGTCATGAGTCCACGATACTTGCAAATAAAGCATAATTATTCAATAAATTTACATGTTTTATTATTTTAATTCTGTTATTAAAATTGGGCACGCCCATGGCTTCCGCCGACTAATACTGGAAATCGCCATTCCGGAAACTGTGCAGTGGCGTACCTAGGTGCCGGCTCAATTTGTTCAACACGCATTGAGCGAGGCCTCATCCCCTCCCCCGGCGCTCTCCTTCCCCCACCCCTCACCCCCCGCCGCACGCGTCATTAACTCGTCGAAATTCACGAGTTGGACCGCTGGTCAAATGGTAAATAAACAAAACAGCAATGTATGAATTTGAAATGCGATATTGCGAATTGTCATACTTCAAACTACGCACATTAAAAGTAGTGAAATGATATTCAAGGTCATCGTCACACGGAATTCGAAACGAAGGCAAACTTATGTATCAGAAGAGTGTACAATTGAATTTAAATTCTTTTATTAAAGAAAATACATTAATTATTGTGAAGTAGCGTAGCAATTTCAGAACAAAGTTCTTTGAATTATTAAACAAATTTTTATTTGTTTAATAATTTATTATTAATTTTATTTATTAATTTAATTTGTTAATAAATATGTATGTTTTCTTACTTGCATTAAGTTAATTATTTATCAAAATTTTCAATATCATTTTGTTGACTGTTTTTAGTTTATTTTCAAATATTTACTCATGTTGTAGAAGCCCCTTTGGAGTTCGCCCTGGGGGAAAGAAAAGACAAAAGAAAGAAAGAAAAGAATAGAAAGAAAGGAAAGAAAGAAATGAAAAAAAGAAGAAAGAAAGAAAGAGAAGAAAGAAAGAAAGTAAAGAAAAGAAAGAAAGAAAGAAATGAAAGAACGAAAGAAAGAAAAGAAAGAAAGAAAGAAAGAAAAAAAGAAAGAAAGAAAGAAAGAAAGAGAAAGAAAGAAAGAAAAAAGAAAGAAGAAAGAAAGAAAGTAAAGAAAGAGAAAGAAAGAAAAGAAAGAAAGAAAGATAAGAAGAAGAACGAAAGCAAGAGAAGAAAGAAAAGAAAGAAAAAGAAAGAAAAGAAAGAAAGAAAAAAGAAAAAAAGAAAGAAAGAAAGAAAGAAAGAGGAAAGAAAGAAAGAACGAAAGAAAGAAAAGAAAAGAAGAAAGAGAAAGAAAGAAAGACAAGAAACGAAAGAAACAAAGAAAGAAGAGAAGAAAGAAAGAAAAGAAAGAAAGAAAGAAAGAAAGAAGTGAAGAAAGAAAGAAAAAAGAAAGAAAGAAGAAAAGAAAGAAAGAATAGAAAGAAAGAGAAGAAAAGAAAGAAATAGAATAGAAAGAAAGAAAGAAAGAAGAACGAAAAGAAAGAAGAAAGAAAGACAAAAGAAAGAAAGAAAGAAAGACTAGAAAGAAAGAAAGAAAGAAAGAAGAAAGAAAGAAAGATAAGAAAGAAAAAAGAAAGAAAGAAAGAAAGAAAGAAAAGAAAGAAGGAAAGAAAGAAAGAAGAATATAAAGAAAGGAAAGAAAGAAAGAAAAAAGAAAGTAAAGAAAGAAAGAAAGAAGAACAAAGAAAGAAAGAAAGAAAGGAAGAAAGAAAGAAAAGAAAAGAAAGAAAGAAAGAAGAAAGAAAGAAAGAAAGAAAGAAAGAAAGAAAGAAAAAATAAATAATAAATAAATAAATAAATGAATAAATAAATAAATAAATAAATAAATAAATAAATAAATAAATAAATAAATAAATATATAAATAAATAAATAAATAAATTAATTAATTAATTAATAAATGAATTAATTAATTAATTCATTCATTCATTCATTCATATATCAATTAGAAAAAAAAATACAGATAAACGAAAAAATATTTAAACTTCTACCGGGATTCGAACCGACAGACCTCCATTCTATCCGGGGATGGCGCGTTATCCAATTTCGCCACGGCAGTTTGGTAAGTTAACGCTTTACACAAACATTGCTTAGTCCTACACTAGAATTTAATTTATTGGAAAAGATTTGACAAAAATGGGCGTTTTGAGTCTTTTTTAAAATACTGTTTCTGATGCACTGTTCCGTATTACGGAGGAAAGAGGGTTACACGCCTTTGGGCCTGCCATCGCGAATGCCCGTTCACTAAACTTAGTCTTCCGTCAGTGAATGATAGGTTCCACAACCCTTCCTGCAGCTGAAGTGGTGGCTGACCTCAGAGTTTGGCGTCTACTTTTTAATTCTTCCTAATGTG
Source organism: Agrypnia vestita (assembly GCA_016648135.1). Taxonomy (NCBI): domain Eukaryota; kingdom Metazoa; phylum Arthropoda; class Insecta; order Trichoptera; family Phryganeidae; genus Agrypnia; species Agrypnia vestita. Next base: position 388,033 of record JADDOH010025043.1, on the reverse strand, counting down.
GCTGTGGCCAATCTGGCGAATTCGACCATCGGAATTCAACATATACAAACACACTAAATATCTGTAACCACCAGGCGCGTAAATTTAAGCGTGATATTTACGTAGACATACATTTTGGAAAAAACATCTAAATAAAATTTTTACGTGACTGAATATTATGATATATTAAAATCTGAAAACATAATATTATAATAATTGAAACTAACTTACTTACCATCTCGCCGTTTCCCGCAGGGGTAGGCAGAAAGGATAGAATGACATATTATTCTATCTTGACACACTATTTTTGCTTCGTCTACATTCATATATACATCTTCTCATGCATGCTCTACGGTTATTGAGGCTTTTTAACAGAGCCACCCTCCAATACTTATAGAATCTGATCATGTCAGGTCTTTCACGGACTCCCTCTATTCCTGTTACATTCAACACTCGCCCCATATCTATATTTTTTTACCATCCTTTCCTCGCTCATACGTTCTACATGACCAAACCATTTCCGCACTCGTTTCTTTATTCCACCACACTACAGTCAGCGTTACATTCACTTCAAATTTGTTCATTCTTCACTCTATCGATCGAAGATTTCCCACACAAGCGCCTTAGCGATCGTATATCCACCGCATTCAGTCTACTTTCATTCCTTTTTTGCCAATTCTAGGCTTCACTTCCATACATTAGAGTTGGCACTAGAACGCCATTTTATAACGCTGGTCTTGCTTCCTTTGACAGGTTCTTATTGGTCATAATTGCATTCAGAGCACCATCTACTTTGTTACCCGCAGTCACTCTCCTTTCGATATCGTTCTCAGCCTTGTCGTCTCTACTAAACACTTGACTACATTTGTTTGATACGTTTATTACGAGATATATCTTTTAAATTGATTTTTTTTCAAAATATTTGCTAACGTGCTTCAAAGTTCTCACTGCATTTCCCTGGTAATCACCTACTGCAAAAGTCAAAATTTAAAAAAAAAAATCATAAAAATGTTCCTAAAAAGGTCTTCCAAAAATATTACCCTGCCTTAAGGGTGGGCAGATTTTTAAAAGACGAAACAATCGCAAAATGGTGGTTTTCCAGGGTGGGGCAGCACGCACGGGGCGGACAGGGGGCGCCATCTCGCGGCGGCCGCCACAATCATCAGACATATCTGTGACTGGAAAATTCCTAGTGATTAATTAATTCTCCTGACAGAATCTGCACAGACGGATGGACACAAGTGGCGAACCCCTTGAGGGCGAGACGTTTTAACATTTACGAACACAAACTTTTTTAAGTATGAAAAAAAGGCATATTGTTTTTTCGCTTTACCTTATTGATTACATCAACTTGCCCTACATAAAATGCTCTCATTATATTTTTTAACGATCTTTATCTACAAATATAAAAAAACGAACAATATATTAAAAATGATTTACGCATAATCCAATTCAACAAACTTAAATTAAATGTTTCAAAAACAAAATGTATGTAATTGGAATCAAAAAAGAACAACCAAATATAATGTGAAACTAGAAAATGAGATATTAAAAAACGTAGACAGTATATAATACCTCAATTATAGATTCAAAACTAATATTAAAAAAAAATACCGAATATGTTATGAATAAAATCGCAAAAAAGTATCCGTACTTGGAAGAATAAAAATATATATAACTCAAAATACGTGTTTATCAATACAATGATTCTCCCGCACCTAGATTATTGTTCCAGTATATTATTTATAAGCAACAAGCAAGGTATTCTAATGAAACTTTAAATAGTACAAAACAGGGATTTTCATTCGTATAATAGAAGAAGAAGCGACAACATAAGACTACCGAAGAAAAAGAAACACCTCACAAAATTGTATGAAGTACAAAGGTCTAAAAATCTTCGATAGCCTGTCAAAGGAAATTCAAAACACGGTAAATATAAGGAGGATTAAACAGCAGTGCAAAAAAATTATTTTAAAAACTTTTAAATGACTAGATGGAATGCAATCTGTTTGAGTGAAATCATGTATTAGCCCACACAACATTATGTGTGGAACTAAATAATTAAGATAAATAAAATAATTTACAGGCATATCTATCGACGACATTATAACGTAAATCTAACTAAACTCAACCTAACTATCTAATTTCGACACACTGTTAAGTTTTACCTTGACTTAACACATTGTTTGTCATGTTGCAATATGCAAAAATAGTTTAGAATGCAGATAAAATTTAATTAATAAAAGAAAAACGATGAAAAAATCTTCTAAGCTCTGTCCTGTTAAGTAACAGATATGCAGATAGAGTATTTTTCGTAGGGCACATCGATATTATGGTGAAAAAATATAATTGGTTCATTTATAATAAGGAAATTCTTAAGGGAGTACAAGGAAAGAGGTACAGTAGATTTCATAGGCAAATCGCTCAGAAAAAAAATTCATTCACAAATTCATCTAGTGATCTGGTGGTCGGTCCCCATTCCAGGATACCAGTAAGTTAGTCCTATTTTAACAGCACAAGCGTTTAGCTTATTTTGAAATCATAAAGAACATTGATGCGACATGCATTCCGTATAATAAAAATACATATTATTTTTATGGTTGATGGTCGTGGTATGCTAGGATGGCTTTAGGATCGAGTCCAGGAAAAATTAGTGTGGTGAACATTACACCGATAAAAATTTATATATCAGAATAAATTAAATCACTATATTAAATAAAATATGAACAAAACAAATTAAAAAAATAAACAGAAAGAACTGGCAATTGAAATAATATTTTCAAGCAGAATTTTAAATTAAATTGAAAGGAAAAAAGTGTAATTTATTTTAGATATTTATAGTATTACTTTATTATTTTTAATTACATTATTAAACAATTATTTTATATACCACCTCAACTTAGTATTCCGTATGCCATATTTAACGGAACAACTCTATGTTAAGAATTCGAAAGGCTTATATCGTTATGTATACATACATAATATATGTATTGCCATAGTAATAGTGCTGTCATCATTATCACTCTTGGCACTACAACTCCTGGTGGGTCTTGGCCTCCTCAAGAGTCTTCCTCCACTCATATCGGCTTAGTGCCAGCTCTCTCCAGTTCCGAAGCTCCAAGGCAGAAATGTCTTTGAAGACGTTATCACTCAATCTTAATTTTGGCCTTGCTAAGCTCCTTCGCCCTATTGAGTTCAGCAGGGACTTTGGTGCTTGATGCTCGAAAATTCTCTTCACATGACCGAGTCACCGAAGTTTTCCGAGTTTTATAAATTTTGTGACGTTTAGCTCCTTTGTTGTAACGTGTGCGCCAAAGTCCATTTTCTAGAGCCGGTCCGAAGCCTCAAAATTTTCCTTTCAAAAACGTCAAGTGCTTACTCATTCCTCTTAGTAAGTACCCACGTCTCAGCTCCGTATGTGAGTACTGGCCTAGTAAGCGTTTTGAAGGTACGCTAATATCTTGGTGTTTCTGGACAGCAGTCTGGATTTCATCTGCTTTTGTAGGCGGAAAAAACAGCGATTTGCGCTCACTATGCGCTTCTAGATCTCCTCTGTAGTATTATTGTTGTTTGTTATCAGGGAGCCTAGGTATGTAAATCTTGGTACCGTTTCAAAATTTTGACTTGCGCATGATAGAGTTAGGATTTGTTGGGTGCATCCTGCTGCCATGTATTTGGTCTTCTGCTTTGCTATATGCTGTAAACTTTTATTGTAAACTACGGTAATATAAATAGATACATCTCCCTTCACTAGCCATGACTAAACAGGCCAAGGTCTCTGGAAAGAAATCAGATTACTATTTAAAATGCAGTCTTAAATCCTAAAGGAATATTATTTTCACTTTTATTATCAGCCAAAGTAAACCAGCCATCTATTGGCAGGCTTGTAAGAATTATTTATTTCATCTGTACATTTAATCAGGACACAAACCGCTTTGATTGCGCTGCCAAAATCTAGCTGAAAGTCTCCGAACATGCTCAAATTGCTTTTATCTCTTTAAATTGGCCTTTGCCTGTGATATATAGATTTTTCGCGGAGATTTGCCTTGAAAACGCGGAACGGACGGCATAGAGAATAGCTCTGATTCATCGCCAATAGAGTCTTCAGAAAGATCTCATCGTGACAAATCCATACAGAAAAAACTAACCCATTAAAACGATGTCTTTATTATACTTCCTTTCTCGTTGAATCACGTCGGGGTCATTTGTATTGATTCCAATTTGAAAAAAACATTAAAATTTCGAAAAATCCAAAATTATACTATAATTTTATTTTTTTTTAGACGAAAAATTGTAAGATCATTTCTATCGTCACCACGAGTCTGCCTGCAAAGTTTCAGCTCGATTGGATGACGGGAAAAGGGTTAAAAATCGATCCAAAATTTTTCCGGCAGACAACAAACCGCAGACGCTACGAGTTAAAAGAAAGGGAGCTAAAAGTCCAAGGATTACAGGTACAATGTTACGATCCAAAACGCTCCGCTAGTATCACAGGGCAAGTTTAATCTCGGATATGCCGTCCATGTACGCACGTCAACCCGACAAAGGCAGAAAGTCGTATTTTTTGTATATTTTCAATTATCACTCTTCTTGCGAGAAAAAATGGTAAGTATGTGAAATGAATTAAAAAAAAGACACCAGCAATGCCTTCAAGTATACAATTAGATGACGGGCCGAGCGGGTTATGGTCGGGCCCGGGAGGGGGTGCGCTGTGGACTTAGGGGTTGGGGCGGGCTGAGAAGGATTTGACGTATCTTGTGATGGATGGAATCGAAAGAATTAACCGTTTCGCCGGTGGTGTCGTACATAATTTCTTGTCCAGCCGTCGCCCGGACCCGGGGGATGATAAATACATTTGGGACATTTCTCGCGCACAATGGATTTAGGGGTGGTCGCGTACCCCCGACGTGGCAATATTATATTTTTAAAATAAATCAGGCTTTCGTTTGAAAATCTCTTTATTCCTAGCATATACAGTGACACGTTTCAGAATGTATGTGGTGTTCCTCTTACCATAAGGTATCCATTTTATTAGACTGGCTTAAGCGATGATTAATTTTTTGTCATGTTTTAAATTCTCAAGTCTTGATTTTCATAAATACGCTCTAACATTAAAATTGTTTTTTTTTTCATCACCTTATTTTTTCTTAATCAACTAACAAACTATTTGATTGTTTGTCCACGGGGATGGGCAGAGAAAAATAAAGCAACATTCATACATAATATTCAATACTAATAATAAAGGTTTAAAATTAAATAATTTACAATTTTTTTACGTTAGGGAAGCGGTGCTAAAGCACCTTTAATTAATAAGTAAATCAATTTTGCATATAGCCCTTTGTTTAATTTAACTTTCGCAAAAAATTGGTAACACCCGCTTAAGACCCCGCCCCCTCTCACTCTCTCCCGTTAGATTCCTGAATGTTCTGTAGGGTAGGTAGTGCATGCTTGTCTCTGACAAGATTAACACGCATGTGTAAAATAGTGTGAAAGTTTAACAATACTATGGTTGGGGTGTATAGTGTTGTGAATATAGTAGGGTAGTGTTGGTCCTGACGAAGAAACGGGTACGTCTCGAAACCGGTAGACCTTAAATCTCATAGTGGTTTGTACTAAGTTAACTAACATTCTGTTAACGCTACATTCTTCTATCTTGACACCATTTCCGTCCCCAATATTGTTGATATTTTACCATCCACCAATATTTGTTGTATCCGACCTTGCCATATCTGTTGCGGACGCCCCGCGTTCCTGCTGCCACTCGCCTCATATATTTTCTTAACCATCCTTTCTTCGCACATACGTCCCACATGACCAAACCATCTCGGCAATTCTTTATTTATTCAAGCATTACATTCATTTCTAATTGTTCATACTCATTCTATCGTCCAAAAACAGTCCACATACCTACATATCTGGAAATGCAGTCGCTTAGGCACATTTCTAAGCGACTGCATTTCTAGCGCATTCAGTCTACTCCCATTCTTTTTTTAACAATTCAGGCTTCACTTCTGTGAATTCGAGTTGGCACCTGAACTCTGTTACAAACTACTGGTGTCGCTTCGTGTTAAGAGATTCTAGTTGACAGTAATACATGGCACCATTTACTTTATTTTCCGCAGTCATCCTCATCTCTACATCCTTCTCAGCCTTGCCGCTCTTAGTAAACACTTCCCAGTACTCACTCACTTGTTCTAGGTATTCATTGATTAAACATTCTATCACTTGTAGATTCTAATCTAGAGAAAAAAATTCATTGGTTTAGTAAAACCACTACATATTGTTTGAATAATCAACATTTTTGGGGCCATGGGTCCTTCCATTAACAAATTATTAAATAAATAGCAGTTTTATACAGTGTTTTCTTTTTATTTCTATAAGTAATGTTAACACAAATATATTTAACAATTATTGAGAAAGAAGAAGGTATCATTTGGAGTTGTATTTGCTTAATTATTTAAATTATCACGAAAGTTTAATTAAATTATAATCTGTCAAAGGAAGCAAGTAGATAGAATGCGGTAAAAATGCGGTATTTTAGACGTATGCATAGATTTCTTTTTGTATGATAGAGTAGAGAATATACGTATTAGACGTGAATATAATACTGCATTCTCTCAAAACTTAAGTAGTGAAAATATAAAATATATTTAACTCAGTATCGAGGATGAGTACTTTGAGAGTTGTTCACAGAAGACAAGTGTCACTCACGCTCTTGCGCACTATACTCTTGAAGTGCTCAGTTATAGGTACATTCACTCGAGATGATTGTCTAATTTTTTTACAGATTTTTGATTAATTAAAAACACTTGTGGCGGTCAAAGACCCATGAGTAAGGAGGTACCGAGTACATCAGCACCTAAACACGAAAGTCCGTGTTTAGGTGCTGATGTACTCGAACGGTCGAAATCAGAACGCTGAATTCGGGAAAGAACGACAATGGAAGCGAGGGCAACGAACGAGGATAAAGGTGAGAATTGCTAGAGGGCATGAAGAGCGGATGAATTCACATTGCTGACCAGACTAAATATTACCCACACGAGCGGCCGAGTAAGGCGAAGTCAAAATACACCGAGTCCTTTGTCCACAACAACTATAAAAACGCTAGGCTCCAGAGCAGACTGTCGCACTTCCCCAGTGAACGGCTCGTATAGCGGAAGCCCTCGCCGTCATACTTTCGAACGTCACGCTTTCACTTGTAACCTTTGTACCTACTGTATTCTTTATAACTTTTACTTTTGCAATTCAATAAATTCTGTAAAACCATAGTGATTTTACATCATCAACACCGCTTCAACTCATCCTAAACCGGAGGGCTCATCCACCTCCAAACACTTAATCTATATAAACATCGAAAATACACCGGTCTACTTATCAGCACGTCTGTACACAGTAAATGTTATTGTTGCAATCCAATGCAAGAGGAAACAAGGTTAATATAATTTATAATAATCTGCCATTATGAATAATAATGGTATGATCAGATAAAGTATTGGAGGATGGCTCTGTTAGAAGCTTCAACAACTGAAGAGTGTACATGAGAAAACGTATGAAAGTGGTCGAAGCAAAAGTGGTGTGCCAAGACAGAATAGTGCGTCATTTTATCCACTCTGCCTACTATTCTAAAAACAACATGATGGTTAGTTGGTTAGTTATTTTATCAACATCCAACACGTGCAGATGCCATTTAGTTCTTGTTCAAAAGCTCGAACCTATTTTTATTTATTTTATTTCTACGGTTTACACCTATTACAATAAAATTAGAAACTTATATAGATCTAGATAACAGTGTAGGTACATTATAAATGTGAATAATGTCTGCTTACATGATAGTTTAAAAATGGATACATATACATACATACATATATATGAAAGTTATAACACAATATTAATCTGTACAAGTACATAAATCACAAATTTAGTAGACAATTATAAAGTGTACATCAGTAAGAACAAAGACATGTATTTATTTATGTATTAACAAAGTTTAATCAAATAAATTAACGGTAAAGTGTTCGTTAAGAAGATTTCGGTAACGACTTAAGCTAATGTTGAGAATATCTGCAATTTGTGCATACTCGTTTCCTGGGTTGGAAAATCTGTTGATCGTGGAGTATTTTTGGTGAGATGTGTTGCTTCTGTTGCAGTGTATTTCTGGCCATAGAAGGAGACTACTTTTGTGATTCACGGCATCTTGGCGCGTCACAGTCTCCATGCGCACGTCGCGATAACGGCACGAAGCTGCGATATATAAATAATAATAAGGATCGGGCGAGAAGTGTAACATTATCAGCATTCGGCCGCCATCGCCGCCATTACCGCCATCTGGCGGGCGCGGGCCGCGGAGAGCGCCCGATTAGGGATTTAATTTCCTGTCCCGGCGACCCCGGCGATGACGCGCGCTTCCTGACGAAACGCGTGACAGCTGTTTCGCACAGCCAGATAAATTTGCGAATTCGCAATCTTGACTGGCGCGCCGCTACGTGATCCGCTTCGGCGACGGATTCTGTTACGAGTTCAAATTTAAAAAAAGTAACCCATAAAAACCAAGTTTTACTATACTCCCTTTCTTTGTAAAATATAACAACAATTAAAGACGAATTAAAACAAATAACATAACACTAAACTTACAGTAATTTAATACATTTCTAAAATGTCAGATGTTTTGAGCTTTGATAAGACACCTCAAGCTTTGAAGATTAAATTCTAAAAATATTTGATTGCTGATTTATTCTCTTGAACTTTTTTCGATCAACACATCTATCCCTGCATAGTAAGTTGTAAGTCGTTCTATTTATATTTCTAGCTTAGGAGAATGTATCTAAAGTATGCCGTTCTTTCGTGTTGTTATTAGTCAGCTATACTTGTCTTGCGTCTTAGCACCTCTTTATTGGATACGTGGTCTGCATCACCATCTAAACTTCTTTAACCATCCTTTCGTTATTCTTTAGACTATGTTACAATTGGATTTTCAATGGGCGATGGCTCTTATTACTAATTGCCATTTTTTCTATAAACTACATGTTTTATCTACCGCCATAGACTTTTTAAAGTTAAAGATATAAAAAAGTAACCCATAAAACCAAGTTTTTTTTATACTCCCTTTCTTTGTAAAATATAACAACAATTAAAGACGAATTAAAATATATAACATAACACTAAACTTACAGAAATTTAATATATTTCTATAATGTCAGATGTTTTGAGATGTCAAGATTTTGATTCAATTCAATTATCATCAATATCGTACCTTATGAATTTCCAGCGTCAAATGATTTAGTCAGAATCAGATTTGAATAATGTAGAATTCTTCAAAATTAAGTAAAAATCTAAAAGAAATAAATTATTATTTGATTTTTTCCCAAAAAATCCAATTTTGCTGTCATCTGTGAATCAATTGTTTTGTAAATTTTCGAAATTCGTAGTGATGTACTTATTATACCGACGGAGCAATTCAAATTTGGAAAATATTCCGCGACGTTGCTAATCAAACTTTTCTAACGATTCCTATTTGAAAAAACCAATAAAATTTCTAAAAATCCGAAATTATACTAAAATTATTAATTTTTTTTAACGAAAATTTGATAGATCTTCTTGATCATCGCCACGAGTCTGCTTGCCAAGTTTCAGCTCGATTGGATCACGGGAAATGGGTCAAAAATCTATCCAAAGTTTTTGTTGACGGCAAGCAAGCAGACGCCACAAGTTAATATAAAGGGAGTAAAAAATCCGAGACGGTGAAAAAATTTACAGACACGCGTTTCGGTATTTTACTTAAATTTCTGCTTAATATATCGGTAAAACGTACAGTGGTTTTTTTTTTCAATTGATTCAGCAATATTGAAGATTGACATTTAAAAAAATATTGTTTGTATTATTTGTACGTATCTACTTATATTATCTGATTAATTACACTTACATGTTTCGGAAAAACCTTTCCATCGTCAGGGTGTTATATAATATCAAAATGAATAATGTCTTTTGTTTTTAGTTTTTTTAATAATTTTACAATTATTTTTAAATTAAATTAAATTATTTAATTTTATTTGATAAAATTTTTAAAAATAAATTATAGAAAAATATAAGTAACCAATTTTTACACGATTCACAGATAAATATAAATAATAATAACGATTATTGGCGAAGAAGTCTATAAAGGTATTAATACATTTTCGAATCAAATTTCAAAATATCTACCAAAAAATATTAGACCTGTATTTTATATTAATAATAACATAGGGAAACTCCACATAAATTCGAATAATACATAAATTATAATATACTGACTGCACGCGTCTAATTTCAGCGCAGTTACTGCTTCCATGCAAGCAAGTTCCATGCCTGGTATAAGCCTAAGAGGTACATAGATAAGAGAGAAGTAGAATAGTGGATATCATGGATCATGTAGCGAAGGTCAGGACATGTTGCAAGGCAGGACGCCGTATGATGGACTCCCAGAATTCTGAAGTGGAGATGAGAGAATAAAAGAGGCGTCGAAATTTACAAGAGATGGGCCGACGATATAGCCGCTATGGGGGAAAGAAATGGCTACCAGAAACCAACAATAGGGAAGAATGTAAGTATATAGAAGAAGCCTATATCCAGCAGTGGAGTAGCAATTTTGCCCTATTTTCATAGCACTCTTAATATTATCAGACTCCTTTATATTGGTCGCGCTGAGCAAAAAAAGTTTAAATGAATTTAAACCCAATCCCACATCGTCGAAACGACGTCCTCAAAACAAATACAATTCTTTGACACACGCCCCGTTAATCATCTGCAAACCGAGAACGAAAGACGTAAGGGGTATTCATCTCCCTGTCGAAAACTTCCGGTCCACGCAGCATCCCCCAACCACCCCGCCCCGCATCACGCACGCCTGCGCCGCCATTGATATGAAGGAATAAGTTTGAATAATTTATTATATGGGATATTGTGTAGTGACAGTAGTCGGTCGGCGCTCCTTTGTGAGGGTATGTGGGTCGCTTTTGCATGACGGCTACCGGGGGTGGAGAACGAGCCCGAGCGGCGGCTCGTAAAACTATTTACAGCCCCGAGATGACGTAAAATGTCGATTTGAAAACCAAAAGTATTTTTTTGTATATTTTCGCAATCATTTTTTTACTTTGGGTAGGTACGGTACATGTTACATACGAAGAGTGTCTGTTCAAATGGAGTAATTTCCATTTTAGTGGTTATACCACCCCGGGAACCTAAAATTTAGGTACAAATCGGATAATTTTTTTAGACTCCAAACCGAAATTAAAAAACAGTAAAATATTGCAACTAACAATAAGATGATTGATACAACAAATAAAAAACCTCCTTGTGTGATTTTATACCTTTGTACATTCAATTTTTTATTTTTTAACAAACAAGAACATGTTCTTCTTCTGCTTCTTCTTTAGACTTTACCTCGCTAGTGCTGGATATAGAACTCTTCCATATTTTATTGTTGTTTGCTAATTGTAGCCATTTCTCCCCCCCTTAACTACGCCTGTCGGCCCATTTCTTTTTACGTCTTCCAATGCATCTTTTATTTTCCATAGGTCTCCACTTTAGAACTCTTGGAGTCCATCTTGTAGAATTCTGCCTTGCGATATGCCCTGCCCAATGCCATTTTAGCTTTTCTACACGACCCATGATAGTTCTGCGCCTAATTTCATATCTTAGGCTAAGATAACCAAGCATAGACCGTTGCGGGCATTTGAGCATTTCTACACTTTTATTTGTAAGAGCTATTGTCCATTCCACTCCACACGTCATCACTGGCAGTAGTGAGGTTTTTCTCTTTAAGCAAATTGGGATCTATATGTTGTCGAAATTCAATAAAGTTGATAAAATTTTACATAAATACTGGGTAAAACAAAGCTTGTCCATAATACTTAAAGGTAGATTCCTGCCTCGATTAAGAGTCGAAAATGTTCAAGCAACAATGACCAATAATATCAATAGTTATGGAATTATGCAATATCAAATTTTGCACTTTTTTAAAAATATTTCTGACTATTTTTTGCAAAACGTTGAAGTATCATTACAGTATCGATTACGATAAATTCATTCTTTTCGATAAAACTTAAATAAAATAATAAAAACCCTGAAAAAATTCCAATTGGAAAATAAAAAATGTTTTTATAATTTTTTTTCACTTGTATTAAAGGGAATAAATTTTACATATTATTTATAAGTTACTGTAACGATAGTTCAACGTTTTGCAAAAAAATAATTCAGAAATATTGAAAAAAAATTCAAACTTTGATGTTGCATAACTCCTTAGCTATTGATATTAGGTCGTGGTTGCCTGAACATTTTCGACTCAAGACAAGAATCCACATGTAATAAGAACATAATCAAGGCAGGAATCCATCTATAAAGTATTGTGAACTAGCTCTTTTACACCCTGTATACTTAATAAATAAAACATACATTTTTATTACAGTCGCCTTACTTAAACTACCCTTAAGTTAGTATTAAAAACTTAACTGCTCATTCTTCTGCACTGCCTTAAGTCGATCGTCCACTGTCGTCCATCCAGGGAGCGCGCCACCCTTTCGGGGGGGGTCCAGGGACGGAGGGGTGCAGGGGTGGGTCGGGCAGGGGGTAGCGACCCTTGTCTTGTTTCGGTCACAACAAAAGTATTCGCAGTGAAGCCTGTTCTATGAATTTACGTTGTACGACTGAAAAAAGTTTTTTTAAGATTCCAGGAAAAATTTACTAAATTTTTGGTCAGGTCATATTGGCGGGCTCAATACTAGAATAGAAAACTTAAAAGTGTTGTTTTGAGATAACTTCAGATGATGTTTTTATACCAATTAAAGACATTCTTCTCACTCATTGATTATCAATAGCTTAATTTGACATAGTTAAGCGAAAAGGATCCAATCCACACAAAGTCACTTTAGAGATATTGATGTTTGAAGTTTATAAGATATTTTTTTATTGGTATTCATTTTCAAATTAATTGAAAGTATTATTTTATGTGCAGAATATTAAAACTTATTCAATATTAAGAGTATAGTCAGGAGTATTTTCCGAGGTATTTTTATATTTAGTTGATTACTTATGATGAAAAAAAAATAATTTGCCTTACTTACATGTGGGTTGATTCTAATGGTGATAAATATTATAAACATTTGTTTTTTGCCTGGTTCTTTTTTGCAGACCAATAGTGCCGATCTTCTGGTTTGTGACTTCTGGGGTATTATGCCGTGATTTTACGATCTTTCTGGCCGACGTTTCGGATCCCATTGTAGGGTCCATCATCAGGGCCTATGTGTTATTGTGAGTGTTGGTGTTGTGGTTAAGTATTGGCTTGCAATACCGTGTCGAAAGCAGGATGAGAACGTTGTCATTGTTGTGTTAAGTATTGGCTAGCAATACCGTGTAGCCAACACAAAAACCTACCAAACGAAAATATTTTATATTGAGTATGCGGATTTGTTTCAAATAAACAATTATATTCCTACGTAAAGATAGAAAATTCTTTCCAAAAATCACAGGAAGTGAAATAATCTAAAAACTGAACAAAGAAAATTATTATAAATGAAATGATTTGCTCATGTGGAACGTATGAGTAATTTATTAAATGATGGAAATAAAAATATACGGGACGAGTGTTGAAGACAGCAGAAACAGAGGACGTCCACGAAAGACCTGGCACGATCAGGTAAAGCGAATGTGATGGCCCTGTTAAAAGCTCCAGCAATCAAAAAGCGTGCATGAGAAGGTTTATGAATGTGGTTTAAGAAAATGGTGTGCCAGGATAGTAGAGTATGGCGTTCTAACCTCTCTGCGAGGAAACAGCATGACGGTTAATAAGTAAATTAGTATCCCTATAGTTCGATGTTAAAAAATCTATTAAATCTAAAAGACTATTTTAAAAAAAATAACATGTGCAGTAAAATTTAATTTGCTTATTACGTTTATCAAGCTTATCAGTTTATTTTTTTTTATTTAAGCTTATAAAAGTTTATTTAACAATAAGTTTACTTACATCAGACATTAAACAGACTTAAATACAAAATTTTGTCAATCTATTCAGGTGGGGCAAGAAATTACTTGGTATAAAGTTTAAATAAAATATTTAAAATTTAAATGTTGCACCTTGAAATGACCCTTAAATCGTAAAAGATGTCCAATGTTAATAATCAATTCTCGCTAGTGTCGCATAGCTGCCGCGCTGCACTGCGGCGTAGCATGGTTGCCATTTGGCTTTAAAAATGCCAACCTGGCGGCGAACAAGAAGACGATACGAGAGCCGTGCCTTAGGTTGCTATTAAAATCGACATCATTTTAAACTTCGTCTAAGCGATATTTATTTTAAAACGTCGTTCAGTTCAATTTTGCTAGAGTGCGCGTGGGTGGGAGACGTTCACACACACCTACCCCCGAGCTGGACTACCCCTGAACGCTCCGAAACAAATTGTTTTCGCATAGATTACGGCCCCTGTCTGGCCCGATCCGGGTCTGCCTATCAGCCTGTACCGAAATGAGAAATGATGTGGCGAAAGAAAAATCGGTTTTCAGAACTATGTAAATACGACAATCATTCATTCCGGTGCAGGATATTCTAAATCCTCTGTCGCCTTTCGCAACCCTGTCTGTAACTCGATCAGTTTAGAGTGCATTGTTTATTTTGTAATTAACTCTTATATTGAATTAATGTATATTATAAATGTCTCACAGGGACGAAACTGTAGTTTTTTTATTGGAAAGTAGGTATAGAAATCTTTTGGGTGTGCATAAGACTTATGACTTATCGTATGGTTGGCTTAAGTGATCACTTTACACAATGTAACATTCGCCATTTCCACCCATGATAGAATATACCATGCCTACTTATTTTTTGGACATGCCACACTTCATATATGCATTGTAACAACCTTTCCATGCGGCCTGTACAAAGCCATTTTCGTTCTCCTAAATCCCCACTGATTATGTTAATGTCACTAAAGAGAAAATCTACAATTAATTTTACGTAATTTTTGAAAGTAATATACTTTTTCTGTGTAATGAAATTCATCCGAATATTTATAAGGCCTGTATGCGCCCTATCCTCACATATGGTATTAAAGCGAGGGCGGACACCGTCAAGACAAAGAGCATGCTAAGAACAACTGAATTGAGAACTCTTCTGCTATTGCTGGGAAGACTCTGCATGATCAATGAGGAATACAGTTATCCGTGAGGTCTGCGAGGTTTCAGATATGGTCAGATGAGGACGACAGCGTCGACGATACTGGTACCAACACGTACAGAGAATGAGTACAACAAGATTACCATGCATAGCTATGCACAGCGTACCAGATGGGCAGCGTCCACCAGACAGACCCCCGAAACGATGGAGAGATAGCTGGAATACAGCATCACAAGAAGAAACTCCTGCACAAACAGGTTCTCGAGTCTAAAGAAAGTTGATGAAGAAGACAAAGAACTGTTAGATAACTTATTAGAATTTTTGAAGAACGGCATAATCTAAGATTAAAGAAACAATGTTGATTTCTTATATGTGTGCTTATTCTTAAGGTTGCTATTTTCATCCATTCTAATTGCCTTGTTACTATTATTTCTAATGCTTATGTTATTATTATTTTTTATGCTTATGATTACTTAGTTCATGGGTACAAAGTATGATATAACAGTCCAAAAATATTTTTCTGAGATCATACTTATGAGTGGATACAATTACTATTGCTTATTTCATCGATACAATGAACAACAGTGAACTATTTAATTTTTATCTCAGTGCTTGTACTAAAGGTGTTTATGATTATTATTATTTTTATTATTAAATTATGCTAATGCTATAATTATCTTTTATATTTATGATTATTTCATAAATAATCATGACTTATTTGTACGGACGTACCGTTAATAAAAATCTTAAATGTAGACATTATTCATAAATGCTTGTAAGGTAAAAAGAGGAAGAAGTAATAGGAATTATATAAAAAAAAAAAATTGAATCCCTTTATAGCACTGTTTTATAAATAAATAAAACTTTATTTTAACAACACTTAAATTTTGTCGTAAATAATTTACGTAAGTTTCGAGAGCGATGCTCCTTCTAAAGGACAATGAATTTAGATACAAAAAAAGTTAGAAATTAATAGAAATTGAAAAACATTGCAAAAATTGTTGTCGCTTATCTATGTAACTATCGACATTTTATCCAAAGTATAAACAATATTTTCTGCTCAAAATTTAAACTAGAAGACACCCCCTAAGCTTTCGATAATAATTTAATCGGTTTTACCTTTACCTTCCATCGTTGATTACCTTCTAAAATAACATTAATCTACACACTTCGGCTTGAGCGAGTCGTCCAATTATTTCGAATAAGCATTTCGCAGATAATACTCGGAGATAAACTCGATAAACATCCCAGATAATCTGCAAACATGCGAATCAATTGTTTATAGTGGGACTCGAATGTGGTGCCGGCGGATGCTGCATTGTTGACTGCCGCTGTTCCCTGACCAAACAATTAGAGAAAACCGATGGAATCCTAAACAAACGGAGACGCGGCCGCACGCCCCCAGCCATCCCCTGCCGGCGGAGCCAGGTAGCTACAATTATTCCGCAAGATGGCGTTTGGCTGCAAGCGCGTTTGGATCATTTGGTTAATTTCATTTAATGGATGGAAATCAATTTTACCTATATGCAGGGTTATGTGAAAAACATCAATAACCCTGCTTTGATTATGAGTCTAAAATTTTGAAGCAACATGACCTAATATCAATTATCAAGTTATGGAGATATGCGACGTCAAATTTTGCATTTTTCTTTTCAATATTTAAGAATTATTTTTAGTAAAACGTTTTACTATAATGAAAGTAACTTATATCGAATATAAAAAATTCATTTTCCTTAATACAAGTCAAATAAAACAGTAAAAACCTTCCAATTCCAATTGGAAAACATTCCAATTGGAATTTCTGCAGGCTTTTTTTATCATTTTATTTTACTTGTATAGAAAAGCATTAATTTTTCTTAATTGATATAAGTTACTGTAATGATAGCTTAACTTTTAACAAAAAATAATTCAGAAATATTGAAAAAATAATAGGACTAATTATAAAAAAAAAAGATTTTTAAATACCTTTAGCACTGTTTTATAAATAAATAAAACTTTATTTTAACAACACTTAAATTTTGTCGTAAATAATTTACGTAAGTTTCGAGAGCGATGCTCCTTCTAAAGGACAATGAATTTAGATACAAAAAATAAGTTAGAAATTAATAGAAATTGAAAAACATTGCAAAATTTGATGTCGCATATCTCCATAACTATTCATATTAGGTCATGGTTGATTCAACATTTTCGACTCATAATCAAGGCAGGAATATACGGTATCGGGTCTCCCGGATACCACTTTTTGTACAATTATTACCTACAGGATGAAAAACAGCTGATGGAGAACAGAAAATCGTGAGCAGTCTTATATTGTTTATTTATTTAGATTACAGTACGTTGGCCTCAGTAGATAACGGTATAGTTGGTAAGGTACGACTGGGGTCGTCAACTTGTTCCTTATCGCATGTATAGCTGGTGCAAGATCGTGTTGGAAGCTGGAGATGGTGCTGACGATTGATGTTAGTGGCGTATCGCAGTGAGGTCGAGGATGATGGTGGTACTGCCGGGAGCAGATGGTGTTCGCTACAGGAGGTGGCGAAGACAGTGGAGCGATGAGGCACATCATCCCCTATGATGGACCCTGCAATGGGATCCGAAACGTTGGCCAGAGAGATCATATACACGGCAGAATATCCCAGAAAACTATACACAGAAGATTTTGAACGGCCGTGAAAACCTAAGAACACCATTATCATATTTCGTTGTATACTAGTGATTGTGCTGTATCTGTGTGTACAAACTAACTAACTAATTTATTTATTAAGATAAATTATAGAAGTCTCTCAGAGATGAAACTATTTATATGAGAGACGTGTATGGAAGTCTTTTAATAGGATGGCCCGGGGCTTATGAGTTGGTTATTTTAAAGTGATAACTTTAAAAAATTTGATAATGTATGAATATTCTTACGATGTGATTAATGAAAGTTGCATTGCTTTGAGTAATCACTTAAGTTAGCTTATACAGGTCGTAAGCTCTGGGCCATTCTGCAAAATGACTTCCTAGAAAAATATCTGTAATTATTACTTCATACATTGTACATTGTCTACATTTCTTAATTCTGAGACAATGTGATATCTGTTGCATTTTACATATTTTGAACATCTGCAATTAATTTTAACAGGAAAAATAAATTTAAAACTTTTAAGTATCTAGGTTCTGCAATATTTTGTTTGTAAAAGTAATTTTCTTTAAATCAAAAATTGAAAGAATTGAGTACTGATAAAAATAAAAATAAAACACAAGGCTAAATTTAGAATATATTATTAATATGAAATGAAATCAGTTCCTGAGTGTCTAACCTTATCGACGTCAGAGGTCAGAGACCCAAGGCAGAGTAGCCCAGAAAACTCAACACAAAAGAACTGAGTTTATTCTGAATTTATAAATATTTTTAACTAGTAAAACATTCTATGAGTAGGCGGTATGATAAACAAATCTACGTGATTTTATGGAAATTTAAAATAATTTGCTTTATGTAGGTTTAAAAATATAAAATAAAACCCTTAAAATTCGAAATTGTTTCCCAATTAATGGATTAATTAAATGGTAGGTACGTGCTAAGGCATCGGCGGCGAGTATTTATAAAGTGAAATGAAATAAACTACCCCAGGATCTGACCCTCTCCAATTTGAGGGTGGGTTAACCGGATGAAGGTAAGGGCTAAACGATTTCATCAGGGACCTTCGATGATAAGTACTTGGGGTTCGAATCCTGGAAGATCCTCTGATTGGAGGTATCCTTTGTGGTAAACCCAATTTGCGGTATTGGGAATATTTTGAATAAGTACTTGAATTAAACTGTCCTTTTTGATGTTTGAAAATCGCCAATTAAGATGGTTTGGCAATAATATACAAAGGATATGTATTTTTAAATATCTTATAATCTTGTTATAATTTATTACTAATCCATAATGACATAAAAACATAATTAATATTTTCATGAAGATATAACATATCTTTTTTATTATTTTATACCATTGCTGTAAAAAAATTATCTGATAACAAATGAAATGACTTAAAAAATGTTAAAAATTTACTTAAAATCTACAAAATTGCTCAACCAATTGAAGAAATGACTTTATATTACAAAACATAATAATTCAAGTAAACACTATGTATAATTTGCCAAGGTAATTAATACACTAAAATAAATGTCACGTAGGTATGCTTTAATAATTTATTTATTAATTATAATAAACACATATTTTACTCGTGTTTGTGAAGGTACGATTTTTCAGAAAATAATTTATGAAAAGCACTAATTAAAAATATGATCACCTCCACTGGAAAAAGGTTAGATGACTTACTTATAAACATATGTGGATGAAATTTGGTAACTTTCTTTGGTAATTATAAACATATCAATCGGTTAAGCTATCTGCCAGTAGAGAAGTTTGGTATCTGATTTTTTGTGATTTTTATTAAATGTTTATCTGAATTCATTTTAATAATTGATTTACTCTTGAATTTTCGCTATTATTACCTGTACACTATACGTCATCTAGCGACGACTTGTCAAAAGTACTATAAAACGAAAGAAGAGAATAACGGACTGATTTATGAGAGGTGGTGCTCGTAAAGTCCGATGTATATACATATAATAAGTTTTTTTTAAATGCGTATGTTGAAAAAGTTTTTTTTTAATTTATATAGTTACGTTTCAGTCACTTAATTTAAATATGAATAATGTCATAAATTTTTATTTTTACATAAGCATTTCCTCTCATTATCAGGTATAGATAATAACTATTATTATTTATTATCTATCCCCAGTTATTGTCTATGATGATGAGACGGACTGCTCCTCTCGAAACTATAGTAGTACTTTAATAACTCATATTGTGTGTGTGTGTATTACAAAGTAAAGTAAAATATATTTTAAATTAAGTCTCAGTCTAATGTTAATGTCTGATTATTTAAAGAGCAAGATGTGTTAATTTGCACATGTGACGTATGGATCGGAAATTCTATCCGTTAATTCGAGAATTTACCATAACCTAGTTTAGAACCACTTTAAACAATTTGTTTTCATGCTTGGACTGAAAACCATCAAAAGAAAATTTAGTTATACGCTTATTTTAAATTTTGAAATATGGAACACACGCAAAACCCAACACCCCCTCCCCATAAAATCAACATCATGGCGTCCGAGAGCAATCACCCCTTAGAGAAAAAAACCTTAGTTAAACAGGCCGCGTCGCTCTCACCAGTGGCGCGGTGTAATGGGGTTCTGAATAATTTAAACCCGTGTTTTTGTTACTTTTAATCTTCGGCCGGGCAAAATGATTTTTTCTCCCGCGGTGGTTTTTAAACATCCCCAAAGCGGCGTTCGTAAAAATTTGATTGCCGACCGATAATAAAAACTTCACACTTTTCCTGCCCTAAACGCGGGCCGGGAATTAAGCTTCGAGCCGCCACTCGTTTCGAGGGTCGGTCTTAAAAAGTATATAGGCGCCGCCACTGGATTTGGATTGATTAAAAAAATATATATTCCGCCTAATAGCCGAAACGAAAATTTCCATCAAAATTAAGACGGTCTTTGAATAACTAATTCGGAAATAATTTAACAGCATGTGGGACATCTTCATCTTAAAACCTTTCGAAGATGATAACCAGGTAGAAAGTCTGAAAAACAGAGGTCCATGGAGTTACTTTTAATCTCCAAGTTCATTGATTGACCAGGTCAAAGA
Organism: Agrypnia vestita; assembly: GCA_016648135.1. Classification (NCBI taxonomy): domain Eukaryota; kingdom Metazoa; phylum Arthropoda; class Insecta; order Trichoptera; family Phryganeidae; genus Agrypnia; species Agrypnia vestita. Next base: position 367,226 of record JADDOH010025043.1, on the reverse strand, counting down.
GTTTTGGTGGGTTTATCAAGTGTACCTCCTTGGATGATATAAGATCAACATGTGAAGAAAGGATTACCCTCCGACCGGGAGAATCATCTGGTGTATATGTGATAGGTTGTATATCGTTTTTTTGGGTATCCATAGGGCTAAGGACCTATCGTAGGCTAGCTTAAGCGATCTCATTACGAACGGCGACATCTGTTTTTTTTTATGGAAATGACAAAAAATTCACCAATAATTGTAATAAAAATACAACACAAATGGAACAAGGTGTACATTTTAAACATATATAGATACAACTTCTAAAAATTGATAAAACATTGTGTAAAGTGACCACTTAAGCCAGCCATAAGATAGATCGTAAATCCTACGGACACCCAAAAAGACTTCCATACCTAATTTCCCATATAAAAAAGTAGCTTCGTCTCATAAGACATATCTTGATTTTGATATTTTTCACAAAGCAGTAAAAGATTTTCCACTAATTTTCGTAAAATATATTATAACCCCTAGAACAGGTTTATAACAACCTGCATCATCAGGATCATTAGGGTGGTTTTTGACCTGTTGATAATCTATTTAAAATAATAAAAACAACTTAACAAATATTCGATTTTAATTTCCCAAATAATCCATATATCATTCCGTCAACAGAGAAATGACCATAAATAAAACCATTAAAGAGGAGTAAATGTGAATTTTTGTAATTAAGGTTTAAACCATTTTGATAATGGTGATTGATCCCGCTAGGGTTCGAACAAAGGACAAACAGTCATAAAACGGGACAGGAACCGCAGGAAAGTAATTCCGTTCTCTCATGCATAAAAACGTATTAGTGATAATTGTTGTCGCCAGGGCAAATGTTCCATGTAACTGTCGCTAGGCGGAGTTTTATCGGAAAATTTGTTGAATTTGTATTAACAAACATATATACATTCAAGTCATCCCATCTAGTCCCGAGAGGATAGAGTGCCAGAAAGGATGTGTTTGTGTAATTTGAATACATTAATTTTTACGTTACATTGATGATGAACGTGTTAACATATACAATATGCAAATCGCTTTCCAAGTGCAAGAGTATCACCACTTTTCAAATTGTGCATCGAATCATGTACTGGACACTGCTATCAATTGGCGTATTCAATTGGCTATAGGCTGTAGTGGATTCCGCGCAGCTGATAGTGGCCGCTGCGTGGCCATTAGTGTCTGCTATTGGCTATTGCCCATTGCCTGCTGCTTTTCATATGATTTCGATATTTTTTAAACCGGCAATATAAATATTGCGCACTGTGTGTGAGTCTTTGGAAAAATTATAATATAGATTCTTTTACATGTCAAGATGAAAAAATATAATTATTTTTTATTATGTATCATGTCTCATTCTATTTCTTACCTTGTTATTCCATGTATAGGTGTTATGTTCATCATCTTCGTATATTTATGAATAAGGTTTCCCTCTCCCCATCCTTGCTCCTAGGTGACAGTGAAGTGGTTTTATGTGGACATCTCCCCGCGCCGCTTACACTCATACGAGTTTGTGGCGTGGGTCAGATAACCACTTTAGCGTTAAAAAAATCCCGGTTTAGGTGGCAAAGGTATAGGGCCGATATTTGAGCTATAAAACAGCCTTGGTTTGGGGTGATTTTTTTCATATTTCTTTTAAGAAAACAACCAAATTTTAAAATGGATAGTCTTACACTGAATATAAAAAAAATGTACGCGCCCATTTCGTTGCATTCTAAAATTTCACTCTAAACGCATATAAAGTAGTTAGTATAAGCAATGTAATGAAAAAATAATGATGTTACATAATCCTCTCAATAATATTATTATTTGCAATCTGACTTTAAAATGATCACGTGACAATGTACATTAAATTCCTAATAGAGAAATATTTAGCCCACGGATCGCAAAGTGTTCGAGTTTTAAGGTTAATCGTGGAATGGAACAAGGAAAGTTTCCACTATTATTTATCGTTTAAGATAACTATCTGATTGGGCCTTTTGGGGATGATTCATTGGGGAACGCTCGTTTCCAAATCAATCAACCTGGTAGGCTAAGGGTTGAAACCTGGCTTTGTTCGCTTTCGTAATTTGACTATATTTTCACGGGTTCGCAATGGTAAGAAACGAAATGAAACGCTATAAGTCATTGGATACAAACATTAGATGGAACAAAATATTATTAAGTCATTCGCACGATGCACGTTCTACAATATTCCACTTGTCTCTTGTTCACTTCATATTCGTCGCTTCTATGGTTAATTGCACATTTATCTTTGGTTTTGTCACTGTCAAAAACAATAGTGTCTTTCCACGCATTTTCTGCGCGTATTGTAAAACTCGATTTTTTCAAAGCTTCTGATATATTTTTGGTTTTTCAAATTCTTCCAGAGAGAATAATGTTTGATACAGTATTTAGTACTTGGATTACTAATTTAAAATGAATTCAGTACATTTTTAATTAGTAATCTACGGTGACTGTATTTTGGATATTGCTGCCTTTGTTTTTATACCCTACACATTAAGCAATATTATCTAAGTAGTATGTTATATTGCCACCTGTCACTTTTCCTATTCCCGAAGATATGAAAAACCATGAGAGAACGATGTTTTGTCAACATTGAGAAGGTAAATACAGAATTTCAGTGGAAATTACGTTAAATAAAGATTGGAAATATGACTGACACAAGCTTATTATATCTGATGGGAACTATTCTAAGAGGATAGTATTTTAATCTTCTTCTTCTTCCTTGTACCAAATCATTCCCTAGTTAGGTTGTTGGGGTCCGCTCTTCTCAATCTTTATTTTAAACCCAGGAAGACTGATTTTCCTCAACTTCATTTCGCTTGCTCCTGGATCCCCGCAAAGTAGCCCTGACACTAAAGCTAAGAAGAAGAGGGCAAAATGAATATTGAAGAAAAATTAATGTTTTTTTTTATTTAATCTCATAGTCATAGTATATCTTACTTGGTTCGGTTAATTGTTTATGTCCACAATATTAGAAATGTTTTTTATTTTTACTTTATATCTATGATTGAGAAAACACGTATTTTCAAAATCGTGCTCAAGATAATGAATAATGGAAGAAAGATAAATCGAAAAATCTAAAATAAGACGATTAAAAGTTTCGCTGTCAAATGCGTGGATGAAATAGCGAAAGTAAATAAAAGAGTCTTCTGTGTATAGCTTTCTGGGATATTCTGCCGTGTATGTGTGTCTCTGGCCGACGATGCCCATTGCTCGGCTGACGTACCCTGTAATGGGATCCGAAACGTCAGAGAGGTCACATATACACGGCAAAATATCCCAGAAAACTTAACTATAAATAAAAGAGTATTGATACCCAATTAGCTCGTCCCCGAAAAACCCAGCACTGCCAAGTAGTGAAGACTTATCCTGGAAATGAACCACCAAATGGTCGCCATTTGTTTTCTGTGCAGAACTGCCAAAACTGCCATCTAGCGTGAGACGGGCTCATTAAAACAGTCGGCGCAACTAATAATCGCCGGGAAAGGAACAACATAATAATAATAAGCAGTTAAAGATATGTTTTTATTTACTGCCGAACGATACAGTCAAAGCGTTTAGAACAGGAAGGAAAAATATAGCAAGACAAAATATATTATTAAATAAACATTATTCTTACAGTTCATTAGTATTACATGTTGAAATTTTGTGCAGTATCGAGATAGGCCTACGAGCGGTAGCCTTAATAAGCAAGTTTCTAAAATCAAAACTCCTGAGCAGAAATACTAAATTGCGTATATACGAATGCTATCATCAAATCAGTAATAATATATCGAGCGAAGTCATGGACAATGGACAATGCAACATAAGATGTATTGATCAGATATCTATATGCTATATATCTTTTGCACTTCTTTTTCTTCATATCTCTTTTCCTTTTTACTAAGTAGATCTGTCCTTTCCTATGCATTCCTGATTTCCCTTTACCTTTAATTCTTTGACTTTCATAGTTTGTTAGTAGCAGTCATTGTTGCTAAAATATGTTAATACATAACTTGTTAACTCTGTGGAAACTAGTAAGATGGTATCTATACTATTTAATAATCATGTGTGATCTGATTTTTATATGTAATGTTAGTTTCCCATGAATAAACAAAAAAAAAAAAAAATAAGTAACGGAGGCTTTTATGGTTTTAAAATATAAAGTATTAAGGATAATACTGGGTGCTAGTTCAGGAGTTGCAATATACACAGGGGTAATGCAGAAATTAGGTCCCAATCACAACAACTTTTTATAACCAACACCGTTAAATCTAGCTAGGACATGTATGTCGGTCAAGGAGCAGCAGAGTCAAAAGAACTGGGAAAGCTACTGGCTGATCTGCAGAAGCTGAGGGATGAGAGCAGAAAGCAGTGGATCGAAAGAAGTGAAAACCATCATCCAGGCTAGAATTCTACAAGAGTTTATGTGATGTATTCAAATAGGTAACAAGTTGCTACTGACGTGGTAGTTGAGCTAAAAGAGAGCACGTCAAAATGGTGATCCCTATTTACGAGTATATCCATTCTCTCTTCCTCCCATACTATATGTCTCACTCATTCATTCCAACAGACGTTCATCCAGATACATTACAATTTCATTATGCTCTTCACACAATATTTGGGATTGCTGATAACTATAACATCATTGTCAAAAATTTTCGGCTCCATCAACAAATAGAAAAAAATCAAAGGCATTATGTGATTTTTCAGCATAATAATGACCGTCCACATTCTCATTCTTCTTCATCGGCCGGTATGCTCTTGGCAGAACAGTCGCGCTTTCTGTTAATGATGACACCACAACCAAAATCATCTTACGTGATCTGTTACAATCTGCAGCACTCCTGACATGACCTGAATTGATCTACTGGCGTAGACTTCACGAGATCTATCCGTCTGGTCTGCGATATTCCATGGGAATGAGCACCCTTGACTCTGCCTTATATTATCAGTCAGCCCATTGTATCTCATCTTCGGAGAATAAAAGAGACCACCTTGGGAGAATAAGAGGCGTTGGAAGACCATAAAAGAGATGGGCCGACGATATAGCCGCTGTGGGGGGAAGAAATTGCTACAAGAAGCCAAACATAGGGAAGGATGGAAGGGTATGGAAGAGGCTTATATCCAGCTGTGAAGAGATGAATGCTAAATGAGAAGAAGAATTTTATTATTAGATTTATACAAAAATATGATAATTTCATAATTGTAGAAATTTCTCTTTACTCATGTTTCGGTCCAATTCTGCCATTTTTTAATTTTACTCAGACAGACTCGTGGCGACGATAAAAATGATTTTAAAAAAAAATTCTAGTATAATTTTGGAATTTTTCGAATTTTTAACGGTTTTTTCAAAATTGGAAACCATACAAATGAGAAAGGAGCCCGAGGCGTGGAGAAGGCTAGAAATCTGTTTCAACTAGTCTGTCTCGCGTCATGGGTCCGATCAGACGGTTTTGCCGACGCCGTGCTCCCCTATACCAATTATTACGTTTTCAATATTCTATAAGTTTTGAGGATAATAATATACATGGAATAGATTTTTCACATGAACTTAAAGCAAGAGGAATATGTTGATGGAATATCAAATTGGAAACAATACAATGAGAAAGGGAGTATACTAAAAACTTGTTTATTATGGGTTAGTTTTTTTTTATTTTTGATCGCTTAGTTGTACCACGTAGGTGGATGGAATATCCCCCAATGCGGTAATAGTGAAATGAGACGTATTCTCACCTGACCAGAAGAGTGCTTCCGCGTTCAATGTGTGTGGTCGCGTATGAATGTGTTCAGCAAAGCTAACATGATGGAACAATTCAACACAGGGTGTAAGTAATACTCCTGTTACTGACTTCAGTTTATCCATCGCTGATTGGATGATGGTTTTTTCACTCAAAACTATTATAAATGTTAAAGAATACTGAAAATATAAAATAAAAGTGAAAGAAAGCATATTTTCTCGTTCGGCTAGCCTGCAAACCAATTCGATATACCGAAACGATGAAACGAAACTTCGGCACTAACATCAAGACAGATCACCGAAAGGGGTAAGCGTACCTACAATATCCAGGTGGCGTCATTTAATCGGCGGGGGAGGGGGTGAGATTTTATCTGCCACCCCATTGGCTGAACAATGCTCCCTTATCCATTAATTTTGATATTTCAGAAGGCGCAGAATAGGGTGGTTAGATATACCGACCCGATAATATTGTACGTCTTAATTAATTCCGTTTAATCAATACTAGGTTCATTGTTAGTGACGACAGTACAGGAGAATCTTCGTCATTAAGTAATCGGAGAACACGCATTTCTCTATATTATTTAATATTTACCTGATGTTAAGAATGTTTTGCGAGGCATTTCAAATTTTCTCTTAAAAAAAGTCTTTAACATCATAAACGAAATTCACTTCAAGAATTTCGCAGACACGTGGAATCTGTTTTCTTGTAAGAAACCAAACTTCGCAAAAATATAGTGTTCCTTTGTTGTATCAGTGTTGTATACACTTTAAATAAAAATATTTTAATATTTAATATCAAAAAATGTGGTTTTTCTTTTTCATCAAATTTATAATGAACATTGTGTGCATGGCGAATCATTGGAAATAGTTCAGAGAGTAGTTATCAAGATGTTTTTGAGGAAATCTGTTCAAAATTTTACTATAAATCAAATTTATAAAAAAAAATCGATATTAAAATTCACAGAATGTACTTAGATAAAAATGCAATGGGATGTTTAAGTAATAAACCGAGATCAGCGGGAAATATTTGGTTACCTAAACATAATACTAGCGCAGCCCAACATTATTTCACATATCAAGGAGTATCACTTTTAATGCTCTCCCAATGATATGATGACGGAAAAAATGATAGAAATTTCAAAATAAAATTGAAAAATCTGCTCAAAAAATCAATCTTAGATGGTATGAGAGAGAGCGAATGCCATAAATAAGAGATGCCTTCTCTTACCACACAGCTAGCTTATCATTAACAGCTTGTGCTGTATTTGAATACCGTAAAATTGTCGCGTGAACCAATTGTACAACTTGCGAGATTGACTCGATTCTCGATACCTACTAAGTTCTCCTCCTTAGGAAAATTACGAGAACATCACAGTAATGTATCGTTTTTTCAAGGATTTTGTAGCCAGTATTCATCGTCATTCAAAATAATTATTATTTTGCAGTGAACCTCCAAAATTTTTAAACAATATCTAAATCTTAATTGTTTCAAAAACAGCTCCACGACAGCAATTTACTGCTGAAATTCTGTATCAAAAAAGCGAAATATATTGACAAAAAAATGATTTAATTTGCAATATTTTCAAACCGAAACCTGTTATTTGCAGCGACCGATCTCTGTCACCAAAACCGATGACATCCCCTATATTTCGCGCAAAAAATCTGAATTTTGCTATATATCAACGTGCGTTGTTGCTTTTTCGTGAAATATTGTCCGTAATTGAATGATCTGTGTGTGATGTTTGGGGTTGAATCGAGTTGGGGATCGGCGAAAAATTGATGGGTTCGCGACTCTGCTGCGAGTTTTGTAAATAAGTACAAACCGAATTTTGGTTTTAGCGAGTAATAACGCATTTCGTTTGTGACGTGTCGCACCTTGATTATTGACTTGTGCGCTGAAATTTGTTTTTAAAAATGCTTCAAATTAATTTATTTGATAAATAATCTGATTTGTTCAGAATCCATTAGAATTCACTTACTTATTTACTTATCACTAGGCAGAGAGGATGGAGAGCCACAATCTTCCATCCTGACACACAGCTCTAACCACATTCTTCCATCGTATAGGGATGCAATTGCACGAATAAGTTTATTGTTCAACTGGTAACCAGAGAGTACCTTCCGTAACTTTACTCTTATTACTTACTCGAAGGCTTTTGCACATCTACAAAGGCACATAAAACTTTGAATTTTTCGCTAAAAACTTTTCAGTCAACGCACTTAACGAGAAGGTCTGATACAAGCATCATTTTTCAAGCAACAAAACGCACGGCACATAACTTTTCTTTCGTCACCTACCTTACTATTTATATTAAAAAATTTTCGTGAAGTATGCCAACAAAACTCAAAAACTGATCGCCCTATGATTCCCCATTCCATTCTTGACCCTTTACTTTTATAGAAAGGCGCAATAACTACGCAATGATCCAGTATAAAGGGATGCTGCTCTCTTTCAAACAATAATAAAAGACTTCTTCTTCAAATGTAGCAAATTTATTTTGTGGTAACATAATTATAATTAATATAAATTAACATTGTTTAAACCACTTATTTATTGAAAATTATTTTTGTTTTCCTGATGAAGAAGCCATTGGCTTTGAAACATGTTGATTTCTTTGATTGATTTTTGATTGATTGATTTTTTTGATTTGATTTTTTTGATTTTTTTTGATAAATAAGTGGTTTAAACAAAGTTAATTTATATTAATAATAATAAAAGAGTTTATCAAGCCACAAAGTCATTAAAAGGATACCAGCTTTGATATACTCGGCAGCAACATTATCATACCCCACGGCTTACCATTTTTTATAAAAAACTTTGTCAACTCTACTTCTTCCAAACTTATTTCACTAACTTTTTTTTGTTAATTGCACCTATCTAACTAAGTATCTCAGCAAATTCCACAATATGTTATAATTCGTTTTTATTTAAAATACACAAATATTTCTTCTTCAAAAACAGCAAAATAATTTTGTGGTGGTATTATTAATATAATTAATAAGAATAAACTGAGTTTTCACCACTTTTGTATTGAAAAATATCAACATGTTTCAGAGCCAGTGGCCTCTTCGTCAGGATACAATTGTATACTAACAAAATTAACTTTGCAAGCAGACTTGTGGCGACGATCAAATAGATCTATCAAACTTTCGTTAAATTTTTTTAATAATTTTAATTTAGTATAATTTTATACTTTTAGAAATTCTTAATTTTAACTTATTAAGTTGTACGAAGAGACTGCGACGCATCTGGTAGACACGAAACCTATTAAAATAAGATAGGGAGTAAAATAAAAACTTGGTTTTTGTGGATTAGTTTTGTTTACTCACTTTCTTTTAACTCGTAGCGTCTGCGGTTTGTTGTCTGCGGGAAAAACTTTGGATCGATTTTTAACCCTTTTCCCGTGATCCAATACTTTGCAGGCAGACTCGTGGCGACGATAAAAATGATCTAATAAATTTTCGTTTAAATTTTTTAATTATTATAGTATAATTTTGGATTTTTCGAAATTTTAATGGTTTTTTCAAATTGGAATCAATACAAATGAGTAATGAGCCCGACGCGTGCAGTAAGCACAAAACCTGATTCAATGAGAAAGGTAGTGTAATAAAAACTTTGTTTTTATGGGTTAGTTTTTTTTAAGAAATCATTAATTAGCGTTCTTGAGATCGGCGCAGCGGTCTCGCCGCGTGAAAAAATGACAACTGATAATAATACGTCGCGCGGCTAAAGTGTGACTTATGGCCCAGCCGCAACGGAATAAAACAGCTCGAACCGTAACCCTTATGGATGGCCGGTGGTTCCAGTGACGTCAGCCGGCCCTGTCGCCATTACCGCCCGAGATATATCATCGTTATTGGTGAAGGTTACGCCGAGGGATGGTGCAAACAGCCTCCGCCGTTGTAACAACAAGAGAGCCGTAGTCAAAAAACAATTATTAAAAAATTCTATTACACAATATCCCAATTTTCTTCTGTATGTCACGTGTAAGGGTAGTTTAATGGATTTTGCGTTAGAGTTGTATGCAGAGATTTTTCATTATGATCGATAAATTGGGTGAAAAACATAAACCATTAAAAAAAAATTGATTTTAAACTAAAAAGTTTTATATCACGCCAACCGGTTTCACTATGAAACACCATTAAAACCATAAAAAACATAAAAAGTTATCTTTAGGTGAGTTCATTAAAATTTTATATTTTTCTACTCAAGTTTCGAGAGTATCAGAATGATAAATGAGGGGAATGATATATCTAGAATTCTGATACTCTAGAAATGGAGTTACTACTCATATCTCAAAAATAATGAATCTAAAGTACAGATAACAAAGTTTATTACATGCTTTTATTTAAATCTCTTTGTTGTTTGTTGGGTGGAATCTTGTAATTGATTTTTCACCAACTTCCCGATGGCTAAAGATCTGAAAACTTCAATATTTACGTAAAGTGGATGACTATACATTATTAATTAATTACGTCACGATTTGGTCGTTATTTCCATTAAAATTAAGGCCACTCACTAACAAGCGCCGTAGAAATAATTGGAGAAAATATCGAAAATTTGTTTTTATCCTTAAAACAACATGTTTAATATTTGGATACTGCATGGGTGATGTTAAAAAATAGACTTCGAATATACCTATGCAAAGAATACGTATAAAAGCATGTCTTTATTTTTAAAAATTTACTTGTAAACCAATTAAATAATCAAAACTGGTTTATTAAATTGGGGTAAAGTGATAATTTTTTTTCTTTTCTATCTTTTCGTTATTAGGGGTGCACTTTACAACTAGAAAATTAATAAATGTATATTTTTTATAGAAAAAGCTATCTATTAGCTATTCTTTCTTAATATATCTTTGCTATATATTCTTTTGATATAATATACTCGTAAGCGTTTTCGCCGAGTGCGTTTAGCTGCATTGCTCAGGAATGTGCTCACCACACTCCCCAATGATCTATATATATACAAATATGCTTTTTTTTTCTCATTTTGTTCATTCATCCAAGTGAACTGTTAATTCATCACAAAAACATACCGCTGACGAGGGAGGGAGAGTAGAATTAGTCATTTTAAATCGTTCATATGTCCACCAAAATCACTATTGAAGGAGCAAGTAGAGGTGGGATGGTGAGGGAGAAGAGGTGGTAGAAATGTTCATTTTAATCAATTACATTATTTTACAACATATGAAAAGTTAAGCAACGAAACTCAATTTCCAGCTCGATTAACTGAATTAGAATTAAAATAGGTTACCCATCTCCAAAATGATTGAAATAAATTTATATTTAAAAAATGTTTTAAGTCTGTAGCCCTGTTTCGGGAACAAAAGTATTGAAAATAATGCGCGAACACATCGATTAATGGTCCGGGATGCTGTATGGACCAGGGGTGAACTAATGTCTGTCACATTTTTCTTTCTAATGCATATTTCTGCCGCCGAGTGCCGGGGGTGGGGGCCACTTGTCATTTAGCGCGCGCTTTCTGTCAATGTCCATGTGTTGTGGAAGTATCGGGGAAATTGATGTAACGCTGTGGCAGATAGCGTTATTCCCACAGCGAAGATATAATACTGGCAACTGCCAGTTATTTTATTTATTTATTTTTGTGCATGGTAGGATGGCAGCAGAAGCAGGCGGGGGATCGATAGGGTCGATATCGATCGATATCGGTAGGGCGGTAGTGGCAGGGCGGCGATGTAGACGGTGGCATTGTATGCGGCGGCAGGGTTTGCGGCAGCAGGCAGCAGAGTAAGCGGCGGCGGCGGTGTATGCGGCAGCGATGTAGGCGGCGGCAGTGTAGGCGGTGACAGTGTGGGCGGTTGCAGCGTAGATGATGGCAGTGTAGGCAACGGCGATATAGGTGGCAAGGGGTGCTGCGGCAGAAGCGACAAAACGCTTTTGAAAAAAATGTAAAAAATCAAAAGCCATCCTTGCAAAGTATACAGGAAAGCGATTCAAATAATAATCACAAAGGCATAACATATATTTTAAAATAACTCGGCAAATTATAAAGAACAAAATTAAATAAAAAATTATGTGGTGTTAAAAAGAGAGCCATCAAACGTATGAGTAAAAGAGAAAACATAGGCAGATTTTAACATAAAAAGTACTTTTGTCTCAGAAAAGACAACATGTTTATTTAAGTAGCCAAGCTGTCATGGAATACGTCTACAAACTCACTATATTTATAACCCAGTATGCACAGTGTCAGGAGTGATGTGTATGTGGTGGTTTGTTCTTGTAGTATCGTAATAAAATATATCTTTTGAATTTGTTGACAATGAAACTCTGAGACATACTTTAGAGAGACTATAAAGACTGTTAACGTGAGAAAGGGTAATTTTGTATAGAAATATTAAGTATTTTAATTTTCTTCTACAAACTAAGGATGTAGAGTTTTTCCATAAGAATGTTGTTAATTGTTGTTAATTGAAGAAATGGCGTTATGTAAACTTTTTACTACACACATAATATGGGTTATTTTTTACAACTATAGTTTCGAAAAGAGACCTTCTCCCTCATCCCTCAATCCCTCTCATCATCAGATATAGTTATAAACTGTTATTAACTATACGTACCTGATGATGAGGGCGATTGTTTCTCACTAAACTATATTACTAATAAAAAACTTGTATATTGTATAAGTAAACGTAAATTTAAATTAAATTTTTAATGATAAAATTTTTTAAATAGATCGTCATTGACGGTCATTATCCTAGGTTTTGTAACATTATTAAATACTAGCTGTGACCGCGCGGCTTCGAGCGTGTAGATTTTTAGTAACTTTTAGTCATGTTTTTGTATTAACATTAACATATAGATCTAAATCGTCCCAGAATTTTTAAAAAAAATTTATGAGTTCTACAACTTTTATGCAGAAAGTATTTGAATATCTCTTACCGTTAAGGCAGCGTTCGTAAAAAATGCATCGCTCAACCATTTTTTCGACGAATCTAATTTTAAAATAGGTCACCACTAAAAGCTATATTAATTTAACGGGATAATAAATAACTTATGTCCGACCGGAAAGTCCATTCTAAATATTGGTGAAAGAATTTTTGAAATAGAATAAGTAGTTTTGGAGATTACCACCTACATCCAAACTTCTAAACTTTATATTAATTCCAGGTCGGGTATTTCTATTTTTTAATGAATTCTTAAGTCAACATTGAAATGCGTATAAACATGCAGCTTAACGTTTATTTAATAACGGCGTATAACGACACTGGCGTTATAATATAAAGACGTTAACGCCGTCCCGAGCTAGGTGTAACGGATTCTAACGGACCGCAATTAGCCGTTAAGCCGAAGCCTTCCGAACATCGGTAATAGGAGGCTGTATCGGGAAACTTGATCACGGATAACCAAACAGAGCCCGTTTAATCCGATCCGTTAAATTCGCTAAGGGATGCGAATAATATTCATTGATATGGAGTGCATTAATGGTTGATCTAGTTTGATAAAATTATGGGAACAGCACACTACATTACGTTTGGCTATATTATTGAAATTTTGGAAGGGTACTTTAATTTGTATATACGATCAGCGAGATCAATATTATGGATTATTTGTGTTTATATATTTCGGAATTCACACAAGTTTACTTGGGAGGTGAAGGTTTTCTGGTAGTAAAGTGATCCTTGGTAATTGAAATAAAAAATACTTACATGTGGCCACCACTTGCAGCAATTATTTGTGGGGTAATATTTTTGCGGTAGAATGAAAATACAGAGGCTGAAGCGCAACGCTGTTGATCAATTCGGGAGCGATGACGAGGCAGAGCGCTCAGCTGACGCGCTGTGATGGCGCAGTACAATGCATTTTACCACGGTCCTTGTGTTTTAGTGGGAATGACAGCAGCTTCTTGTATCAGGGGTTCTGGATTCAATTTCAGATTAATATATCAATGTGACTTCCTTATACCCGAGTGTTTTGTGACGTGTTTCGCTATGTTAGTTGATTCTCATGGCCCAGGACTGTTGTAGAATAAAAAAAAAATTATAGTAAATTTAAACTAGTGTACATATACATGATGTAACAGAGCTAGTCCACAATGTCTTACCTACAAGCAACCATGATCTTATATCAATAGTTACGGAGTTATGAAGTTTACATTTTTTTGGCAATATTTCTGATTTAATTTTTAGAATTACTTTTTGCTTTTTTTTTCTAACTATTTAAAAATGAATTCAAGTATACAAAAGTGAAATCAAATGTTCACCTATGTGAAAATTTGATTTAATAACAGATTATACAGATAGATATTACAATTTTTAAAAAGGCTTAAACGGCCAATCACTTTATTGGTTGCCATGTTTGTACATTCTGGTTATATAAAATTATCTTACTTCTCTGCCATTGTGTGGTGCATGTCACTGGCACATGATTCTTTATTAGGAAATATCAAAGAAAAAAGCATACAATAAGGGTAAAAAAATATCAAAAGAATAAGATAACATATAGCTAACAGAAATAGTAAGTTCATATGATATGTGAAGGAGGTACGGTGAAGTATTGCGGGTTTCTCCGGGTCGCGTCGTCCTTTACACGACGTGACACTGACACGGAGATGGCCTTTAGAGTAAAAAATTGTCAATCTGGCGACGTATAAGTAAGACCGATATGGGAGCATTCGATCATAAAACGGTCCTGGGAATGCGGTGGGTGTCCATTCACTGGTACATGATTCTGCAACTTTTTCGTTGTATTCTGAAAAGCTTCTACGCATGTATTGTATTGCACCAATATGTTTAAATTAAATAAATCAGTACAACTTTTTATAAAGTCGTTTATTTATAATGCGACCGAAGTACAATCAATTTACATATATTCAATTAAATTAATCACACTCGGTAAACATGTTTCCTATCCACCCCATTAAGTAAATAGCTACCTACCCCAAAATACACGTTGTGGATACAAATTTACAAAGATAATATGGCAGACCATTATATATTGATAGATACATAGATAAACATTTAATTGAGAATATCTATGTTTAAGTATATACATATGTCATAATAAAGATTTTACATATATCGGTATATATATATATCTATATTAATATATAAATAGGTAAAGTTTGTAAGTTTGGATGTAAGAGGTTATCTCCGAAACTACGCATTCGATTTCAAAAATTATTTCACCAATACTTATATGGACTTTCAGGGTGGACGAAAATTATATATTATCTCGTTAAAATAAAAGGGCTTTTCGTGATGACTTATTTTACAATTAAAATCGACGGAAAATTTTTGGAGCGATGCTTTTTTTATGAACGCTACCTTAACGGTAAGAGATATTTAAATACTTTCTTTAGAGAAGTTGTAGAACTCAAAAATTTCTATAAAAAAGTTGACAACAAAATACATCTATATGATAGGGTTAATTTATTAATTAATAAAATATGACTAAGGCTCGAATTCAGAGTCAACACTTGATTTAAAAGCTAAGGTACGTCTAAAAAGCGTAATTTTCAGTACAAAATAACACTGTAAAGGCGTGTCTTTACTTTCAAATTAGCTGAGTATTGACTCTGAATTTAGGTTTAAAAGTGACTAAAAATCTACGCGTGCGAAACTGCTTTCTGAAATTTTAAGAATATATTATTATCGAGACCTCCAACGTATTCTAATTGTAATAGGTAGCGTTTCTGTGAGTATTATTTAATTACCATATCCCATCCCTAATCTTAGACTTAGATAAGTAAAAAAATATATTTTTGAGTTAATAATGTAGAATAATTGAAAACATTATTAACTACCTTGTCAAAAAATATCACAACTCTAAATGAATTGTACAAAATTTGAAGACAGAAAATCCGTCTTATACGTCTTATATCATACGTGATATTTCGAGACAATGCTGCGACATTTTAGTTGATATTGAATTCGAATATAATATTTATTTACAATGTATTTATATAATATATATAAGTAATAGAATACATAAAGTATAACGCAAAAATATTTGATCGCAGGTCACAAATGAAATGAATTTAGCTGAAACTAAAAAAGCTCGAAGGGAAAATTTTTGGAATTCTGCTATTCTGTTACGCCTTAAAATGATTATTATTTCAATATATTAGTGGCGAATAAGAATGATTTCAATATGAAAGTAGTGGGTAAGAATGATTTTAATATATTAGTGGTGATCAAACACGTGTAGAATAATGAAAGTTACACTGTGTAAGGTGATCACTTAAGCCAGCCATATGTTAAGTCGTAAGCCCTATAAACACCCAAATACCATCCCTAATTTTCCATATAAATAATTGTTTTATGTACCTTGAATAGTTTTTGAATTTGGAATAATTTTTTCGTTGTTATTATTAATTATGTAATAAGCGGGTTTTATATGCACAGGGTAAATATATGTAGGTGTAGTATAACCGGGATAATTTTCTTATGATCATCTAATTCTATTATAATTCGTCCTTCTTCTTTTATTTGGAGCCCATGGTAGTGAAAATGTTTTTCACATGAGTCATATAAAATCTCCCGGCATTTAAATTAATAAGATATAAAAAAAATTATTAATCAAAAAATTACATATTATTTGTACATGTATACTTCTTTTATTTGATTAATTATACCAACATGTTCCAGAAAAACCTTTCCATCGTCAGGGTGTTGTATAACTGTCAAAATATCAGAATGAAATGTCTTTTGTTTCTTGTTTTTCTAAATTATTTGAAAAATGATTTTTAAATATTATTACTGACGTTCTTGACTACTCGCAATTATTGGAAAAAAATTTAGAATTGGGCTAGTAGTTAAATTTAATTGATTATTACTAATATATTTGTTTACTATTAAATGCTTTACTAATTTCTAATGATTCTTAATTATTCAATTTAACATTGATTAATTTTAATTATGAATTGAATATATTTGAGATTGTTGTAATAAATGAAACTAGAGAGTTTAAATCATTAATAAAAGGAACCGCCATTTTTGATGGATTATCGCTGGTTTTAAATATTTCATTGGCAGGTAGCTAGCTAGCCAGCATTACGCGCGATATTGACGAGTGTCGATATAACCTTTCCGCCGCGCGTGCCCGCCACCACTAACCCTTTGCCCGGCGATGATTGCTTTGAAAGCGAAAGGGTTAACTGGTCACGCAAACACGAACTGCAAACCGTGTACTATTATTATATGGGTGATTTTCATTAACTTCGATAAAGCCGCCGGCTGCTATTGCTCACACTGATTCATTATGCCTATCAATTTCAATTAAACCTTAATCATATAAAAACATTGCCGTAATATTGTTGACTTTAGACGCCATACCGCCGGCGTCGAACGGACAGATGTTTGGGTTTCGAGCCGAACAGTTTGATGCGTGAAATGTCAACAAAATTCACAGTACATAGTAACAATAATAAAAAGAAAAATATATGATATTATATTTCAAATATGAAATATTAAATCGGCTAAAAATATCAGAAAGCAGGTATGCTGAGGATGTGATCCACCCGTGATCAAATCTTTTATATTTTTTTTCTTTAATGTATATCTATATTTTTTATAAATTTTTTTTAAACATTTTTTTAATCAATAAGAAAAGACACAGAATAATTAAATTAACGAAAAAATATATTAACTGCTAAAAAGAGACTACATATAAGGTCGAAAATTTTTCGTTAACTTACCAGACTGCCGTGGCGAAATTGGATAACGCGCCATCCTCGGATAGAATGGAGGTCCGTTGGTTCGAATCCCGGTAGCAGGTAAAATATTTTTTCGTTAATTTCATTTTCTGTATGTCTTTTCTAATTGATTAATAAAGATATGTTTAATGATTCATAGTACTTTGTTATGTGAATCATTAAAAATGCAACTTGACAATAATAATGTTAATGCAAATAAATATTTACATATATTTTTAGTACATATTGTATTATATTATAAAATTATAAAAATGTTAATTATAACTGCCCCAGAACAGGTTTAACATAGTGGAGCGTTATAAGCTAAATTTAAAAAAGTGTATTTTTTAGTTGAGCGCACCATTCCGTTGTTCAAAATATATTGATTCAATTGATCAATTTATGAAAAAATTAAAAATGATCATATTTAAAATGAAAATTATATTTAAACAATTTAATTTAAACACAAAGTTTTAATCCAATGAATGAGTAATAATAATATGCAAGACCTTTAAGCACTTTTAATAATATTTTTAAGACACGTAGAACTTATGATTAAAGAGATTACGTTTGAAATAAAGGGGGCAAAGCAAATGAAGGACATTTTTTTTTAAATAGCATACTAATTATATAACATGCTATGTAATTACGTATAAATAAAAGTGCTTTAAAATAAATAAATTGCGAAATTTGTTTCATTTAAAAAAATATATACAATATAAAATGTGACAAAAATATATAGGCGTAAGCGCTACTTAAGTGAGGTCTATACATTGTTTTAGGAGCCAAGTGATACAATTTATAGAATTGGGAGGACTTCGGTGGCTGCATCACGTGGAGAAAATGACTGAACAACAAAGAACGAAGTCCCTGCTGAATTCAAGGCCATAGTGCGAAGGAGCTTAGGAAGGATCTTCTAACTATCTGGGAAGGTGCGTTAACATTACGCTACAGCGGCCTCATACATTACCGTCAATATATCTTTTAATTAATTGATAAACACATATTATCCAAATAAAGCAAATTTATTTTGTGGTGACATAATTATAATTTATATAAATTAACTTTGTAAACACCACTTATTTATTGAAAAAATTCAACATGTTTCGAAGCCAATGGCTTCTTCGTCAGGATAACAAAAATAAAATTTAAAAATCGAAGTATAGATCAAAATATAATTTAGGTACTTTATATTATCATTTTCCATATATAACTTTTTAATATTTTGATCTATACTTCGATTTTAAAATTTTATTTTTGTTATCCTGACGAAGAAGCCATTGGTTTCGAAATATGTTGAATTTTTTCAGTAAGTAAGTGGTGTTTACAAAGTTAATTTATATAAATTAACATATTATCCATTTTTAGTAGCCAAATATTTTTCCTTTAATTTGATTTTTCTGTTTGTATTTCCTAATTGATTAATAATTTTGGTTTTAAAAAATTCACAGAACTTAGTTCTGAAATTGCAAGTTCACAATAATGATTTTTCTTTAATTAATGCATGAAAATATGATAATAAAACACAATATGCTACCTTGCACAGTTAAAAGAAGGTCCTAACTAGCATTTTTGTTAATAGTAAGGTTAATGCAGCAATATAACATATACGCGCATAAATATATATATTTTTCTCGCCTTTAAATATAATTATTATTTCTAAAAATATTTTTACTCTTTATTATTTTCATTAAATTAATATTTATTGTTTTATTTATTCTTATATTATTAATTAATTAATTTAACGAGATCTAGCACAATATCCAGATGGGTGGAGGAAAATTCTTGAGGCGACCCATCAGGGGTTGTAGAGCCAACAGTGATGACGTTAATGAAATAATTACAAAATTTTGAAAAAAATGTGTAGTACATCAATAAATAAAATTACAAAAAAAATATATATATTTTTTAAAATTTATTTCTCGATTTAAAATAACCCTACTGGTTTGCCTTCAATATTGAATTAACTCATAAATCACTAGAAAAAAGTTCCTACAAAAATCCTTTAAAAAAATCATTGAGTTATTGACACTATATATTACTAAAAAAATTACAATATTATTAATAAATATGGTGCGACATATTTCATCTGTATTTTTTCCTAACTGTATATTGCAAACACTGACTAAGACATTTATTAAACCCTTCGTTGAAACGAAAGATCATAAAAGAAGAAGAAAATGGAAAATCAAAGAAGTAAAAAGAAAATGGGTATATATAAAAATTCACGTTGTATTTCATATTATGAATTAATTTTTTTTCTTACTTTCAAAAAAAATAAACTGACAAAAAGTGTGAAACATATGGAAATAAAACACTTGTTTTAAAGTTCTACATGTTTATTTTTCTGAGAGGCATTTTGCCTTATGAGAGCATTATCATTCTAAATAGTTTATATTCAACAACTTGTTTCAAATAAAAACCAATTGTTGAATGGTAAATATTTAAATTGATAATGCCCTCATAAGACGAAACACGTCTCAGAAAATTAAACATGCAGCGCTTAGAAACAAGTGTTTTTATTTCCATACGTGTAATTATGGAGTTCTATAAACTTCTTCCGAAATAGTAGAAAAGTGTGACCCCACTTTTTTTAGAATGTACATAAAAATGGTAAAGCAGAAGAAGAAGAATCTACTTATAAATTAATAATAATATGAATATAATTGCAGAACCTTAAATATACCACCCTTTATATGTTTTTAAACTGGGGCACCTGGCATGGTTGAACACATAGGTAATATTATAAATTTGGTAGTAGATCCGTCTTCTGCGCCATAAAACTATTTTACTTCTACATATTATTTAGAGCGTGATAGATTAGCTTTTATACATAATCAATCATATGGGTAGTTGTTAATGGATATAATACATAAGGGTGATGAGCTGTCATGATTGTTTGATTTACCTTTAGTTTCAACCCTTGCCGGGCGCGGCGCGAGCACACCCGCCCACCCCTAATACGAATGTGATACACTTGTTTCCGTACTTCGTGAATTATTAATTCCAGCGATGACATGGCTGTATCGATAATTGTAATTGATGTAAGGGTTGTAAGTAATATTAGGTTATGATTGCCTCTGAAAAGTAATTTGGCTGATCATATAGTGTATATTTTAATCGCGTGGAAGTTTTCATCGTCATCTGGCTTTGCGATCCCTAGTGGGTGGTTACCACCTCAAAATGTTTCATCCAATCATCCCAATCAAACCATAAACATATATTATAGAAGTCTCATTTATTTATTTTTATATGGGAAAGTAGGTACGGAAGTCTTTTTGGGTATTCATAGGACTTACGTCCTACGGTACGGCTGGCGTAAGTGATCACTTTACACAATGTAACGTTCACCATTCCACCCATGGTAGACTACCACATCTATCAAATTTTTAGAAGTTGTATATATGTTTAACTTGCACAACTGTTTTCATACGTGAGTTATACTTTTACTACCGCCATCTGCACTCCAAAGCTTTTTCATTCCCATAATCCGATATAGCTGTCACTATTGATTAATCAGATATCTATATTTTGATAAGAGTTTTTAAAGCAATATCCTTTCGCATAAAAAAACATATAACTTCGTCTATATAGGACATCTATAATATGTATTGATTAATGATTTCCCCCTGGAGATAAAATCCAGTATTGTGTTATTGAAAAACTAGCGCTGTTTCATTAACAAAGTGAAAGTTCATGATTAAAACAATTTTATTTAAACACCTAGTCTAAACCCACTGTATATGTCTATGAATCCTTATATAAAAAACGTACATTGCAAGTAAACAAACTAACAGATTTTGCAATAATTGTAATAAATTTAAGATAATTGTTTACTTTGTAATATTACTGAATAAAAAAGACATCTCACGAGGCCACTCAGTCATAAAAGGCCCACAAAGTGGAGCAATATTCTTCATTTTTAAAACATCGAAGGTTTGGTAATTTATTAATCAATTAAATAATTAATTTTGTGACATTTTAACAAAATATCAGTATTTAAAATATATGTATCTGGATGAATAAATTTTAAAATGAGATATTTCCTTACAAAAATGTGATAAAAAATGCAAGAGAAGATATGAGATGCTGGACGATCGCTTTAATCTTGTCAAATACTAGCATGCACTAACTTGCCTACAGAACGATCAGGTATCTACGAAGGGAAGGGAGTGAGAGGGCAGGGTTTAATGTGGATGTTACCAAATCTTTTGTGAAAGTTTAATTGAACAAAAGCTGTATGGAAAATTGATTGGGTTATTTATTAGAGGTGCTACATTTTTCACCGCCTCCCTTCGTCATGCTATGGGCGATAAACCAAACATGAAGAAATGCAATTTTAAAGCTAAATTTGAAGTCAATACCAGATGGTAGATTAATTAAGATAAATTATAGAATTTTCACAGAGATGAAACTATTTATTTGAGAAACATCTAATGAAAGTTCATTTTTGCAAATTTCAAAGTTCTGTATACCTAAAAACTGAAAACCTTTCGTTTATTTGAAGGAACTATGCTAGAGACATCTTTAGTCTTTTTTCATGAACTATACATAGATTTCGCAGCTGGTAATGATACTTCTATATTTTAAAATGGAATATTAAGCAATATTATTTTTAATGTATATATTATGATATTCTTCCGCATTATTTAACACATACTAGAACATGTATGCCTGAAAATCATTATTTTTAATTGTTTAACTTCTTTCATAAACCAGTAAAATTTTATTTATCAATATTTTTACATCTAGGTATGTCCGCAGAACATACTTTTTAGATTTTATCCCTCTGGGGACAAAACCAGTAACTGTGTTTTCAGAACATATCTTGTAATATAAAATCGTGGCAAAAATACAAAAACCTACAAAAGGTCTTAAAACAACGTCCGTTTCAATATTTTTCATACAAATAGAAGTTGTTGAATATACAACAGTTAGGTTGACAATTCCCACAAAACACGTCTCATGTCAAAGAATTAAACACTAAATACTGTTAGTATGTTTTTTCAAACATACAATATTAAATTCTATCCTTAGTTTTAACATTATTCAATCACTTTATTATAACATTAATCATGTTTTTAAACTACAATCATGTGATAAGCATCTGACAGTCCGTAGGACCTAGCAGTAACAAGTGACGAAACCAGCTGTTTCCTGAAAGTACTATAATTTAATATTGTTAAAAATATTATTACAAGCGTCACGACATTACGACAGTCTGATATATCTACATAAATAAGTCATTTTTGGGCGTGTACAATATTTACAGCAGCGCCTACCCGGTAGGCGCCTACTCCCACCTCCCCCACGAAACCGCGAATAATAATAAAACATATAAAAACAAATGACTGTAAAAGGTTAAATTCGACAAAGAGGGGAGATGGGGGTAAAACAGCACACGTTTCCACTGTCATGCCATTTTATTGATTAAAAAACCCCAAACCACTCCAAGTGCTTGTATGTCTGTCTGTGCGATTGCGGTGCTCGATGTTTTCGGGGGGGCGCGGGAGAGGTGGTGGCCACATTTCTTGTAATCACTTGGAGGTTCGTGATGCAAATACGTGTTTTCATTATTTATTGAAAATAAAATGATTGATTTGACAAGTCTCAAATCCTATACGGAAATTACAAAAAGAAATACTTTGTGTCTTTAGATGAATAAAATATATCCCGTATATATATATATATATATATAATAATAATAATTTCCCTGTTTTTATCTTTATCCATAACTTCCTGTGACGTCCGTATAGTTTATTTAAAAAAAGTGTCTTCTATTGTGTTATATATTTTTTTTTACCCCACCCTCTCTCCCCACAATACATTTTATTTATAAATCTACACCGTTTTTCAGGTCTTACCCAAATTTTGCGTAATTATTCTTTAGGAATTGACATGTAAATTATGCCACTTTTGACGGGTAAGATATACTTTTTAATAAAATGTTAGTAAATGAGATTTTTAATCTACCGGTTTTTACCTGTCTCTTGTTAGGACAACCACTACACTAGCATATAAACTACATACCAAAACTATAGTATTATTCACAATCCACCACCATTCTAAGATATATAATTCGATATTATTGGTTAAAACACAAGACTTGTCAACACTCCCATTAGACCCGACACCCTCTCACTCTCCCTAACCCTCAAATGTAGGATGGTAAAATGGTAGGAATCTTGTGCGTGCAAGTTTTCGGTTAGATCAATACGCATGTGAGGAATATTTTGGGAAGATATTAGTGTCTGAATAGTACTAAGGTGTGTAGTGGTATTTACATGCTAGTGTAGTAGTTAACGTGACAAAGAGACGGGTACGTCTCGAAACCGATAGACCGAAAATCTTAGTATGCTGTTATATATAAAACTTATAACTATCATTTTGTTGACATGAATTTTACTATAATTATTTTTATATTCAAAGGTTTGAATTACTAATTGGTGATACGAATACAAAATAATAGGTGTGAAAAAATATTTTTGGCACTTTATGTATATCACTGATAAAATGCAAAGCTTAAATCATTGACATATTATAAATAGAGACATACTTATTCCCATACTATCCTGATTTCAAATGTAGCAAATGCAGAAAAATCAGGTAATTTGATGTCACGGTGACTAAAATAACATACTCGTTCTTACGATAGTGCACGATACTTTGTTCCTTTTTCCCGGGACTCTTTTTTGGGCGTACCATCGCATCCGATAGTGCACGATACTTTGTTCCTTTTTCCCGGGACTCTTTTTTGGGCGTACCATCGCATCCAAACAAAGAAGGTCCGTTCGATAACGAATGCAAGTAAGGCAATTACCTTCTTTTTGACTTGCCACGATTTCACGATTGCAACGTATCTACAGTTTATTATATCATTGGTTTAAATAATGATTTTAAAAATGGGGCTAGGTCCTTTTAGAATTGTCGAGTACCACTAATTTTTTTTGTTTGAATTTCTATACACATATTCTTTAAACACATTATTACATTTAAAATACTGGTTAACTGTTATACAAAGTATCAATCTAAAGTTATTGCTTGTTATAATCAATTTATTCATGTTATTATGAAACTGTTTCCTATTATTTGAAAAAAAATAGCTCATAGATTTCGATAGATTTTGATTTTTAACTACTTTTTTGTTTCTTGTATTTTATCAGTGGCAATAATTCATTGTTTTATCTTCTGAAAACTAGCAAAATCATTGAAAGATTTGGCAGATACTTCGTGGTGCAACATTTTAATTTAAAATATGTTTTAATTTACTTCGTAATACACACACAATATGAGCTATTAAATTACAACTATAGTTTCGAGAGGAGCAGTCCCTCTCATCATCAGGTATAGATAATAACTAACTTAAATACAAAATTTATCAATATAATCGTGTAGGTCAGGGGTCAGGGGGGCGCGCGGCAGGGAAGGGTATTTTTTCCGCCGAACAGCTCTAAGAGTGGTGAACTGGACTGAAATGTGATATTATTTATTAATGTGTTTCCAGAATTTAAATTTTTTAGGATTTCAACGGTTTCCAAACTATTCATTATCCATCCTCTATGAGGAACCGAGTGGAGTAATTTTAATTTGTGACTATCGAAAGAATGATTGGTGTTAATTATATGATTGGCGATTAGATTGATAAATTTTGTATTTAAGTTAGTTATTATCTATACCTGATGATGTGAGGGACTGCTCTTCTCGAAACTATAGTTGTAATTTAATAGCTCATATTGTGTGTGTATTACGAAGTAAATTAAAACATATTTTAAACTAGCAAAATCGTTTACAAATGTAGTTTTTTGTCGCTATATGATAAATAAGATGAGTGGGTACGTCAATGTGTTCCGAAAGGGTACATATTGGTGAATGCAAATGCGAGAGCGCGATAGCAATAGTCAGAGGCGGCTCGTGTCTCGTATTACTTATTAATAACGCCGCGTTATGATCCGCCATACGCTGCTCCGGGGGCAGTGGGGCCGGGGAGGGGGATAAAAACACTGAGAGATTGTTTGCCGGTAGAAGAGGATCAGTGCGTCGATATGGCGGAACACGTTTACTGCTTGCATTATCCTTTATCCTCCTTGAAAGTTTAGAAATACGTACTTTAGTGAAAGAAGTAGCATTTATCAGAAATTTGCCGTATTTGTCTCACCTCGTGGGTCACCAGAATGTGGGGTACCGTGTCTCGGATCCCACATTTGTACAATGTATTACATGATGAAATATGGCTGATATGAACAGAAAACCGCGGTCAGTTTTAAAGTGTTTACTTATTTTCGATTGAATTACAGTCAGTGCTTTGCCGATCGACTGTGTCCGCTGTGCAACTAATTGGGTGCGCCTGGGGTCGTCAACATTGTTCCTGGTCGCGTGCGTAGCGGGAAGCGGCCAAGGTGAAGATTGTGCTATGAGCTGGAGATGGTGCTGACGACTGATGTAGGTGGCGTATCGCGGTGAGGTCGAGGATGATAGTGGTACCGCCGGAAGTAGTGGTATTCGCTAGTGGAGGTTGCGAAGACAGTGGTGCGATGAGGCTAAATATGATCGATGGATTGGAAACTGGAGGCGTAGCGAGGAATGAGATGAGCGGCGTAGCGATTGTGGTTTGGTGTCGTAGCTACTGCAGGCTGAAGGTTGATCGTACGGCGTAGAGAGAGACGAACGAAAATTTTGGGGTTGGTCAAAACGCGAGAAGAAACGGGTCTTTGACCCCACACATCTATAAAAATCTAAAAGCCATGAAAATCTTCTCGTAAACACTAGAAAAACCCAGAAAGTACCATGTACCAATATTTGTCAGATATTCATAAGATCGCGCGCAGGAGTAGTGCAGTTTTTATTGAGCGCATTTGATAGTGAAAACAAAGCAAAAACGGTCGCGGGCCGCGAGGCTTGGTTGGCCAGCCGTGCGATAACTCAGGCGTATAATTTAGTGGAGTTCTTACTTAAGTATCGGAATAAACCGGAGTGATTAATACGGGTGAAAACTGGATGGAATGTTCTATTTAATGTTAAATTAAATATTATAGAGATAATAAAGTGTTTATTTAGGAAAAATAAACTACAAAAGAGTATAATATAAAGAATGGCGTTAAGTTCAATACTGGTATGTGACTTTGTATGTTAATTAATTAACAAATCAGTAATTAATAAATCGCTTATTAATTTCCAGCGTTTTCATTAGTCACACCTAAGACACGTAACAACATGTAAAACTTCAAAAATTTAATAGATGTGATAGTCTATCGTGGGTGGTATTGATGAACGTTACATTGTGTAAAGTGATCACTTAAAGTAGTCCTACGAACACCGAAAAAGACTTCATACCTCCATACCTTATATCTTGAACAAGGAACTATTGTGATCAAGTACATTTATCTGTTGAGTTACCTATGTCGACTTTTTACCCGTCCCAAAAAGAACTCCACATTTTCGACTGATTATCAAGACAGGAATCCACCTGTAAAGTTTTTACTATCTATGAGACACGCTATAAAGAAGTCCATGGTGATAATTTTTTTTAATAAATTGTGTCAGGCCGTATCGACGCACAAGTCATTTTTGTACACGAAATTTGCATACGCACGTATCACGGCAGCGGCAGTAGTAAAGAGCTTTGTGCCCGTATCAATATGAATGGAGTGTAACGCCGCAACCACTAAGCCATCGCTCCAATAACGCCAGCTCCCTGGGAGCTGTGTTTTCATTGTTCACTTTTTCTTTGATGTCGGGGATATGGGATTGATTTCGCGTTGTGCAATCCGTGATTCCATTATTTTTCGACTGATGATATTAGTGCCATATGAATTTGGGTAAAAATGGATGTAAGTTCTTGTGTCTGGATTAACAAGAATATGGACTGTAAAGGGTTAGGTCTGGAAAGTGAAAAAAAAGTATGTACAAAAAATCAACCCATAAAACACAGGTGTCATTATAAATCTTTTATAAACAAATATTATTAAATTGTTTTACAGAATAACAACCAGCTTTTTGAAGCAATTTTAAATAAAGATATAAATTTTGGGGCACGAAAGTAATTATTAATTACCAAAATAATTATTAATTAACAAATAAATAATTATTACTCTTCCACTCACTTCTTCATTTATTTCTTCATCTTTTCTTTATCTTTTTGTTATTGCATTTAATATTTCTATGTTAACCTACTCAAATGTTACACCGTGTTTGGTTGACACTTAATGACAACGGATTTTCCTGTCTCCTTTATCACAGGCTTCGGTCTAACTAAGGATACAGGGAACATCTTTTATATTACAACAATCACTAAATAAATAAATATTCCCTGTCATATGAAGTTGTATATTTATGTATTTAAAGTTAAATAAAATTATATTCTTTCCTTGTTTCTAATACATATATGTGTGTACAGATATTTCATTGTTAATTCTTGCATTTAGAAGTAAAAGTTTATATATGTTATTGTACTTAGTTAAGTTTGTTGTATAACATGTACGTTTTTGGAAATAAAAAAAAAAAAGAGTAAATAATAATAAATAATTGAATGCGGTCATCGGGGATTAATAATTTATAATGTACTGAATTCGAGATTTTATGGGAAACATACCGTATAAATTTATAATAAAAATGATTTCGGAAGGGACAGATAAATAAAATCTAGAACTCAGTACTTTTAAATAGGTAGTACACGATGATTGCATTCAAAATATTTTTTTAAATTTTTTGAATATTGCTGCCTTTGCTTTTATACCCCACAATTCTAAAGTGTCCATAAATAATTTTAGAGTATTACCACAAAGTATCTGAGAGAAATTTATATTTTTCGTGTGCGTTTGTGTATGTGTGATCTCAAATGCATGTAAGAACGCATGCTTGGGAAGAGTGTTAATTTTTATTCCCAAGATTTTTCCATAAGAAATCGATACCAGCGGTGAACTTATTTAGTGGTGTAACATTTTTTTTTTCTTTTTTATGCTTCAACAGACCAAGAGGCCCAATTACAGAAGCGAAAGACATCAGAAAACAAACAGGCTTGAGTAAATCACATAGATCAATTGTGACCTCACCGGGAATCGAACACGGAACCCTCGGTATGAGAAGCCAGTGTCATACCCACTGGGCTACGAGGGCCGCCAGTACATTAATGTACACTAAATTTCACTTTGTAAAGCACACACGTTGAGTTCAATTTATCACTACTCGGCATGTGTGTATTACAAATTTAAATTGAGTGTAAATTAAAATAATATATATAAAAATTTAAAAATAAGTAACTTTCTGTCAAAAAAAAAATTGATCCTTGCTTCAGTATAACTATAAATTGTGGTTTCGTATAATTTTTTTTCTATAAAAATTGTATGAGTACCAAACGGCGAACATCACTTTTTCGAAATTTAAAAATGAAGTCGTAGAAAAAATATACATTACAATTCTCTAGAAAAAAAATATAAAATTACAATGCTAAAAAATAATTAAAAAATAATAATTAAAAAATAGTTTAACCATTAAACAAAACATCTAATCCACCAAACCCTATATTCTTATTATAAAATTTACACTTGAACTTATTTATTAAATTATAATTGTCTAACATAAAAAAATTATTATGTATAAAATTGTTTATTTTAATGGATAATAAATTCCCATTATTTTCAAAGAATATGAGAATACCAAAGATTTTCTTAAGACAATCGTATTCATAAGTTTGCATAATTTGCATACATTAAAAAAAATTGAATACTGAATATAATAGGACTACGTGAAATTTTACACAAAAATAATTATATATTTTTTTCTATGATTACTTTAAAATAAAGATGCAAAAACGAAATACGTGTCATTTATTGAGTCAACGTCATTAAATACGAGTACACATTGCGTAAAAACATTTCTGCAGGCTTTAAAATATCACCAGTATAAAAAAATTATATTAAAACTTCGTTTAAAAAAGTAGCACCTATTTACACATTTCGGTTAATATTTTTCCCGCCCTGGTACAAAACGTCAAAAAAATGTCGACTTTGTTAAAAAAATTAACACGGCCTCGATTGTCTCGCATATTAATGAATTCAAAATGCCGAAGAATGAATATATTATTTTTTACACATGAAAAATACGCGGGAACACACGTTTAACACTCTTATCCATTTAACCCGGCAACAGTTCAAATATTTACCTATAAAACGGGGCAGTGTTAAATACATGATTACATATTCAATCGCGTGACCGATATACCCGCCCTCCCCCGGGGACCGGTACAATTTTTATCTGACACCCCCGTGGCCGTTTGACCCCCCGCTCCCCAAAAAATAAATAGATATTCGGCGCTGATAAAAATAATCACCCCCCGTTTTTTGTTCGGCGTGAAGCGCCACTGGCCACCCTATTGTTTTAAAATTCAACCCTCTGCCCTGCTTAAAAATATTTGTTATTGATTAAATTAAATTTATACTTTAATTATTATATTTTTTTGAAATAAACTAAGTAGTTTTGTAGTTTTTAAGGGCACATTACTTACATGTCATTAGCGGGTGCAAATGACATAAATTTTTCATCATAAAGTAACATATATCTTCATTAAAACTTTTTAATTTCTTAACCATTTACTGAATTTGAATTGCAACTGAAGCATTGATTTTGTTTTCAGTATAAATGAATTCAAGGATTGGAATATATGAGTGGCTTTTATCAATCTGAATTGTATAGCATGACTAGGGTTTTTGACCCGGGAACACATGGGGTTTTCGATGCATCGAATCCCGGGAATGCCCATGTCGAGTCCCGGAATTCGAACTCGGAAAAAATATATTAGGAAATAATTTTAATTTAAAAAAATAAATAAAAGCTTTCGAATCTACAGAGGAGCGATCAATTACTTTAAAA
This sequence comes from Agrypnia vestita, assembly GCA_016648135.1. Lineage (NCBI taxonomy): Eukaryota > Metazoa > Arthropoda > Insecta > Trichoptera > Phryganeidae > Agrypnia > Agrypnia vestita. The sequence continues at coordinate 336,966 of JADDOH010025043.1, read as the reverse complement.
AAATGTTTGCTTCCCTGTTGACTATAAAACATTAGATACAGAGAGTTTTTCGAATGTTTTAAATATAGGTAGTTATGTAAAATCGAGTAAATTTGAATATTTTGGTATTTTAAAAATGCAATTTTAAATTAAAAAAATCAATAGGTGTATTTAATTTCAATAATTTATTTTTGTTGATATAATCTATAATAGAATGATTATAAAAATGTACAATGTACATTTAACATACAATAGATTTCAATCAAATTAGATTGGTTTAGTGTTTTTTTTTAATATTAAGATTTTGTATATAATTTTCAATTTAGATTTTTGTCAATACATGTTTGATATATAATAAAAATTTACATGAAATAAAATTAATAATGTTTATAAAAACAAACATAAAATATTTTATTTCGAATTTTTCGAGACCCGGGATCTCGGGAATGAAACCCTAAACATGAGTCATTTAAATATTCAGATTTTACAAAATAGAGGTCATTTATTACTTATTACATAATTTATTAATTTTACCTATACAAACATTATTCAAGGCCCGTTACGTAAATCGTAAAAATCGTATGTGAAGAAATATCTTTTCTAATAACGGCGGGTATCGTAGCCAATATCCTCCCACCTCCCTTTACACAACCCTTTCTCCACGATACATTTTCTATACAAATCTACACCGTTTGACAGTCACCCAAATGTTGCACACTAATTCTTTAGGAACTGACACTTCTATTTTGTTTTTTACACTACATTTGATTATTTTTTTCGTAAAAATAAAATTGTTTCTCGTTTTTTATTATTTTACGGAATTTTTTGTTCAAATTTATTCCTTTCTTAAATATTAATGAAATATAAATATAATTTTAACTTTTCGACCTTTTTGAGGGCTTTTATTTAACTTCACTTGTATTTTTGTTTGTTTGTCTGTCTTCAAATTTAAAAATCAAAGTTTCAACAACTTTTTGACAAGCTAGCTAAAGCTATGAAACTTTCAGTATTTGTGTTTTTTTTTTTATAAAAGTGCAATATGCAATATTATTTGTTTGATATTTTAAGAGGTATAATTTATTTTAATATTTCGTGTAGAGAAAAGAAAGAAATAAAAAGTATTATGAAGTTTCTAATCAAGTTAAGTAATATATATAGAGAAATATTTAGTCAAATAAGTGTCTATTTTTGTTATAATTATCTATACAATACATTCTTCTTTTTTTAATTGTTAAAAATCAATTTTGTAATGTGGAGCACACAAATAAAATATTAACCTTTAGTGCACTTTATAAAAAGCCAGTATTAAAGCATAGCATATTTACCATTAAACTGCCATTTACAAGTCTTGCTGAATTCCTCAGCAGCCTTCAGAGAAGGGTGCGATCCAGGGAGATTTCTAAATTAACTAAATTTATTAATCTTTTTTAGATTTAGAAAATTATATACTTGCATGCGTGCTATTGAGCGTGGGTACGAGATATATGACGCATGTTATACATGCACTTGAACAAAAAAAATTAGTAGACTCCTTAACAACACTGTATTTTGATTAGACATTAAATATTCGACAATATTACCGTTGGTTGACACATGAATCTAGAATCAACTATACTTGTCTCAAAAAACCATTATCACTAGAAATGTGGTGAAAACTAGAAAACCCGTCGAATATTTGCAAACCAACATTTACGTAAAAAAGAGATGACAATAGTGCACGAGTTGTTTTGAAAAAGCCACCACAAAAAAGCGAATTTACTAGGGACAAGCTCAGAGTGGGTACTTACGAGCGAAATTGAGCTGAACGCCCTAGCGATAAACATAAGTGCAGCGAAAATTATGGCGATAATTATTTCGAATAACATAATTTATTGTGAATTAAAGAACAGTACTCCGATTAAATTCGTATACAGTAAATTAGTACTGTTGATCTGGTCTTGCCTCGTTCATCTTCATATACACCATGTCAAGAGTTTCGCTAACTTCCTGACTGTTTTCTTCAATACCTCATATATTTCCTTAACCATCTCTCCTTGCTCATAAATTCTGCATGATTAAACTATCTCAGCGAATCTTTGTTCTTCTTGTGCTCTGTCCGTTTAACGGACGTTGGCAATCATGTTGGTTATGCGGACTTTGTTTACTGCGACCCGAAACAGCTCCGCTGTAGACTGGCTAAACCACTGTCTCAAGTTTTTCAGCCACAAAGTCCTCCTTCTTCCAGGGCCCCGACTTCCGGTAATCTTTCCCTGCATTATGAGATACAAGATCTCGTATTTCTCTGGATGTCTCATCGCATGTCCTAGATATTAAGTTTTCGGATTTTTATTTTTTAATAAGTTCTTTTTCTTTATTCATCCAAGCCATATCATCTTCATTCGTAACTCTGTCCATCCAGCTTATTTTGAGAAATCTTCTGTAGATCAACATCTCGAATGCCTAAAGTCACCTTATCAGTTCTTACAATACTGAAAACACGTAGCATCTGACCTTATTATCTAATTTTTCTTAATGCTTAATGCAAGACAGCTCTATATTTGCTCCAAGTTGATTAACTCTTCACTCTATCCTATTGTTCACCATCTTAACCTCTTTGTGTGATTTGTTTGCGCATTCCAGTCTTGTTACTGTGTGGTCGTCTGAAATAGTATTAAATAAGCAATACGTGTATTGAAACATAATCATTATCATTATCAATTTTGGTTCTAGATCCCCTGGTGGGTCTTGGCCTCCTCAAGAGTCTTCCTCTACTCATCTTGGTCTTGTGTCAGCTTTCTCCAGTTCTGAATCTCCAAGACATATATGTCTTTGAGTTCATTGTCGCTCCGTCTTAATTCTAGCTTTCCTAAGCCCTTCGCCCTACTGGTGCTTCTTGTTCAACCATTCTCTCCATATGAACTAGCGACTGTGGCGGATCCGTCAGACTGAAAGCGGACACCAGCGACATCTCGGAGTCGGTAGCCAATACTAACAAACCTCACATACTTAAATTATAAAGCAACTTGAATACAAAGTTTAATGTACGAAACTCTTTAATTTTATAATAACGTAGAAGCAGTGCCCAAAAGGCGAATCCACTGAGAGCCGACACAAGGGTGAGTACCATGAGATACACGAAGGTGAAGCATCCGATCGTACGTCAGCATTAGAGTCATTGTACGTTCCGCGCATTCGTGAGCTGAGGAACGTACAATTTATATAACTCTACACTGGTAAGAAACGGTAGGTGTAAAAACACACTACCATAGAAGTAATCCTAGTTTTATAAATTTTGTGATGCTTTAAACATAGTATTGAGCTCATGACTGAAACATAACATTTTAGTACCCTTATCTCCTTGAACATAATAATATTAACATCGGGCATACATTTTGTGAGCACATCGCCTGTTTTTGAAAGAATATTTATTAAATAATAGAATTAAAATTGAATTTTCACGAGATTCTAAAATCCATAAAAACTGTACATATAGGTAAATCTGAACCTATTTAGAAGCTGACCTAAGGCCCAAATCCAGAGTTAATACTAGATGATGTACGATGACAGATGGATTGCCACCACCGCAGGTAGGTCGGAGTAAAAAAACGTAATATTTTCCCTCTTAATCTCCGCCGATGAAGCACTTGATCTATACAATCAAAATATCTACCACAATAAGTAGCTATTTACACAGCTGAAAATTGTACTTACAGCATCCGTCCTTCCCTGGTATTATAGAGCTCCGCTTGTTGTCAATCGAGTGTATAATGCACCTTCAACCATTGACTCTCCCGGCTTCGTCGAATTTAGAACAGACTGACACGTATATTCCGAAAGGCTATAACTTTGAAGAACTTAGACTACGTCGTATATTGTACTTATACGAAAATAATCTCAAAAAGACACCGGCACTCTGAGTTCTAACTATCAACTGGTTGGATTTCGTAAGGTTTTTGATCCTGGCTAGCGATTGGGGCAGAATGCAACGAATGTCAGTTTCAACCAATCACACTTCATCAATTCGATCGGCGCCCGGTGGCCGGCGGTCACGAAACAGATGATTTAAAGATTTAAGTACGTCTTAAACGTTAAAATAAGTTATTTAGTACTGAAAATTACGCCTTTAAGGCGTACATTAACCTTTAAATCATCTAACTGTTGACTCTCGGGCCTAAGTGTAATTTAAGGCTTGAATATCCATAGAATGAATTTGACTATCGTAACGCAAATTTGCGTGATCGTTCACGAGGTCAAGAGGCATTATTCGCTTTTTTTTTAAATTCTATCGGCTTCCATCTAAGTGTGACTAAATGTACAATCGTCGTTATGTTTGACAAATAAATTTTACCTTCTACACAACAAAGAGCTGTTCTACCCTTAAAACCTGTGTAAATTAAGCTGTCGTTAAAATTAACGGGCAATACTTCGATGGCTATTCTTTTACAGTCGTTATTATTTTTATAGTTTATATTTCTCGTTCGTTTTTAAGTCGAATAAAAAAATACTGAACTACGATACGCCATTATTCAACATTTATCAAAGAATTTAATATTAAATCTTAATTGGTCCCACGACCAGTGACGGCCACTCCGATTGGGCAGCGTACCAATCCTGAAGCTCGAGGAGCAAAAGAGTCCATATTCTGAGATCCTGCCCCTTTTCAATATTGGTACAGGCATAGGTAAGATGTCAAGTGATCGATTTGGATCAGTGAACTGTTTTTCTTTCTTAGAACCATTTCAAGTACGGCGTGTATAAGAATTTTTCGAATATCACAAACAGAAGATTGGACCACCTACACTGAAAGAGTAAATTCATACAAATTGAAAATAATAATACCATCTACACTTTACTAGAATTTGTGTGATGAAAGATAATGTTCCATTGCGATGATTTTTTAAAGTTTTTACTAAAGCAACATAACCGAATTACCTATATTTTGGTTAATTATTTTAAATTAATTAATAACGTATTTAATACTTGTTTATGTAATTTTATAGTTACTGTATAATTGTAAAGTAATATATTATATAATGGTAGAAGGTTTTTTGGAGGAAAAATCAATAGTTAGCATTTAATTGACATGGTTGTTGGTCTAGTGATTAAAACGCTCACCTTATGATCCAGTCGTTGGAGATACAAACATCATTTTGAATCAACAGTACATATATATTTTCTTAAATACTAAGACTATTTATCTTTATTTTATAAAAATATTAATTAAATCCATTCATACAGTTCAGCCAAGCAGTGTAGAATCAGAGACAACTTTCTTTTCAGCAGTAGCGATCTGTACTCACATTAGATTTAGCTTAAGCCTTGACACTTTAGACCCATTTTTATTCCTCTTCTGGAAGATAATTATTTAAATATCTCATACACAATAACTTTTGCAATATTTTATTTTCCTCAATGTTTTTTAAATAAGTTTTATACTATAGTGACATAATGATTTCCACTTTTATAATTCTTTTGTATTCATCGGCAAACCGGTATTTTAGCAATTTTCGGGTCATGCAATTTCTCGGTAATTTTGCATGCCATAGTTTATAAATCATTTTATATTTTGGTTTTACTGATATTAATACATAATTAATATATTTTTTGTACATTTTAAACTCATCATACCTTTTACGATATTTAATTTAATGATTTGGTGTACAAGACAATATTGATGTGCGGTAAATGCTAAGGTTATTAGATGTTTAATTTGATAGGGATTAATACTGAATTTGTCAAAGTAGTGCTGGAAAGTTAACCAATATATCTATTAAAAGACTGTGCTAAAAAATACTTTCGGGGACGGTGGTGTAACACAGCGTTATCTGATTAAGAATCGGCATTGTTTTTAATATGTGATAAAATATACATACGATACAAATAAGACTTTTTAAAGGTCCCTTTATATAATTATATAAGGTAAACATACATATTTGCATTATTTTAATAAGTTATCATAAAATCAGTGCATATCGAATTTGCGTGCGCTTCCGACGACGTATCATTAGCAACTGAATTCAACAACGCGGTCGCCAGCTCGCGTCAGTCGCTTGCACTCCGTCTTTGTCTAACACCTGTTACCCGACTTTACCGTACTCTTTCTATATTGTTTTCGCTTTCGCCGAAACCCAAGCAACCGCCATCTCTGTCCTATATGAAATGTGTGGTATTGTCGTACTCTTTCTTGCTCGATTTTACTGCGATGTGCAACATTCTTCTCTCTTGCACACACGAGAGTAATGAATAAATATTTTTTAATTAAAAAATCAGTACATTCCTAACAGTTAAATTTAGTCATTTTAGTGTGAAAATGTCTATTCGATGATTATAAAAAATGTGACGTTTTAGTTTTCGTAAATAAGGTAGATATTTCATATTTTCTATGACAGATAGACCTACGTTACATCACCGACACACAGAAGATATCTTAGTTATACATTTGATGAAATTTAATAGACAACTATGGTTGGTGAAAGTTATCCTTAAAAGATAGATATATGCTACCATTGATTTTTTTGTAGATCATTTCATTTTACAAAATTCTTTCTTACACGAGCTATGGAAATTTTTCAATTAGCGCGGAGAGAACAATCTCGTGATTAGTGCGGTCATACAGACGGACAGACGCTCTCCGGAGACTTCCTTTTATTCTATAATCGAATAAGTTATCGTTACGTTTTAAAACAGTACGGTTGAGGACAGTTGAGAAAGCCGCCACTGGGCGCCACCAGCGCTTTACGGGCACATAACAAAGGTGATTTATATCTTTAAAAAATTGGAACAGCTTTGATAAAGCCCTTAAAAATTCAAACAGGAAGTGCGCCGGGTATCAAGATCCTGTAACAAACGCGTGTTGATAATTTATAATTTAGTCCTGAAAGCAAAATTAAACACTTACTGGCCGGCTATCGATCCATTGGAGTCGGAAAAATTTTGGAACAACACAGAAAGTATGTAGTAAGCCAATGCTTACATATAGAAATAATAACATTTATTAAAATTTTGATAAAAATTATACTTTTGCCCAGGAATGTGTAGTCGTTTGGCCTGGAAATAGTAAACAATACTGTACATATCAGGTCCCACTAGAATGTTCGCACCCAAAAATATCGCTTTGTTTAAAATTTTGCTTTGTAAAATAGCGCTCGCTGTTCATAGTTTTAACTTGGAATTGCCTCACGATCATGAGGACAGTCAAAATAACACTGCTATTATGCCAGACCATGTTGTCATGCAAAAACAGCACCCCGTTTGTCTATGGTGTCTTTTTTTCTCCTTTACAACTATTTTAACAAACCACAAAAAAATTAATTTTGTAAAGTTAATTTAAGTTAACAGTTAATATTTAATCGGGGAATTACGAAGGCTTTACTTATACCTACTAGTTATAAGATACACGATCAAACTATGTACACTTATAATCCTACCTTGTATGGGAATATTTAGAATGTTTTTATTCAAAACAAATATATAAATGAACAAATTTATAAATTAGAAAAGACATACAGAAAGATCAAATCAAGGAAAAAATATTTTGGCTGCAATCGGGATTCGAACCACGGATCCAATCTATCCGAGTATGGCAGATTACCAATTACACCATAACTTTCTCGTACTTTTCCATCAATTTATCAACCTTACATGTAGTCACTTTTTTACTAATTGTTTAACACAAATATTATCCATTTTAGTAATCTACTTTATGTAATGCGATAGGGTGTAATTGGTAACGATCCATTCCCGTCCATATTGTAGATCAGTGGTTCGAATTCTGGTAGCAGCAAATATATTTTATAGTTGATTTGATTTTTCTGTACGTCTTTTCTAAGTGGTTTTTATTCATTTACATGTTGTCTTCAAACATTTTTCAAATAAAAAAATCATATAGGTATATCATTTTCAACCATCTGTTTATGGAGGCATAAATATTGAATATGACCATATGTCAAAAATACCGTGGGCAAACACCACTAACACAGCCATTAATTCAAACACTGTATTATACGTTGTAATATATATTTAAACAATATTTTATCCGACATCTGATCGGCAGAATTACAAAATGAAATGTCTTTATTAACCAACAAGATGGTATTTGTTTTAGGCCCTGCGGAATAGAGTGGCCTTTAATGTCATGTAAGTAGTTCAGTCAGGCGAGGTTAACTCGTATAACAGTATTTTGTACACATTCAACCCCATAAATTATGACGTATTTACCAACCCTTACGTGACGAACATCGAGCTGCACTTGTTAATAAATATATTTAAACCCTCTACGGCACTCGACCAAAAAGCAGCCAGCAAGTAAGTAAAACAGGGTGATCATTAAATTGGGGAAAAACAAACATGAAATTTCCGCTTCCTAATACTGGCTAGTTTGAAGTTCGATATTTTGCATTCGACTTGGTATTCCTAAATCGATTTTTTTTATTAGGTTCTATTCAGATACAATTTATACATATTTAATATAATAGTATGTATGTATAATGTTATTGTTGATATTTGTGTTCTTAGTCCTCCTCTCTAAGGGTTCCTGTGCTGAGGCGAACTAGTTTATATATATTTATTTTCTATTTTTAAATTTCTACTTAGTTTTTAATACTCCTTTTAAATTATCTGCATCGACTTGATTTAGCCGTACTTTTGAAGGTTGGAGGAACGATGTTGTAGAGTTTTGCTGCAAAATAGATATAGCTTCTTTGGCCAAAAGTTGTGTTGAAAGTTGGTATATATATTTCTATTCACCATTTTACTGCCTCTCGTATTATATGTCAGGGTTCTATTATTTTGTTTTGTGTCTTTAAATTGTTATAAGAGAATGCTCTTGGCATATATTTGTTTTGTGTTCGGCACGTCAAAACATTTGAAAATCTCTTTTGAGGGCGTTCTGATTGGAAGTTTTAAAATGCTTTTTATAACGCTCTTTTGCGATATATTTAAATGGTTGATATAATTTGTTGTGGCAGATCCCCATGCTAAGATTCCATACTCAATCCGAAAATGACATAAGGCAAAGTAAATCATATTACTGCTATTTATTAAAAAAAATAATATCATATTGTAGCTATGAAATTCATATTTCAAAATTAGTTATTCATTATCAAATGAACAGCATTCCCGTCGTTTGTTTTATCTTTAATATCGCTTTGTCTGCGATCATAGAGAAAATGAAAACTAGTTCATAACTAGATCACTTTGGAAAAATCATAACCACTACAGCACCAGTTACTCTTATTTTAATTTGATTTAATTTTAATAGGTCATAATAATCTTTCTGTACAAAAATATTATTCAAAATGCTGCAGAAGATATGAGAAAATAGGGTTAATTTTGCTCACATTGTCAGACGATTATCTTAAATGATCACTTTGCATCTTGAATGTTTTATCTTGAGTGATGACGATGCCTGAAACTGATTTTTTTTGTAAATTAATCTTTTGTTCATTTGCGCGAATTAAAACCAAGCATCCAAGATAAGAGTATATGAGCGAAGACTATAAAGCATTAATATCCAAAAAAAATGAATGCAGTCATCGATACTAACTACAACTAATATTAAAAGGTAAGATTGAGGGTCGACGAAGGGCTGGTAGGTGACAGGTATCTTGGCTGCAAAACATACGAGAGTGAACCGGTATAAGAAGCGTGAAGAAACTATTCCGGGCAGCGCAAGACAAAGAGACCTTTACTAGAGTGGTCGGGGGGACCTGATAGGGCATACAAAGAAGAAAAAGATCGATGTTTATTTAGAATGTACTAAAATCGAGATTTTATAAGAATTATACAGGGTTATTTGGAAAACATATCATCTCGTAGGACTTAATTCCTGCCTTGATTATGAGTTGAAAATGTTCAAGCTGTTATGACCTAATATCAATAGTTATGGAGATATGCGACATCAAAGTTTGCGATTTTTTAAAATATTTTTGACTTAATTTTTGTAAAACGTTGGACTATCATTACAGTAATTGATATCGATTACGAAAAATGCATTCGTTTCAATAAAATTTAAATAAAATGATAAAAACCCTGAATATTTTCAATTGGAATTCGAAGGTTTTTATTATTTTATTTGACTTATATTAAAGGGAATGAATTTGTCATATTCAATATAAGTTACTGTAATGATAGTCCAACGTTTTACAAAAAATAAGTCAGAAATATTGAAAAAAATGCAAACTTCGATGTCGCATATCTGCATAACTATTGATATTAGATCATAATAGATTGAACATTTTCGACTCACAATCAAGGCAGGAATATAGACCTACGAGGTTAGTAATGTTTTCCAAATAACCCCGTATAGGAAATAATAACAAAATTTTGGAAGGGATAAATACATAAAATATAGAATTCACTACATTCTAAATTAGTAATCCTCGGTGACTGCATTTTTAATTTTTTTTGATAATGTTGCCATTGCTTTTGTACGTCTCATATATATTACACCCTTATATCATAAGGGTATGGAATCCACAATGCTGATGATGGACCGGCTTAGGGAGGAGACAACATTTTCTTTTATTTTTCTGCACTTATAAAAGTTTCCCGCCGTAATCTGCGGGATCACAAGTTGGTGGGAGTATTTATCGGATACGCCGGCTATTTCTTCCAAAACACACTTATCCGGATGATAAATGATGCGGATCCGCTCTCCGCCGCTACAACACGTAATGATACATAAAACAACAAACTTTCGTATTCAATATTAAGATAAATTATTAATGTTTTCTTGAGCCATTCTATCACTAGTTCATTTTTGTTTTCATCGCAAAATTTATAGATATGAACTAACGGAAATTTCTATCTGGTTCTAGTTCCAATCTGGTTCAACAGCTGGTTTCAATACATATACGGGGCGATAAACTGAATTAAAATTAAACATATTATTTTTTAATTAATTTAACTAAACTAAGAGTCATTAAATGTTTTTAGGGCAGCATCGAAGACGACGTTCCTTATAGCGAATCCGTTTGAAAATAAGTATCCTCGATATAATTGAATGTCCTGATTACAAAAGCAAAGAGAATTGACGCTTAAATAAGTATTTAATAAACTATTACACGTTAAGCTTTCAAAAATTGTACCATACATTTTGCATATCAGTCATTTTAAGGACCATATAAAAATATATACCTACTACAGAAAAAGCGCAAACTATACGGAAAAAAAAATATTGACAAAAACGATATTCAATTATATCAAAGATACTTACCCTCAGAAGAATCTGTTACAGGGACCATCATCTTGGATTTAGCCGTTTTTGGAATAATTCACACATTTATTCATTATTTATTCTAGAATCTTAACTACATTTTTATCACTTCTGAGTAACTTGTCTCTTTGATGCACGTTATTTAAATCGCTCAGGTCCGCACTAGAAAACTTCTCACTTGTCGCTTGTCGGTAGGTCATCCATTTGTCACTCGCTTTTTATCGCTGGTCAAACAATGACTGTGTGAAGACCGGTCTTCTTTCATAGATGAATGTCGCGTCGCGATGGTTCCAAAATTCACGAGAATAGCCCAGTCATTTCGACATATTTCCCGTTCCTCATTTCAATTTATATGATTTATGATACATAATGATGTAAGTAAGATGTGTAAATAATTTTAATAAAATCCTTATTAAACACATACAAAATGACTAACTAATCAAAGATAGACAAACGAGTTATTACTTTAATACAATTGTATCGAGAAAATATAATACAATTGATCTGAGAACAATATACATACTAACCTAACCTAACCTAACTAGACACAGCATGACGACACGTACTATGCATATTAGTTTTGGCATAAGCGTGGTCGGATTGCGTTTGTGATTTGTTTTTTTTGTTCAGTAAACGCCAAATAGGCTTCTAGTTAGCAAACAACAAACTGTTATTATCTTCCCGCAGATTTTAATGGTGCATCGCTAATGCGAGACTTTCCGCCGCGGCAATTACACCCCATCCCCGAATATCGCCGCCCCCCGCCGTGATGGAAAAACTGAAAGGGTTGTTGATTTTCACGACGCATTAACATTCTTTGTTTTAAACTGCGCGAACATTGTCTGACTATTTACCACAATGTGAATCTGTTGCATTACAAAGTTACCGATAGAATTCAGAGAAAGAATCCCTTTTAATAAGTCACAACCTTATCGAAGGATCAAGAACGGCCTATAGCAATCCATTGTTATATATTTATTTTATTTCAACATTTAATCCCTTCAACAATTAAAAAGATCTTTTAAATAACTAGTGTAAATAATTAGTGTATAAGTAAGTAAATATAAAGCCATACGCATTAGCATACACATATAATTTATATAGCGCCATTTTCATAAATATACATAAAAGCAATTAAAGAATTTATTCTTGCATTGTCAGAGAGACCAGCTTGAGAATGGTTTTCCCAGTGTAACGAAATATAGCACGAAAATATATATTTTTTTTTTGTAAATCCGCGAATTTCTCGAAAAATAACCTTTTCATAATGCATATACCTATTCGTGAAAACTTCGTGAATAATATTGCAAGAATAAATTCTTTAATTGCAGTTTTTTTATGCGCAAAGAGGACATATTTCCTCCGCTTTAAATCAATCCCATCGCATATAGAAGATGTTTTATTTATCTCTGTACAATTTTATACTCTGTGACGGGATATTTAAAAAAACTCAGTTGTACTAAATATGTCACAAATTAAGTAAAGATAAAGTAATAAGTTAAGACAAAAGACAAAAGTTATCCACAATATTTGGAAAACGCCTGGAACAATCTGGAGCGGCGGGAACTTTCTCCAAAACACTAGAAAGGAATAGAATAATCTATTGTAACGATATTGGCCTATTCAAATAGACATTGCTGAAAAATTATACGAAAATATCTATCTGCTAAAGTTTATAATAAAGAGAAGCTTCACAACCCGTTAAATACTCTATAGTTAAATATTTGCTGGATAAGTAGGTGCGGGCGAGCTTTATTATTTCTGCACGCGGGCGTGTAAAGCAGGCTTTATGTTATTTTGTTTAACGAGATGGACCAATTACAGGTGCGCCGTTAGCACCGAATCTGGCCAGTCAGGAACGTTTGTCCGCGGAACGAATTCGGCCAATCAGAGGCTTTCTCAGAGTTAGACTTTGACTTTTACACGCGAGTTGGAATCAAAGATGGCGCGAGATAGGGACTATTTTTAGGCGTTACAAATTAGAAAGCGGCACTTGAGTTTTCAGCTTGAAGGTCGGCGGAGGCTTTGTCGAGGAGAGTCAGTAAGGAAGATAATTTGGCTGGATCGAGGAAAAAGCCAGAGGTTGATAATAATTCAAAGAGAATTGGAACAGTGAACAGCTAAGCATTTTCAATATTATTTATTTCTATTGCCTTTTTCGTGTATTCAATTTAGAACTTTCTGGATCGTAACAATTATTGATACATGTTGTGGATTGTTTTGTTACGTATTTTGGGCCTAGGGATAATTATTACTATACGCGCTTCGGATTTAATGTACAAGAAATCGTAATATGGCGACTGTGATAGTTATTCAAATTATTGCATAACGCTTATGAAATATATAATTCTGTCGCTGTTCATATGAAAAATCACTTAAATTTGATATTCATATATTACCAAAGATATAAAGGCTTTAAAATGGAATACTTTACTGACGAAGGGTGTTTCGTGTTTGTTTGTGGGTTTTAAAATTCAGTATAATTATGTATATTCAATGTCGCGAGGTTCGGAATGTGCGAGAGGTTCTTCAGGGCGGATGTATTCTTATGCTAACGAATGCTTTGTTATCTATGCTGGCGTTTGAATACACGGATTTCTATATGATTTGTGTTATCTTGGGGATAATTCGGAGTATTAATGTGGTTTTGATATCACGATTGTAAGCGTGATATAGATTCAAATCGTACGAGGAATTCCCTACAAATAATATATTTTAAAAATGCATCTGGATTTTATATTTATTTTATTAAAACATGAATGTGTGGTTTATTTGAACTCGTTTCATGTTTGTATTGCGTATCATTATGCAATCGTTTTAAACACGATTTATTCCTATCGAGTTCTTATAAAAACGTATTTCCTATTGTACATATTGTTTAGAAATAATTAATTGCGATGGTTATTCATATGACATTGTTTTTATTCATTCAATATTAGATATTTGAAATGTTTTTTTTTTACAACATATTCCATTATTGTGGGTCGTTTGCGGTTAGATCAGATCAACCTTCGGTCTTCCGTAGCCGTGATAGTTTTTCATATGACCTTGTTTTATTCATTCAATATTAGATATTTGAAATGTTTTCTAGAACATTTTTCACTATTGTGGGCAGTTCGCGGTGTGTTCAGGGGTGGTTAACCTTCGGCCTCCCGTAATCGCGATAGTTATTCATATGACATTGTTTTTATTCATTCAATATTAGATATTTGAAATGTTTCCTACAACATTTTCCATTATTATGGGCAGTTCGCGGTGTGTTCAGGGGTGGTTAACCTTCGGCCTTCCGTAATCGCGATAGTTATTCATATGACATTGTTTTATTCATTCAATATTAGATATTTGAAATGTTTTCTAGAACATTATTCACTATTGTGGGCAGTTCGCGGTGTGTTCAGGGGTGGTTAACCTTCGGCCTTCCGTAATTGCGATAGTTATTCGTATGACATTGTTTTATTCATTCAATATTAGATATTTGAAATGCTTTCTACAACATTTTCCATTATTGTGGGCAGTTCGCGGTTTGTTCAGGGGTAGTTAACCTTAGGTCTTCCGTGATCACGTTATTTACTTATATGACAGATTGTTTTGCTTTGTTCGTTTAATATAAGTAATGTCATATTTTTATGAGTTACCATAATTATTTATCTATATGATTTTATTATTGAGAGTGATGCAACGAATACTACCTTCATGAATACGAATATCAGGCCTACTATTCGGTGAATACGAATGCGAATATTTCCACCAAGGTGGGGGAACTTGAACATACTTGTAAATATAATAACCTTGATTCAACGAATACTACCTTCATGAATACGAATATCAGGCCTACTATTCGGTGAATACGAATGCGAATATTTCCACCAAGGTGGGGGAGAACGCAAGCATACTTGTAATTGTATTGTTTATGTCTGCTTGTGATATCACTATACGGCGTAGATGAACTAGTTTGAAAGGGCTTATGTTCTGTATGTGCTTGGCGTAGAGGGAATAGTTTTCTTGTTTCTAGGATCTAATACAGGTTTACAGGTGCTGATATTGAAATATATATACAAGGAAAACACTATTTTGGGAACCATTAACTGGATGGAAGATATTGAAGCACACATACACACAAGGAGGACGTTATGTTAAATACATGACTGGAAAGTTGTTATTGGAAAACACAGGCGTCCAGTCGGCGGGACGCAAGCATACTTGTAATTATATTGTTTATGTCTGCATGTGATATCACTGTACGGCGTAGATGAACTAGTTTGAAGGGGTTTATGTCCTGTATGTGCTCGGCGTAGAGGGAATAGTCTTCTTGTTTCTAGGATCCTAATACAGTTTTACAGGTGCTGATATTGAAATATATATATATATATATATATATACAAGGAAAACACTATTTTGGGAATCACTAACTGGATGACAGATATTGCAGCACACATACACACAAGGAGGACGTTATGTTAAATACATGACTGGAAAGTTGTTATTGGAAAACACAGGCGCTACTATAGGATATGGACAGTTTACAGAGAACTTCAACTTCTGTCAGTTAAGGACCTTTTACTATTACTATTCTTTCGCCTTTTTGCTTAACCGTGGATGAACTAGATTGAAGGGGTTTATGTTCTGTATGTGCTCGGCGTAGAGGGAATAGTTTTCTTGTTTCTAGGATCTAATACAGTTTTACAGGCGCTGATATTAAAATATATATACAAGGGAAATGAAGGGCTACACAGGCGCTGGTAATTGCTCAATTTTGGAGAGTTATATTACTTCGGATCAGGATGCCATCTCAGAAGCAGACCAACTACAGAACTAAGATAAGAACCTTTGATATTATTTATTCCTGATGTTTTCTTATGTGTATCAAATGGAATGTTCGTGCTATATAATTTGTCATTGTCTCATGGTCACTATTCATTTCATTACGTGGGTTCAGAGTTCGACGGTAACGGACGCGGAAACAAATTAGTACTGATGTCGGGACGTAACGTCGGGATTATATCTTAATTATCTTTAGGATAGAAGCGAGGTCATCATACGTGCATTCTGCATTTCAAACGTTTTACTAACATATATAAATACATATTATTGCGTTTTACAAATTGAATATGATCGCGGGAAATAGGCATTCCGTCCGGTTATGCAATGTTAACTTCCAACGTAGCATAATGAGATCTTATTACCGGTGCTAGACTCTCGAGGTTAGTCACGTGATTGTTGTATAAATGGAATAGTGAAGGGGATTGAAGAATGAGATACACTCGCGATACAGGTAGTTGTATGTGACTGGGATCAAATGACGGGGTGCGTGTTCTCGGTCCAGGGGATGAACGGGACTGCGGAGACACTCTGGGTGGGTCTAAGTAGAATTGCGCAAAGCCTCCACACAGTTAAAATGTGTTCAGTCAAGCAAAGGTGAAGCATTTCGAATCGGACCAGAGCGTCGTGCCTCAAACACAGCCGGAGGGAAGAAGCCCCTACGTTCTTTCACTCCCTTGGCCCGACGAGCTCGAATTCCGGATATGAATGTTCATGAATGTCAGCTAAAAGACTCAGGTAGCCGTACCTCAATCGAAACCTTCGTTCGGGACCTCATCAACGTACGAGACAGGGCGTTCCGCATGGACGAGCAACTATGAGAAGCAAATGAAGGGGATTGAAGAAAGAGATACACTCGCGATACAGATAGTTGTATGTAACTGGGATCAAATGACGGGGTGCGTGTTCTCGATCCAGGGGATGAACGGGACTGCGGGGACACTCTGGGTGGGTCTAAGTAGAATTGCGCAAAGCCTCCACACAGTTAAAATGTGTTCAGTCAAGCAAAGGTGAAGCATTTCGAATCGGACCAGAGCGTCGTGCCTCAAACACAGCCGGAGGGAAGAAGCCCCTACGTTCTTTCACTCCCCTTGGCTCGACGAGCTCGGGCTCTGGTTATGAATGTATGTGAATGTAATAACTCCGTACACAAGGACGAGATAGGACGTTCCTCATGAACGAGAAATTATAAGATGCAAGTAGCAGTTCGACAATCAATACTTATGCTCGGGACCGCTTTAATGAACGAGATCTGTCAGCAGTTTAACAATCAACTTTATGATCGGGACCGCATTCAGGAGCACGATGGCATTACTAACATCATCATTCTCATCATTCACCACCTTTTCTAACTTGCTGTATACAGAGACCTTCGGGGTTCTCCCTTCCCGGCCAGCGAGAAACATATCAGGAACTTCACAATCAACTGTAATAATCATGCTGTTTTACCATCATTTAATATCTCTAGTCAATAAGACTACACCGTGGGATCAATCACATCAACTATATTTGGCGATGCTAACATGGCTCTGACTGACGCGCTCAAGGGAGAGTCTTTTCCAGTCACCCAGTTAGTTCATTCAGCCCTTTAATCAGCAGTAAACATCATAATAATCCGGCTCATGTAGCCGCAACGTGGGATCCTCATCATAATACACCAGTCAATTTGACTGCCCCGCGGGATAATATACAAACCTTAATATCAGACGCGGGATTTCTTCCTGATATGTTTGTCGCCGGGAAGCGAGGACTTCGGGGGATTCCAGCAGGAGCAATAGAGTCTCGGCTTGATCTTGGTCTGCAGCTTAGTGTGGGAGGTTATGTCTAAACAGGAGTTAACCACCGGATGCGGCGATGCTCTGGGGCCGCATCCCCCTCCCCCCTACAGGGGGGGGGGGGCATCTAGAATCCACGTTTGAACAGAAGTGGTTAGACACTTCTTAAATTTCACTTACAAATCTGTATCTTCCATTCCCTTAGAATCTCGGGCTGCGATAATGTCAGACAAAGCTTGCCCTGAGCCTCTGTTGCGCCTAGTTGTTATGAATATATGTTTACTCTTTCCACTATGTACTATGAACAGATTGAGCAGATCGGACAACGTGGGATGCGCTGTTGGTAGGTTTCTTACTTGTGTTTTGAATATAACGTATGCTATTATATCTTGTAAATCTGTCATAAATGGGTGCCGCATGTGGTTGTGCTGACACTGTTCTAAGCTACTATTATGAGAAGTTGCTAATCAATGCGGGCGGAATCTTTAGCGTATGCCGTTAACTTGGCAACGATTGTATTGTTTTATATTACAGTATTTTAACCCCGGTGGTATTATAGTTATGGCGGTGCTATGTAAGGAGGTTTTGCTACTAGCGTTTATTCCTCAGCTACGCCGCATATAGTTGGCTTTTAGGCCGACTCAGGTCGTGGACGATATCGGCTATCTCTCGTATAGGCGAAACTGTAGAATTCTGGAACGGTTTCTAGAAGGGCCAAAATAATTTCGGAAATATGTTAAAACACGTATATATATATATGAATGTCTCTGGCATTTCGTCTATAAGTGTTCGAAGATTATACGTGGAATTCGAGACGTTAACGGTTAGGCGTTCTACCATCTTAAGTAAATAAATACCTTATGGTAATTATGAGTACGGATTAGTTTCGTGCGTGTGTTACTTCCATAGTTAGGTAAGAATTCGTTCTATATTAGTCTAGTCGTGTTAATAGGAATACGTATTTCACCACGTATCAAAAGAATTTTGGATAGCTACGGACACAACGGAGGAGGAATTTTCCTAACCACTAGATAGATCACGACTGGCCAAATTTTGAAAATATAAATTCTTAACAAAAAAAAAAAAAAATATTAGCTTTCATGTAAATATACTTCCGAAGTTCTAAGTTCGACTTAAGTTTTCATCTAGTAGCATAAAGCATAAAGTGTGTGCTTAAAAGTCACAAAAGTCGTAATAAAGCTCAATTCGGTAGCTTAAAGTCTCAAGCTTTGGGCTTTTCGTAAAACTTATGTTATTAAACTTTATAGTTAGGTATTTAGCTTAGGTGTACAGGTAGGTACGTTACAGACGTAAGATAAAATTGTAATAAAAAAATATTAAAATAATGTTTCACGGCTAACACCAAAATTTAATTTACAGCTCAGAGTATAAAATTGTACAGAGTTGAATTTTTAAGCCCCGTTTTTTGGCCAGAAGACTGGGCAGGGTAGAAGAATACTCCCTCTCGGATATATTTAAGACCCATTATAATCCAGTTAAAGTATTTATTATTGCCTTATTAAATCCCCTAGTAAACAAAACGTATTTTTTTACAATAGATGCTGTTATTTAAATAACATATACGCTTTTCTAAATTTATTTTATTTTTCTATGAAGAAAAAGTTTTTTATTTCGTCGTCACACAAGAGAAAGTGATCAACTGACAAAGTGTAAAATGTTCCGGAGAGTCATTTAACCATTTTTACACTTTTGATATCGATTTAAAAAAATATGTAGGTAGTGTCTTTAAAATTGCGATAATTTTTGTGTGTGTAGAAATGTTGCTACTTAAATAAATAAACTTATAATATTATCTTAAATTTACATACCGTGGCTTTAAAGAATTCTCAAAGCAGTTGGCCAGTTTTGCCATGCGTGAATCAAAGAAAAAAATGCAGATAGTCATTTTTGATTCTTAGAATGTGATAGAAAAAATCAAAGACAGGTATCTTATTTTCTTGTATAAAATATTTATTAACTAACTAAATAACCATCACGCCATTTCACCGCAGGGGTAGGCAGAGAGGATGAAATGCAGGTTTATTCATTTTTTTATTATAAGTATATAAATATTATTCTATTACGTTTAGAGTCAACTTCCATGTAAGAATGTTCTGATTATACGAAGTTATGTTGTATATATTTTGGATTCGTTTGAGTTAAGGGTATGCACACATAATGACGCTGTGTACTGATTGTGGTTTTGTCCAGAGCAGCAATGTGAATACAATGATTTTGGTCACATTTTCATCCAGACTTTTTGTCCAAGCCTGCAAGGCTAAACCTGCTTGTACAAAAGTAATGATGAGCAGGGTTTGGATGAGAAGTCTCATGAAAACTCAAATTGTACGCGTGTGATTTACCACTGTATTGTAGTGCAGCAGAATTTGCAAGATACTATGTAAGTCAAACGTTGCACTTTTAAACGTAGCGACAATGGCAAAACGTATTTTATCTACGGCCTTCGCAGAATTGGCAAGTTTTTATCATAGTTGCTCCTAGAATCAGCTTACTCTTTCACCGATGCATTATTGCACATCAAACACTGATTGACATCAACTGTATCTTGGTTACTATTTTTGTACAATATTTCAAGCAGAAATGACTGTGTCCAAAAGTCAATTTAGCTTGGCGAGAAAATAAACATTAACGTAGATAGTCATTTTTAACAAGTCAATATATTATACTTCTATGTTGAAAATCACTTTGTTATTTATTTATTTATGGTTTTTGTGTTTAATTTGTAGAACTCCATATTTATTTTAAGCGAAATTTTAAATAAATTAAATTTTAATAAATATTATGATTAAGTTCTACGGGTTATTTTTTCCAGGCCACCGTTATGTAAGTGAGATGTCATATTATCAATAATCAAGTTCACGCAAAAAATGCTCTTGGTCACCTTATCTCATATGACGACGATTTATTTATTTGTATGTATTTTTTTCAATATTTTTTCAAGTATTTATTAAATTTGCATTTCACTAGTCCGCTCGTACAATCCAGGTTAAGCGTGATGGAATGCGTGTTCTGGGGCGATTTCACGCTCCGTCTAGGTTTCCATCTTATTCTTTAATCCGAATTATGTTTGAATAGAACCTAATGTATCCCCAAACACGAGTATACCAGTCGGTAACAGTCGGCTCAAATCATTTTTCGCATCATCAAATTACGTTATTTTAGTTATATCAAGTAAGGCGTTCATTACCGGTAGGTATACCTGAAAATACAGCTATATTCTAACAGAGAATTACCGTTATTTTGGTAAATTATGAAAATTGTATTTATTAACTTTTCATGTTAGTTTTATTTTAAAAAAAGGTTTTTTGTCGTTGTTTGTTTTCTTAGAAATTTTTTGATTTCCTTTCGAAAAATAGATGTAAATACAAATTTTATTACTATCGCTTAATTTTATTCCTTTTCTGTAAGATAAATATTAAAAAAAAATTGCGTAGACCTCCATAACATTTTTCTTTCATTATTATTTTTTAAATATTTGTTATTTTGTAACGCTTGCTCTGAAAATCATCTTTTAATACCATAATTATTAATAATAAATTACCAGAAAGCCGGTATAACTTCATATTTTACTGCTATGCCGATGCCACTTCTCTTTAATTTTTCATGTCCTATTATGAAGGGGGACTATTATTAGATTCAGCCATGTTGCTTCGCTGTACCGACCCGGGGATATGATTAATTATTGCTAAAGGACCTTTACAAGTCAGTGCAGGAGACGGGAGTTGAAATGGTCCACTAGCTAAGGGCGTACTGGACCTTCTCTTAGATGTGAAGACAGGGGCTGGATCCGGACTTGGGTTATTCGTTAATCACGAGATATCGAAGGTAGGTACTATCCTTTTGTTATGCTAGGAGTTGGGAGGTATCACGTGGGAGCTTAGAAATAGCTCACACCAGAAGCCTCTCTCAAATAATACCCTACATTAAATAATAGTCGTTACGTTTGTCTAATCTTCTGTCCAATTGTCAACGGTTACAAAAATCTCGCCGGGTAAAGCGTGGTTGACATCTTTACTAATCAACAGTTGAATATTGTGGATCCTAGGCAAAACTAATAACGTATAATTTTTTTACTTATATTTTATATATTATATATATTAAATATATATTAAAACTTATATTTTGAGTGGAGTATAGTCTAGCTTA
Source organism: Agrypnia vestita (assembly GCA_016648135.1). NCBI lineage: Eukaryota > Metazoa > Arthropoda > Insecta > Trichoptera > Phryganeidae > Agrypnia > Agrypnia vestita. The sequence goes on along the minus strand of JADDOH010025043.1, from coordinate 315,033 downwards.
GACAATACAAAACAATACACAAGTTTTCCAGCGGTATGAAATATAAATTTACGATTTTTTATAATTGAGATATGAAGATTTGTATTATTGCCGATTATTTATTATATAACTCAGAAAATTACGATTGTTCACTATTAAAGACACCTATTTTGAGTACAAATGTGAAATTTTCAATCGGCTGAAAATATTTTCTAAATGTATGTGAAACAATTTTCACGGTTAATTAAGTTATATTTAATTTGATTTCGTATTTTTCGTATTACAGGCCTAACGACGTAACTGCTTTTTTCAATGTAAATTTTATCCGGTTAAATCAATTCAACTAGAACTCATTCCCAAGTTTGTATTTTCGCGTAATGTTGGGACATTTTAAATATGATTTAATTTTTTTAATATTTGTAAATAAGGGGCATAAAAGCAAGAAAGCAATATCCATAGAAGTTTGAATGCTTTCATCGAGAATTACTAATTTAGAATAGATACGCTGAATTCGAGATTTTATAGGAAATATAGCCTATAAATTTATAGGAAACATGATTTTGGAAGAGAAAGATACAAGGGATAATTCTATACATTCTAAATTAGTAATTCTCGATGACTGCATTCAAAACTTTTTTTTAGATATTTCTGTCTTTGTTTTTATTGAACTCAAATGATGTTTCTGAAATAATGTTTTTTTATGTACAGAATATCAACATGTCGATAATAATCTTCATAAATTATTACCTATAGTAGTGTAATATTAAAGAATAACGGAAATTAGGGAAATAAAGTGCATTTTTATGGTTAAGAAATTTAAAAATACTTTTGAATAAAATAAATTCATGTTCACTATAATTATTACCATTAATTTTAAATAATATTGTAGAAATAAATATCTTAAGCCATTATTTTTTTTATATAAAACTACTAATTAACTTCTTCAATAATTGCAAAATGACTTTATGGTAACATTATTTATATAATTAACAAGAAAAAACTAGACAAACGAATATGGTATAAACCTATTCTGTATAATATAATATCTTTGCATAAACTACTCTGTTAAATTATCAACATTTTTCGGTGCCCATGTTGCCTTCATAATTACTTTTGTGTACGTTGTATCTTCATGAAGGGATTTTAACCTAGAAACGTATTGATAATTCAACAGAATAGTGGTTTATACAAAGTGTTTTCTTGTTAATTATTTAAATAATACTATAAGCTATTGAAAAACCTTGTAATTAATTCCGTTAATCAGTCAAATAACATTGTAAAATGTATTTTTATCGTAAAACCTATTTTGATAAATTATTTAATTTATTCTCTCAATTTGGTAAAAGAAGAAATACGATTGGATGGACAATATTATAGAATTTTTTTCCACTTTTCTAAAATTATTTGTTTCCGTGTGACCTTAAAAGGAGCCGCTATAGGTCAGTAGTCCTCACCGTCACGGCGACGCGCGACGCCGTTACCGTCGGCGTCGGCGCCGGGGTTACTCTATGTTTTTATACGTCAATTTAACGATACAAAGAGGTTCATTGCCTGCCTGGCGCATTAATTTTTAATGTTCTCGCACAAACTTACACGATGAATTTATGTGTATATTCTGTGCCGTAATAAAGCGTAACACTAAAAACACAAAGAGCTCACTTTTCAGGAGGTTTATAGCTGAAGAGCTTATACGATGTGCAACATAACAGGATAGCAACGCGTGACATTATATTTTTTATATATATCGCATTCATTTATGCTATAACAGGTCAAAAATGGCTAAGATAATTGGATTCAAAGTTTCAATTCTTGGAAAGAAATCAAGGAATGAGTGTAATAAACAATTAATATATGATGTCTTATTGTGCACCATAATTAATTTTTTTAACATTATATTTTATTAATGGGTTTAATTATTAATGCAAAAAAAAACCTAAGTCATGCATGTAAGATCACCTCATATAACTGTGACTAATCAAATAAATATTATTTCCCATAATTTTGATTGCTTGCATTCCGGAATTAATGCATCGTGTAATTGTGAAAAAATTGAATTAGTTAATGAATACGTATATCTTGGTATTACCATAGATACATTTTTCAAATGGGATATTCAGGTAAATAAGGTATGTAAGAGGTTGAGAACTGTATTGGGATGTATGCACAAGATTAAGTACTATGTTCCGATACAGACTATGAAAACTATATATCAATCTTTAGCGGAATCGGTAATAAGGTATGGAATAACTAGCTGGGGTCTAACTTGCAAAACTAATATTAAAAAAATTCAAAATATTCAAAATTCGGCTATAAAATTAATAAATAAAGAAAGTGCTACTAAAGATATACAGGAACTCTTTAAGAAACAAGGCTCTATGCCAATTAATGCTATCTTGTGGTACAAACTAATTACACGATATCATGAAGATGGGACATATAAGCATAGATTGATTCATAACATGGTACCAGATTTACGGTTAAAGAAGGACTAAGAATACCGAAGGTCATAAATAAATGTGGACAAAGAACATTAAAATATTTCATACCAAAAATATTAAATAAAATCCCATGTCGTGTCAAAATGGGTATTAATAAAAAAGGGCAAAATACAGAATTAATGAATATGTTATTAAATAAAAGAGACTTATTTTGATTTTGGTAATATTTGTATTTTTTCTTGTATTGTTGATTTGTATTTGAGTTTATAAGATCTATTGTAATTAATTAATATGAATGTATTTCTGGTAAATACAATTTATTTATATATATATGTATTGATGCACCTACAGACAAATATCAATATGATGTTTTGTGGGTCTGAGATGTAAAAAAAAAAAAAATTAATAAAAAAAAAAAAAAAAAAATGTAAAATATGGGAAGAAAATTTAATATTTTGTGAGATATACTAGACAAACGAATATTTTCATCAAGCAATTTTGAGATAATTCATCATGTAACATTGTTATTTTACTTAGATAAACTTATAACAACATTAAATATCTTCAAGATTCATTGAAGATAGGTAAAATACACAAAGCATTATTTTTTCAAGTATTTTTTTTTTCGTAATAACACTCAATAATTCAAGGATTTCCTCTTCGAGCGAAATTAATTAACGACTTGTAAAATAATTTTGTGCGTGACTAGTGATAAAATATTTTTGCGTGTTAGGCTTTATGTCTCATGTTGCTTATATGTACATTTGAGTATAAATACGTCGCAACTTAATATTTATTAAAATTCGACACTATCAACAAAAATAGCGTTCTCTCAAAATATCACACATTATGAATTATGAAAAATCAAGACTGTATTTTCTGTCATCAAATTTTGTACAGTTAGTTAAGAGTTATGATATTTTTTGACAAGGTAGTTAATAATTTTGTCAATATTTGTGCATTATTAACTCAATTTTTTTGTTTCGTTATTTTTTATCGAAATTATTTATAGAAATTATCATATTCTAAGACGCTGGGGGTGCGACATATTTCGTAATATTTTCACCACGTTAAGTTGACCAATTACAATACTAAAATATCAGATAGAAACGGCAATTCAAATAATATGTGGTGTATAAAAACAAAGGCAGTAATATACAATAAATTAAAAAAAAAATTTTGAATGCAGTCGCAAAGTTATTTAAATTAATTATTAATTATTAAAATGTACTAAATTATAAATTAAATGTATCTATCCCTTCCAAATTCATATTTTCTAAAAATTTATTGGCAATGTTTCCTTTAAAATCTTGAAATCAATACATTATAAATTAATAATCCTCTACGATTGCATTAATTTTTTTTATATTGCTTTCTTTGCTTCTGTTAAAATATTTATTCTTATGACTCAGGCACGGTTCAAAAGCGAATGTTAATAAAACATTGATAAACATAGTCGCTTGAGAGTCGTGAATCGTATAAGTGTCCACACGTTTGCCGTAGATACTTTTACGATTTACGGCGTTTAACTTGAAACTCGCGCTCTCCACACCCACGAGGCGATACTGTACATCGTATAACTTGTTGATCTACGACACATTATTTTTTGTTTGTGGAACATCTCATAACGATCACAATTCGTTCTAGAATCTTGCTTGTTATGTGAAACACTTGTTAGGCGAAACAAATTTTCCCAAATAAATTAATGTAAAACACGATAATTCGTTCCATGCCGAAAAATTTTTTATTTTTATTTTTAACGTTATTCAAATGAAATTACAAAACATTCTTATAAACTGTTAAGGATCGTTACCACCTGGAATGCGATTTCGATTTATGAATTTATGAAAAATAATTAATACTTTTTTACTAGATAGCTGTCTAGAGACATTTGTTTTTGTCGACGCTTCAAAATTTGGTCAAAATGTGACGCAGCATAATTATTGAATAAATTTGTAGCACGCATAGCCGCCCCTTTATTAGGATGATGCTTCTCAATATACGAAGCAGCAGTTTTCCATGCGCGCTAGATCAGCTACGCTCACACCTCTTTGTTGCTTTTCAATGATTTTATGTTTCATTTCTATAGATACTTTTATTAACTGTTCGAAGAATATTTTTTCTTCCTCTGTATGAAGGCTTGAACTTTGTGGTGACATTATTATTAAAATAAAACACAAATCACTTTGTTTTCACCACTTTATTAGATTAAAAAATCTACATGTTTCGAGAACAATGTTCTCTACTTCAGGATTATTGTGTACTAAAGATTCTTAAAAGTTAAACCAAGAAAATGTGTTACGGCGAAAGGGCGGGTGAGGGGGTACTGCTGTTTTCTTGTGGCTTTTTTTCGGTACCTTTTCGCAAGGGTTATTTAAGTTTGCTCAAAAAAAATACAAATAACGTCAGTTTATAAAAAAATTAACACGGTCTGATGCACTGACGCGGCTCACAATGCGTTATAAGCGACTTCCCCTTTCTGCGTCACTCGTTATGCGAAATATCTTTCTTTAAGGCAGCAATTTTTCAAAAATTTTTTTGCTCTTTATGTGAATTACTCGTTATGAGCGGTTTCACTGTATTACTAACAATACTAATAATTTCAAAATCATAAAACGTGCATTGTGTTTTGTTTTCTTAAAAATTTTCAAACATATTTATACATTGTACTTTAATGTCACTCTAAAACCCTATATCAATAAATATCTAACAGTTAACTTTCGGGTTGTTAATTATAAATAAAATAAATTAAGTTATTCGACTTGTTTTAAAGCGAATGAAGTATAAATATTTCATACTAGATATTATAGTGATAAGCCAACGGTTTACAGAAAATATGTTTGAAATATTGGAAAAAAGTGCAATCTTTGATGTCGCTTATCTCTGTAACTGTCAAAATTTCACCCGAAGTGTGAATTATATTTTCTATTCAAAATTTAATGACGAAGATTCCCCGTAGTTTTCGCTACTAGCTATGAAACACCTGTATACCTATACAAATCATGAATTATCTTATTGTTATTAGTGTATGATTTTGTAATTGTACATTTGTAAACTAAAAACTTTTGTGTGCATGTACTGTATTTCATTGTATCAATAAATTTAAAATTAAATAAAATGCTCATTGGTATGTCATTAACGCGTTACATTTGGGAAGTGATTAATTCATTCAGCTTTTTGTATTGAAATGCATAACTCCAATAAACCACCAGAATATGTGGCTTTCGTAGTTAGTTTACGTAAAACGTGCCCAAGGTACTTTTCATAAATTTATGTGAATTGGAAATTATTGGAGACCATATTTCAATACATGATATGGATAATTCTGCAATCAGGAATTATTTTATATATTTCATGTTTATATTATGCAACTGGAAATGGTGACAGGAAATGATGCAAACATTTATTGTATCAGTTACATTAAATGAAATAATATTAAAATTATACTATATTAATATTAATATATCAATACATACTATAAAACAAAATTCCCAGACAGCATCTGTCCACCGGTATGACCGCGCTAATTTTGAGAACCACTCAACAAATTTGTGTGCAAATTGTACTAGTATAATCTGCATTTCTCCAGAATGATTTTTGTGTACTAAAAATTACCCTACCACCTACAGGAGCTGAGCATTAATTGTATTAGTGAATCATGTTGGGAAAAAATTTGCCGCTAAAGCGCTCTCATGGATAACGTTGCCTAATCCGTTAGAGAAACAAAAAAAAAACGGGTAGAAAAGAACTATGTAAAATCAAATGTTCTACAAAAAACTCAGGTAGCATAATCTATCTTTTAAGGATAATTTGTATAAACTATTTTTGTCTTTAAAATTTCATCAAATGTATAACTAAGATATAATGGCGTTTCAGCAATTTTGACCAATTCAGTATTAATTCATCTTTATCAAATTAATCATCTGATTAATCTTAGGCATTTTCCCAAAAATTTGTCGTTACACCAAATCATTAAATTAAATATCTTAGAATATATGACTTGTTTAAAAAATAAGGCGTGGACAAAACTGTACCGGGCGAAGCCGGGCTGGGTTGCTAGTCTACATATAAACGTATTTCACTTGTACAGCACTATAATCTAGAGGAAGAGCAACTGGCTAATAAACTTGTCTTCTAAGTGTCAATCTCCTAAGTTATACAGTTCCGGAGATATTTAGTACCAAAGTTTGGAGATGTTACACACATACGTACGTATGTTTCAAGTTTGTATTTCTGATGTACCTTTAACTTTGCGGTTAGCCGTAATAATTGACATGCAAAATAACTAACTTTGTATAGACCACTTTCGTCAATTTGACGACTTAAACATCATTGTATATTCGCCAGGATAGACGTAGACTAATTGATGGATTAGTGTATACATCCATCTTAATGATGATATCTATTCTGGTCAATATTAAATTAATCCAAACATGATTTTTTCCGATATATACAATTTTTGATGTATAGGTATATCGGAAAAATATCATGTTTGAAATATTCTATTACATATCGGGCATATATTTACATAAACAAGTTTTGTGTTCTTAAAAAAATTATCTACTTATACAAATTGTATTGTAACGATAAACGAAATCAAAGGTGTCAATTTCCGCCAGGGAAATTTTTTTCTACAGTAAAAAAAGATCTGGTGAATACGAGACATCTTAAAAATTTCACAGGTCTTACTTAAAACAAACAATGAGTTAAACCCTAATTTTATCTGTGATTTTGACATAATTGTGATGAATTGAAACGATGATTTATATGTCATTCAAATTCATATTGCAATTCGGTAAGCAATCATTACTACACAAGAAACTAAATTCTAAATAATTACATCTCATCTACCAATCATCTTCACAATCGGATACCCATCACTATCAGATTATCAGACATTAGATACAACAGATTAGCTCAACGCTAACCATTGAAATGCCATGAGCGAAAACTTTACAAGGTGCACACCACTCATAAGCACTTTTCGATCTCGAAGAAGTGATATTAATACGATTTTCGATATCTTTATTTTTCTTTTTAGAATAAAAAGATGACGGTAACCGCGCTGGAAAAACGATGTTGTAGCGCTTAAATCAATATGTACAATATCTAATAGTGGGCAATCCCGTTGCACAGGAATCAGTAGGGAATACATTTTTAACCCACCCCAGGTTATTGGGTTCGATAATAATAAAAAAGAAATTCTCATCATCATCATAAGCTCGACAGCTCTGGTTGGGTTCTGGATGAATCCAGATGTATCCACTATTCTTGTCTATCTGTTGCTTTCGCTTTTCAGTTTATTATTTGTAATAAGGATGTATCAGTGCTAACAGAGTTCATCCATCGCAGTTTTGGCTTTCCTGATTTTCTTCGTCCTTGTGCTGTGTAGAGTTTGAGACGTTTTACAGAGATGTTGTCATGCATTCTGATTACGTGACCAGTCTGATGGAACCACCTTGATGGAACTGATCACAACGGGCTCTCCATATATATTATACAGTTATTTGTTGTATCGACGACGCCAACCATTATAATCTCTTACAGGATCGTGAACTACATATTCTGATGATCCTTTTCTCAAATGCTGTAATGGATTCCTCTAAGGCTTTCGTTAATACCCAGGTTTCAGAGGCATACTATATTTCAGGACTGGCTTTATCAGGGTTTTTCAAAGAAACAAGAATGCTTCCTACTAGAAAAGGTAGCATTCTTGTTTGCTTCAATCGCTAAGCAGATTCAAGTTGAATATAAAAGACTAGTGAAACATTCTAAATGGCAAGGCTCAAATGTCATGACTATGAGTAATCAAAAACCGATTAAAAATACACATCTACTCCGTAAATGTCCTTTACTGCCTATCCTAATGGAAATGGAAGTTACATTTTATTTTGTCTACACAAATATTTTGCATGTTGGTATACATATATTATGTATGTTTATATATTTGATGTTTGTTATTGAAGCAAGATACATAAAAATACACAAAACAAAGACAAATTTTTTATGAGAATTGTCAGTAACCGTTTATTTGAAATTGAATAAAATATTTCTGAAAACAGCACTATTTATATTTTTATATAATGACATGAACTTAACAATATATATTACAAAACTGACAACATCACCATAATTACAAGCTTAACTTTAAAAAAAAAACATATCTTTTTATCGATTATTTACCTGAATCGTTATTTAATTCTGTAGATGTTTCTATTTATTCAATATAATTCATATAAAAACCAAAGTAAACTTTACATTGAATTACATTGAAAAGCTTTGCATTGAATTATAAATCACCTGGTTTCAGAATGAACAAACACGAAATTTTTTAAAATTTTGTTTAGTTTGTATTAAAATGAATGAATTTCAAGTGATGATGAATACGAGATACTGTTGTGATATTCCAACGTTTTGTAGAAAAATGTCAGAAATATTCAACAAAAAGTGCAAAAATTATTGTCGCTTATCTCAGAACTATCGAATTTCACCCAAAATGTAATATTTTCAAGCATATTTATGAATCAATTAAAAAAAGATATACAGTAAAACCAAATGAACAAAAAAATATTTTAGCCGCTACCGGGATTCGAATCACGGACCTCCACCCTATCCGGCGGCGCGTTATCAACGATTTGATTTTCAGTTTCGTCGATTTGATTTTTTTGCAGGTTTGTCATTTTCTAATTGATTCATAAATTTGCTTAAAGTGCACAAAATTTTGTTCTGAAATATGTTTACTGTACGATAAAAATATGTTTACTGTAATATTTTCAATTCAAAATTGAATGACGATGACTTTCCCGAAGGTTTTGGTGGAAGGTACGAGACACTCTTTCATTTTAATTATATTTTGTCTTTAAAACAGTAAGTGTTTTGAAAATGTATCGGTATATTTAAAAAAGTGTATTTTACATTCCTGCAACAGATTAATGATTTCCCCCTTTGCTCTCTCGCACTCGCTCCCCTCAGCTGTTTATTATTTCGATTGGGCTTGGGGTAGAACTTTAAATCACGCAACAGTTATTAGGTGACCGCTAAAGCCCGCCACGTCCCTGCTGGCTGGAGAATTAGCATCGGATCTTTATCACCCCCGATACTTATCCCCGTACTTCGTGGCTGCCGACTCCACAGCTCGTCGGTCTTGTTCATATTTGAGTTTGAATTTTGTTTGATTTGAACGTTAACTCAAAATTAACGAACGAGTGTTTAACCTAAAATTAGAAAAAATATATTAAGCGTTTGTACGTGTTAAATTTTTGTTTCCTGGTTGTTCAAATGGTTCTGACGTACATTTATAGATAATTTTTGAACAAATATAAGATGTTTTAACAGCTTAAAGTTTATAGGTGTAGAAAACATGATTTCTTTTTTCACCTGATTTTAAGCTTGTAGAATTTATATGATAAGTATTGTATCAGCTTATGTGCTATGCAAAAGGGACGCGCCTGTAACAATCAGGATCCCTTAGGTGTCATATGTACGTAGTGTGTAACGGCATGGGTTTCTGAAGGCCATGAAGGCCACGGACCGCGGCTACCCGCTGCTCACAATGGCTGCTGGAAACGGATGCGGCCGGCCTCCACAAATATAATTTAAATTAAGATTAATTTAATTAAAATTAAAATATGAAATAATAGCATTAAAACTTAGGTAGAGATAACGCAGTTAATATTTTAATTATCTATCATTTTATTCTCTACAATGTAAACGCCAAATGTAAGCACCAGAAAATGTGCTAAATAGTGGAAAATATATTTTTTGTTAGTTTAGGTGTATTTAATTTGATGATCGGTTGGTAACACCAACTGTAGGTTCGTATTACTTATCCAAATTTGTGTGTATTGAATTTTATTTTATAGAAAATATATATATATATATATATTTTTTTTTAAATCGTCAGTCAAACGTTCGCTGTGTTCAAACCAAGTGATCTCGTTAGTCTGGACTTGACAAAATGTCTGCTTCAAACACAATCTCAAAAACATATTAAATACACTATTTTTCGTCCGAGTATATTCATTTCTTGCTGACATGGGTGGCTTCAGAAAGCTTGTTGACAGCTTTTGTGAAATTCGTATGCAGGTTGAAAATAGAAAATAGTGCCTTTGGAGGCCCTTGGGGTTGACCTTTTTGTTGTGACGCGCGACGCTGGTGCGGTGTGGCTCGGGGCTGAACTCTAGGACGCAGTCACGTTGCTGGCTGAGTAACGAAACAAAACAAGTCAAGAAATTTGAAAATTTTCAGGACCTCATAAATTGTTGAAGCTTTGCAGGAAGAGCTTTGACGTACTTGCTTGCATGAACTATAAGAGCATGTACTAGCAGTTATAAATTGTGACGTTATAAGTACCATCGAAACATCTTCATATTTTGACAAGTAATAAAATGTATCGGCGTTAACCTTGTGGAAATACATTATTAAAAAATATAAATTCGAACAATAAACTTTGTTTTTTTCACTATTTTATATTTGAGAATAACACTACATGTTTCGGAAACATCCGTTATCTTCGTCAGGTGAGTTAAGACTGAAGTATTTGGGAGTGGTTGTCTGATGTATGGGTTGTGGATTCAGTAGAAGTGGAGGGGTTATCTATGTGGTGGGTAATCGGGAACATTGTAAGAAGGGGTGATTGATTATTGATTATGTTATTTGTTGTTAAAAAAAATAGTGGAAAAAACAATGTTTAGTATTTTTATTTCATAATTCTTCATATTTGTCTAAACTTGTCAATATATTTTATTTTCATGGTTCCAATGATAGTAACAAATGGCGGGACTGTCCGCAAAAGTTCATTTCCATCAAGATGGAGAAGCATGTGAGAACGATACGCAGGCGGGAGCCTTTTTAATTGTATAAAATGTGAACTAAAATCGCTATGGTAGGGAAGATTTTTCACTCTCAAGCATCCATGTATATATTAAAGTGTGTCACTATGTAGAGCAAAAAAAAAAGGATTTTATTTTTGTATGTAATAGTAATCAAAATTGTATTGTGTTTAAGTCTACAAGGCAACTAAAAAAAATGCGATTTAATGTACTTCTTGCTCACTCAATCAAGTCAAATTTTCTAAAAATGTTGTTTATAGTGATTTTTCACAGGTAATAAGGTTTTGTTTTCTTTTAACTCCATTTTATCAAATTACTTACAGTCGTTGTAAGACAAAAATTTTCTGAAAATTATAAGTTTAATAACTAAAAAACAAGCTTAGCCCGAACGTTAACAAACTGTCAAAATTAACTTAAATATGGCGTAATTCTAATGCTAGCCATGCTTATATTAGAATAACAGCATGAAATACTAATTCGATGTGTAAATACAACAAAAATATACTAAATAATTTTTGTGAAAAGCGTAAAATATTACACAGCGTACAAAATAACATCGGTAGAAAATTACCGCCATCTTTTGGTGAGTTCATTAACTAATTTTACATATAATACTTTCATGAATTAATTAATTGATTAGTGAATCTGATAATTGATTATGATATGCGACTACTGTAAGGCTCGCTCGTATTTTTTAAATAAATTATATTTTTTATATTGTATTTAAAAACAAAATTGGCTGAGAAGCGGCCCATAATGATTGGCACGAAATGCTGGCTGTGGCCATGACGCGGCCACTATTTAGTAAAAGCAGTTGGCTTCATGGATTTTTTTCTGCAAGCGAAATAGATTATACTAGGAATCATACGAAGATACCGTCAATATGAGATTGATCCATTATATTAAATAAGCAATTTGACCTTTTCGGGAAGCAAACCCATAACCTTCAGTATGAGAAGATATGCATGCATACTAAAGCGTGATAAGATTTTTTTAATTAAATTTACACTTAATTAAACACATGTTGAGTTATAAATATCACTACTATTGTATCGATAGAAGAGGAACGATTACATTCTTATCATCAAGTATAATTATTTACTAAACTCAATAAAAAATGCTGTCAATTTATTCAAGTAGGTCACCGGGTCGCGTATTAGGGACCATTTTTTTGGTCATTAGATGAAACAAATTTAGGATCAGAGACGTATCCATAATACCTCCCTTATTTTAAACTTGTTTCCGATAATGACCCGCAAAATTTTTCCCACTACGTGACCTCCTGCTCTGCTCGAATAGATTGACAAAATGTTGTATTTGAGTTAGTTATTACATTACATTTGATGATGAGAGTGCCTGCTCCATTTGAAACTATTGTAGTGATATACAACTCAACGGGTGCGTATTACAACGTTTGTAATTTTAAATAATCACATTGAACTACAGAGTAACTGCCATATCAATCGATAATATGAAAATACTTCATAAGGTTTGCACTAGATTTTATTTTGTTATATATTTTGTTTTATATCAGCCTATTTCACAAGCCGTAAATAAACATGCATATTTTAAAAAATAATATCCAAAATAAAATTGTTTCAGTCGCATCGAAATCTCTAAAAGATTGTTTGCTTAACTCGGGCTGTTTACAAGCTGTTGACCCCAGATATTTCCAATATTATTAATGCGTTCTATTTTTTGTTTCCCCCGCGTTTCCCATGTATGCTCGCCTACATTGGTTATACAGAATTGGATGTTTTTGGGTTGTAAACATTAAAAACGGAACTGGAAATCCCGCGGTTTACGAGCCGAGTTAAGGCAATTACTACATTAGCGGAGCATTATCATTAAACTGCCTTTGCCATCGGCATAAATTGCCGGTTTGAAGCGAATATAACTTTATGACACAAGATTGTTTAGTCAATAATCGGTTACTTGTGAATGCTTGCAGTGCTGTCACTTTCTGTGCAATGGTGGTCAGGAATTCGAATGCGATTCCCATTCGAGCCACAAAATAATAATCGTAGTAAGCTTAACTCTCAGTATACCTAGGGCTTTAAATCTCTATTTTCAGAACCGAGATTGTGGTACTGCCAAATTTTAATGCCAGAATTCTGGTGCTAGTACAGGGATCCAGGTACCGCTCAATGAGTTAATAAAGCGAAATTTCCCTAAAGTTCTCTATTTGATTCGGCATTATTGGGTCTCCCGTTTTTACACATTTGTCTCATTTTCCCCCATCCCTCAAATTCGTGATCACTTTTGGTAGGAACCCTAGTGCGAGTTATATCAACACGCATGTGATGAATATTTTGGAAAAGTTATAGTGTGTGAATAATATCTACTATGGTTGTGGTTTGCAGTCTTATTTACATGCTAGTGTAATGGTTGTCTTATCGAAGAGACGGGTATGTCTCGAAACCGGTAGAAATTTGTTTTTGGGGGTTACATACTAACTAAACTAAAATTTTATTAAAATTTCTGATCAAATAGCAAATGCTTTAAATATTAAAAATATTGATAATATAAAAAACATTTTTTAAAAATGTTTTTACGCTTTGGGAGGCAATTGAAAACACTGAAAATTAATTTAGTTTAATTTATTACCAAGGAAATTCCTGGACACGAGTTTTGTAGTACCGTACTTAATTTTGTAGTCGCTAATATTTATTCTGAATATTTTACATTTATTATTGAATTCTTCTTTATTTCGCACTAATTAACGCTATCCCTATTGCTTAGATCAAATATATTAAACTCCGTTCAATGTTCTCATAGAAACTATTTGCCCCGGTATCCTTTATTCACTTGCGCTGGTCATTTACTAATATTGCGTGTTATAATATATCACATCACTGTTCACACTGGTTTTTTCGGTAGAATCGCGGAGATGTCGCCCTGTTAACGTCGCAAACTGAATTGCCTGGGCCCGCGTCGCGTGACTCCTTATATAGAATAAACTCCCTCGAAAGATTTATTCTAGGGGTAACGAGAAACACGTGGAACGTTTCAGACGATTCTGCGTAGTCTGATACTACGAAATGAAAAGGCATAGAATTTTCTATATAGATAACGCGGTCACAGATGAGTGATCTCGGATTGAGTGCGTAACGGTTTGCGGATTCGGTTGACTGAGCGCTGTCGCGTTACACCGTTGTTTATTTTCAGCACTCAGTAGATATCCAGTGTCGCTATACTATATAGCAGACAGATGTGAATCTTTACTATTAAAAAAGTGATTGTCTTTCATAATTTTTAACGGTTTCATATCCACAGTCACAGGGTGCATTCCAACCTTTGCCGTTGTGGTCCAGTTTATTGGGAACTCGTCTAACTCTTGTCGACATCTGTTGATTTTATCCGCCCATCTACGTTATCTTTCGGCCTCAACTCGAAAAGTGTATTGAATTATTAATAATTGCCGGGCAGACTGATAAAATAAGACTAACATATTGATCATTAAATAACGCCTAAGACGTCTAGTAATAATGGTTAGATCACATATTTAAAAAATAATATTTTATTGAAATTCTACATTTCAATAATAGAGACCAAAGGTTAGATAATTTAGAAATAAAAAAGTCCCTCAACACTTAATCTAATGTAACGATAATTATTTCATTATAATTTCATTCCATTATTTCAGACCCTATGTCCCTGTCACAAATGGGGGTCCCACCAAACGTGTGAATTATTTACAAACTCGATTTATGGAACAGTTAATGTGCGTCCGACCTGATGAATAAACAGTGGTTTCGAAACCAGTAGACGTTAATAACAATTTATGTGGCTTCGATAAAGTTTGTTAGTTTCAAATATGTTTTATTTTACTTTGTAATACACACACACAATATGAGTTATTAAATTACTACTATAGTTTCATCACTCGACTGCTCTCAAAACTACAGTAGCGTTTTAATAACTCATATTGTGTGTGTGTATTACAAAGTAAAATAAAACACATTTTAAATTATAATGTTGCGCCACGAAGTATCTGCCAAATCTTTCAATGGTATTTGTTAGTATCTTTTATAAATTAATCTTCATGTTTAATCATAAATTTAACGATATAACCATTCAAAAAATGTTTGTTATCCTGCCCGACATGGGCACTAAGGCCATAAAGAATAATTCTCGCGCATATTGCCTTATTATCCATTTAGTCCATATTTAAAAAAATGTTTATATAATACTGACCACAGAAATTTGTCGATAAGAAATATAAATAATAATAATTAATAATCCACCGGTCGATCTAGTTTGCCTTCATATCTGTTTACTGAGACAGATTTTTCTTTGTTATAAAAATGATATATAAGCCGTTGAAGAGCTACGCGTACCTCTTGACAGTTAATTTGGAAGTTGTAATTTTCTAAATACCGTTGTTGTATTGATCTCTATTATCGGAGACATTCCTATAAAAATTTAGACGAAGGTATAATTGAAATAGAGCTCGTGTTTCCTCTCGATTTAACAGTCTCTGGCACTATTTTTCCTTTTAAATTTCCGTTTATACCAGTAATAAAATATCGGATTACATCCGGAATGATGTCGTTTTATTGTAGTGTGGAATGTCAGATAGATTTCGATATCGTTTCGTTTTTATACATCCTTCTCCCTCTTTCCCCAGTTGCTATCCTAGCGGATCTCTACGGATAATCAATCTTATTATTTTAGGTATATTAATTATTTATACTTATTGTGATTAATTGTCGAAATTTTTTCTCTTATTAAATATAAAAAACTGGAACAAATATTAACAGTGAATTTAAATATTTCTAATGCTATGCTAACGAATTATTTTGTGCAGCTATGAAATTTGCTAGCCAAGTGACTTTCTATCAGGATCAATAACGATCTATTTTTTAATTTCTAAATTGAATTAGCATTATTTTATCATGGTGTTTACTTATCCATTCCGATAATCAATCATGATCGCATTCAAATACCAAACAATGGAATATTCAGTATAACTCATCTATACCGCTAATCAAACCGCGTCAAATCGCATTAAAATACCAAATAATAGAATACTAAACATTTCACACGTATTTCAATAATTAAACTTGTTCACATTTAAATACCTTCACATGATTTCAATGTCTGTATTATTTAATAATATCGAGGATTTTGAATGACCATCCTACTCACCTCAGTAAAGTTTGTATATTTGTTACAGTTGACGATGAAAACAATCCTTTATCAATTTTAAATCTATAATCATGTATACATTTTTAAATGTGCAATACACAGAATCATATAAATATTTTTTAAATTAATATGTATAGTCAATATGTATCGCCTTAAACATAGTTACGCTCACTTATTATTAATATACTTCGATTGAGAAAACTTTTTTCTGTAGCTTCCATACTTTTCAAGGGAAATTTTATAATCAAACCTTCCCTTAATTAATTCGTAATTGAATGAGTGATTAAAGTTACCTTAAAATTTAAATGTATGTTTTTTTTATTACTATATGAAAAGCAATAGTTTTTATATATTTTTTCACCCATAGTTTATGATTGATCGTTTACAAGCTAGCAACTTATTTTCTTATGTTTTCTCATCTTATATTTACTTCTTGTAACTCGTCTTATAATTAATCAAAGTTTTCCGTGTATCTTCGTCGCAGGTGACAGTGCTTATTTTCGTGAAAGAAGAAACGTTTTGCGTCGTCATAATTTATTTTATGTATTTCACTCTTTCAGTGTTTTTTCTTAAAATACGTTTTTTATATCAAAACTTAAAATAATATTATAGGTTCAAAGTACAGATACATAATGACTTAAAAAAACCTAAATATTTATCTAATGGGTATTTATGTTTATTTTTTGTTTGTGCATGTTTTTATTTGAGAGCTTGTATTGTGTCATCGTCTCATAGTCGAATAACACTTCCAATCAGGCGCGTGCGGTGAGTAGGTAGGTAGACTGATAGATAGATTTATTTATTCACATTGTGACAACTTTTTATAATGTTAACAAAATTATATAAGCATGTTTCATTGTTGCTGAGGGTCTTGGAAGCAAGTAAACACTGCATTAATTTGACGCCCTGCCTGCTACACTAGTAATTTATTGTATTATAACAGACAGTGTTCTTCCAGTAGTATATGTGCATGAATATGTATTATTTATATAAAGTAGTTATTTTATGAATCAATCTTAGTGCCAATAAAAATAAGTAATAAAAATAATTAGTGATTAAAAAATTGAATAATGGTGTTAATTCTATATTATAGACAAAGAAAAAAAAAAGGATTTGGAAAGTTAATAAAATAAAATAAATAAAAGTAGTTAAAAAGATGAAAGTAAATGTTCATATAGGTACTAGTTATTTTTCAAATTTTGGTTATATCTTGGCTTTTAACAGGTTTTGGGCATGCTTTCTTCCCTTTTCATGGAGCCAGAATTTCACTTTTGAAGAACACACACACAATATGAGTTATTAAATTACTACTATAGTTTCGAGGAGCAGTCCCTCTCATCATCAGGTACCTATAGATAATAACTACTTAAATACAAAATTTATCAATCTAATCGGGTAGTTCAGGGGGCGCGCGGTGGGGAACAGCTCTAGGAGCGGTGAAGTGGACTGAAATGTGATATTATTTATTAATATGTTTTTAGAATTCAATTTTTTTACGATTTCAACGGTTTTCAAACTATTCATTATCCATCCTGTATGAGGAACCGAGTGGAGTAATTTTAATTTGTGACTATCGAAAAAATGATAAGTGTTAATTATATGATTGGGAAATTCGGATAACTTGTTATTTTTTAAGCAGCGGCGATGTTCTTTTATGCGTGTATTTAAGTTTCTAATAGTTTGGCCTATATATTTTTTTATCACAGTCTTCGCAAGTTACTTCACATATCCCGTTTTTTTCAAAAATACCTATTTTACTTCCTTTCTTTTAATTCGTGGCGTCTGCTTGCTTGCTTGACGAAAAAACTTTGGATCGATTTTTTACCCTTTTCCCGTGATCCAATCGAGCTGAAACTTTGCAAGCAGACTCGTGGCGACGATCAAGAAGATCTATCAAATTTTCGTTAAAAAATAATAATAATTGTAGTATAATTTTGGATTTTTATAATTTTTAATGTTTTTTTTTATACAAGTTGTATGGAGATTCCGACGCATAAAGTAGAAACGAAACCCGAAAATAAGAAAGGGAGTATTGTAAAAACTTAGTTTTTATGGGTTACTTTTTTATCTGGTCTCAGTATTCTCTTTTAATAAACGAGTATTTTGTTCTTTTCCTTCAATGCGATCGAACTAAATGGAATTTTCCGATTTAATGTTAACGTCGGTGCATGTTTTTATGATTAATTACAGAACTTTATTCTCGCTCAATTCAGGAATGTTTTTGTCCGTAAATTGAGGTTGTTTTCCGTCTGCATTTGGAAGTATCTTTTTCACTTGCTTTGGTTACACCCTCCAACGGATATTCATGTTTCTGTTAAATATTCAAGTTCTTTTCATTCAGGTATTCCTATGGACTGACTATTATACCTTGCCATAGCTAACGAACTCAGAAATGCCAAGCCCACCCGTACTTGTTTAGAAGTTGCCTTAATGATCTCATGATATGATGTTAACAAATAATTTCGGGGTTAATTTTAACAAAAACATACACTCATTGTTATTCTGAATGTTTATGGGCCGTTGAGCTATTTACAACCTGCAATATTATTCGAGCAACTTTATCGTTTATATTCACAGTAAGTTTTAGCATTTTCATTTTTATTTTTTTATTTTTAGGTGGGTATGTCGTTGTCTGTTGTAGTACATATATATTTTTCAATATGTTATATGTGTTTTGATTTGATGGTGTACGAGGTAATTTAACTTTATTTAAAATAATGATTATTTTATATCAATGAAATATCTTTTAATCAGAGAAAACATAATTAATAACACCACAATCCATTTAAATTCACCTTTTTTGCCCATACTCCTATTAACAACCAAATATCTTCTATACCTCTTCCGTCTATCGGTTGATAGCATATTGTATTTAGATTAGTTATTTGGGTACTGTATTTATATTAGTTATTTAGGTAGGTAGTAAGGATTTCTCTTCTCGAAACTAACTATAGTAGTAGTGATCAAATAACTCAACGTGTGTCGTCTTCTTCCTTGCACTGTCCCAACTTATTGCCTAGGTAGGCTGTTGGGGTCGGCTCTTCTCGTTCTCGGGCTGTAACTTCATCAGTTCTGGGCATCGCTTTCATCCAGGCCGTTTCTTTGTGGTATTTTGGATTTCCTCTGGATGACTGTGGATGTAACTCTATAGTATTGCCTGCTTCATCGTGTGGTCTGGTGGTCTTTGTCTTTCGTGCTCGTACTATCTCAACTGTCCTCCATCCTGTTCCTCTAGTTTACTTACTATTTATGTTCGTGACACCCATACTGCCACGAATGCGTGGACTTTTAATCCTAACTTTTAGTGTCACTCCTGCCGACCATCTAAGCATTCGCATTTATGCTGTTTCGAATTGCCTAGAATAGGAGTTGCAGAACAAAATTAGATTAAGCAAAAATTAACTTAAAACATTTAACAATATTTTTATATAAAAGTATGTTCTAAGAACACAGTTACTGCATTTGGTCCTCAGAGGGATGATTAATTAATTAAGGATAAATTATAGAAGTCTCATAGAAACGAAGCTATTGATATATGAGAAAGAGTGGATGGAAGTCTCTTATACGATGGCTTAGGTCTTACAACTTGTATGAGCTGGCTTAAGTGATCACTCTACACAATGCAACGTTCACCAATTCCATCGTAAGAACATCCACACATTATCAATTTTTCCTTAATTAAAATATTTAATTTTAATAAATAAAAACACATTTGATTGTGAAGTTGCTATTTTAGAACGTAATTTTGTGATATTAAAAACAAATTGGTAAATGAAATAGAAATATACATCTACAAAAAAATTAGAAAAAAAAATTAAGATTCATTGTCTTATAAAGTTGATTGCTTTGATAATGGATTAAAAGATGTATCGTTTATAAAAAAATACACATCGCTCATGATAAAACAATACCTCGCATACCACACTTTTGTCAAAATCAAGTTTTCTTGAGTATTTGTCTTTATAATGAAATCTGGGAAAAGCTTGTACTATAAAAACAATTATTTGTGTCTCATATTCCATTAAAGTAATTACTCCTATTTATTGTAAAGAATAAAGGTATTATGCAGTTTTTGCCTACCCTCTAAAATCTGCATTAAGTAGTTTACGAGTTTTGTTTTATATCTTGAGCGATATACTAGAATAAATTTTAAATTTTTCGTAAACTTACACATGGCGAAATACGTTTATCAGAGTTCCGGGGATTTGGAAATGTTCTTATCCTGGTGGTAACCAAATATTTTTTCGATAGAATCGAATCGAAGTAATAAGTTTTCAAATTTTGAGTCCGATCGGTCGAACGGTACAGATCTGCCTTGAAAATATATCAGTGGGAGGGGAAGGGGTAAAACGAGAGAGGGTAAATGTCAACTATATTACCCGCCGGGTGTTACAGCATAAGTATACAAAATTTGAGTCGAATCGGACAAACGGTGTAGATTTGTATATAGAACAGACAGACAGACACATTGAGTTTTATAGGTATAGATGAAAGTTAATGAGGCCGAAATGGTGTACCAGTACAGATAGTGTATTTTATCACCTCTCTTCACCACTATAGGGAAATGACAAGATCGTTAGTAAGTTAGTTTATTTATTTCTGAAAAATTATGAAATTCTCTTTATGGCATTATATTATAAATAAAATAAGCAAGACTTTGTTCTAAACTTTATTAATTTTCATTGTAGAAATTGAACGTATTTCGGGAGCTTTGCTACAGACCCCAGGATAAGAAATGTAAATATCATATTTCATAAATCCTAATATAATTAGGTGTTCCACAAGGTTCAATTCTGGGACCAATATCGTTTATAATTTAAATTAATGATAATATAGTTAAAATGCTTAAACATTGTAAAATTCTATTATTCGCGGATGATGCACTAGCACATATCAGCAGACAATTATATAGAAATCGTAAACAAACTAAACTAAGACCTTACTCAAATATCAATATGGCTGATGAAAATAAATAAATTGAAATTAAATATCAACAGAACAAAAGTAATGTACATTGGAAATTAGAGAATACTAGACGCAACACTAACAATTTTATCGATGGGGAAGCAATCAAAGAAACAACTGATATAAAATACTTAATAATCTATAATATAATAACTAAAATTTTCATTGAACACAAATTATGTAACAAAAAAAATAACAAAAAGAATTTTACTATCGGGAAGAAACAGAAGATATATCGAAATAGTGCAAAAAATATAATTATATAACATAGTAATTGTCCTACACATCAAGTATACACATCATACTGCAGCAGTATACTATTTCCGGCCAGTGAAGAATTATTGAAAAAATTAAAATACTCCAAAATAAAGCATTAAGAATTATACTTAAAAGAAATCGATACACAAGAATGAAAGTGCTGCTAGAAAGTTTACAGATAATGACATTTAGATAAATAATTAAACTTACTATATTTGTTTAATATAAATCTAATGTAATGTACACAACAACACATTTGAATTCTAAATAAAACAACATGAACATAACCACTGCATACGAAGTAAAGATGAAATAAGATTACAAATCAGAATAAAATCGCAAATTTCTATCATGTACAGTGGAATGAAAATATATATGAAACTACCGGGGGACATGAGGGATGAAAATAATATACTGAATTTTAAGAAAAATACGTTATACCTACTTACTTTTGAATGAAAATTTAAAATATTTATATTTAATGCTGTATATTTTAAGGTGTATAAAAATCATTGTATTACCTGCTTTAAGAATAAATAAAAAGTGAAGATGTTGATAAATTTAAATAAAAAGTAATTGTGTCTAAACTAAATCAAATGGTTAATTAATTATTAAAGAATAAAGGTTGTTATTACGGTCGTTAGACATATTTAACTGTAAATAGTTTCGGATATTTTATACGAACCGTATGTATTTCCGAGAAGCGAATCTCGACGTTTCGTTGAATACTTATTCAA
The DNA here is from genome assembly GCA_016648135.1 of Agrypnia vestita. Classification (NCBI taxonomy): domain Eukaryota; kingdom Metazoa; phylum Arthropoda; class Insecta; order Trichoptera; family Phryganeidae; genus Agrypnia; species Agrypnia vestita. Next base: position 292,674 of record JADDOH010025043.1, on the reverse strand, counting down.
CGTCATCAGGAGGACGAGTCGGACTGATTCGCCTCTGCGGATTTGCGGACTGATCAGGCCGACCTCCACCTCCGCAGGTAAAGGTCGTCCTCCTGATGACGTTGAATAAGTATTCAACGAAACATCGAGATTCGCTTCTCGGAAATACATACGGTTCGTATAAAATATCCAAAACTATTTACAGTTAAAAAGGGTTAATTATTTCATTTAGTAAATTTATTTTGAAATATTCCTATTTTCTTCTTACTCGTTCACCATTTATATATATGCAACTTCAGATAAGACATAAGAAAATATCTTTTCTGAGGGATAATGTAAAAAAATAGTCACTATTTATGGCTGCCCTGTCTCCGCTCCTTCCCCTTTGTCTCTCCGTGCCCCCCTTCAGTAGTAATATTTTAACCCTTTGTGCTGTTAATAAAATATGATAGGCTATTGGCGGGGTTAGCCGGGACATTAATCACCCGCTCACTCAGCGTGCAGCTCGGCCGGGGTTACGATAACCGGCGCAAATACTATTACGCCATAACCAAAATTCCATACAAAATATCGATTGCAACACTGAATTCCTACAGGAATTGCAACAATGTCTACAATGCCCAAGGAAACAGTGAGGAATTCATTTCCCCAAAACAAAGGCTTTTGTCCGGTGTAATACTTTATGTAACAAAAATAATTTATCGAAAAATAAAAAGAATCAAAAATAAGTATTTTTCTCTTCTGTTTGTAAGAAATGCATAGTAAAATTTCAAACAGATAGATTATTTTCATTCGAGCAACTTTATATTGTCCTGTTATGTTTTTTTTCTTCTCTAAGACCTGTTGCTAACTTCAAGCATTATAGTGTCGTTCAGAAATGTTATGTTAACAGGTTTTACAGAAAGGTATTTTTATTGAGGCAAATGCAACTACTATGTACCAGTAAAGTATTCGAGTGGTTACATAATTTATCTTTATTCATGTCAATTTTTTAGAATATCTCTCACACTTATCCACTAAATTCGTTCTAGAATCTTTGCTACATTTTTTATCATTCCTGAATGATTAGTTGATATACACATTACATAAATCGCCCAGGTTCACACTAGAGAACTTCTCGCTTGTCAATAGGTACTTTCTTGATTTACTATCGCTGGAATCACAGACGCTGGCCACACGGCTAGTTGCCTTGTCTGTGAACTTGTCGCGCTGTCAATCAATTCTGACGCACTGAGTGCGCAGTAGCCGGTCGATCTCTTTTTATAGATAATGTCACTTTCTCGATGTTTCTAGACTTCACGAGAGCAGCCCAGATGATCCCAGATTCTTATGGATCGTTTGAGAGATTTCGATTGTGCGTAATTCTGTCTGATGCTACCATCTTATGACAAATATGTATAAAATATTTCCTTCTTCGTACCAGTAAGTCGGACGTTTTTCCCGGGTGGTATCTCCTGGTGCAAGTGACGCATCCTCGTCTACAGTGATATCTCGTATTGTAATATTATTAATATAATTTTTATTGTATTTTAATATTATTACAATAAAAAGTGGTTTCATTATTATTTGTATAAGTTAAATAATTACATTAAATTGAAACAATAAGAAATTTATACTTAAAAATAAAATAATTAGAGAGAAAACGCAACTAAGTATCGCTAAGAATGCGCACACTCATCAAGCAACTCAGTTTTTAAATCAGATTGTTTTGTTCCAAATAATTTTCTAAAATTCAAAATACTAATCTTATAAACAATAAATTAAATTAATCTAAGTCATAATTTATTTTTGCCTGGTAACACTTTATGAACCTAAGATAAATGTAATCACCTCATTCCACCCCAAATAAAAATATGCGTTCTAAAAATAAAAGCTTTTGTTTAAACAACAAAATGCCATCTTCTGATTATTTAAGATTATAAGTAAATCCGAATGCGGGCACGGACCGCTGGTTTTTTTTTATACGTATAATACATTGGGTCAAAACATATTTGGTTTTCTAAGGCCGATGTATTTATAGGTGAACCGTATTTCATATGATGGCTTCCCCTCGCATCCCTTCGCGGCCGCCCCCGCCCTGATGGAGGGTGGCTGCCCGCGCCGAATACTTAGGGCAGTTCGTTTTGTTTAGCGGGAAATATATTGTTTTTGCTTCGGCGAATAAATCGATAATATATTTATTTACTATCATTGTATTCGCGAAATATTAGTAATACACAACATCCGGCAGCTATTGATTACACCGCGATGATGAATTCGATCATATACACCCTTTTATATATTTTTTTCATACACAAGGACTGATATTTAATATTTTATTGGATTCTTTCCCGCTCATACTAATATTTTCTTTCCCTATGTTAATTAAGCTGAATGAAGGTCAAGGCACTTTTTAAAAATTAAATAACTATTGGTATTTAGCTAAAAACTTATTGTTTTTATTTTTCACATGATGTTTTACATAAATCAGATAAACTTTTTTTTACACACACACACACACATGAAAAACATAATTTGGTCAGAGACTTAAATATGCGAGGCAATACAAGAGTTAAAAGTGATAACTTACTTAGCAACACAATTCCAATAATGACAGGCATACGACAAGGAGACAAGTCCATTTTTGTTCAATTTGATAATGGATGAACTGGTATAAGAGATCCAATGGCTCCAACTAGGATATAGGATGGGAGAGGAAATATCAGTGTGGTCTACAGAGCATATCTGCTATAATAATAGTGGAGAAAAAGAATGCCTTACAAATTATGCTTGTCAGACGACACAATGCTTGTAAGAAATACAACATGGTAATCTCTATTGAAAATAATAAATGTATGACCTTCTTTAAAACACCCAAAACATGTCGCCACCTTCAGATATCAAGGAATAGACCTGGTTGGAGGAGCTGATCTGTATGAAGCAATACAAGCCCAAGTTAACAAGGCAGCGGCAATCTCTGGTGCGCAAAAATCCACAATTTGTAAAAATAAGGATATGGCCATCAAGAGCAAGAATAGAATCTATAAACCACGCGCAAGACACAATCAGGACAAAACAAATATTGAGGACTTCCGAGATGAAGACACTGAGGATGACAGCAGGCAAGACGCTGAGGGATCGCGTTAGGAACACTAGAATAAGAGAGATATGTGAGGTTAAGGACATTGTGCGATGGAGTAGACAGTGAAGGAGTGAGTGGTATGGTCACGTACAGAGATTGAACAGCACCAAACTCCCTCATATATCGTACTACATGATCAGCCTCAAAGAACCCGCCCTCGCGGAAGATCAACTAAAAGAAGGAGAGCTGGGAATCCATACCGCAGGAGGCAATATCTTCTGATGAACAGAACACATAGGTCTATTAAAAGGAAAAAGAAAAAGATGATATATAAACAGTTTTAAAAAAAAATTATATAAGGATATTTAATTTATTCTTACATGATATTCAGCATACGAGGAGATTAAAAGCAAAAGCGCCCCTATCCAATGTTTTTATACGAAATTTAGATTGTTTTAGCAACTGAATTTTAAAACCCAGAACGAAGATTTCAAAATAGATATACTTATAATATAAAAACAAAATTAAAAAAGTCACGAAGTTACATGGAGTTACAGACAGACAGACATACAACTAGATTATTATTATTGGGATACTCATTAAGAATAACAAGGCACGTAGAAAGCGGCCGTGAATGTAAGAACGTATTCAGTGCTTAAACTTTCTCTACTGCATTTTATATGGAGGTAAAACTGAATTAATGCTGTGTATCTATCTCCTTAAAAAGATACATAATTAAGTTGAATTATTGATATTTATTTTATCATTATTATTTTTGTTTACATTTGAATTATGTTGTCTCTACTACAGTTTCTAGAAGAGCATTCCCAATCAACATCTTGAGAAATATGTAAGAGTAGTAACTCGTACAAAGATTAAGCTAGTGTTAGTAAAAATTATCATATTTAAAATAAAATAACACTTTGTTTGACACCGCTTTATAAAAGAAACTGGTACATTTTTTGAAATTAATTTCAATTATTAATTTTAATCAAATTTATAATGAAATTTGTTTATATTGTACGAGGCTAAAAATAATAACGCGCTCCCGTCAAGTGACAGTTGTTTGAAGTTGTCACAACACTATCGAAAAATCCAGAACGGCCTAGCGTAATCTACGGCTTTTGGGCATCTAAAAGGCATCTAAAACATTCGAGAAACATCTATAAAAGCTTGGAAGCCGCGGGAATGTTCTCCAAAACACTGGGAATGCCTAGAAGGTTCGATACCAGCAATGGGCAGATATAAATAAGACCGCACGCGGGAGTAAAGAGTTGTTGTTGAACGCGCTTGACAGGTGATAAGAAAGTAAAGGCAGCCGCGGGCTGCGGAGCCTGGGGTGGCCAACCATGTCGAAATCAGTCGAAGCGAATAATACGTGCGAAAAATGGATGCGTTTTCATTAATTTTCCCGTAGCCACGACACGTGAGATATATACAGATAGAGATTAAACGAAATCTGACGAAGGAACAAATCTGTCGAGATATATACAGATAGAGATTAAACGAAATCTGACGAAGGAACAAATCTGTCGTTTAACAAGCGGTTATATAATATAAACAAAGCTCATTACGATTAATTTGAATTTAATATTTATATCGTATTTCATATTTTAAAAATGAACCACACTTCTTGGCTGCGGTTGCAGAAAGCGATATGTTATTATAAGTGCTCTACCCGAGCACCGTAACTCATAATTTTTCTTGAGAAATTTCGTTTGAAATATTATACGCCGTACGGCTATTTACTCGGAAAATGAAACCCTAACTAGATTTCTGCGCATGAGCAGAAATTGGGGGGAAACTACTTCGTTTGCTGAAATAAATTACCATTAAGTAAACAATATTACTTCTTCAATTCTCTCGGCGTGCGTTCTTATAGCGTTTTGAAATTGGTGCGAAATCTTGTGTAGTTTCCACTCCAAAGGCCTCGCGATTGTTTATGTATGAGCAGATTTGCGTGAATTTTGCTCCACATCCTCCGAGTTTTCTGAACTGCCGCGCTATTCAGATCTTATTCAAATTCATTGCTTACTTGTTTAAAAACTGTTTTATTTTTTTTAAATAAAATCATGGATTATATAAATTTTTCAAGAGACGTAGCTTCGAGATTGCTTCCCACAAAAAATATTTCCAAAGAATTTCGAGTTAATGCAGATTATAAGTTTTTTGAATTTAACAGCAATACCTAAATGTTTATAAATACAAATTAGAAATCGGAATAATTTTAGTCTACCTTATTATTCACAGAAAACCCCATCACACACACTTAAAATTTTGCGTAGATATAATTTATGTTTCTTTTTTAATCAATGATTTTTTAAAATTATTTTTCATGGCTGTATTGCATTATTAATGTATTCCAATTGCATGAAAATATACTTTTTAAAGAGAGGATGTGTGTTAAAATATTTAACAGTACTCGAGAATTTTGTTGAGATACTGGCATTGGTATAATACTCTTTAGAAGTCTTCTATGCAGTGGTGTAATTTTCTTGAATATACTCGTATGTTTTGTAATAATTCTATGCTTGCAAGAAGAGAAACCAGTTACTGAATTTTACTCCCTGCATTATACCAACAAGACAAAAACAGTTTCCGAAATTGTAAATTGTTTTTAAATTTGATCATCTAAATTTGAATGGGTAGGCGGAATTTCAATAAAAAATCATTTTAGAGGAAGATACAGGAGTATTAGTCAGCAACTTGATGATGTCAAATGAAACAATTAGAATTATTAGGAATATGCTCATCTTGTAAAAGTTTTGTGAAATTAATAGAATTTTTAACAGTGTAGGTATATGGGGTAAAAAATTTATTGGAATTATTTAAATTATTTAATTTTTATAAAAGTTAGTCATAAGAAATGCTTACTTTTTGTTTTGTAACTAACTAATTAACCATGACGCCGTTTCCTAGCAGGAGTAGGCAGAGATTAAAGAACGCCATATTATTCTATTTTGGCACACCATTTTTGCTTCGGCTACATTCATACATCTTCTCATGCAAGCTCTACGGTTATTGCTTTACGGCTTTTAACAGGGCCATCCTCCAAGTAGTGTTTGATCATGCCAGTTCTTTCGCGGACGCTCTCTATTCCTGTTGCCTTCAATACTCGTCCCATATATTTTCTGAATCATCTTTTCCTCGCTCATACGTTCTACATAACCAAACCATCTCAGCATTCCTTCTATCTACCACACTACAGCCATCATTACATTCACTTCTAATTAGTTAATTCTTCACTCTATCGACCAAAGATTTTCCACACAAACACCTTTGTGACCGAATTTCCACCGCATTCAGTCTACTTTCATTCCTTTTTTGCCAATTCCAGGCTTCACTTCCATACATCAGAATAGGCACTAGAATCTCATTATGTTCCGCAAGTCTCGCTTCTTTTGATAGGTTCTTATCGGGTAAAATGGTATTCAGAGCACTTAATTAATCATTTTTATTCATTATATTATATTTGTCCGGTACCAAATACGTTCGTTTTGTTAAAAAAGATTACTAGAAATTTGGAAATTTTGAAACAATTAAGAAAAAGTCAAAATAAATACTTTTAAAAGTATAATATCTTAGCAAATAATTCGCCGTTTTATTATATTTTAATAAGATATTTTTACTTAAGAGAGAACAACAACAAAAACATCTTGTTTACTACGCAATTTAATTATGCATAAATGAATACTTAAACTGCAGTATTAAATGTGTGTTATAAAAATGTTTGATTTAACAGTCACCAAATTTATCTTGTGTGTTTCTAAAATAAATATGCGCATACATTTAAAAAGGATCTCCAAAATATTGCTTAACCCTGTTTTATCTCTTCGGGAAAGTGGGGAATACCCTCCTCGCGATAGAACAGACGTGTTCTCGTGCATGTACCGAGCCGATGGAAAATTTTGCTTCATCGTGATTTCGATAATAGAAATTGCTCTCTCAAAGGAATGGTGGTATAACAACATTCTTTCCAGCACATTCGGGAAGAGAATTGGTTATTCCAATATCTGGATATTGCTTTTCCTAAAGACAAGAATGTTCCACGTATTTCTAATAAAACTAAATATGTTCAGTTATTTCAAATAGTTTCATCGGCTTTGCAATGTCCCTTAATATAAGAATATAGTGAATAAATGGTTTAAGTGTATATTTAATAAACATATTTATTTAAATGGCTGATTTTGGTTTGTTATTACAAATTATTTTTATTATTGTTATTTTAATTTTATGATTAAAATTTAGTTTTATCTGCTTATTTCAATCCTGACGTATAAAAGGTTATTTGGAAATTAACCCTGTATACGTTGTTATGATGTATACAGAGTGAATTTCCGATTAAGTGAAAATGTTCAGAAAAACATTGATTTTTTGTTCATTGTTCAACATCCCAGTTAAGAAGTCTAGACAGTAAAATTGTTATTGCGTGTACAGTATTGGATTTTACCTACTTTTACAAATCGGTTTATTTTCGTAAGACGTTTAGTATCTGTCTGTTATACAAATCAACAGCGTAAATATATATTCATTTCAGAAACGCACATCTGTAATTTTATTTATCGAATGTCCTTCTGCGGAAGGGTAAAAATAAATTTCAATAAAACCGGAAACATTCTTTTTGTAATTATCGTTTAAACCTGAAATTTATTTTTCTCGTTTATTTATAATTTTTATTCTTATGTAAAAATAATAAAATAAATGTGTGTAACACAATCAATTACTATGGCAGCAAATTTGTGGTGAAACATGATTATTTTAATTTTCACTAAACTTAACTTCTTACTACACACACGTTGAACATATTTGATCACTTCTATAGTTTCAAGAAGAGCACTGTGATTTAGGTAAAATTGAAGTCAAGAAAAATTTAAAAATAAATTACGTACATATTAAAAATCGTGTTTTAATTTTCTCGACAGTCATACTAGAACAATTTAATAAATAAAGTAGATAAGAACAAAATTTAATACCATTATTTTTTTGATTAATAATTATTCATTATAAATTAAATTAAACACAAACTCATTTGGTACAGACCATTTTATTTTTGATTATCCAACCGGTTTTGGAGCAACCATTTTCTTTAGGATAAACTATGATAGAAACTAACTAAACTCTACAAAATATGAGAAATTTTACATTAGTGACTCCCATTATTACCCCCTTTTCAGTATTTTGTCCACCCCACATTTAACACCAGACACTAATGTCTAATTGCCCTATTTTGAAATATTTATTAAGTATCTTTCGAAGTTAACTCAGAAGAATGAACAGTGTTTCCAAAACCGTTTGGTTATACTTACCATAAATAAAGTGATTTATAAGGAATGAATTTGTGTTTAATTTTATTATAGATTCTGAAAAAGTATTAAGTTATTACTATGGTCTGTATTATAAAACTGTTAATTTTGATCTCACCCTATTGTTCCTTGTTCGCTTCAGATTTCAGTGCAGAGTTATTTGGACTTAAATTCCAGTTATGAAAATATACCGCCGCGATTTCATCGGCGCTTTTTGGTTAGATTCGCTGTCTCCCTTCCCCCGTTATATTTACGCTAACTTCCGCCGTTCTCGCCCCCCGTCGTGCAAGTTTAGAGGAAGATTACATTTTATAATTGATTTGGGGATTTGCATACTTTAGTTCCGTTATCTCGAGTTTTAGAGTTGCTGGAAAATATTCCCGAATGGAGTACAATGGAATTATCTGGAACGGGGATGGGGAACAGAAATAATAATCTTTGTGACAGCTGAGAGTTATACTGTAGAGAAGAAATTCCGAAGGAAATTGCCGAATATAATTTTAATTAATATATTTTTTTCATCTAATTTCATTTATTAAAATTTTTATATCTACATCCTAGATCCTTGAATACTATTATATTTTTTAATTATTTTTTTTTATCATTTTAAATTAAATAATAAAATTTGTTCGAATCTAGAGAATTGGAAATAATGTGCTGCTGGCATAATTCATATTAAAAAAATAACTTATGCCTTTTCCTTTTACAAAAAAAAAAATATTTTTTTTATTTATTTATTAATAATATTTTGTTTTTTGTCAATGATTCATCATCGATTATATAATCAAAATTAATATTATTGAATTGATTTTAAAATCAATAAAAAGCTACAAAAATAAATGTACTCTTGAACAATCCACATATGTCCATTCATTATTTGAGTTGCTGAGTTTAAAATATTTCCTACCACCATTTTCGTTTACTTTTAGATTTGAATGTCAATATTTTCTCTTAGCCCATTCCTACATATTAGTTAACAATCATATCAAGTATCAATCTGAGGTTATTGCTTGCTAAAAATCAGCTTATTCATATTGTGTCACGGATCGTGGCTTTGAGATAAATGGGAACTGGGAATTAATTAGCGATTTATTAATTAATGATGAATTATTTTATTAAATTGAGAAGTTAATTAACATGAAGTAAATTAAAACATTATTCTTGAAATAACACACTATTTTTAATTTATCACTCGACTATGAACTCTTTATTATCGCTGGATAACACTTTATTAAATCACTCGTGAGAAAATTCGACTTTGGCATAAAGAAGTTGTATCGCCCCGAAATTCCACGACTAACCAAACCGACCGTCTGCAGCTCACTTTGCTCCGATCGAAATGTCAAAACAAACTCTCGTGCCGCGGCCTAGACTCGATATTTATACAAAATTACTTTGGTTTCGAACATCCTAGATTATTCTAGTATTTAGGAGAAGGTTCCCGTCACTTTTAGGCTGTTCCAGACGTTTACTGAATATTGTAGATAATACAAAGTATGGTAGAAGATGCTAGAGAGTTCGATTTTATTGTTGTCATCCACATATTACAAGGTATACGGATAGTGTGCAATTTCTCCCGCTTACCATTTCATTACAAAATTATAAATAAGATATAAAACATTTTTTGTGACGCGAAAATAAAAGTTCTTGGAGTAAGTTATGATTTCAATCAATTTTTAATCTAATTTCAACGGTAGGTATTTATAACCATCAGAACCGGGACGTCGGCGAAAGACCAGACATGGGTAGTCGTCCATATTTTAGAATCTTTTACAAAGTTTTTACCGTAAATGAGCGTTTAAAAAATATTTGAACGAAGCAAGTGTTGTAAATCAGGAAACAAAAGACATTGTGTTCTATGTATCTTTTATTTTCATAATTCTTGCGAAAAAAAGTGAGATTAAAAGTCAGTTTATGCTTATTCAATGATTATTTTAATGATTTTTTCAGGGAAAGTTCCTTAAAATTTATAAAATTAAAGAATTCAGTCGGCGCAAATTCTAACTGAAATTTCATTATAATTAGTCACAAATATTTTGGGCATAATTATTAATATTAAATATTTATGATAAATTTTCACTTAAAAAAAATCTCAGTCATAATAATTTTAATAAAGTTATTTTCATCAAATTATTTCCACAAACAAGCGAGTGTTACTCAAACCACAAAACCATTGTAAACAACCCAAAAGAAAGTTGAGAGTACGAAAAATCATGTAAAATTGAAAATTTCTCATAAAAGCATGTACGTCGTACCATATATGAATATTTTCATATCAGACCATGAAAGCCTTTTTATTAGGGAGGAATCCATAAAAGAGCCCCATACAAACCAGATTCGCTATACAAAGGGCTCTTAGAAACCACCTTCGGTTCTTTCCGGAACAGTTCGAGTTTCGTCGGATTACTAAGCGTCACTGAGCTTTTATTTTTATACAAAGTAAGAGGATGTGCGAAAATATTTTTTTTTATTTTATGTTTATACTTATAATAGATTCAAAATAATATTAAAATTCTTAATTTGAATACAACTGTTTAGCAGTAGCGTTGTGAATTTTTTTATTATTTATTATTTACTAAGCTTGTGCTATTGATATATACTTGCTTTCTTCTTTATATTATTACTTTCGTTTTGTTTGTATTTCTTAGGCATTTATGTTACAAATTCTTAACACATTGTTTTAAGTGTTCATTATTTAACGTTAATTTTATACATATTTCTATACAAATAAGCTACTGATTGTTGACATGTTCGTTACATTTACATGTATTTTTTAAACTTAATTACTTTTTTGTTTAAATTGTAAACTTGACACGTATTACGTACTCTATTTTTGTAAAAGCCTTTAATAATAATAATAATAATATTTGGATAATTTATATAGCGCCGTTTTCGCGAATACTCGCCTCAAGGGCGCTTTAGCCACCTTAAGCCCTTATTCATACATAGTCGCTCATTTTTGTAGTGACACAGGCAGGCACGTTAATAACAGCATATACACATGTACAGTATTTAATATTAAAAATAAATTGTTATACACAATTGTATTTAAAATGACAGACTCTCCTGAACTTCGAAAATCTTTGGAACATAGTTTAAAAAATACGATTATTGTCAGACGTTTTGTGTAACAAAATAACAATTTCGTCCAATACATCACATGGTACCTTGTTATTATATGTATACGGAATAATATTATTGTAAGCTCATAAATTAATTTAATTAGCATAAATAGTCCGTCAACCTTATTAAACGTACTTGTAATAATATAGGCATACAGGGTGGATAGTAAATAACTATACTCCCCCACTTCACGGTGCCGCACTTCTTCCATAACAAACGTAGACAGGGTGTTGCTAAACGAATGCGGTTTTGCTAACTAGAAGCAACTTGTATGAAGAACAAACTAGACACGCCTGTCAACCACCCCTTGGTTTTTCATCCCTTTACATGTCCCGTCTGCTTACATGACACGCCGTAGATAACAGTGTAGGAACCTTAATTGGATAGTTAATTATTATCTCCCTTAAAGTTTTATCATTACGGAATGCCGGAAGGACTTGACAAATTGTGATATGTAATAGTAACTATTTTGAATGGAATTAGTACTCATACATTTGTACGTATTATATGAGGGGTATAAAAGCAAAGATAGCAATATCTCAATATTTATCTAATATTTTATTTTATTTTTATATTTTTTTACAAACAGACAAATATGGTCCTAGAGTGACATTAAAGTACAAAGTATGAATATTTCGTGAACATTTGAATATGATATAATTAAACACTACACTTTTTACGATAAATTAATAATAAATGATAAAATATATTGAGAATTTTAGGAATAAGTTGCAGGTTAATAAGTTTTTACACAATACACTTTTTGTGATAAATAGAAATAAATAATGTCTTAATGAAAGAACGAATTGTAAATAACATTCAGAAAAAAATATATCGAAAATCAATTAATGTACGTTTTTGCGTAATACGCAATTAATAATAATAAAAAAAATATTAATTAAAGTATCTTTAAGATAAATAAATTTTAAATAATATTCAGTGTATTCAGTGTTTCTGAGATAAAAACATGAAACCTCTCACTTCACATGAATTTTTTTTGAAATCTATGGAACCCACTTCTTATTGAAATAAGTTTTTAAAAACAAACTGCCACCTCTGTTTTCCGTTTAAATACGTGTATGAAACTTTTAAATAAGAATGTTGATGTGTTTGCAACCAAAAATTGGATATTACTGCTTTTGCTATTTACATAATTGGATATTGCTCTCATTGCTTTGATGTTTTAGTTTAAATTCGACATCAACTCTCACTTTAGTATGAAGCGGCCATTTTGTCATGTGACACATACTTGGGGGCTGATTAGTTGCAGTGGATATTGCTGCTTTAGTTGTTAATAGTAATATGGAAACACGATTTTGGAAGGGATACTACTTTTTTCCTATAAAATATCGAATTCAGTGCATTCTTAATTAATAATCCTCATAAATGCATTCAAAACATGCTTTTGATTTTTCGTACATTGCTGCCTTAGCTTTTATACCCCTGATTTATATTTATCGAAGTGGTAGAGAGAATTAATATCACAAAATTTCTGTACGTAGCTCTGCATGGTGTGCCAGATGGATAGTGTCCACCAGAGAAACTCTCCAAGCGATGCGATGGAGGTATAGCTGGAGTAGCGTCACAAGAGGATACTCCAGCACAAACAGACTCTCGAGTCCAAAGAAAGTTGAAGAAGCGGTGGAGATTCATTGATATTTAGGGAGAGATCGATTTCGGTGGAGTTACAACTATCTCGATATTTTTCTGCTTTTATGCGTATATGTAAAATGATACATTGACATTATAAAGTGATACATCGATATTGTAAACTAATGAACTTAAAGGGATAATTTATTTATATTATTATTTTTTCCACAGGTACACACGAGTAACCTTATTTCCACTGCATTCGGTCTAGTTTTGTTCCTCGTTTACCATTTTAACGTTTTCATTCCATTCATCAGTGTTGGTACTAGGACTCAATTATGTGCACCCATTCTTGCTTCTGTCGATATACTTTCTTCTTTCTTTCTTGCTCCGTTAATTCTCCACATTAAGGTCTCTTGACGTGTTAACCACATATGAATATGTGGTGGTCCAGAGCCGTCGCGATTCTAGCCGCACGCGTTGAGAGATATCAATCAATCAGGGGCTCAATTCGATTCCAGTCACTGATAGGTAGGCACATCCACTTTGTCGCCGACCGCAGTAGCACTTGCAAGTAATATTTCTGTATTCAATGCCACATCTGTAAATTTTACCAATAAAATACCCCAGTTCGTCGTGAGTATAATTTACGCCCTGTATTCAAGTACTCATCTTGTTTCTACTGAATCATCTCACACATGCCACGCGCCACTCTCACAATACATGTCGACAAGTGAAGATACCTTTGGACGGGAGGGCGTTTTCTTCCCAAAATCTACATACTTACCCGCCAAACTGTACGTAGTATATTTAAATAATATCGAACTTTTATTTTTCCACACAAAACAGGAAGTACGTGAGGTGTCATTGTGTAGAGATTTTGTATGGGATATTCAATGATTGTGTGAATATTTCCTAGTCCATAAAAAGCGTCAATCGATCTGGCAATCACTCTGAGTAAATAAATGTAGTGAAATGCGATCACTAAGACGCTTGTGTGGAAAATCTTCGGTTGATAGAGTGAGGAATGAACAAATTAGGAGTGAATGTAATGCTGGCTGTAGTGTGGTAGAAAAAATAAAGAAATGAGTGCTGAGATGGTTTGGTCACGTGAAACGTATGAACTAGGAAAGGATGGTTAAGAAAATATATGAGGCTAGTGTTGAAGGCAACAGGAATAGAGAGCGTCCGCCAAAGACCTGGCATGATTAGATACTGCAAGTATTGGAGGATGACCCTGTTAAGAGTCTCAACAACCGTAGAACTTGTATGAGAAGATGTATGAATGTAGCCAAAGTAAAAGTGGTGTGCCAAGATAGAAGAATATGGCGTTCTATTCTCACTGCCTACTACTGCGGGGAAACGGCGTGATGGTTAGTTAGTTCCTTCGTATTGTCAATTATTTTGAAATAACGGAACACTTAAGAGCGATATTACATTTAATCTTGATTGGTAGCATTCGTACATTTTTTTTGAAAAATTGCGATTCACGATATTCTAATTATTATGCTTTATCATATGTATTTTTCATTCTTGATATTTTGTTTACTATTCTGTTTCTTGATATTTTTTGTTTACTATTTTGTTTAATACTTTTGTTATGTAAATTGTTGTTTGTATAAAAATTTTAATACTCATAAATAGTATGATGTGATTTACTCCTCCCATAACCACGAGAGTAATACGATTTTATTGTATGAATTACCTTTGTATTACAATAAATTTTGTGCCATGGTATGTATTTATAATAAATAAATAAAAAATAAAAATAGAAAAATATCACTAAATTACTTGATTACCATCAAGCTGTTTCTACGCAGCGGTGAACAGTGACCAGTTTTGTCTTTTCAATTTTCATACTTATCACTCGTACTTTTCGGTTGTTGAAACTTTTACATTTTTACCATGATATTATTTAGTTATAGCGAAAAAAGAAAAAAAAAATTAAAATCAGGTAGAGATAACAAAGTTAAGATTATGTAGTATCTATCATCATTTTTTAATACTGATAATGCACATGTACTCCTACATTTATTTTGTAAAGATGGAGTTTTCACGTAATACTCATGAATTCAGGACACCATAATACTTTGTCATCATGCAAAACGCCCTCGGGCACCTAGCACTCCGTAGGGATTATTTCGTTTGTAAAAATTTCGAACCGCCCGATTTTTAAGGCTTTCATATGAAAATAATTATAAAGGCTTTTTAAAGCTACACATGAGACCTGTCCCGTCAGGGCTTCGAGCGCCCATAAAGCGAGCGGAAACCAATATTATGCTAAAAATTTCAAATAATACTATTTCTCTACTAAGTCTTGTATCTAAACTTGTAATTTCAGTATTCATTTTTTAAATAGGTATCTGTGTATATAATTAAATGGAAAGTGATACCTTCTTGAAATTTTAAATATTTATTGTACAGACATATTTGTAAGATGTCTGTGTATCTATCTATCTATCTGTGTACATAATCGTAATTCTTTTTGGTGAGGTATACACACACAAAAAAAAATAGACTAGGACTTAAAAAAGTACAAATTAAATCATCGAATATTTAATTCAAGTATATCTTTTGGTAATATTTTTGTATTTTTAAGTGACCGATACTGGTTTCGGTTTCGCCGAAATTCCGTTGAAACTTATGCTAAAGCAGCCGAACGATTATAGTTTACTGATTATTTATTTATTGTATAATATTATTGAAACGGTACTGCTAGAAAAGAGTTGATTAATTTGTATTACTAATATTTTTATTGCGATATCTGTAGATTATTAAAAATTTCACCGAATTGTTCACTAAAATAAGTTTTTAAAAAAAGCAGTTTTCGATAACGTATCTCAATATTTTTTTAATAATTAAAATGATGTTTTTTTTATGTAATTTTACCCAAATGAACTGCCATATGTCTCGAAAATACACTAGATTTCAGGGCTTAATGTAAATTTTAACATGCCTCGGGTTCGGTTTCACCAGAACAGAAGCCAAATTTCGCTAAAGAGGAACTTATTAGATTGATTAAAAAATACAGATTAATAAAATTGTTGTTTTGAATTGACGACAGTCATGTACTCATAGACTGCAGTTGGCTCTTAATGAAGTACCGATTTGGGCGGTACTTGCCTTGCCGCCGGATGAATCGTGTGAATACTCGTCAAGTGACTAATAGCCACGTCGAGTGCATATTAAACGCGTCACGTGACAATACGTGCGTAGCGTCTTGGTCCAGCGACGGTATGGAAATATAATTATGTTCCGCGAACACTAAGCGAGGCATAATTCATGTTAATTACTCGGGCCCGTCCGACCACCGGCATACTAATTCCGCCTCCTTTAAGGGAAGAGCGGCCCCTAGCGGAAAATTACGATCGAGGAAAATCGTATTTGCTCATTGTTTGCCATTTCTTCAATTACGTCTCGTGTCCTTGTCTTTTATTTATTTATTCCAGCCTAATATATTGTGTATTTTGTAATTATACAAGTGTTCAAGAAATTTTATCTATTTTTTTATTATTATTATTTTTAACAAACAGACCATCAACAGGTCATTAATGAGCCTTATAGATAGTTTTTAAAGAGTTTCGATTATTTATTATTGCGATTTTTGGACATATTTATATGTTAAATAAATAATAATTAAAAAAAAATAAAAATAATATATATATATATATATAAGGTTCGTATCAAATATCTGTTTTATTTAATCTAATAGATGGTCCTCAAGTGATATAAGAGTTCAAATTAAGACCATTTTTTGAATTTTTATAAATTGACAATAAGTAATGAATAAATATTATAAAATAAATAAGTATTGTGCAATAGTATAACACTTTTAATGATAAATAAAAAATTAATAATGCCTTAATGATAAAATGAATTGTAAATAATATTCAGAAAAAATAAATAAATATCTGAAATCAATAATCATAAGTATATTATGTAAAAACTTGCTTTAGCGATAAATAAATTGTAAATAATATAAGTATACCTATACCTTTTAAGGCTCCATACCTATAACAAAGACTATAATAAAAAAAGGAGCTGAAGAATTCAGCATTATGAATGGGGATGGATAGTGAAT
The DNA here is from genome assembly GCA_016648135.1 of Agrypnia vestita. Classification (NCBI taxonomy): domain Eukaryota; kingdom Metazoa; phylum Arthropoda; class Insecta; order Trichoptera; family Phryganeidae; genus Agrypnia; species Agrypnia vestita. Next base: position 275,537 of record JADDOH010025043.1, on the reverse strand, counting down.
GTCAGCTGAACAGAGAGGAAGGCTGTGATTAGATAGGAAGTTGAATTTAAGTTTCTAGTACTGATGTGAATGAGAAGAACAAGATAAAAGAGATAAAAAATGTATGTTTTAGCATTGTTGGATTGTAGACCAATGGAGACGACTGCCAGAAGTTGAGATGTGATCGAATTTTTTGATGAAGATGAAACAGATACAAAAGCACCAATAAACTTTTCTGTACAAACAAAATACTATGTTTTATGTATTTTTAAATTATATATGAGTATCTGAATTAGGTTTTAACAAAGTTAATTTATATCAATTAAAATACTATGTATTATGAATTAAGATATATTATACATAGATGTCTCATAGAGACGAAGTTGTATATTTTTTTGTATATGTTTATATTTTTTATATCTTGATTAATGATGATTCTCTGGGGATAAAATCCAGTAATGTGTTCTTGAAAACTTTGAAAATACTCAAAATATTCTGACGATTTATTATTTTCTATGAATTAAAACATGTTATTTTTAGTATGTCATTAGGCGGAGGGTGCAGTGTGAACATCTCGGCATGACTTTTACGTAACCAATTATTTGGAAAAAATCGGAATACAACATATATTTCGTACTATTTCTATTACAATTATTATCATAGCATTCATATTTTGATATATCATAAAAATTTGTAGCACAAATATTTTATTTCGATTTTTTTTCCAAAATATATATTTACAAAAGGTCATGCTTCAATCCCACTGCACGCGCCTGGTCATTAGTTATTACCAAGTTAAGGGAATATTTTTTACTTTCGCAGTCGGCGTACGCATAGCTTCGTTTAAAATAGAAAGAATATTCTATGTTCGCCTCTCTATTTAAAAATCTGTGAATTTTCAATTATTTTATGGTTGGCGACCGATGATTTTCAACTATGGCAAGCAATTTATTTAATACACACAAAATATGAGATACCGTATAAAAATATCATCAAGATACTCCACACACTCGACAAAATTGTTGACCGTTAAAGTAAAATGTTAAAAGATCTCTTAGGAATTCATAACTTTAAAACGAAATAACTGTTGAATTCCTTAGGTTTCTTAGTTTAAATAACGTCTTCAAAATGAACATTTCAATTCCACAATTCTCACAAAAATACCTAACCGACCAAGATCGGGTGGCAACTAAGAAATCTCCAAATGTAAATCTAATGCTTCTCAACACCATTACGCTTATTGTGTTATTACATTTCTTTAATGCCTATCTGCATAAAATCAAAACAAAAAAATTATAAAGCCTTCAAATCACAAATCAAAAAATTATCATATAATTTCGAGAGCAATTACAAAATTTTATTTCTTGTATTTGATTTTTATTATTTAATTAATTATATACTTTTTGCTTATTATCAGGTCTAATAATATGTCGTATTTCTATACCAACCTAATTTAAATTGAAATATCTGTACTATCCAATTGAAACACGAGCATTGATGTCCCTATTGAGTTGAGTAGTTTTGTTTAAAAAAATATTCTTTACAATTAATGAAAAAAATAATTATATGTATTTTTAAATTATATATGAGTAGGTATCTGAATTAGAGTTTTTTGCGATAAGAAAAACTATACGCGTATGAAGAAATTACAAAAAAATCGAATATACCTATATTTTTTATATTGCATGTTAGATAGAGATATAAATTTAATATTTTCTTTATGTTGGATAAGGCTGTAAATATAATTAGGTTTGAATTTTTATTTGTGGATCACACAGACATTTCTATAATTAATTTAAAACTTCCAAAATATTTACCAAATGATGTTACAGGGAGCTTTGTATGATAATTAAATATGAACACCATCATACGAAAGAGAGTTTGCCTTCGGGGAAATTACAATATTTGTAGATTTATAAATCCGAGCATTACACGCGTTCATATTTTTCGTTTCGAAAAATAATCCAATATTTGTTCTGAAACGAGTCGTTGGGGCGTTGAATATCTATGAGGGAGGTACCTTTAATAAAATCCCTCGGCTTTTCATCACAATAAAAATAATGAATAATTATACTATCATAGGTTCGCGGCAGTGGCTGACAAATGAAACACTTAAAATTAATTATAGTTTTATTTAATCACGAAAGTCACTAACTTAACAGTAGCAGTGTTACGAAATTCGGACTAATTTCACATTCTTCACTTGAGAATCTTCCATTTGTCTGGAACACTTTATACTCGTCTTCTAAAATATTTGCAAGTCTATGATCACACTTATTTACTATAAAACGTCCGGTAGTTACTATCTATTTGTTTCTATGAATCGCAGAACTGTCACAATAAACTGTGTTCCGCAATGGAGTCATCCCGTTTATATACAGTTTCGGGTTCCCAGACGTTTCGCGAATTTAGTCGGCGATTCCACAGTTTATTCTAGACCCTTCTAGTAATTTACAATTAAACGTCCAGGGTGCTGGGATGTTCTCGGTTATACGTAATTTAACTTAAAGAAGAAAGTTTCGTTATTTTGTTCTGACTTTTGATACTTTTCAAACGGTTGTCTGTTTCTACATTTGCAGTCTCTCTTTAATTTATTAATAAACATATTGTATTTGTTATTATTTTTACAATGTTCATTTGTCTATTGAATAATTTTACATAAATATTGATTTCGTACAGATGACAGTAAAGAAGAATCATCATCCAATCACACAAAGGAAGATACAACCTGAAAGAAAAAATACGCCATCTAGGTCCGCATTTTCATAGCACGAGTCTGAGAAATCTCTTACTTTACCATTTAATTAAACATCTTACAATAACAGAGCACAGCTCATTAGCGATTCAAATGGTGCACATCCCCGCTAGTGGAGCTCGCAACCGCGGTAATCCTCGACATGAAGGCTTTGCCGCTTTATAATAATATTTTTCAAAACTGTATCCAGGAGCCTAGCGATGAGAATGAGAAAAAATGTAGCAACCACGCAGTAAACGGGTAAATATAATAAATAAAGTAAAATAATTTATAGATTAATGTTTTTGAACATTTTATCATGTTTTATGAATAAATATTTTTTTCTTAGTGAGATTTATGCTTTTCAGATTTGTTACTCATTTTTATTTAATCTCGTACCTATTAATTTATTATCTTGTACCTAAAAATCGTAGCTGTAGCCGGCGTTCTACTTTCTTTACGAGTATATAGTGCGGCGATAAGAAAATCGGAGCTTAGAATCAAGACATAACTGTTTTCAAATTTATATTATACCCACCCTAATATTACATTTTATTGTGAAAACTTTTAAACGACTAGATGGAATGCAATATGCTTAAGTAAAATCACGTATTAGCCCACACAACATTATATGTGGAACTCAATAAAAAAGATAAATAAAATAAATAAATACACATATGGCCATCAAATTTGGATCCTGATGGAGATGCAGGCAAGGATCCAGGCTGCCGAGATTAGTTTTCTGAAGGGAGTAGCGGGAGTCACGCTGATGGACAGAGTGAGAAGTGCTGACAAGGTACACACTCGGCATGGAGCCCCTACTCCGACACTTAGAAAAATCACAAATGAGGTGGCTTGGACATGACATGAACATGGAAATGGTGCGTTAAGAATGCCAGGGGAACGAATACCAAGAACTATCCTCTTGGTAATCCCGGAAGGAAGATGGCCGGTGGGTCGCCCCAGATTAAGCTGGGAGTAGCAACAAGAAATGTGTAAGAAAACAGAAAGGGTCTAGACCGGTTGACTCGTGCGGAAGCAGTGCGAGACAGGGGAATGTGAAAACGCTTTGGTACTTTTACGCAGTTCGTGGTAGTCAAATCTGTGGGTGGAAGGAACAACCGAATGAGTCAATAAATACAGGTTTTCGGGAGACCCAAAACAAAATTTTGGAACTTCGTTTGTTCGTGAAATATCCTTTAAAACTTTTGTTATTTTTTTTCTAATTTTTACACCAGTAGTTTTGTTTTTGCACAAAAAACATTGAACCAAGTTGACTAATGTCGTTGTTTCTTGCCAAAATTTTCAAATAATTAATCATGCCATTTGTCCTTTTACAAAAATTTTATTTTCTGACTCATCTAATTTCTCTTTGCTAAATATGTATCTAAAGAACAACTCTGCAAACTTAACTCAAAACTCAGGTTGTTCCTGTCGCCCACAGAAATAATTATTTAATAATATTTATTTATTTACGCCCATAGGGCTTTTAGAAGAAATAATATGAATATATAACAGATGTAATAAAATAGTGCGGTTATACATTGTAACTTAAATTTGTTAAAATAAAATACAATAAGACAAAATGTAGTTTAAAAAATGGATTAATTAATTCATCGCAGGTTTTTAGATGAAAAATATTAATATACAATAATGTATAATAGCGCAATATATTGTAATTTAAATATGTTAAAACAAAAATCCATTTAAAATTATGTAGACGTTAATAAAAGTATTTTAATATCGTTGCGGCGGAGAGTGGGTTGGTAATGGCGCTAAAGGAATTTTCATTGTTTGTTATAAATAATTATTATACTTTTGTCTGTGGGTACCTTTCAATTAATTTCCTTTTTCTCGCGGTTTGTCCGTTTGTTGCGGTAGGTACAACAGAAGAAAACGCGCGCATTGTACGAAAATGGCGGCGATCTCATTTCCCGCCCAAAACTTACGAACAAAGTAATTAATGGGAGGATTTGGAGTGTTTAATGTGTACAAAGCAGAAATAAGGCTTATTTCATTTTGCATTAAGAAAACAAGCTCTCCTGAAACGGCTTTTTATTTTGCGTGTTTCTGAGAAATAAATTATAACATTAGCACGTGAAAAGTGTAAATTATCCTCTTAACGACTGTTATTCCGTTCAACATTAATTTTTTTTAACGAGTCTTGGCAATTTAATTTAAACATTTCCAGAAGAGTTCAGCTGTCTTAATATTTATTTATTTAGTTTTGTATGCAATACATAAGTTACCTACTGCCATTAAAAAAACTTTTTCCCATACTGAAGATGAAAGGCTTCAATCTTCACATAATTAAAAGATTTAAGTATTCTCAAATAGCAATAGCGTTAAATTTTTTTTATTCGTATTCAGTGATATAAGTTAATTAATTTAACTTTAGTTTCAAGTACTTCACTCGCTTCACCCAGTCACGATGCCGTCACAGTAATATATCAGAAGGGAATAAAATTAATATTGATGAAAAAATAAAGATATTTTGAAATAAAAGAAAATTCCGCTTATTTCGTTATTCTTGTCTTCACGTATTCTTATTTGGGTTTTATATCACGGAATTACACGCGGGTAACATGGTGGATCCACGCTGCACGCGTGGGATAATAGTGTCGCGTCATGCTCTTGGACTTAGCGGCTTTCCACAGCACTCCAGGGGATATGAAATTGTCGGAAAAACTCGCGCCGTTCGCAAAATATAAACAGATCACGGTTTTGTATTTTAGTTTGTAAATCGGCCACGCGCCGCTGAGAGATCGCCGCTACCTGACGGGATTTCCCGCGCCGGAAGTGGCATTTCGGCGGGAAAACTTTTCCGGATTCCGTTCTTTTTTCAAAATATGATTTGGCAGGTTAAGAGCGCTTAGCGCCCTCCGCGGAGGCCGCGTGCGACGCTTATCAAGCGGCCGGTATTATTTCCGTCCCGCCCAGTACGTGACCGGCGAGGCGCTAGATGGCGTCTATTTGCTTATATTCCGCGATGCGTAAGGAATACACAAAATGCGCTTTTGGACTTGACCACTGCCACAGTGCGCGAAAGAAAACAGTAGAAATAGACATTCGCATTGGTGAGACCCAATATTTGATGAGATGAGATGGTTCAGATATGGGGTACATAAAATGTTCTAAGGTTTCCGTACCTTTCAGGTTGGTTTTTCAGAACCTTCTATTATTCTTCTGAATTTTCAAGGATATTGTGCTGTATGTACAACCCACCAGACATAGATCGGGATGGCGTCGGTCAAACAGAAGAGATCCTGCTTAAAGTACGTCAAAATTTAAACGCCTGTATATCAGAAAGTATGCAATGCAGGTAGAGGTTAAAGGTATGAATTTATTGAAGACAGATAATAAAGTTTTATTTATTAAATCTATCATGCTTGCGTTACGTTACCTACGAATTATCGTATTCAGTTAATTTCAGGACGTCTGTGATCACTAGATGGAATAACTTATCGTGTTTTTTTACAGTTCGTTTTTTGCATCATTTTTCTTTGAAAAAATCCTCCCAGACTATTAAAATATAGAATGTATTTGGTACATGATTTAGTAAATAAATAATTTGTTTTTAAATAGTTTCAACAGAGTAAAGTGCGGTCTCTCACTTCTGCATAAGAAAATAGGTCACCTGAGATACCCTTTTAAGTCTCATGAAGCTAAAGGAGAAGAAGAAGTCGATTTACCATTGATCACTTCATTAGACGAGTAGTAGATTTAAAATCCAAATCGTGATGACCTTATCAGAGTGTAGAGAAAGTTGAACAACTTGAAATTTTGGGAATGGTATACCGTTCCAAATATTCTAAGGAAGATGAAAGCTTGGAAGCTGCAGTGGTATACGTATCTAAAGCAGAAAAATCTCGTCAAAAAATACTCCGTAAAAAATAAAAGCCCTCGATTTCATAAGCCAACAGGATCAAGACAGATCCAAGACAGGACCAAGACGTAGGCAAGCGGATAATATCCTGACCTGCAGCTTGGTTGGTGAAGCTGTAAGAAGTTGGTGAAAGGATAATTTATTGATTTCTCGCGGGCATGATGAATGAGGCAACGTTGTATAGCCGTTTTATAATAAAACCGCGCACTGCATAGAAAAAACTGTAATGGCGATATTTCTGATTTTCATTCAGTTCGTGCTGCACCCATTTGTCAATTTTTTATTCCTTTTCAAGCTGTTTTAAGCGGTCTAAAGCTATTTATGACTAACAACTAATTTTTATGCAAGCTTCCAACAGTTAGATCTCTCTCTCAAATTCTCCATCTCCTCTCTCTAAAATTTTCCCTGTAGTCCGCCGTATCGGTAGTTTCACCATTAGTGTACGCTTTGACTATTGCTGGCTGTAGAATCTATAATAGAAACACACAAATATATCCGTGGGAAATGTTTGACTCCCGTGTGAATCAAAACCCGTTAGTTCTGGTGCGACCATAGAATAAAACTAGTTCACGGTAACTTAGGCACACAGATATAAAGATAGCAAAACACCACAAACTACCAAATATAATTGCCTGACATCAAAATGTAAATGTTTGTTTATAAATACACGAGGAAACAGGTATTGATTGGACTAAACTCAAAAATATAATCAATTAAAATCATATTTTATTAGATAATACACAGGCATGCATTGTGACTTTCGGACATTCGACATTAATTTCAAGTATGAATAACTATTTTGTAATCTTGCATTGCTATTATTTGATGAGTGATGCCCCTCATTGGTTCAAAAGATAGCGCTGTGGCGTTACAGTTCCTACCATCCAGATTATTCAGAGTCCCCAAGAATCATTGTTGCGTTGGACCAATGTCGCCATTCGGGGCATTCTTTAGTTTTCAGCCCTGCCAGAATGTCATTCTCCTACAACCTATTAAGACCTGTTAATATGTAGAGAATGAGAGATTTAAAACACTAATACAACATAATTATACGATAAGACAAATAACGAATAAGAAACTAGAAATAATAAAAAAAACTTTATTACGGAGACAGGACCAAACAATGCGTGATATCAAAATTATTCAACAAACTACCGGATAGAATAAAAATGTAACAAGATTAAAAAATATAGAAAAATCCCTAGAGAAATATTATAGTGAATTGTGAAGTGAATACTTAAAAGCATAAAAGTTTTAAAATTTGTAATTTTATATTATATTATAATTTATGGTCAATTAATTAAGAAAATGTACAATATGTACCTATACTGTAATGAAATTCTTGCGGTTAAACTGTTAATACAGTTATGTAAAAGGTAAAAATAAAATGGCAACAATAAAAAAATATACGAATCTAAGAATGTTCTTAGGTTTTCACGGCCACTCAGAATCTTCAAGTTTGTGTTTACTGGGGTATTATGCCGTGTTGTTACGACCTTTCGGGCCGACGTTTCGGATCCCATTGCAGGGTCCATCATCAGGGCTGATGTGTACACATCAGCCCTGATGATGGACCCTGCAATGGGATCCGAAACGTCGGCCCGAAAGGTCGTAACAACACGGCATAATACCCCAGTAAACACAAACTTGAAGATACGAATCTAACATCGGAAATTTGCTGTCCAATATAAAATTCATATTAAAATGTAGTGAATGCAATCATTTCGAAAGGAAACGAACAGTTCCTTGTTGTAAGTATGATGAATAATTACTAGATGTTAATGTTGATTTCAATGCGGTTTTTCTTAAAAGATCCACATAAGATAAAGCCGAATAAAATTTTTACTCAACCAGAATATGAATGCGGCCTATGCACCCCGACGTAAAATAACAATATCATCATCCAGATCGAAACTATTGCGTTAGGAAGAAGTCAAAATTTATTGCTACACCATACTAGAAATTAAACTCGTAAGAGTGTATATTTTTGTTTTATCATCATATAATTCATTATAGAAACTACTCTTAAAATGTTTCAATATTCAATCCCTTATTACTCTTAATTATACATAATATTCATGGAAAGTTGGATTAACTGGCAAAAGTATGTATGTTTTTGTGAAAATCGAACCTACGTATTTCTCATCTCTTCGGAAAAGCTAATCGGTGAAGGCGGATGTTAAAATCTTCTCGACATCTTAGATATATATACGTATATTATCACTTTATTATTATTTGAGAGATAATATACACGTATATTACCTCTCAAATTATACGTAGTTTACTAAGTCACAATACATGTTTATTCTTAAATCATCAAATACAAAAATTAGCAAAGATAATTCTGTAAGTTGTTAGAATGTTTTCCAAAAATATCTTCATTAATATTGATATTTTCATAAAGTAATGTCTTATAGAGAATATTTTTAAAATATTGATGAAGAATGCAAAAATGAGTGTGTCGCTAAGGAGTTGCTTATCTCCATGATAATTAATATTTTTCTGAAAGTGTCACATTTTCGTTTTATTCTTAGAATATATAGCTCCTTGAATTACTCGTATTATGAATAAAGTCTGAAATACTCTCTATTTGGTATCAAAGCGTAACAAACACAAAAATATGAGCTAAAACCCCAGATTTTCCTTATTTGCTTATTACTTCTGAAATGAGACTTAAATAATTTTTATAACGTAGTTTTGACACCAGGATAGCTATTACATGCTCAGGTAGGCCAAGATTATAGAATAATTAAACACTGAGGCTAATTATTGGTCAGCACTAAAAGTAAAATAAAATAAAATCTTACATACATTTTATGACCTCGTAATATGCTAGTAGGCTAGCGTTGAGACGTTTTACTGGCGATTGAAAGTAACAAGATGTAATTCTCGCTCTCGAAGATGAGAAAGTAAGTTCTCTTAAATAAATTAGAATATTGATGTGATATGCATTCCATGCACACATAATATAGTTCTCAACTATTACAGCAATTTTATCATCCGCTTTTTTGTATCTAAATCACTCATTTCACTCCGCTTCTGTTTTTATCTTTTATACTGTCTAGTAGTTTTATCAATCATTTCTACTTCTCGTTATTATCTAATACTAATGATAAGTTATTACATTTTCTCTAATAATAATAAATGTTTCATAAGGTTATGTTTTCATTGTTTCAGGTAAGTGGGACTGTCATCATTATTTAATTAATTATTGTGGAAATGAATCTTCTTCTGGGTAAGTAATATTTTTAACAAAATAACTAAAATATTTTTGATGATCCTTTTTAATGATATCAATTGTTTTATGGTAATTTTTCAATAAAAATATGAATAAATTCATGACAAGTTTTCAGAGATTGTAATACAAACGTATTATTGGAAACGGCAGAAGAAAGCGAGATTAAATATCATTTGTAGCAAATTCCATTTTCAAGTCATATTCTACTGTATTTGAATCCACATTGAAATGAAATGAAAAACAATTAAATATACTGTTTTCATGTACAAATTGAGAAGTAAGTGGACAGAGACGCGGGGAATGAAATTCAAACAAAATTTCAATTACGGCCTTTCAGTAAAATATATCTCCGGAATATCGTTCCTCTAAAGGATAATTCCCAAAAGATTTGCGACTCGCTATAATTATATAAATTTAATGAATTCTGAAATGATAGATATGAAAATATTTCCGAAGCAAACAGACCGGTACCACCGGGCTTTCGAAAAATCATAATTGACTTTCAATAACGAATCGTTGATAAATCTCCTTGAGGGGTTTAATTTTTTTAATAAATGTACATTTGTATATTATGGACCATTTACTTTGACAACTTTATAATGGCAACATATTATTTTTGTTTTTAAGGTTTTTTTCACTATTACAATTTTTATTTTATTTAAGAATTTTTATAAATATAAAAAATTTAATTTATATATATATTTACACAATTGACAAACGTAGTAATCACTCAACATTAATTTTTTTTTTTTTTTTTAAATAAATTCTTTTTAATATAAATATTTTATGATCAACAACCTATTTCACGATAGTTTTCACATTGAAATGGATTTCTAAAATTATACAAGCAGCAAATTATTTCAGAAATGTTTTTTTTGGTCACAATCTTTGTATTGGTCTGTATCAAGCACTCGATCTCTCCGCTCCTCTCTTCTCTTCATTTCTTGGTAGGTGCTTCAGGGCACATTTCCAATAACCTGGACCATGTAGCTTGATTTCAGGCGGCCTCTACGGTTATCGCCTTCAATATTTCCCTTCACAATGGTAAAAAGCAGGCCTGTGTGCCTTGTGTTATGGCCTATTCAATTCACTCGTTGTTGGGCGATTCTGTTCAGTAGCCGCCTCTTTTTGCCCATCCTCAACATCTTATCGTTTCGGATACGTTCTGATTAATGGATCCTCGCCATGTACCGTAGCACCGCATCTCGAAGGCCGCTAGCCTCCCGGACATGCTCTGGCCAATGGTCCATGTTTCGCTGCTACACAACAGCACATTCTAGACAAGAGTTTTAACTAAATTCTTCCAAACCTTTATATCGATGTAAGGAGATTTAAAGATCTTGGATGTTTCGTTGAAGGCCTCTTGCTTTTGGATTCTGCTTATAATGTCTGCCTTTGACCACCATCTTGAGAAATTCTGCTGCCCAAATACGTGAATTTTTTCACTTGTTTGATAATGAAGCAACTCAAAACAAAATTTGTAGACACTTTTTCTCTTCGCACAACCATGCATTTTATTTTATCTTTGTTTATTTCCATGTTCAGTTAGTTGCCAAAATATTTTCCATCTTTCTCAGGACCTCGTTCAATTCATGTTCTGAATCCGCAAGCAGCGCAATATCGTCGGCATATCTAATCATATCAATTTTTTGTTCTTGGCTAATCTCTCTTTTATCTCATCTCATCAATAGCCTATTGTGTTTAGCAATCGAACTATATATTTATTACATTTAAAAGTAATATTTCAGCATAATATTTTTATAAATTACTTACCTAAGGATATTGGATTTGGCTCATATTATGGGGAGTATAATATCTTTAAAATGTTATAACATAGAATTCATTTATTATAAAAAAATTCTTATGTATCTTCTGTATAAATAAATATATAATAATAAATATTGAAAATAAATATTCCAAGATAATACTATCAACAACTTATTTAAGGATAGTTTTCACAAAGACATGGATTATTCTAATATAATATCAACAACAACTTAGTTAGGGATAGTTTTCACTTTGAAATGGATTACTCCAACATTATATTATCAACTTATCATAGGACGATTTTCACACTTGTTCTTCAATAATAATTTAAACGAATTAATTTAGGAAAGTTTCCACATTGAAAAAAAATATTTCTACATAAATTATCATTGACTTCGATAGCTTCTAAAACTCTTTATTTTAAAGATAACCCTTGTTATAAAGGATCGTTGTTAGTCTTAAATAAAGGATCGCTGTTTTCTTTTATATATCGTTTATCGTTCGTGAGCTTTGATTTCCTGGAAAATGGCTGGCAACACGATCTTGATACAATTAGCTAGCCAATAACTTATCTTGAAGGTGCTAGGTAATTGGCACAAATAGCACCAGTTTGTTGGAAATAGTTTAGTAGCATTTTTTTTTTCTTTTTTAAAAAAAAAATAGAGATGCGAACACGGAATACGTGTCACATCAATATTCTTACTATTTTCAAACTAAGCTATACGCTTGTGCTATGAAAATAGGACTAACTTGCTGATTTGGAGTCAGGTTCGAACCAGTGACGTTTGGATCACGAGGCGAGAGTCCTAACTAACCATGACTAACAAGCTACTCAATTAGCTTATCAAACCGAGTTCAAAGGCACTAGAACGACGGCCCTGGCTAGACCCTTGCCTAGAAGGCACATGCTCATAAGCGACACATTGTGCGTATTGGCTCTCGGATACAATTTAACCAATGGATAAAATATAATATAAAAGGTGATTAAAGTTTGATGAAAATAACATTAATTTATATTAATCACATTTTCCTCTAAAAAATATACATTTATTCCGTAGGACGCATCTCTAAACGCACAATTTTCCAAAACCCTTCGGAATTTTATCTGTCTTCACGTATCCTTTTATTGTTAGGTAGGAAAAATAGAATATGTGAACATACAAATGAAATCCTATCAAAAACAATCTTCCAGCGAGATTGACAGGGGTTTATCGCCGGGAATTTATAATGGCAAACCCGTTTCCTGGAGGAATAGGACAATTCTAAAATTTCCTTATTCTCCGATTGACAAGGGGGAGCATAACAAAGGATGGGTTTTGTCAATGGGCTGCAGGCATTTAGCTCGTTCCTGGGAATAATATTTGTTCTCATTTATTTATTTAACTTTATAAATCAAAATTAATCTTTAAAATTTTTCACATGAAATTTTTATATGTAGAAAAATAATCCTTTCATTCTCTGCGTATGTTCACGAATATCTTGAGAAACTCATAGATTCAGTTGAGGGAAAACAAGCGTGAAGATAGTCTTCTGTAAGATAGATATACCAAATTAAGGAGTTTACAGTGTCCTCTTTAAACGCTGATAGTTCAGGACTGGGATGAATGGAGACGCATTATGCACCAAGTTCTAGAATTCTATACAGATTACCATTGATTAGATTTGAAGCTCAGCATTCAGTATAAAAGGAGATAAAAGATGCCATTCCATGTCAGAAGATTTGTTTTGAAATAGAAAATGTTTTTATATTAACCTGTACAAGGATTGTTGTTAAAAGGCGGTTAATGTTATTCTCATAATAATAACGATAATAATTTTTAGAAAAATATCTATCTACTGCTCTCAAGAGAAAACTTCCATAGAATAGGTGTTTTTTCATCCATGATCAAAATATTTTGAAACCACATTTTGTCAAAATTATATGTGCGATATAAGGGACTGTATGGGCACGAAAGCAATGACGTGCAGTCAGCACTATGGAATAAGCGGTATTTAACTAGAACTTCTACGAAATAAATAGAAATAAAATATGCATCCCGTAATATCTCTGTCACAATTATAATCATATTTTTTTGAATTTAATATCCCACTTATATGCTCAGATTATAATTACCTTTTGAAATCAATATTTATTTTTAAAACCAAATATAAAGACTATCGTCTAATGGTGAGGCAGATACTGGAAACTTGTCACCCTCCCTGACAGTGTGTACTATATACATTATACGCATTACTAATTATCACTATTATTTGTCGCTGTCTTATCTGTTTCGTCGTACAATTGTGGGAGACATTTAACAATTTTTTTGTATATAATAAATATATAATAATATCACAATATTCTGGAAGATAAATATTAAATTTCCTACTGACTGTACGCATGACAGCTAGCGTATTTAATAACAGACTAGCTGTTACCAGTCAAAAATGACAGAACATTGTTCGCATCTTTGCTAAGCCTCAGTATATATCTATAGCATCTTTTTGGCGGTCCACCGAAAGGCGGCGTAGCAACATGCGTTAGGCGGCCGGTTCGGGTTTGCTAACCCGGGGTTCAAGCCCCATCTCCGATCATTTTATATGGTTTTTGTAACCATAAATAGGCGAAGTTACAAATGGACAGACAGACAGACAGACAGATTGATGGACGAATAGACAATAAAATTATTATGTTTGATTTAAATCAAACCTGATTGAAAAATTGAACTGGTAAATATTATGACCAATAATGATCGTCCACACCTACAGACATAATGCTGAAAATCGCGGCTGTTGTAAAAAGGAATCATTCTAAAATACATTGTTTATAAGAACAAAAGCGTGGCATTTAAATGTAAATAAAAACTGACGAAATAAAATGGTTTGCATCTCGCAAATTGAGTCCGGAGTGTTTCTCACCCCACCCAGCCCCCACTTTATCTAAATGTTCCCACTCCGTCTAGCAGTTCACACTCCATCACTCTGTTGGTTCTGTATCCCCTATCTTTCCAATTTGCGGCGCCAAGCGGAAAATTAAAAAGAGGCGGGGGAGGGAGAAAAATACCTCTGGACCCGACCCCGATGATGTGAAATATCACAACTAGATTGAGGAGAGCACTTTTATGGATTTTCCATTACCTGAGCACTCTATTATTTCGATAAAAATGCAGTTAATTTTTGAGAAACAAGCAAATTTTTTGATGGATATTATTTTGTCACAATTCGTTATTTATGGTTATTGTTTTTACGAATAGTTTACAACTCCATGTTTATTTTTGATGAAATAAGTTATTTTAAATGTGACAGCTGTTTCACTTTTCTAGGCCATTATCAAACAGCGGATATACCATAACATAATATAATCGTAATAATAATATATAACATAGTTAACTTTATAAGATTTTAGTTACCCCTTCCAATATGGATAATTAGATGTTTTCGGTGAAGCCTATATAAAGATTATTTTTTTCCCTAGGGACTTATCATTAAAAATTTACCGATTTATAAAATTAAATGTTACGCTCAGTTTCCGAAATTCCTTATTTTCTGTAAGTGATTAACTGAATTACTTTGAAAATGCCTCTATTTAGTTGTTCTTTTATTTATACTCGTGAGATTATTACATTAAATATTGTTTTATTTATGGCCCTGGATTCTATTTCACTGACAAAAGAGTGTAACATTCTATCCTTTCTGTATAATCCTGCCGGGATTATTTATAAGTTAGTTGATTTTGATAGATTTTAAATAATTTATACTAAAAAGAATATCTGTTAATTAAAAAATATACAAGTTGACTAAGGATATTTATTATTTCACATTTTACTAGCTATTCATTATTGTACAGTTCGTAAAAATGTATTGTAAATAAATAACATACCCAAGTAATAGTGAAACCTCTTAGGCTAGGCAACATTGTTCATACCACACGCCACCCAAAGGATTACCGAACTCCAAGCTGGACTAGCCACGAGTATTATTTAAAATTCATTCGGTGCTTTTAAAATTATTCATTTGAAACTCGAGCCTGGTGTGATGCATATTGTCTTTCCCGCGTAACAATTGTTAATTTTCAAATATTCATGTCGCATCAATCACTCACAAGTACCTAACAAAAAATGAATACAAGTGTTGCTTTGTGTACTTTTATCTATAAAAAAAACATAATACAATGTTAAAGCTAACACAATAACCCTGAAAACACCTCATTTCGATTCCCACACCGCGTCACATCGCGCAATCCCCCATCTTTCAACTTGAAAAGCTTTTAAGCCCACCCCATACGCTCCAAGTTTCCGATTCCACGAAGGGAAAAATATTTTCCCTTTCTTGTGTCTGTATACGTGTGGGCGTTATTAAGTCGCACTTTTTTACTCGGTTCGTGATGAGTTGTAAGGCTGCAGACACGTGTGGGCCGGACCAGAAACCCCTACTTGGTATGCAGGGCGTCCGGCACCTGAAGTTTGAAGGTTCACTTTATATTAACTCCGATCTGGACGTTTCTAGAAATATACTGTCAAAGTTTCCCTCGGCGATGTTCAGAGGACTAAATCATTGCTAAACTATGTTACTGTCGTGGATTCACAAAATGTCTATAAAAATAAGCTTTATTTAAGGCACGCAAAATTATTGAAAAATTGCATTAAATTGAATAAATAAATAAATTGAGAAAATACGAAGCTAATTCTGGCTAACTGGTAATTTATTCTTAATTATAGATATTGTAAAAGGTGATAAGGCGTATTATGCTATTATAAAGCAAACAAAAAAGTAATGAAAAAGTTATAACAAAATTAAAATATTAAAAAGGATATAATTTTAATGAGAAAACTTTAGTTTTCTCCAATTCTGAACTAATTGACTGAATTGTTGTAACAAAATTAAATGATAATTGTTAATATTTTACTTTTTCTTCAAAAACAGCAAAATAATTTTGTGGTGAAATTATCAATACAATTAATAAAAATACCACTTTTGTATTGAAACATGTTGATATTTTTCAATATAAAAGTGGTGAAAGCTATGTTTATTTTTATTAATTATATTTTATATTCATGTTAATATTTTTACTTTAAATATGGCATTTTCCTTTTCAACGCATTTGCTAAAATAACAAACAATGATCTTGTGATCGTCTGATATGTTGAAAATATTGTCACACAATGTCGTAGTATACTAATTGTATAAATAATTACTTTAAAAAGTAAAAAAGATTTTTTTATTAGCGTACTGAAATATCGGTAATAAGAAATATATTTACCGTAATGAAATTTAGTCATATTTAAGAGTAAACCGGTTTGCCGAAAACTGGAGAATTCTGTAGTAAAATTCATATAGTCATACATATTTATTTTTTAAATAACTCATTGTTATTATTTATATTACGTATAGCTTCTAACACGGCATTATATTTTGAATAATAATACGAAAAAGTCTACACTCAATCAAAATTCTGTCTGTATATTTATATATTATTGATCAATCTATGCTCAACGTATAATTGAGTTAATACAATCATGGTCTAATAGGCATATTAGGAAGTTTTAATTGTAATTGATTGGTAACTCGCATTGTAATGAATAATAAAACGTATGTATCCATTCTGTGTGCGATATTCGCTAGGCTTTGATATTTATTTGTCGTATTACTTCATGTTTATTTCCGTTTGATGATTTCTCGTCACTGATGACATAATTTGGAAACCATTTTATTATCACAATACCCGGAAAATAAAACAATTCTCCAAATTTGAAGACTAATAGAAAACAAAAAATACTGATAATATTTTTATTGAAATATCTTTGTCAACATAATAAATATCATTACTATATCAAAGAAAAAATGACTATATAATATTGGTGATTACTACAGACCACCAAAATATATAGACAGGAACTAACGAAGACAAAATATATAGACGTGAACTTAAATTTTTAATTGATATAAATTAACTTTGTTTAAACCACTTATTTAGTTAATTTATATCAATTATAATTATATTACAACAAAATAAATTTGCTACATTTGAAAAAGAAGTTAAATTTTTAAATTTTCTGTATCGGATATAGGTTTCACGTTTGGTTTCATTACGTTCGAATTACCAAGAACTTGTAAATTTTGAAACAATTATGAAAAGGTCTTTTTTAAGTTATAATGTGTACAGTAAATAAAATTATTACAAAATTGTGTTTTTATTTGAGAAATTAAAAAAAAACAACGACTATTGTTTTTCTAAGTAAGAGACTTAATTGTATTAGAATAAATAATTTAACTGATTTATTAATGTGAATTAGATATATCCGAGGGGGGACATACTTCAACCGTGACCTAGTCCCATGGTCTAAAGATGGGTTTATACTATGTGGTGATAACATTGTTTACTCTGTATTCATAAACATCATGTATCTTTTTGACACTTTATAGAAATTTGCATGTTTGGAAAGTCACAACATCCATATTGTTCGAATTAAAATATAATATACTAGCTATGCCCGCAGCTTTGAGAATATAAGAGTATCAGTGAAAAATCAAAATAATCTAAACTACTCATCCAACAAATGTTGTGTGAATGGCAATTTTTATATCTACATAAAATTTCCCCGAATATAAGCAAATTTGTTTTCATAAGAATTTAACATTACATACATAAATTACCCCCGACAGATTAAAATTAATTTTAAATATATATTTTATTCATATTTTATCAATTTGTGTATTAACCTTAACATATAGATATAGGCCATCGCGGCATATATCTATATGTTAAGGTTAGGTTAGGTTCGGTTAGGTGAAATAATGAACTTTCAAGGTTCACTAATATTAAGGTGAAATTTCAAGATATGAAATTTCAAATCATTTTAAATATTGGTGAAAGAATTTTTGAAATTGGTTAGTAGTTTCGAAGATTACTTCCAACATCCAAACTTACAAACTCACAAACTTTACCTCTTTATCTGTTAGTATATATGTATCATTTAACGTTCCGGTAGGTAAAGTATGCATGAATTCACTTTACAAACGGTACCTACCAACAAAGTTTTATTATTTATTTAAAAAATAATACATAACTAGTATCTAACCGCACAAAGCACAATGCCGTGCAAAGTTTTCAAAGAAATGAATTTATAAAATGCCAAAAATAATTTTATAATAATATGAATAATACTTGCACACTAACTAACCTTTGTTACAAGGTTTTCCTGTTTCATTAGAAATTAATTTTGAAATTTAAAATTATAATAAATTATTCTCTTTGTAAAAATATCCTTCACTAATGCTACAAAGACGCTACTCTACGCTAGATGACTTGCAGCTAAAAAGACGCTAATGAATCTGATCAGACGGTGCTGTTTAAGTGTTTAAACGATAACGATTTCGCGAAAATTTTAATTTAATAATAATAATAGTTAAATTAAAATGAAATTATAATATTTGAATTAAAATTTTGTGAAAAACTGAACCAAATTAAGTAGAATTTTTAAGTGTTTAATAAAACAGATATTTTATACGAACCGTATATTTTACTGATAAGCAAATCTCAACATTTCACTGAAGTCTTGGTGTAGTAGGCTGATAATTTCTTCCGAGGTCGTCGTAAATTATATGCACTTTGTTGTAGAGTGTTCACTTCTTCTAATAATTAAGTAGAATTTCAGCAATTAGAGATCAAAGTTCATTTGGAATAACAGAAGCGGCGAGTTTGTTCACGTTGTCATGTTTGTTTAATGTAATAAATGATTTGCTTACATTTTGGGTTGATATAATTGATAACTAATTTATTTAATGTTGAAATTCAAATACAAAAAGAAAGCTATTTTCGGGTTAAAGTGAGTTTATAACAATTATTTATGTTTCGGTATTTATAAAAATGATTTTATTTGATGTGACAGAAAGGTGTTACAAAATAACACAAAGAATAAGGCGTTTTAATATTTTTACAATAATGATATATTTTTATATTGTGGACAATATGTGAAAAAACTAAGTGAGTTAAACATTGTTCACCACAAAAATAAGCTTCATATAATGAATATTATCTAAATTGACGAAATTGAAAATAATTAATACATACATAGAAATTTTTCTTGATGTCATGGTTTAGTCATGTAAAGGGTATTATGTCGACAAAATACTTAAAACTAAAACACAAGGATCGAGCTTTCTTGATCTAAAGATTGTTTTTGAATATAATATAACTTTAATACTAATAATATTCAAAGAATATTATTAGTATTAAACAAAAATTAATTATTATGCCCACCAAAAATTGGTCAAATAATATAAAATAATACTTTGCCGATAATCCCGAGTTCTTCGAATTGTTTCCAAAGATTTCAAATAATGAAGGAACTTTTCTCGTTTTCCACGATGTGTCTATTACGTGGGTATAACATGTGTACGTTTTTTGTTAATTCTCTCGACGCTGCCCCAAGGGTTTGTTTCATTCAGCAGGAACCATAAGTAATTCTTATGTTAGTCATTAAAAGAAACTCCACAAAAAATCGAATCACTTTATGGAATCTTATTATACAACTTACAAATATTTTTGTTAAAATACTAAGGAACGATACAATTTAACATAAAGCCGTTTCTCTGAGGGAATTGACAGAGAAAATAGAGCGAAGATAAGAAAAAAAAAGATCTAAAGAATACTTCTTAACACATTTTACGTATTTTTAAATCATTAATGTAGGTACGCATATTTTTAAAATTCTTTTTGTCGCTAAAATGAATACTAAAAATCATAAAAGAAATACCATAGACGTAATATCCACTAGTTACAAACCAAAATATCTTATTACTTAATATTTTGGATAAAAAAATTGAAACAAGCAATATTATTTCAAAATGTTAATTTATAATTTAAAAGTTTACATCTGTATAACTTATGTACGTGTGTATTTAAAAAAACACATATAATAAATATATCTATGATAATAAAATATCACGTAATATACACACACACACCGATATTACATGTACGTGCATATAGTATATTGTGTTTTGTTTACTTAAAAATATGAACACATAATATATAAGATAGGTACGTATGTATGAAATGCATTACTCAAAAGTGATAAGGAACGATTGTGAAAATAATTATTTTGGATTTTTAAGAATGATAAAAGCAACGATTTTGGAGGCTTTTATTTTACTTTATTCAGAGGAGATGATATTTCTATTCGAAATAAAATTATTGATAGATTACAAGAATATAGAAGAGTGTTTTTGGCTGAAGAAATATTTTTTTTTCGCGTATTCGGTTATTTCACGTAAACATTTTTCTCATGTTTATTTATAATACAAAGTTATTCCTTAAACCTGTCATGACCGCATTCTACAAACATCATCGTGAAGAATATGCGGAACGGGTTCTTAGAAGAAGAGCGGAAACTATTTTTTTTAATTTGCAAGTACAACTTAAGGGATTAAACCATCCTAGAAAGGAAATGTTTAGATAGAAATTGGGAGCTTACAAAGAGATGATTATTTTTTTTATGGGCACTTATTATATATTACTTATTAAACTATTATAAGCAGAGTTCCGCATACAAGATATTCTTTATTTTATGGATAGTTCTGATATGTGATTGACATTTCCTAATACATGTAGGTATCCACAGACAATTTATAACGTTTTCAATAATGGATATGTAACTTTCGGAATTATTTGTAAAACAGTGTTACTTGTGACTATTTTAATAATTTTGTTTAGAATTAAACAATTAAATTTAGTTGAAAAATATATAAAACGGGAGACACTACGTTTTTTGTTCAATTTTAATGTTTTGGACGTGTTGAAATTAATTAAAAAACAATTTTTAAATATGTAATCACCCTTGTTTAAATTCGAAATAAAAATATTTGATAGCATCTTCCGCATTTTACTCGTCCATGCTAGTAATTGTTCCGTACCTCAGAGTTATCGTAACTAATATAACAGGAGATCTGATTGAATTTTGTATAAATGTCTCATCTCAAACATCAAAATATGATTAATTGATTTTTTTTTTTAATTCAAATACTCTCTACTAAGGTATGTTAGCATATA
The DNA here is from genome assembly GCA_016648135.1 of Agrypnia vestita. Taxonomy (NCBI): domain Eukaryota; kingdom Metazoa; phylum Arthropoda; class Insecta; order Trichoptera; family Phryganeidae; genus Agrypnia; species Agrypnia vestita. The sequence continues at coordinate 253,903 of JADDOH010025043.1, read as the reverse complement.
TTTTTTTTTACTTTCCTAATTAAAGGGGGGAGCGCTTACAATAGTTTACCTCTGAAAAAAACTCACATTTGTTCATCTTCTAATAATTAACCCTTTTAGTATTGTAAATTACATTTTACATTATCTTACAATCCCATAATTTTTTTGTCGAAGCAAATATTTTTGAAATAAAATTTAGAATATTCTACATTGTTCTGAGGTAAATTAAAATAAAGTAATAAATACATTTATCATATCTAATAATATAGCTACACGCATACCTACTGCACAATTATTAAATTTAATTAAAAATTTAATCCACCATCACTTATTTCATCAATGTTCATCATAATAATTTATTAATGTCACAATATTTCAATATTAAATATAATAATTTGGTTTCAGTAAAATGAAGATTATTTTATAAAATTCTAAAGCTGAAATTATTATAATAATTTAGCGAGTGGAAAATGTACAATAATGGAAGTAACATTTTTATGAAGATACAAATTGTCCAATTAGGGGAGAAACACTGTAATCTAAGATGGGTTACATATTTTTTTGCACTGAGCTCCCAGCGTAAAGAGAAATATGAGACTAATAATTTATAATTTATTCAAGAAATTTAAGTACGGTTAATTTAAAATATTTTCACTTTATATTATATTTTTGACTTCCCTAAGTTATTACAAATGATTACATACGGAATACCTGGGCGGCCTAACTGCGCACTAACTGTATTATTCACCTATGCAATTATTGCACCGCCTAGGTAATCAATATAGCTCTGTTGACGTTTAATGCTCATACATTCTATTTTGATGCTCATACATTCTACACAAATATTTTGTAATCTATTGTATAGTTTGCCTGCATACTTAACCATTGTTTATTTAATTTATCTTGATGATATTCTTTCATTTTTTATCTTTTCCTAATATGTGGGTCGTGAAAAAAAAATAACATAGAGCTTTTTTTTTATAATTACCATCGCTTGCATTTGATATGATTTACAATCTTTAAAAATGCTATCATTGGAGAAATTAATTAATTCCACTAACATTGCTCATTTCTTTGCAATTTATATATGGATTTCTTATCTCATTTCATCTTCTTCCCCTTGTTCTGTTCGGGTCGGGGATCTATTGCATCGACAAGACGCTTCATTTCGTCCCTATTTTGCGCTGATTGTGCGGCCTCCGTCCATTATAGTCCCATCTTTTCCTCACACAGTTTCTGGAGTTGCCTCGCCCAACTGTATCTGGGGCGGCCCACTGGACGTCTATCCTCAGGAATCGCACTCAATATTTTCCTAGGAATTCGGTCATCAGACGTTCTTAGTACGTGCCAAAGCCACTTCAGTTGCGATTTTTCTATGAAGAGTAGCAGTGGTTCAATGTTTAGATCGTCTCGGATCGTCGAGACGATCTAAACATTTCTTATTCGATCCCATTTCGTAACTTCTGTCACTCCTCTCAAATAGTTCATTTCGGCCGCTTGGACTCTAGAGCATGTTTGTACGTTTAGCATCCATATCTGGTGACCGTACGTAAGCGTCAGGCGGTATACCGTTTTGAACACTGCCATCTTTGTCTAGATATTAGGCTTGGCTTTCCTTATCACTGAGCTGTAGAGAGGACGCAACACACCGCTTGCCGCACATATTATTCGATCTATTTCTCCATTTTGCCGTCCATCGCTGGAGAATTCGATCCCGATGTATTTGAATCTGTCAACCTGTTTCAACTGTGTCCCATTAGCGTGTGATTCTAGTACTGATTCCCTTCCTATAGCCATCACCTCTGTTTTTGAGGTACTCATCTTCATTCCCAACGCTGTGCACTCTTCATTGAAGCGTTGATCCATTCTTGTAGTCAATCCTGTGTTGTCGTTAATCTCTCCATGTCGTCAGCAAATAGTAAGGAGCTGATTTCAGTATTGCCTACCAGTGCTGCATCCGGTGTTTGACTGTTTCGGCTGATTCGGTCGATGAATATTGAGAAAAGGATTGTCGACATAGGGCCCCTTATCTGAGGCCAAACTCCACTTCAAATTCTTCCAAAACATTACCTACTTTTTTCATATAAAGAAGCTATAGAAGTATTTAAAGTACAAAAATAAAAAATTATATCTTACTTTCATCTTATTTATAGTCCACATAGATCCTTGAGAAGGCCAAACTACCAGGAATGAAGAACCAGCAATAATAATGATAAAGATGATGATTTCACATTATTTAATTTATTATTATTTTAATTTTTAACTTATAGATTGTCAATACTAAAGACTTTGATGAGTAACATAAAAGTATTGTACAGTGTAAAATCATTTTATGACAATTAGGGGAATATCAAGCAACAACACATTTTTTATGGTAGAGAAATTAAATACCGTTAAAAAAAATACAGTTGTGCTATAAATTAACACGAATATGAGATATACAATTTTTTAACGAGCATAGAGTGTGTTGGTTAACCGAAAATCATGTATTGTAACTTCTACCTTCAATTTGTTTTCGGTTTCGACCTGGATGTAGATACATCAATGTGTATTGCACTTTATATTATATTCCCTTATATTGAAAAAAAATAAGGCGCAGGGAAGAAAAAATCCAATTTTTTTTTCTGATCCAGTCTCAACCCATTCAAATAATTTTTTTCGTGTATTCACTAAAAACACAATTTTTTTAATTGAAAAATCGAAGTATATGAAAAAAAAGACACTTGTTTTATTTTTGACGGTTAAATGGATATTTGATACCAACAAAGCCGACGATGGAATCAACTTTGAGGGCTAAAAAAGCTGCGTCGATCTAGAAATTCCTGATAGAATAACTTACGCTACTTCGCACAAACACGTTTTCCGCGTATAAAAATAAAACTGTTTTTTATTATTGATTTTCATTACCAAAAATATAAGTGCAGGGTGCAACATAGGTAGTCTAAAATACTTAAAAGCTAGATTTCTGCCTAAATTATAACTTTCAAGCACTAATAATATTTTTTTTAAATATTTCTTATTTATTATCTGAAATAAAAAATGGTTCGAATTTCTGCAAGTTTTTAATAATTTTATTCCATTAGTATTGAAGCGAATGAATGAATATGAGATATAAATCACTTTGATGATAGTTCAACTTTTTACGAAAAATAATTCAGAATTATTGAATTTTTTTTTATTAACATTAGGACCTGGGAGAAAGTTTCCCTGTCCAGGGCAGAAATAGCTCTTCCACACTTCTTATCCCGGTCTACTCTTGGAAGTTTGGAAGCCAGGAATGCCACCTCCTTCCGACCCCTCTGCGACCCTCAATCTTCCCTTTCATGACATGAAACCTTTCGCCTCTCATTATAAGGCCAAAGTATGAAATTTTACGGAGCTTTATTGTATTGAGTAACTGTATGTTTGTATTTGCTCTACGTTAAACTTCAATATTACTAGTCATGTCAGTTCAGGATATCTTTAACATTTTATGATGTATCCACATTTCGAACGCCTCTAGGCGATTCAGAGTAATCGCCTTCAGCGTCCATGCTTCAACACCGTAAAGTAGAACTAACCATACATAGCAATTGGTCAACGTCTGTTTGAGCTTCAAGACTTTTGATCTTATTAAAAGATGCACGAGTTGTCTTTATTTTGCATTTGCTTGGACACTATTGCTTGAACATTTTCAACTCTTTGTTTCGGTAGGAGTCTACATGTAAAATATTGTGGATTAGCTCTGTTACATCTTGTATTTTTCAGAGCTGCAAATAAAACACCCGAAACGTAGCTTGTATGGCCAGCACACGTATTTATTTTTCATTTGAGTCGTCAAAATTTTTGTATTTTAAAAATAAAATTTAATGGCTTTAAATAATTTTTTATTTGATGATACAGGGTGTACACTTATAACTTTCAACTAATCGGTTCCCTCGAAATATATATAATTCTCTCATGAAATAATAATACTCCTTATCATGTAATAAAAACAGTACAAAGAAGAACACAATACTCGTACAAACCACGCACTTCAGCGATCCTAAAAACATATTTTTTTATCACTGCGCGTTACCTACGGCACGAAGAAAACAGAGGACGAATTGAAGTGACTCACGTTATAATTTCATTTGGGACTTGTAAGCAGCTTTTCGTATTGTCAAAATTTCATGTTTCGTGTACCCACCCATCTAGCCACTTATTTTTACGCTCGCTTTGATGTTTTCATTAAAGGTAGCTTTTATTTTAATACAGCGAGCTTTTATCAATTTAGCCTTTCAAGGCTTTCACGTAGGTATTACTAGGTAAAGTTTTATGAATATTATGAATATGAAATATGAATATAATAATTTTTTTAATGTAGTATCTATACTTTTTTACATACTTCGAATTATAATGAAACATTGTTATTCGCTAAACATATTTTGTGTTTCGTCTTAAATATTTAAAAAAAATTCTTACATCATCATTAGTTCAACGTAATGCTTTCTTTATTTTTTATTTGAATGGGTAGTTCGCCAAACATCTACACATGACGGGTATAAAAGCAAAGGCAGCATATATCCAAAAAATTAAAAAAAAATTGAATTCAGGGACCGAGGATTACTAATTTAGAATGTACCGAATCATTATTATGGATTAATTTTGGGGTGTCCAAATCATATTGTGACGAGTCTAAAAAAAATAATCAAGCACTTCTGTCAAGTGACAGTTGTTTGAAGTTGGCACAATACTACTGAAGTCTCTAGAATTACCTCCAACTTTCGAGAGACGTCTGTAACTTTCCAGGAACATCTGGAATTTACGAGAACTTGCTAGTAAACACTGGAAACATCTGGATAACAGCATTAGCCAATATAAATATGACACACGGGTGTAAGGAGTCAATTATTGTTTGAACGCAGTTGACAGGCGATAACAAAGCGAAGGTAGCCGCGAGCGGTGGGTCAGGCCGGCCAAACGAGAGGCTAGTGGTGCCAAGAGAGCGAAATTCGACAGCGAAGATTCCGGAAAGTAGCGAGATAAACCGAAGTGAAATTAATAAGTGCGGAAATAGGATGGAATATTCTGGTGAATAGTGAATAAAGTATCAAAGCGAATATACAGTGAACTATTTACGAGTTATAAATTTGCGAAATAGTTTAATTTAAAGAATAGTGTTAACATTTAATGGTGTTAAGTGACGTTGTACGTTAGTTTAATTAATTAATAGTATTCGATAAATCTTGTATTAAATCCCAGCGTTTTCATTAATTCATCCTGCAGCCACGACAGGTGACAATATCAAGATGGAAAACAAAATACATTTGTTTTGAAAATATATTTCAAAAAATATAATGTTTCACAGTCAAATTATTTTAAAATTATTATTAATCTTGTGTTGTATTGGTTACGCTTTTTTTACGCCTATCTATCTGATTAAAATATCGCACGTTGAATTTACCTAGCCTTTTTATAAAATGAAATTCGAACAAAAAAAAACATTTATAACGTCAGGTAATAAACAGTTTCCATTTCCGTTAGTTATCTCTGGATTACCAAAATCAGAGCCCGGGATTGGATTAACTTATTATAATACACTTTTATATAACAATTATTACGTTTTATATATCATATAAGATTATTATAATCTCTTGAAGAATGAAGAGAAGCAACAACTTGAAATTTTAAATAATATTCGCAGATCTTTGATAATCCTCAACTTCTGAAGACGCTTGATCCCAAATTCATCTTAACAATTTAGGATCACGAGAGAATGGAGCAATTCAAAAGCCCTTTCAACCCTACGAGGCATACATTGAGCATCTTTCGGGAGATTGCCTGGAATGTGTGCACAGGCGTTGTACGTACGCGCGTCTCACCCACCTGATTTTAATGTCAAAGGCTTTGAAATTAGGGTGAAAGGTGAATATTCTAAAATTTATCAAATTATCTACATAAATATAATTTTCTTTTATGTACGTCACACTTTTAATGATGGCCCACGCGCAAGCTGCAGATGTAAATTATTATGTACGAGTATACTCACGGGTATTTCGAATATTTTTTCAATTATCATATTGCTTGTTACTTGATCACTTGAAACTGGATAACGTGCCACTCCCGAATAGAATGGAGGTCCGTGCTTTGAAGCCCGGTAGCAGCTAAAATATTTTTTCGTTGATTTCATTTTTCTGTATATCTTTTGCTAATTTCATTTCATTGGCAATGAATCGGCATTTATTGGACAACAAACAACAATAGACATTTGATTGCTTGATGCACATGCACAAAAAACAAATAAATTAGGATAATGTGTAACAAGTCTCTCGGCCATTGCCTACCTCGCTAGATACATAGAAATATCTGTTCTGAAGTAGGTAGCTTTTTCTTAACATTTTATCCCCGTAGATTGAAATCTAACATATGTTTTGAAAGGAAGTATATACAGTAAAAGTCAAGAGCAAAAACTATTTAAAAATATAAAAGTATCTTGCGAAATGCAGGAAACAAATGGAAATAAATGCAAACGTTAGTTTAATATTTCTTGTCAAATAGCGTCTTGCATATGGATGTACAAAACCATTGGCAAAGAAGAATAAATAAGAATGCTAAGAAAAATAAGAAAGAACGTGATTTGGTAAAAAGATAAATAAAATCAAAAAAGTGACAACTGATTTATAAATTTGCTTTAAAAGTACAAAACTTTTTTCTAAAATAGCAATTTCCCGATATAAAATTCTTTAATATATGTTAAGCATTCTGTATTTTTGCTGAAAAATATATTAAGATGATATTTACTAAATCTCAGTTATAATATAAGATGATGCCTAAATACATTCCTTAAGGAGAAATTACTTTGTGTTTAACAAGAAGTCAAGGAAATTTCTTGCATAACCGTTCTAGTTGGAATCAAAAGCTTCCCTCAGTTACTTTGTTTGAGTTAGTTAATACATAGTTTACGTTAACAATGTCTTTGACTAAATATTAGACGTTCATAAACTAAGCCGGCGTGCTCACCTGCTTAGTTCCTCAACATCAGAAATGTTGTGTCAAAGGTATTCGCTACTATGTAAAAATATTTTCTTAGGGGCACCACCTTTATTTATTTATAGTAGACTTTTACAGTACAAGAAAGTTACAAGGATTTTTATAATTAAAACACATTTAAAAGGGATATGAACAATAATCAGAACACTTTAAAATAACTTAATATATATCTAATGGAGAACAAAAAATAAATTTAAATTTATTCCATTAAATTGTAATTAGTTCTGACATATTCTAAGTTTAAGTTAATCTTTATTTCGTGTATGCTCCTACAACGAAAAATGTATACGAATTTCGAAAATTTGTTTCCAAGGCGACGCATGCTTGTTAATGGTGAATTTAATGCATAGTTATTCCTGTGGGTCCCCACAAAGAACACTTAATGATATATCGTTTGTCTCGGTATATAATACGAGACCATCTGAATTAGTTCCGGGTACTCCAACATTATTTTAATAATTTTAAATAGGAACACTATGTCGCTGTCATCTCTTCTTTTTCATTTTCTCTTCATTTTTTGACGTAAATAATGCACTATTTTAAATGCATTGAATGTTCGAGTATGATCCAAAAACTCAACTACAGACTTAAATGTTTTTGAATTAAAAAAGAAATATATTATAATATTTTCAAATCTAATTATGTGCTTGTCATCCAAGAATTTTTACTTTAAAAAATAAATTACAATTGTGTCTTCTTCTTTTTCTTCTTAATTAGCAATTTTGTGAACCAAATTTGTTCCAGAGCGATAGATTAAAAAAAATACCTTTTACATCACGGGGTTTTCTTTAAAGATTGTTTTAAGTAACTAATAATTTCATGCTTTTATCGAAGTAATTTCTCATTTCAGCTCGAGCTTCTTTTGGCTTCCCGCGAACAAAAACTAACTTATCAAAGCGGCTTGTTATAAAAGCTTCATAAATAAACATTCAATTTTTATTTTCGCCTAACAAAAAGAAAGGTTGAGTCATAAATCTTAACTCTAACTGAGTTGCGTAATTCATCTCCAGAGTAGAAAGGGAAGTAGAGGGGCATTACATCCCGACCGCCCGGGGTCTTAAAACTATTATCCTTGCAAATCGCCTGGCGGGCATAAAAAAATATTTCATAATCCATTGTCTTTCCTACAAAAAGCGCGCGCGTTTGCACCTTTTTATTTTGTGCCTGGTGCTTAAATACCAATTTGAAACACCTGAATAGGGCTTTAAAGAAAATTGAAATGTTTACCACCGTCTTCAGGAAGGTATCCCAAAAGAAAATTGACAAAACCTTCAAACACACATCAGTTAAGATCCCTAAAGCTTTCAAAAACTATCGAATTTTTTTTAATACGTTTCAAAATATATTACCATTACAAGTAGGTATCACATTGTACTTACCTGTAGTTTTACTTAACTATATTATTCGTTTTTGCAATTGATTATGTAACAAACTTCGATATCAAGAAAATATTTAATACACTTACAAATAAAAAAAATTATGTATTCAAGAACACATTCATATTTGTGAAGTTGTAATTTTTCAGAACTAAGTTCTGTGAAATTTTTAAAAACCAAATTAATTAATCAATTAGAAAGACATACAGAAAAATCTAATCCACGAAAAAATATTAGATTACTACTGAGATTCGAACCCAGGTCACCTCCTTTCCGGGGCCACAATACGTGGACAAAAATAAAAATTAATCAATTAATAAAAATAACAACTACATAAAAGGTCGATATATTCACGGAAACATAGAGGGTTGCTATAGCTTAGTGGTCAGAGCACCGGCCCCAGAAAGGAGGTGACCTGGGTTCGAATCCCAGTAGTAACCTAATATTTTTTCGTGGATTAGATTTTTCTGTATGTCTTTCTAATTGATTAATTAATTTGGTTTTTAAAAAATTATAATATTTAGTTGATAATATACACACAAAATAAAAAAATGTCAGTTTTAATTCAGTGTTTTAAATTATTCTATCGTCCATATGTGATGGTTATTTTATTATATACAATTCTTATAAATAAAATAATATTTTTATGATAAAATTTAAAAATATATATTTTTATTAGACCTATATTATACATCCACCTCATGTCATTAGGAAGTCCATAATATAACTCAACGGCTGTATAATGGAATCCACGCCGTTTTCTGTCTGTTATCGGTATATCAATTAATTAATATTCCCGTTGGTGCGATAATGAGTGTTGTCATTAAGAATTATTTTAATAATATTCGTTTTCTCTTTGCAAAAAAGTGTTTTGTTAAAAGGTGTGATCATCCTTATCAGATACCTATTCACAAATTATTTCAATCAGGGAATCAAATCTCGGGTCAAAATTGTTATATAATTTTGATGATCGATCATAAGATAAGAAAATGGCCATTTATTTTATATTAACAATAAAAAAATAACTGAGTGAACATGTTTAATTTATGTCAGATATATGCATTTTCATACAAAATAAGTGAGCAAAAAATATTGTAAACAATAATGCAAGATTGAAACCGTTTTTTACTTCCTTTTTTTTAACTCGTGGCGTCTGCTTGCTTGTTTTCTTGACGAAAAATCTTTGGATCGATCGAGCTGAAACTTTGCAAGCAGACTCGTGGCGACGATCAAAAAGGTCTACCAATTTTTGTTAAAAAATAATAATAATTATAGTGTAATTTTGGATTTTTAGAAATTTTAGTGGTTTTATAAAAATTGGAACCATTACAAAAGTTTGATTACTACCAACGGCGCTGGCGGCCCGATAACGTTACGGAATATTTAAAATTTGAATTACTCCATCGGTAGGTATAATAGGTACTTCACTACGAATTTCGAAAATTTATGACAATTGGTTCATAGATGACAGCACACTTCGGTTTTTTGGGAAGATTTCAAATAATAAAAAGATATTTTTAGAGATTTTTGACATAGATATTTATCTAGACATGTTTCATTTTCAGTCAATCAATAATTACATGATGGTAAATCTAATTTACAAAGAAAGGGTGTAAAATAAAAACTTGGTTTTTATGTGTTAGTTTTTTACTCCCTTTCTTTTAACTTGTGGCGTCTGAGTGCTTGCTTGTCTGACGAAAAAACTTTGGATCGAATTTTTAACCCTTTTTCCTTGATCCAATCGAGCTGAAACTTTGCAAGCAGACTCGTGGCTACATCAAGAAGATCTATCAAATTTTCGTTAAAAAAATTAATAATTATAGTATGATTTTGGATTATACAAAATTTTAATGTTTTTTTCATACAACTCAGTAAGTTGTATGAAAATACTCCGACGCATCTGGTAGACACGAAACCCGAAAATGAGAAAGGGAGTATTGTAAAAACTTGGTTTTTATGGGTTAGTTTTTAATCACAACGTGCCCGAAGAAATAGAAAACGTTTCGTCATAATTTTTTACCTACCTACCTAATTTCTGGGAACCTAAATTAGATAATTTAGGTGCCCCAGAAATTAATCTAAAATATTAATCTTAAAGGTTCTACTGTGATCTGGGATTGGATTCTCTAATCCCAACCCAAACGACAAATATTGAAAATTGACTCCAGTATGTCATAATTTTATCTTATATCTAGTAAGACTTGAAAATTTATGTATTAATCTATAAATTTTATAAATTACAATGATAATTTTATTGAATAATTTCAAAAAAATTGTTTTTTTAAGATTTTCGTTTTGAATTATCGACACAACAATATTGTTTTTAACAAAATAGAAAATATAAAACGATTGTTTCGAGAGAAACAAGCACATAATTAAATAGAGTTAATTGACGGTTCACTGAATTCGGCTGGAAACTTGTTCAAGATAATGTAAATATTGCGCTTCTTGCGCTTATTTCGTCAGTGAACTGAACCGGCGCTTCCTTCTCACTACACCCCGAGCAAATAGGTTTAGTTAAACGAAATTTCACCGCGATATTTAACATCTAATATCTTTATTCTTCCAGCCGATCGGAGCAGAAACCGAAACTTCCGTAATAAACGGTTCTGTTCGCAGGGAAAATGTCAATTTTAAATGAAAAATAAAACCCATCGCCGCGGACTCAGATAGCATCGTCAGACAGAATAGATAGGTTGGCGGTCGCGGTTACACTTGCGGGGATGTTACAAGTTCTGTCACAGCCAGGGCACTGTAAATAGGGGCGCTGGGCGGAGGCTCAGACAGCGGGAATATTATTTCAGTAGACTCAAAGTAGAAAAAAAAGTTTCCAAAGCGTCATTTAGAATGCGGATGAGTTTTATTTTGAACGAGAGAGTTTTAAATCACGCTAGAATATTTGTTAGAACTGTATACTTTTTGTTATAAAAATCGCATAAATTTAACGAAGCATTTTTTGCAGCAATTGCAATTTAGGTTTCTAAAACTATTAATAAAAACGTCTACTGCATATATTTTCACAAGTAGATTGTAAGTAAAACATATACAAATATCTACAAACGCATCAAATAAAAATGGTTTTTGATCCCAAAATAGGTAATCTATTGTATACTGGGCTGGTTGGTTAACACTTCATATTAAATTAACTTTAATATATTGTTTACCATGATTTTATTATTTGAACCTTCTACGTACTTTTTTAAATAAATATAACCAAATGCTGTCTTTTCTAATAATAAATGAAACGAAAAAAATTGTTTTCACTAATCGAAGAAAACTGGTTTATTTTTCTGTTTATATTTTAATACCTTCTTAATTTGCAATATTTTTTCGGATTTCTGATCACTTCTACGTCGCCTGCATGCTTTGGTTTGAATCAAAAACTTCACAAATGTTTTATCTACCATTTTATAATTTTCTTTTTGTGAGGTCAGTAAAATAAATAAACACAAAAAAGTTATGGAGATTTTATTCAATATTAATCCTCAAAGCCTGCGGGTCAAAGGGGTTGACTTGAAAGGTTTATGTTTCGTAATTTGAGCTCTGGACGGATTTAGAATTCGACGATATATTTTCATCGTGCAAATTGAATTTTCGTTGAAAATAATTTAATTTCTTTTTGTTAATGATTTTATTTTTGGATATCAATGTTGGACGTATTGCTGTAGCACTTCAACGCTTTATTATGCAATACTTTTCGTTGATTATCGGCACCGTAATCCGGATATGAAAATTAATAAAAGTGAGCTCTTCGTGCGGTTCTTGAAAAACATTAATTGAAAATATTGAAAAATAAACAGGATCATCTCTCGAATGCCCGGGTGAAGCCATTTAAGCTCGAGTAGATTACTGCAATCTTCGTAATCCGGCGGAGCCAGGAACGATCCATTCAGGAAGTCCAATATAGCTTTCATTAATTTTTTATCGTGGATATTAAATATTACTCTATATTTTTTTTTATATTCTGAACAATTTTGATGATGGTTAATTGGACAAATTGACTTCATGAGGAGCCAAAAAAGTTTTGAGAATTAAAAATAAGTATGGAATCGATAGTATATGTATTATATTTTTTTTCTTAAAATATCACCAAGTAAGAACATTATCATTTGTAGGTAGATAGGTACTTATTTAATTTAAAAATATGAATTTGTTTTAATAATTATTCTTTAAAAATCTCATACAAAACTCTTTACAAAAATTAAATTTGAAAATGTAATGACATTTTCGTAAGTGCTGAATTGAATACGAGAATATTATACCATTTCCGCATTTAATTAAGCACTTAAAATATAAATGAAACACGCTTTGTAATTATGTTTGGATTGCCTTTGAAGTTTTCCTCGGCCGTTCTTGTGAGGTGAAATTAAAAAGAGTAAAACTTAAACCAATCTAGTACGAAGCTAGCAAGAAGAATGGAATCTGCAACGCCTTGCAGATGTTGCTCCAACGCCGTTTCTAAGTGTCCTATTACGAGATCGTAAAGGAAAACTTTACCGTGAAAGGGATCTACATATACTAATTGATAGCAGGAAATATACAAACTTTTAAGTGGAATGTGAAGACAAAGTTACAGTATTCGGTAGACTCATAAATATGGATTATATTCTACAAGTATATGAGTATATTTGGGATTTGGAGGTTACAAAAAATTATGATTGCTGAGGAAACAGTGGTATACAAAAAAATAATTATATGGAATGGACGTATCAGCAATAATGACTCTAGTCTAGTGATTGATTGATTGGTGGAGATCAGCAACTTGGTCATGATTTTATAAAAGCATCAAGCTTTAAAATAATAAATATTTTGATGCGACACTTATTGCATGTTGGCATCTTTATTTAAAAAATAAATAATAAAATATTTATTTTAAGGTAGGTACTACAATGAATTATTATTGGAAGATTTTATTAAAAAGGGTAAAAATAATGTTTGGTGGTGAAGCCCGGAAATAGACTGAATGCGGTGGAAAACAAATTAGTATTGAATCTAATGCTGGCTGTAGTGTGGTGGACAGAATAAAGAAAGGAGTGCCGAGGTGATTTGGTCATGTGGAACGTATGATCAAGGAAATGATGATTAAGAAAATATACGGGGCGAGTGTTGAAGGCAACAGGAGTAAAGGGCGTCCGCAAAAGATCTGGCACGATCAGATACTACAAGTATCGGAGGATGGCCACGTTAAAAGCCTCAACAACCGTAGAGCATGCACGAGAAGATGTATGAACGTAGCCGAAGAGAAAATTATGTGCCAAGATAGAATAATTAGACATTATTTCCTCTCTACCTACTACTGCGGGAAAACAGCATGATGAAAAACAAAAACAACGAAATTATGAAAATAAATCCCTGAGTTGCGGTAAATGGATTTTAACCGTGGGTTTGAATTGATTTTTTTTTTTTTCGGTACTTTTTTCGGATTGATTTTTTGATTTTTTTTTTTTTTTTCGGATCTTTTTCGGATTTAAGCGGATCGGAAATTATATTTAACTGGGTCAGTTAGATTGCGTTCGGAAGTAGAAATGGGTATGTACGACAAGCAGACAGACCCGATACTTTCATAAAGAAATGTTGATTCTGGACTGTTGCCAGTGGATGCAGTTTTCCATTCGGCAAAAATTCCGAACATTTGTAAAGATTACGTCGGCTGTAAGGAAGCAATCTTTGTCAGGAAATGGCAAAAGCTCAATACCGATAAGGTATAAGAAAAATACGATATTGAGTACAAATTTGAGGTACGTTTTGTTACTCAATTACCTCCGATAAAGCGCCCACGGTGTCTGCGGAGCGGAGATTCATTTGCGATTTCGGCCCGCGGCACCGCCTCGAGATGCGGGTGAAAATGTTGCCTTTGTCGGGGTTTTTCACAAAATTCGCTGTCAGGTGTGATTATTTCCGTATTACTTGATTACTAGTGAGAAAGTATTTTTTTATGGTCTACGTTGGAACATGTTCCATTGTAAAAGATACGACGATATCAAATAGTGTGAAACGTACTTATTTATTCACTCAATATCGTTAATGCCACTTTGTAAAATTCTATTTGAAATATAACAATAAAATCGAGAGGTACGTGTATAATAAAAAAAAATCTGATCAAGCATATATGATTTGTGGATTATGCTTCTCTGGGAGCAACTATGTATCGTATTAGATTATATTTTATTTTAGAAACTACATGTTTGTGACAATATAAAAAAATACCAACAAAAAGTACATGTTATAAAATGACATATAATTTTTTTTGTAACAGAGTTTTTATGGTTAATTTTATTTTGGGATCAAATTATTTTGATTACGCCAGGTTTTCAATAAATTTAGAAATTTAGAATTTTTTCTTTGTTTGAATTAATCATATTCAAATACTAGATTCGGTACGCTTCTTTCTAGGTATTTGTAAAAAATACTTTTAAATATATTACCTACTGTTTATTTTAAGGATAATCGTCCGGCAAAGTAAGCCAAATTCACATATTTTTCATTTCTTCTCTTGTTTTTATTTCAAATTTTTATATAGAAAAATAGCATATTAAAATTTCAGTTTCTAAATATTTTAAATACGAATATTGTCTTAAAATGCCACAAACTAAATTATTTCAACAAATAATAAATTACCAAACAAACGTTGTTTTAAAAATGGAAAAAAAATATTCCACATTGTGGGCCTTTTGTGACTGTTTGGATTTGTTTTTTATTTAATAATATACAAAGTAAGCAATTATGTTAGATTTATTAAAATTATTGTGAATTCTGTCAATTTGTTAACTTATAATTTGTGTTTAAAAAAAAAAAAAATCCTTTTTACAGAATTGAAACTTGTTTAATAATCAATCATTATTAACAATTAAACAAATGTGATTAACTCAGTAATTGAAAAACATATCTTCTTACAAAATTATAATCATTTGCAAAGAATAATAAACCGGAGCTTTTGACATTTCTGTAAGTTTTTACAAGATGCAACTAGAAAAAAGGATAACACCATTTCTACCAATTCAATTCTACTCATATGTCGGTGTATATGTGTAAAATTAAGTTGTATTAGAGTTTTATGGTAAAGAAATTATTACCTGTGCTCGCAATCTTCGCACCGCTAGTATAATAGACCCCTATAAAGGTTTCTGTAGTCCTAGGAGCCCGCATGGGGGTGTTACAACGATTTTCACGATTATTTAAATTTCCGTGCATGCTAATGGCCTGTTTGCAGTCGTTGCGATCCGAAGAGTGTGTTTAACAGCGAAGTGGTGGTGAGAGATGGTGGAAGCTCCGAGGGGTGGAGCTCAGAGTGGGTGGTGGGGGTGTCTTCATCGGAGTTGTCCGCTAAGTAAATTGCTCGCGACTATTAACATCGAATGTGCTAGGAATGGAGAAGAATAATCTCGACAAATTATATGTAGGTACGCTTTGAATAAGAGGGTGGCCTTTTAACTAGTAAGAAAAATATAAAAGTGAGACTGAATTATTTATTAAACAATTCAAAAATCCTGTTCTATTATGCTTTTGATCATAGTTATTTGATCTTAGGCCAGGAACGTGCATTAAATTTCATAGGTAGGTCTGGTATGCCTTTTGGCTTTTTTCTGGAAGCAGCTGACATTCATAATAAAAATATCCTGGAACATTAAAGAGTACATACTAATGAAATATTACATTTTAAGTAACCTCCTTAATGAATAATATACTACAACATTAAAATACAAATTAAGTTATCACTATTTTTCACAGTTCATCGATATATTTTTTTCATATTTTTCTATATTTTCGTTTTATTTTTTAGTCTTTCAGGTAGTTTGTTAAATAGTTTTGGAAAATTATATGACGATAATTAAACCGAAATCGTTTTTTTAACAATAACATCACATAACTAAAAAAACGCATGAGAAAATAACATAGGTAAGTAAATTAATATCATCACCAAATAAACTTTAGCTAATCTACTACAGTTGCCGGCAAACTTCGAAATTCTTTGGCTAAGTGGGGGAATGCGCAGAAGACGAAATTTGGGTCTCGTTGGTAGAAAGGTAGATGCGCAAACGTCCCCCCACTACGCCGCAGAATTTCAAGATGTTTGCCGGCTACTGTACCTGTATACATATTTTACAGTTTTCCTCCTCCAACCTTAATGCCAATCTCTTCCTTTTTCCAACGATGTTTCTACGTACCATTATTTAAAATTTCACTCTTTTTAAAACTCAATAGTTGGTTTACATTTTATTAAACAGTTAAAATTCCTTAAATAGAATAGAAAATAGTGTTGAGACAAATCTGGTAAAATTATAAATATCTTCAGTTGAAGAAATACGGTGACATTCCTTTGTATATTTCACAATGTAATAGTTTTTGCTTTTTGTTCAAACCCAAGCGCATTTTAAGAGGTAAATGTTCGACCAGTCGAAGGAAAAACAAAAAATCTTTTTTTGGCTCCCTCCTCCCGTTAAATCTACGACCGAGAAAATGACAAAAAAACGTGGTGCCAAGTTAGTCATATTTTGCCTAGCTAAATTACTACTTTGAATACACACACGGGACTTTCAATATATATAATAAAAAAAGCTTTGCATAGCTATAAAATCTATAAAATAAGTCTAATTCAATGCTTATTTAATAAATTATATATGTTAACTGTATAACAATAGACTAACTGTTTAATAAACTAAACACTTATTTCAATAATACGATAATAGGTTTTTGTAATATTATTAGAATTAATAAAATACCACATTATCCAAAAGCACTATTTATTGAATAATCAACATATTTCGGGGAAAATATTTCATTAATCAGGATATAATATTTTCTAAAAATTAAAATTGGAAGATTTAAAAAAAAGACATTAACAAAAACAAAAAATTGATGTAAAGAAGTTGAATAACTAATAATGAAATAATGTTAAAACTTAAAACAGATTTAAAAGGCTCCTAGATAACTATTTGCAAAGAAGATTTGGTTATTTATAATATTCAATTTTCTATTTGATTTTAATAACTTACTAATAGCTATAACCCGTCATTAATGAAGCAGTTTTTATTTTTGAATTTCAACTCAACATTAAGTCATTATTAATTAATTAATATGAATCATTCAAAACAAAAATATGTATTGTGAAATCAATCTTAAATGTTACCTTTTTTTTATTAAATTTATTTGGTAAATGTACAAACTTAAGAGTGGCTGTATTCAATATAATATAATTAATACACATTTATGTTACACGCTTACCCACTTTTAAACGAGAATTTATTCTCGTGTTTAAAATTGGGGGTCATTCAATGTGTAATGTTTAAAATCATATTAATTTTGAAAACGGAATAATGTTTTCATTTTTTTTAATTACTAGCTGTGACCCATCAAAAATGACGGTACATTTGCATATCGGTTCCCAGGGAATATAATTTAATTTAAGTATTTACTTAAATTAAAATTAAAATATTTAAAAAAAAAATATTTAAAAAAGAAAAATTAAGAATTATTTTTACTATAAATAAAGTTAAAGACGTTACACCAAGTTACGGGGACAGACAGATAGACAGACAACGAAATTTATTCGAAATATTCGGGATGAAAACGGAATGAGATTTTATTGAATTTTAGTTACGGTTGTGCAATGAATATTGATTTTATACAAATTATTTTCTTTTCGTATTTCAAAATAAAAGAAAAATCAGTGTATAATTACTTTTACTTCATATTAAACCCATTTTCCAGTTACATTATTCTTTTTGCTCTCAGGCAATATTATTATTTGTCGATGAACCTGTTTTTGCCATGTACCCTTATGTATTAAGGATTCTTTTACAATAAAATAATGCTCCCTAGTGCTTGTTATAGTGATCATTAGGCATGCTTTTATATGAAGGTTCATTTGAAGGATCGTTCATGACGTATATTTTAAGTAAACCTGTCAAGACCGTGACATGGGTTGGATGGAAATCTTATCTGAATCTCGAGGTTGCGGTGTTGCAGGCGTCACCGGTTGGGACACAACCACGGCATCAGTACGCAACATTTCGGGTGGCGGTTAGAGCATGCATTCACGTGAATGACAGTTTAGCTTGCCAACGCAACGGGCCAATTAAGATGGTGGTTGGTTACCAGCGGCGTAGGTTGCAGTCAGTACTTCTATATGCTGTAGGTACTGAAATAAAATTTCTACGAAATAAATCGAGAAAAAATACATTCTTGTAAAGTATCTATGTATTATTCAGCTCGTAATATATTGTCACTGGGTAATGGTGATGGAAAACAAAACTGTTTTATACTGGACACGAATTTAATTGTAATAATATTTTTTATACGTAGATGTGTTATAAGAACACAGTTACTGGATTTTGTCCCAAGACGGATGATTAATTATTTTAGATAAATTACAGAAGTCTCACATAGACGAAGCTATGAATATGAGAAACGCGTGTGGAAGTCTTTTTATAAGATGGCCCAGGGTTTCCAACTTGTATGAGCTGGCTTAAGTGATCACTCTACACGATGCAACGTTCACCAATTCCATCGTAAGAACATCAACCAATATAAAATTATGAAAGCTCTATACATGTTCAATCTGATAATCTTTGGTTTATTTGAATGTACCTACTATACTAGATTTTCTCATTAACTAAATACAAAGATTTCGCAGGTGGTAATAATACCTAAATGGTAATGATACAGCTCATACAGGTTGTAAGCCTTGAGCCATCGTATAAATAAACTTTCACACACGTTTCTTATACTCATAGCTTTGTCTCTGTGAGACTTCTACAATTTATCTTAATTAATTGGAACACTTTATACAATTTCTCACTAATCGTCACTAGTCAATCGTTTGTGAAATACTTTATACTCGTCTTTCTAGTAAGTACTTTTTAATTATTGTCGCTGGTTGCGCAGAATCGCAGCTTTGCTTTTCGTCTCTGGTTTCGTTTTTTATGGTCTCGTCTTGCTTGTTAAAATCAACTGTTATTGCTGCGAGTCTTGTGCGTAATTTATAATCGCTCGTGTTCTAGAAACTTCTCTCGTATTTTGGTGTATCTCCTATTTAGTGACAATGTCGTGATATTCTACGCCTGTCAATAACGATATATTCTCTTACGTTGTTGGATGTATCTTTCGATGTTTTCTTACGTCATCTCATCATTCGAGACAAAATTGCGAGCAAAATTATTAATTAAACTTACGTAAATGACAACGTATGTAGACTGTTGTCAAAATTCATCAATATATATTTTTGAGCGAAACTTGTTGGTACATATTTTTTGCGTTTCTTAAAACATGATGGTTGGCGCCAGTTCTAACAATAACCATTTAATTAATGTTTAATTTAATTACATTTTATTGTGAACTTGCAAATTTGCAGTTCTTTTATATTTAAAACATATAAAGTGAATTATCTGTAGAAAAAATATATGTACTAATATATTCCGTGTATTAAAAATATTAAATGTTTAATAAAAAGTCATATTATTTCTTCTTCCCCTTAATTATGTAAGGGTTGGCGGTCTTTTTTATTTATTAAGCGCCAGTTTCTGCTATATTTCTGTACGAATGTAGGGCCAAGGAAGAGAGTTAGATCTTCCGATATAAAGTACAACCAGTGCACTTGACAGGCATGACATTAACTTCAAAAGGTTATACTTATTTTTCTGCAGTGATTTTTAATTGAAACTTAAACAAACGCTCTCGGAGACATTAAAGTTTACGACTTCGCGAGTAAACTTACGGTTCTAAATTAAATAAAGAAAAATATCTACGGTTTCGTAAAATAATATTTACAGTATTTTTAAATGAAAATTTATTAAAATGATGTATGGAACTCTAGATATGTTATGATCGATGTATATATAATAAGCGTAATTAGTTAATGGAATAACAAATGATTTGTGAAAAGGTTATATGCATCACATTTTCCTTTGTTGATTCAAGCTGGTACGTTTTTAAGAATTTGTTTAAGAGTATATTCAATGATAATTAGTAACTAATAAATAAATAAAAAGTATATTCAATGATTATCAGTAACTAATCATTAATTTATTTAAAGCTCTCTTATAAAAAAAACATTTTCAAGTGTTGTTTAATTTCGTTGTATATTATGTCGCTTTTATTTCTTGGGCTTTTCTTGTTTTTGTTGGCCCAAAAATCTGAAACTTTTGTCGTTGGACTAAATGTTTAAAACTTTTTTCGTGGAACCAAATGTCTGTGGATCTTTTGTCGTGGAACCCTATACTCTGCCCATTTTCGTGTGTACATTGTTTTAGCAGTTCTGATAACAAGTCCAACTTTTTCATCGTTTCTATGAGTTGCTGAGTATATTGTTAGTGCAGAGGTAATGACTCATCTTGTTCTCACAATGTTGTCTTCTAATAATCAGTTGTTCCATTATAGGGCATTATCAAGTAAGTCCTATCTTGTATTTTCGTAACACAAGCGTTTCGCTTAATTTGAATATGGTACCAATATTGATACTATTTCAAACCCTTATTGATACAATTATGAACACCCTTACAAAAGTTCCAGTCTTCGAATTTGTATGAATAGAAATGTATTTTCTGTTTGCTGTGAAGTTTTCTGGGCTATTCTGCCATATGTATTCCACTTCTCAAGCGTTTCGGTTCCTATTGTAACTCATGATGAATCTTGCATGAAACGTCGAACAGACAGGTCAGATACACGCGGCAGAATAGCACAGAAAACTCTTATTATTATATAAATCATTGCAGTGTATCTGCTGTACAAATAAATGAATAAATAAATAAAAATAAAATAAATAAATTTTCGGAACAAAATGGTCAAAATATCCACAATTTGAATAATTTAAAGGAAATTGGCACTTTTCATCTTTTTAAAACATCATTTCCTTTTTAACTTCCCTATGCGTTGAACACAAAACCATACTCACATCATTAAAACAAATCGGATGAATCTGTCAGATTGATTTTTTTACTTAAAGCTACTGCGGTATAACGGTAACGCTTCTATGGGCAATA
The DNA here is from genome assembly GCA_016648135.1 of Agrypnia vestita. Classification (NCBI taxonomy): domain Eukaryota; kingdom Metazoa; phylum Arthropoda; class Insecta; order Trichoptera; family Phryganeidae; genus Agrypnia; species Agrypnia vestita. The sequence goes on along the minus strand of JADDOH010025043.1, from coordinate 232,560 downwards.
TAAAGTTCCGGTTTTGAATCCTGATGGAAACAATTTATTTTTCGATATTAATATTTTTCTGTATATTTCTTTAAATTTCATTTCATTTGTATTTATCAAAAATATATAAATAGAACTACATAAATATGTTAGTATTAATGAAAATGTAACGCTTGTTTTTGATACCACTAATAATGTACGTCCTATGACGAATTTAGAATTATGAAGGCATTATTATTCTAGCAATTGAACTCAACAACCTGTAATTATATCAGTGTTAATCTATAATGTATAGTGACCGATAGCTATATATTTTGTTGCCAATAAAATAAATTGTGATTTTATCCAAAATCAGAACATTTTTTTACAAGAGTTCCTAGTTTATATATTAAAATATATAAATCCTTCTGTATTCAGTATAAAAAAAAACACACAAAAGTATGTTTATTTAAAAAATCCTTTTTAGAAGAAAAGTGATAATATATACTTAATTGTTTTTAATGACTTTTCAATCGTCCCTTAATTGAAATGGCGTTCAAAAGTCATTGTAATTCCGAAATATTGTTTTTTGCTTACAAAAAATGTATAAATCTGGAAATAATTATAAGAACTTCCTCAAAGTGTAATCTAGCGTTTGTTATCAATTCCACTGTTTATTTAATACTTTTGAAGATTTTTCAGTGCCGATCGTTTTTCAATGTCAAAGGAATAATAAATTTTACTGAGAGGGCCCGGAAATGGTTGGAGGGAATTTTCCAAAGTCGGGAGAAAATAAGCCTCCGTCGTTAGGCTTCCTTCATTTCTCGCTTTGCAAAAACAGCCTTCCTTACAAGAATATTATCGGCAGGGTGTGCCTACCTACCCTGTATTTTATTTACCGAATTGATTTGGGGATTACTGTGTTCGTTTTCGAGAAATCGATGATTTCATTGCAATAAATTAAGTGTTTAGTTTGCGAAATACGATTGCTAGGTTTCTAACAAATTGTTTGTGGATTGTTTTTCACCATATTTTCTGTTTACAATTCGCCGTGTATAATTAATTTATTATTGACACTCACCAAGATTTCCTTTATTTATTATTTTGAAAAACAAATCTGCAAACATAAATTGATTAAAACGAGTCGTCATATACTCTCCCCCAGGACTGGGATACAATATTTTTCCCAGGATCCCAAACTATAACTTAGAAAAATTTGTATGGATAACATTTAATATGTTGTTTAAATTCTGCACAGGATCCGTAAGAATTTGACTGCATAGAGAACATAATAAATTGAATTGAATATGTTTCATTCAAAATACTATGGAGAGCAATTCGCCGTACATAATAAATGTTTCAAATTTGATGATGTATTTGCATTTGCATGCTTCTCTAATGTTGTTGAATATTCAAGAGGCAAGTCCCTAATCGTATTATATTTTAACAAAACTGCATAACTGTACCTGATTTATGGTTTACCCTGAACACGATAACATCAAAACAACAAAGCAGAGTACCCTATACATCATCATCATACTATATACCTGTGACATGTCGATTTCTGCCACTGCCCCGATAATTTCATCTATCTCTCGAGAGTTTCGGAGTAAATCAGTTTATTTACCTATGATAGGATATCTTTCGAGAATATACGCTATCCATAGATATTGGCGCGTCTTGAAAAATGTTCCGCTTATTTTAGAATATAAATTTTAGCTTCTTTCAACACCTAGCCCACAAACTCATTTTTCTGATTTTTCCAGTAATTTGCAGCACATTTCTTTGAACACAACCCTGCGGGAGAGAAAAAAAAATTTCAACTCTTCTTGCAGATTAGTAAGTAGGTATTAGTGCATATTACAGTTTGTTTTTAGTTAGTAATAGGTACATCGTTTGTATAAAGAGAAGAAAATATAAGTGTTAAGTTTGTCGGTGTTTACTTTGTGAAAATCGATTTTTAATGATAATGAATACAACACAAACTTTTGTGACATAAAAGGTGCCTCACAAATCATAGCCTTTCGGAATATGCTAACCATATTATAGAAAATAACCACACATTCAACAATACAAAAATACACATCCTACATAAACAGACATACGGTCTAAAACAAAATAATTAAGAAATACTTGATATTTATCGAGTTTCTTACTTATCCCAATGAGATAGAAGGTATTTTCTTTGAATAATATTCCTTTGGCATACATAGGTATATGTAATCGAGTCTAATTTAACTAAAATTTAGTCTCGTAGCTAGTGGCAAGAAATGCCAGTCTTTTTTATTCAATATAGAATATTATTTATATTTTGGGTGTAATGTTGAATATTTCTGATATATCTTTTGTGATCAAACTTGGTCCAAATTTCCGAGCGATTTTTAATACTCGATATAAGTTTTGCAAAAGTAATACAAACTTTAATGCAGCTTATTTCACTGCTTAGCTGTTGAAATTTTACCCACAGCGTAAAAATTTTCTATAGAAAATTTCATGAAAAATACTTTTTAGAAATTTTTGCTACTGGCTACGGGATACTCTAAATGATATTAAAAGCGTCATTAATAAAACTAAGCATCTAAATAAAACCATCTCAGAGAGGCGAGCCCAATGGATCGACACGATATTATGCACCATGAGGCTCTCCTGTATGACATTATACCTATATGGGATGGTTAAAGAAACAAATTACACAGGGCTTCCCCGATGCGAGTATTTGAGGACATTGATTGCGCCTCATATGTTGAGCTAAAGAGGGCTGCTGAGGATAGAAAGTAGTAGAGGACGAGATGTAGGAATCTGCTGTAAACCAATCCCCAGGATTGAAATTACGAAGGACTGTCTTAAAATGCCCATATATACACACGCATCCAACACAAATTTCTACGATACACTAACTATCGACTTCATATCCCAATCGAAAATATCAACTACATAAGATTACAAATTTTTACTGGATTATTGCCATTATCCAGCAGGAGAATTGTATCTAATTTGATTTTACTCGACAAAATTATTAACTCTCATTTTGACACCCCTGATATTTTGTGTTTGTTTATGTTTCATGCGCCTGAAAGAGCTACTAGAATACCTACACTATTTTTCTGTGACAATACTAGATAATACTAACCAACTCGCATTTTAATTCTCTTGTACCCTGACTGCATAGGCTAGGTAACACGTATGCGCATATCTCTGATATTTTTAATTCCAGTTTAGCACAATATAAAGATTCGCTACTAAAAGCTCTACACCCTGCCGTCCTGAATTCATAATGCAATCACATACAAATTATTAAACCTATTTGTTTATCCTTGTATATACTTAACATATCCTTTTTCTTAATTATGTTTTATCTTATATACTTCACACCTCTTTTTTCTAAATTGCTGTTATAACTTTAAACAACAATCTACAGTATTATATATTGTCAATCATGTAATTAATTCTTGCTGTTCTACTCCACTCTACGCTAGATTTGTTGTATATATTATTATGTTAAAGGTACTTCTCTGCCGTATACTGAAATAAATAATGCTTTATTTCGAATATTTCGTCATCTGAAACATAAATAATATAAATATTTATATAGTTTATAATATTGAATATTAAATATACACGTATAATTTTATGTATTTTTTCTTTTCTTACCACAAACTGAAAAAAATTTCCTTGACGTTCAAATTTCTTCTAGTTTCTTTGGATGTTTGAATAATATGCCAGCTCACAAATCCCTTGCTACTAATTGCCCGCCCCATGTAATACGCAGCCCCTGACGCAAGTTCGGATCCAATCAATCTTCATCTTACCTTGGATCCATTAAAGGATACGCCTGTACCATTACGATCTTCAGCCTTTCCCAGCATCTTAATGAGATTTTTCAAATTGATTCGAAACGAATCAATTCTAGAAAGCCTTGCGCTTGATTCCTCTTTTCACCTGAATTTCTAATTCTGTGATTTTATTTTGGCAAATTAGTTTTATGGATTAGACTGATTAAATTGTAATCTCGCTTTATTTCTTCGATGATTATTAAAATAATGAAAACGTAAATTTAATCTGTCCTAAGCATGTACATCGCCCCTAGAAATGTTGGTTTCGAACATTTTGCCATGAGCGGTTTGTAAAAGTTTAAATGAGAAAAATGTTTTTGATGGGAAGTTATACCTTGCTTATAATTAATTATTAATAATTGTGAAAACATTCCTTTATTTATTTTATTTCAACTGTAATTATTATATTTATTGGAATAATTAGAGCAGATATTATGTAATCATAGATGTAGTTCAGAATATTTTGAGTTTTGTTCAAATTTTTCAGAACAGTGCTGGATTTATGTCACAGAGACATTATGAATCAATTAATGTATATTATAGATATCTCACAGAGACGAAACTGTATTTATTATGGGAAAGTAGGTATAGAAGTCATTTGGATGTACATAGAACTTATGACCTATCTGTGGGGATTTAGGGGAATGAAAATGGCTTTGTACAGGCCGCATGGAAAGGCGCTTACAACTCATATGTGAAAGCTTTCCACGCAATTTGAACATATATACAACTTCCAAAAATGAATAAGCAAGGTATATTCTATCATGGGTGGAAATGGCGAATGTTACAATTGTGTAAAGTGATCACTTAAGCCAACCATAAAGATAGGTCGTAAGTCCTATGTACACCCAAATGACTTCTATACCTACTTTCCCATAATAAATACAGTTTCGTCTCTGTGAGATATCTATAATATACATTAATAGATGTAGTTAAAAAACACTACAGTACCTACTCAAAAGTTTCCTCATTTCATATATGTAATGCATCTGTTTTGAGTACCCACGTACTTTATTACTTAATTCTTAGAGAAGGAGAATTTCTTGAAAATAAATAATGTTCATAAAAATGTTTCATCTAAACTTATGTAAATCCAAACAATTCACGAACATTTATGTAACTGTTAATTTTTTGCATGGCTCCGGACAATTTAGATACAATTTTGTCGATAGGCTTCGAATTTTGGCATTGCTTTGGCAGACCAATTAAAATGATGCTTTCTTTGGTGGATAGTTTGATTCTATCGGGAGAGACTGTTTCTCCAGGGTTGAAAGTAGAGAACTCACTCGACAAGATGACAGTCAATTCCTCAGGAATATATCTGATGTCTGTAACGTTGGCCGTTTGAGTGTGATGTCCAAAGTTTGAAAGTACTACGAACATTTCATGGCCTTCAAGATATCTCGTGATAATTAATATATCCTTTGATATGATATTCGTGGAGACTGATCCTTCTTTAAGTGTACGCGATTTTCTGAAACTAGACAACATACTGTACAGTTTGTACCAGCTTTTTTCCACGTTTTTTTGTCGCATCAGGTTATGTCTGCGATAATCTTCTGATACTGGAATCCATGTTTGAAGATTGCTTGAAAACCCTAAATTTGTACTGTTATCCCATGGAAACAGAGCTTTCGAAAAAATATTTGTTTTCCGTGTATCGTCTATGGAAACGCAAATGTATTCACTGTCTTCTGAAAGTTTCATCATTTCCTCCACACCTAATTCAGTACCTTGGTATACCAGAATATTTCCAGGAAGAATGAATATTATTATAGATAATAATTCAGCATTTAATTTACCAACTCTTGTATTTATTCTCACCATATTTGCAGTTCCCAGCTGAAAATATATAAATATATTTTATGAAAATGAATAATTTAAAGGCAGCTGCAAACACAACACTCTAAACCGACCGTAAATAGCTTATGTTGCTATCTTTGAAACGTGTCCATAATTTGGATATGGTTCGGAGACTTTACAAATGAGAATACAAATAGGCAGTTTCCAGTCACCGCCTAAAAACATTTCAAATATCCAAAAGAAAACTGTATAAATCTTTTAAACTTACGTTCCATGTTGGAGTCTGCGTTTCTGATGAATAAGTAACATCTTTGTCAATTAAAAATTTAATATCTCGCGCAAACAACTCACTAGCACATTCGAAAATGAAGCTTTTTGTGATTGTAAAATGATAATTTCTTAAAGAATTATGTTGTATATGAAACAACTCTTTTGAATCATGTGAAGACTGTCCAATTAGAATTCTGAAATGTTTCAAATATGTTATTTTAATATATATTTGTATGTTATTAACATTCATTAATGGTCATGGTTATAAGGGCATCACTCATCACATAAGTTTATGATTGATTTCAAAAAATAAATTACAGTTTCCGAGCAAATAAATAACTACTAAATGTAATTAAAATGTTTTCTCTTCTGCTAACCTATCAATGAATCAAAATTAACTAGTTAAAATAAGTTAATTTGTTTGAAAGCAATAAAAAAATTATATTAATTAAAAGTAAAATGTTTTTTTTTTTCATTTACGTACATTTAATCCCAATTATAATAATTTCCTTGTCGGTCTTTCCGTTCGTTCGTCTGTCTGTCTGTCTCCGTAACTTTGTGTAGCGCCCGTGACTTATTTATTTTTTTAGATTTTTTTTTTAATGAAATAAATTAATATTATTCCGTAAAGTACCGTCATTTTTGACGGATTACAACTAATATTTCTTTAGCCATTTCACAAATAGTGCTTTTTGACAGATTGTATTAATTTGGCTAAGATTTCCTATGTATATCCATGATCCAACGTAGTACATTATCGTTCTTTGTTAAAAGGGGCTATCAATCAAATATTGTCTTTTATTTCGATCACTCATACTATAATTTTGCAGAAAACGGTGTATACACGAGTACATAATTTTTGCTATTGCTTCTTTTGATGCGGATTTAATACTGCCATGTGACGCCGCCTTTCTGGGTTTCGCCGTGAAGCTTTTATCATGAGCACTTGATTGATATTTGATATATAAATGAGCGGTTTATGTATGGGATTAATATAATATATAGGGTACATGCCAAAGTGCTTGGTGAAACATTGCAGCGGTGTAAACCTACACTTCAAGAGGGGAATTCTAGTCAAACGCTTAAAGCGCTTTGCTTGATATTACCTACTATCCCAATTATAATAATTTCGTTGTCTATCTATCCATCCCCATTACTTCGTGTCACGTCCGTAACTTCTTTATAGTATATTTTTACAATTTTTTTTCGTAATAAAATATTTTTCCGTTTTTTTACGTAAACTTTTTCATTTAATTTTTTACGTTTTTTTTTTTCATTTTTTTACGTAAAAATTTTAATTTAATTATATAAATGTTTTTTTATGTAAAATTAAAAATAATGTAATTTATTACAATTTTTGCGTATTTTTTTCCTTTTTTTTCTATTTCTCAGAAATAATAAATTAATTAATATATAAGGAATTAACTGGCATGTATTAAAACTGATATTTAAACTATCAAGGTGTTGCGAAGTATGCTTGATATGTAATATCGTGAATAAATATTTAAGTGAGAATCCTTCATCACCCGAATTTCGGTTAAAATTTTTATGAATGTGGATACCTTTGTGTGTCGCCCTTCTTATTTGAATAACTGTCAACGAATATCCTCAAGAATTCAATCAGATTATTGATGTTATTATTAATATTTTGGATGCTTTTATGCTCATCGAAACGAAACCCCATCGCACCCTTATCAAGCCAATGTAGCAAGATTATTGTCATTTCATTCAATAAGCTGGGATCCGAGTAATTTAATACTGGATTCCCGCTCTGTGAAAAATAATATTGTTTCCTTTCCTCGCTCCATTTCCACTCAAATTGATTCTTAAAATTTCCCTAAAAAAATGAAAATTCTCATAAATCTCAGCGGGTTGGAAATAAAGGCTTCAGGAATAAATTGGCTCAGATTCCACTAAAATTTTCAGGAAATTTTAAGATGTTCTAGATTCAGATCAATTTATGAAAATGAGATTGAGTCTTACTGATTTTTCATCATTTTAATAAAACATTTTTTTACTGAAAACACATTTTTATTAAGTGAAACATATTTTTATTAAGTTATATTTAAGACAAACTAAATTTAACAATTAAGAAGATGTACAGAAAAATATCTACGGGTTTATCATCGGAATACGAACCCGACATTTTTTCTTGTTAGAGGATTGCGTTACCATTTGCGCAAGGTTTACTTTTAGTTTATGAAGAATTTAAACTTATTTGAAGTTTTTTATAAAAGCTATAAATTATATAAAAAACATTTAATTAACTCAGAAAAATTAACGTGATTGTATAATGTCCTATCGGCAATATAATGTTTCGGGTTTGAATCCTTGTGGTAACTATATATTTTTTCAATGTATACATTTTTCTGAATTTATTTCTAATTGATTAAAGTAGTGGTTTTTTAATTAAAATAATGATATGCAAAATAATTTCATAGTCACGAAGAAAGTTTCTTGTTCAGAAAAGACAAGGCTCTTTATAATTTTTAAATATTTTTATGTCAACTCAAGTCAACACTGAGTAATATATAGGTATATATATTGTATTCAAATATTATATTTTTTATATAAAAACTTTTTGAATCATTGATAATTTATGTTTAATAGAAATTACATTTGAAATATGTATATTTATATTCTTATTGTAATTTATATTCTTACCGATATTTCAGTTGGCTCTTCCATCCAAATAAACATATTTTCATATTTTGCAGTCCTGTTGCATGACATGACGAACCATTCTGACGTAGTACTAATTTCATTCAGAGGGATGTCGATCAGTATCCTTGAATCTGTCAACATTCGACATCAAATTTAATTTCATCACAATGATTTGTTGCCATAAAATATTCTAGCAACATGCATCATGCAATTCAAATCCCGGTCTGTTACATCATAATCATACATAATCAATAGACTCACGCATATGGTTAAACAGGAAGTAATCATATCTTATCTAATTATACAAGGCGTTCCAGAGATAGAAGTCTAAATGATGCTGGTTAAAGATATCTTATAATAAAACTATGTTTACATCGCCAAAATATTTTTTTTCATAATACTCCTTTATATGTTTTTTTTTGTCAGAATATAAAATTTAACTTAAACAGCAAAAATGTAATGGTACTTTCTTAATAAGTCTTTAACAAAAAAAATGTTAGCTACTAGAACGTGTCAAAAATTATCTACACTTTCGACATAACACCCCTTCATGGTAGTCTTCTGTAGGCGCGTGTAGTGAGAATAAGCACTTTTTCCTAAGCATATATTTTGAAAAGAAACTGAAATAATAATATATCTCGTATTATTCCAAACGCAATAATTGACATATTGTTCAGATTTTAATATTGCATAATATTCTGCCGCATAAATATTTTATTTCGTTTATTTTTTCAAATTTAAGTATTTTTAAATAAAAGTTCTTGTTCTGTCATACTGCCTTCTGCACACGCAAGCTTAGAATTGGTGTGACTGCGGTCACAAGTACAAAATGTGATCCCGATCGCTCCATTTGCCTTCCAGCTATTACAGTGTAAACATGTCAGCTCTACTAACAGTTTGCACCAAGGAAGAATACCGAAAAGGGATCCAATTTCTCTGGCCGATGAAGGTGCAAAAAAGGCTAAAATTTGTCGGAGACTTTTATCACTACACAGGGACGGTTATTTATCACGTTAAAATATTTTTCTGTGGATCGAAAAAGTTCAAAAGTGGCCGAACAAATGTAATGCACGAAAATCGAAACTTCATGTAAATAGGCTAGTTGGCTAGTTCCCATGTATGGTTCTGCCGATCAAATTATGATGGCCACACAATGATGCTTTACGAGGCCCATTTCCCACAGACTAAGACATGCAGGAAGCGATACAAAAGTGGCTTCATGACTAAACAAAAACCTTCTTCTACGAAGGAAAACGCAAATTCGTAGACCGCTGGATTAAGTGCATTGACAAGGGAGGTCACTATGTAGAAAAATGATATTGATAAAAACATATTGAACCATTACCTATGTGTAAATAAATTGAAGAAAGAAAAGTGTAGATAATATTTGACTTGCCTTTACATATGACAATTTATGATATAGCACTTTGTTTTAGAAAATCACAAAGTTTGAATAGTCTTTATGAACTTCCGTTGTACCGTTAAACTTCCGATAACTCTATTTGGTGCTCGACGCGATGCTAGTTCTTTTGGACTACTGGATCTGAGACTTCATGTATGGGGTATAAAAGCAGACAGCAATATCAAAAAAAAATAATGCAGTTATCAAGGATAACTAATTGAAAATGTACTGAATTTGAGATTTTATAGGAAACATAAGAAACGTGATTTTGATAAAATATAGAATTCAGTACACATTAAATTAGTAATCCTGAGTGATTGAATTTAAAACATTTTTTTAATTTCTTGGATATTGCTGCCTTTACATTAATAACCCCAAATTAATTAGAAAATACCTAATCAAATTGATTAGAAAAAGAATCAAACGAAAAACTTCAATTTAAATAAATACATACTTATAAGAAAAAAATAATTGTGATAAAGAAGTAAACAATGATCATTTCATACTACAATTTTTAAAAGTACCTAAACAAATAAATATTTTCTTACCCATTTTTGTTGCTATTTTAAAAAGCTCTTTAATATCATCATCTGTTCCATATGTTTTGTGGACGGAATAAAAGTTATCATAAGGACCATCGTAACAAATATTTTTGCTGTCAAATATTGGTAACAATATAATGGAATTAACTCCAATAGATTTCAAATAATTTATTCCTTGAATGACACCTGCAATGAATTGTAAAATATTCATAAAATTTAATGGTTCTGAAAAAATATAATGATTTATAAAATTAAACGAACATGAAGACTATGTTAGAAGATTGCAAGATCATTTTGGACATATAACTGAGTGCCGTAAAGTTGCCCGACAGCCCATTTCTCGATAGCCAATCGCCCGACATGTCAGCTACTGATTTTTTTAAAATGAATTACAAAGTGAAGCATTTGCACACTTTTAGAAAACGTTGAACAGTTAAAATCATCAAATTGATAAATCTAAATCGAAAGCAGAATTTTCAAGAATTTTTTTCCTTGTGAATTAAAATTTCCTAGAAATTGTTCTGATTATTTTGATGTACTTAATTATAATTTCTGTTTTAAAAATTAGTTTATTTAAATTGTAGTTAAAAATAAAACTTAACAGTAAAGGCTTAGCAGCACACACCCTTTCAAAGGAGGAACAACAAAATCAATGTCTGTAGTTATTTATTAATGGTGTTAACTATTGTATGAATTTCGATATTTTACTTTGCTAATACTAATTACGTTTATGAGATGCGCCTTTCTAATGGTCTGCTTAGTGTGTTTCTTATTAAATTATATTTTCAAATGCTTTTTAGATTTTTAACTATTTTTTAAACAATAGTTGCGATAAAACACATGTGAATATTCAAAACTATTTCTATAAATAGTAGGCATAATAATTATTAGGTAACCCACTAGAAAAAATATTCTTGAAATACAATAAGTAATTGATCAATTTGATTTTTTTAATTCTTATTATTCTCTTGAAGAGAAGAGGAGAAGAAGAAGGAGAATAAACACATAAATCCTAAAACTTAAATATTTTTTTGTCGGGAAGTAGGGCTGTGAGAAGTTGGCTTTCGGGCAATCGGCGTATCTGGCAGTTGACTGTCGGGCAGTCGACGTGTCAGGCAGTTGACTTTCGGACAAAAGGCTGTCGAGAAGTTGACCCGTACGCCAGTGGATCGCCGTACGACAATCTCTTTCTGAGATACGCAGCCATGACGTCTTCTTTATAGCTGCGCCTCTACTCCCTTCTACCTTTACTTGCATAACGAATAAGAGATTATAATTGTCATTGCAGAGTATTTGTCCTGCAGCTTCCTTTCGTTTGATAGTTGTTATTAGTTCTCATGACTTATTCATGCGTCTTAGTAAATCTTTGTTACCAAGATGCAAAACAACTCAAATGTCTCAGGCCATTAACAGATTTATCATTTACTTTTGAGGAGTATTTTATTATCTTACAACTTTTCTATGACAAAATAGACTTAATCTTATTTTTTTAATTATTTTTTAAAAAATCATTGCGTGTGTATGTACGTACCAACATAGAATAGCTCAATGTATGTATATGTATAAAAATATTTTTTATTATTAATTTATTTTAAGCATCAAACCGAAACACTTAATTTGCGTGCTTGTCATTAAAATAGAAAATATGTAAAAATTAAATTTATCATTTAATAAATTTTCACAGATAAATTATAATTATTGGTAACCATTGCGTATATTTTAAAAAAATGCATAAGAGATATGCGTAAGATATATACAATACCTTGAAGATCTCCAAAACCATCAGAATCGGTGTCTTTAAAAGACTTCACGTAAAGTTCGTAAATATTTTGATATCGCCACCAATTTTCATTCACATTGCCAAATGACACACATAAAAATAAACTAAAAATTATGAACGTCTCTCTTATTCGAATCATGTTGATAAACTGACAGAAAAAATTGTATCTCCCCTTTTATACACATTATAATATTATATCAACATAAAATACCAGTCTTAAATACATAGCATTAATTTTTGTTAAGTACAGGTTGTATTGCGGGATGTTATTCGAAGACTTAGCGCTTGTTCAGACACAGCGGGAACCGTGCCGTTACAGAATCGCATGAGATCCGTGCGGGTCTCATTTACCTAGGTTTGTATGTGATCGTTCAGACACAACCGTGCGGTTAGTCAACCGCTGCGGTGCCCGCAACCCAACCGCTAGAAAATAGACCTGCACGGCGCCCGCACGATCCTATTACTATGGGGCCTTACGAGAGCGTTCAGTCGCGTTGCGGGCACCGCACGGTTCCATGTCACAGCAGGAGCACTCGTGGATTATATTCTCTTTTCTATGGTTATGGATAGCTTTGACACTGAAATTTTTTATTGATGAAGTGGAGAAAAGACCTGTAATATGGGATCTTCAGTGTGAGGATTACTCAAATATGCCAAGAACCAAGCTTGGCAGGAGTTGGTGGAGATATTTGGAAATGGTGGAAAAAAAGAGTATTTTAGAGAAGTAGGCATTTATTCACCAAATATGAACTGACAGAATGATATTTATGTGTCTTGCCATGGAACATGGACGTCGTTAACAAAGTAATGAGCGAATATATCTCTGATATTCAACGATGGAGAACGGCACCAGAACTGTCAAACTGACGTTTATTTTCGCGCGCACAAATCGCTTATTAACCGCGGCTGTGTGAACAGATGACACAAATCGCATGTTTTGAAACGCGATTCTAAAACTGAACGGTTCCCGCTGTGTCTGAACAAGCGCTTAGAAGACAAATTATGACGCAGCGCTTCTAATTGAATTGAGTACCTTGTGTTGTACGCAAGACGCTATGCGGGACAACTCTTATTATAGGTTCAGGTAATATGCAATCATATTGTTCTCGAAAGTCAGATGTACATATGTGCGTATTGTAAATAATGAATAACTGGCCCAGTATTCACGAAAGATAGGATGGTGGATAGGATGGTGAGATAGGATGGTGGATTTCCACATTGAACTCCAGTGTCATATCTAGTATTATATACTATGATGATAGAATCTGATCGTTGCAGTATTTTTCTCGTCGAAACTCAAACCTACGATATAGGCATGTGTGTGAATGTGTGTGTTTTTGTGTGTGTGCGGGTGTGTGTTTGTATGTGTGTGTGTGTGTGTGTGTGTGTGTGTGTGTGTGTGTGTAAAGATTCCATAAATAAAATAAAAAACCAATAAAGAACCGTAAATTTCTGCTTGCATATTTTTATGATTCACAATTAGTCATTTTTTTATAAAGAGTAATTTTTTAATGTTTTTTTAAAAAAGTTATTCGTGTCATGAATTCTTTAATGCAATATTTAGTTTCTTTTTCTTTATGCTCAATATGATTATATTTTTTGATTTACAAATACTTACTAGGAAACCAGAGCCACAAATTGGGAATCAGGTTTCGTTATGAAAATCTCAAATCGAGAATCAGGTTTCGTTAAGGAAATCACATAATTTTAATTAAATTTGAATTCGTTGTCTTTTTATTGTGTGATTTTTTTTATAATTTGTTATAGATATTTGATCAATACTTTAAAAATTGATTACTTGAATGGCATCCATTGACCTTGGGTTATTAATATTGAAAAAATTCGCTGGCGTTTTTTTTTTTTAATTAATGTATAAATTTTCTTGACTTTTTTTTATCAGGTATAAGAGTGAATATTTAAAAAATAATATTCTATAAATTTTATTGCACCTCTATTACGAATATATAATTTGACAAGTTATTTTTACAATATTGTAAATTTCATGAATCGCTACACATTGCAGGACTTCAATTAATAACAATGTCTCATGTAGTGTGAAGAATTTTCTTTTACGTTCTATATTTTACGATTAAATTTTGAATTACATCTTACAGGCTGTTTATCTTCATCATTGATTTTCTGCTATGAGAACAAGAGCCTCTCCAATATCCAAAGGTATTGAATTTTTGTTAACCGCATCTCTGCAATTGGATTTTATAATATTAGTTAAATATGTACTGGTACTTACAATATTATAAAACATACATATATAAAACCAATTGTTTTATCATTATATGATTAAATCATTAATTAAATTATTCATGATTATTTATCTTTATTTATTAAAATGTCCATACCCAGGATTTTTTGTCGAATCTACACTCGCAACGTAGACTTGAAGTTCAGTAGAAAGTTGATGGAATCGGGACAAGTCGGCTTCCTCTGATCCAGATCCAAAATTAAAAACCAAAACATAAGAATCGCTGCCGTTTAATGTTCTGAAATCAGAAAAAGGCGCAATATTAGATAATTATTTAAATTAACGATGCTTCATTTCTTTCAATATGACAATAATTCATTTTTATTTTATTATTATTTATATTCTAGAGCATTCCCAAGTCTTTGCAGGATAATTGTATATTATGTTGAACTGGAATATAAAAAGGAAAAATTCATTTGTATTTTCTTAAACATTACATATTTTGCGGAACTCGAAAATTTCTGTTTGAATCTTTAAATAGAAAAAAAACTAATCCATAAAAAACAAGTTTTAATTATACTTCCTTTCTCATTTACTAGTGGAAACTGTTTGGCGCTTAACCTACGCGTTGGGGTTCGGTCGGGCGACGCTACGAAAGGGAGTAATAAAAAATTTTCAAAAATCCAAAATTATACTATTATTATTAATTTTTTAACGAAAACTTGATAGATCTCTTTGATCGTCGCCACGGATCTGCTTGCAAAATTTCAGCTTGATTGGATCACGGGAAAAAGGTTAAAAATCGATCAAAAGTTTTTTCTTTTTTCGTTAAGCAAGCAAGCAAGCAGACGCTACTAGTTAAAAGAAAGGGAGTAAAAATAGACAAGAAAATAGTTCGCTGCGTACTTGCAGGCAAAGATAATTTTGTAAAATATTAATTATTAATTGATTTTTAAAAGTTTTTTTCAATATAATTAATCACAAAAATACAGTAATATAAATTAATAACGAACTTTTAAAATAAAATAAGAATTCAATAAGATGTGCACGGCCATACGATATAGATATGTACTATAGAAAAATGATAAATTGAATTTACATTTTAAAAATTTAGATAATTATTATTGGCTCGAGAATAATAAGAAAGAATAAGGCAAGCAAAACCCTTTTCTTACCAAAAGGTCATATAATGTTAGTCTAATTTTCATAAAACACAATTTTGTTTACAGATTATGAGAAAATTTCAATTGCTAGCACGATAATTAAACCTTAAAAATAGCAAATAATGCAAAAATTGGTATCGACAAATCATTTTTGATGAAAATGTTTGTTGTCTTACATTTAATTATACATTTTGTAGTTGTTTCGTTTGTTATTTGCTTCACTTTACTTTGTATCCTTATATTTGTTGTGTGCGCATTTAATTGGTGAAATCGTTTAAACTCATCATTTTGTCATCGTTATTTATAATTTCAATATTTCATGTTAAATGTTTTTCATTGTTTGGGATCCATTTATAACAAAAAAAATATATAATCAAAAATATACCTCAGCAGTACTAATACGTTGTCCGACAGAGGTTTGAGATCCCAGTCACCGTACTGAATAGTTTCCTCTTCTCTCAAAGCGGTTAGAGCTTGGTAGACCTTAAAGTGACTCCTCTGAGCCTGTATCTGACTCGCCAGGTTCAAGGTTTTGTAGTTTTGTGCTACGGGAAGCCAAGTCTTGCTCGCGTTAGAGAATCCAGCATTAGTTGAGTTGTCCCATTGGAATGGCGTGCGGGCGGGATCTCTGAATCAAGGAAAGTGATAATTGTTAATATTAAACCATTTTTGTTTGACTTCTTCCTTTTACATTAGTTTAAAGTCTGTCAGCTACGATACTACTGTAACTGATCTATGAAATAAAACATACTAAGAAATCAATTGGGACTATGACAAATGAAATGGCGACTAACAGGTTATTTTTTAATTTAACTGTTTTTAGGGGATTTTTTTATTTCTTAAATTTCTAAATTTTCTAATCGAAGGCATGTGTAGTTTATATGTAAAAATGATTCGTATGTAAAATTTAGCTTGCAAATTGGAGATATTCAAATAAATAACTCCAATGCATGCTTCCTAAAAATCCTCCAAAAATTATACCAAATACCTAACATAAATAAAATTACGAAAATTAAAAAATTGGATATAAAAAAGCATTGCTCCAATTTCGTCATCAG
Source organism: Agrypnia vestita (assembly GCA_016648135.1). NCBI lineage: Eukaryota > Metazoa > Arthropoda > Insecta > Trichoptera > Phryganeidae > Agrypnia > Agrypnia vestita. The sequence continues at coordinate 215,887 of JADDOH010025043.1, read as the reverse complement.
AAAATGAGTCAGTATCCATAAAATGCTAAGCTAGTACAGAAATTTCTAGGTAATTGAGTTTATGCTTGTCAACCCTTTAGGACACTGTGCGCGCTCTCTGTCTCACGCATGTTATATCATATAGGCAGCAAGTATAACAACATTCGTTTCCAGGGAGTTTCGATTCTCCGCCGCTCTTAGCAGGTCCTTCATTTTAGCGTTTGTCCCGAATGCCGTCTTGATGTCGCGTTTTCTAAGGGCTCTGGCAATTCTGCCTGTGACGTTTTAAACAAAAGAAGCAATTCTGTTTGTGATGTTTTGAACAAAAGAGAAGGAGGCTATATCTTAAAACAGACAAGAAAACATGGCGGAATAACCCAGAAGGCTCAAATTGCAAATCAGGGATGGAACAGTGTATTTTTAATTAAAAAACAAATTACCCGATGAGAAATTATCTTTTTATTAAAATAAATTAAAAATAGCAGTTGGCGCAAAATTCTGAAGAGTAACTTTGCGTAATTTTATTTAGATCGGTTTTGACTGAGTGGTGTAGGATTGTGTAGTGATCTAATAGACATAAATATTTAATATACAAGTATTCCAAATATCTTTCTAAATAATATTTAGCTTACTAACATACCACAACTCTATTATAAATAAAGTACATTACCTCGAATACTTTTGATAGTTTTCTTCTCCAGCACTACAGCCTGAGACGTCCACAGTATCACGGTAGCTGACGTAGCCATCTTCCATGCCTATCTCGTCCCCTTGGTACGTGATGGCCACCCCGGGCAGCAGCAAGTCCAGCATGTTGAGGCCGTCCACCAAGTGAGGACCAAAGCGGGTTGCCATACGGCTGTTGTCGTGGTTACCAAACTAAAAATGTGGCTACGTTAATTGCGGGTCGCCATAAGGCTGTTGTCGTGGTTACCAAACTAAAAATGCGGCTAAGTTAATTGCGGGTTCCCCAAGGCTGTTGTCGTGGTTACCAAACTAAAAATGTTGCTACGTTAATTGCGGGTTGCCATAAGGCTGTTGTCGTGGTTACCAAACTAAAAATGTGGCTAAGTTAATTGCGGGTTCCCCAAGGCTGTTGTCGTGGTTACCAAACTAAAAATGTTACTAATTGCGGGTTGCCATAAGGCTGTGTCGTGGTTACCAAACTAAAATGTTGCTAATTAATGCGGGTTGCCATAAGGCTGTTGTCGTGGTTACCAAAACTAAAAATGTGGCTACGTTAATTGCGGGTCGCCATAAGGCTGTTGTCGTGGTTACCAAACTAAAAATGTGGCTAAGTTAATTGCGGGTTCCCCAAGGCTGTTGTCGTGGTTACCAAACTAAAAATGCGGCTAAGTTAATTGCGGGTTCCTCAAGGCTGTTGTCGTGGTTACCAAACTAAAAATGTGGCTACGTTAATTGCGGGTCGCCATAAGGCTGTTGTCGTGGTTACCAAACTAAAAATGTGGCTAAGTTAATTGCGGGTTCCCCAAGGCTGTTGTCGTGGTTACCAAACTAAAAATGTTGTTACGTTAATTGCGGGTTGCCATAAGGCTGTTGTCGTGGTTACCAAACTAAAAATGTGGCCAAGTTAATTGGAGGTTCCCCAAGGCTGTTATCGTGGTTACCAAACTAAAAATGTTGCTACGTTAATTGCGGGTTGCCATAAGGCTGTTGTCGTGGTTACCAAACTAAAAATGTTGTTACGTTAATTGCGGGTTGCCATAAGGCTGTTGTCGTGGTTACCAAACTAAAAATGTGGCTAAGTTAATTGCAGGTTCCCCAAGGCTGTTGTCGTGGTTACCAAACTAAAAATGTTGCTACGTTAATTGCGGGTTGCCATAAGGCTGTTGTCGTGGTTACCAAACTAAAAATGTGGCTAAGTTAATTGCGGGTTCCCCAAGGCTGTTGTCGTGGTTACCAAACTAAAAATGTTGTTACGTTAATTGCGGGTTGCCATAAGGCTGTTGTCGTGGTTACCAAACTAAAAATGTGGCTAAGTTAATTGCAGGTTCCCCAAGGCTGTTGTCGTGGTTACCAAACTAAAAATGTTGCTACGTTAATTGCGGGTTGCCATAAGGCTGTTGTCGTGGTTACCAAACTAAAAATGTGGCTAAGTTAATTGCGGGTTCCCCAAGGCTGTTGTCGTGGTTACCAAACTAAAAATGTTGCTACGTTAATTGCGGGTTGCCATAAGGCTGTTGTCGTGGTTACCAAACTAAAAATGTGGCTAAGTTAAGTTAATTGGTTACCAAACTAAAAAGGTTCCCCAAGGCTGTTGTCGTGGTTACCAAACTAAAAATGTTGCTACGTTAATTGCGGGTTGCCATAAGGCTGTTGTCGTGGTTACCAAACTAAAAATGTGGCTAATTGCGGGTTAAGGCTGTTGTCGTGGTTACCAAACTAAAAATGTTCCCCAAGGCTGTTGTCGTGGTTACCAAACTAAAAATGTTGCTACGTTAATTGCGGGTTGCCATAAGGCTGTTGTCGTGGTTACCAAACTAAAAATGTGGCTAAGTTAATTGCGGGTTCCCCAAGGCTGTTGTCGTGGTAACCAAACTAAAAATGTTACTACGTTCATTGCGGGTTGCCATAAGGCTGTGGTCGTGGTTACCAAACTAAAAGTGTTGCTACATTAATCGCGGGTTGCCATAAGGCTGTTGTCGTGGTTACCAAAACTAAAAATGTGGCTACATTAATTGCTGGTTGCCATAAGGCTGTTGTCTTGGTTACCAAAACAAAAAAACATGTGGCTACGTTAATTGCAAGTTGCCATACAGCCGTTTTCATGGTTACCAAACTAAAAATGTTGCTATGTTAATTGTGGGTTGCCATAAGGCTGTTGTCGTAGATACCAAACTCGGCTGTTGTTGTAGTAACGAAACTCAACATGTGGTTTTCGTTAACTTCAAATCGCCATTTGGCCGTTGTACTGATAACCAAATTAAATAACATGTAGTTTATTTATTGCAATTAAAGCCGTATAATTAAATATATCAAGCTCTAAAAGGCTTGGCACAATCTATAATAATAGAAAATATGTATAAATTGATTAAAAAAAAAAAAAAAATAATTATCGTCATAGCTGCCTATACTATATGTTCAGTAAATTTTATATTTTTAATTTTGACATTTTTTCTTTTCTTTTCTAATTTTACTTGTTTTTTATTATTGTTACTTGTATGCATATATCTATATAACATTATTATAGTCGGGTCCATACAAACTCACCACTCCGGCCATACATCGTAACATCAGTAGGGATGGGCAACTCAAATGGCTCCACGAATATGGACATGACGCGACCGTTTTTTATTTTTTTTAAATATTTTCCTATGAAATAATAGTTTAATATTTAGATACCAAAATTAGTTCTAATAAAAAAGAGGAAAAAATTAATTATCTTCATGTAAAAAATCACCATACTGTTACTTAAATCTCAGGCTTTTTTACAGTGGGTATCGTATATATAACGATCATGGTTGTTGTTCTACAATTAACCAGGCTTATATAATTAGGTGAGTGTCATTTCACAAGAATAATACAAAGTATTTTATTCATAATTTAATGTGTAAGGCGACACAATATGGCGCGTCTGTATCTTCAAGAGCTCTGCATCCCAGACCACTTAAATGATAAAACTTTGAGTTCAGTCAGTATTTCAGCTGTAGAGAGGGTTGTAGAATCGATCATCTACTTCCAGAAGACTAAGTTTTGTGAGCGAACATTTACGGTGGCAGGCCCAAAGGTCTGGAACTCTCAACTCCGAAATGCAAAACAATGCATCAGAAAGAGTGTTCAAAACGTACCTTTTTAAAAAAGCATTTCCGTAATTTCGCCATGTTAAATATTAAGTAATAGTGTAGGACTACACAATGTTTGAGTAAAGAACAGGTAAGAACAAATAAGTTGAGATTTTTTTTCGAAAATGGCGCTATATAAATTATCAATTTTTATTATTATCATGAGATGGGATTTCTACGAGGAAATAGTAGGAGTTACCATAAGGGACAGAATCAGAAATACTCAAATATGAGAATGTCTCGAAGTAGAACCCTTATTGACGTTTATCGAGAAATCACAATGACGGTGACTGGGACATATCTTATAGATACACCGCGCGGATATTCCAGGAAAAACCAGAAGGCAGAAGACGGAAACAGATGGAAGACTGCTGCAAAGCGAGGTTGCAACTAAATTGGGCTGACGTGAAGAGCGAAGCCCGAGACAGGAAATGTTGGAACCTTGTGTGCCTTGGGGCCCTGATTCAATAGAAAAAGGGGTAGAAGAAGAAAGAGGAGAAGATTATTATGATTATTTATAGACAATTTTTTGATTTTGCGATTAAAAAGCACTCACCACCCAGTTCGCGGAATGACCTTCCGGCATGTAAGTGAGCCACCTGAGGGCGGTGTACACCACGTCTCGGGCCGACGAGTTTCCATTGACGTTGGTGATGAAATCAAAGTTGAAAGGAACGTTGCTGCCGTTCTTGGAGTCCGTTCCGTAAAACTTCATGGTTCTGGACAAGTTTGCGTACGCCTCCGTCAGCATTACCCTGGAAGTAAAAATTGATTTAAAACTTGCTGTTCGCCCTGTTCACTGCACTCTGATGACTTTGTGGCTCGATTTTATACGAAAGTTTTTTTATTCAAATTCCAATTAAAGAAAAATATTTTTAACCAATGAAAATTGTAACCACTTGTGTTTATTGATTGAAACTGGTCTCGGAAAATAAAATTTCCCTAATAATAAAATTAATCCTCAAACAAACAAAAAAAAAAATCTTTACTCACAATATAAGTACATTTAAAAAAAGTTTTCAAACAAAATAATTTAGTTGTCTGTCCATCTGTCCGTAACTTGTGGAACGTCCGTAATTTAGTTCTTATTCACGACTAAAGAAACCAAATTAAACGGCCGGAGATGGGGCTTGAAACCCGGGCCAGTAAACTCGAACCGGCCGAACAGGCAGCTGCTACCGCCGTCTCTATGTAGACCGTCAAAAATATACTATAAATATGTTCTTGGGCATAGCAAAGATGCGAACCAATGTTCCGTCATTTTTGACTGGCTACAGCTGGTTCAAAAATCGTGGCGTGGTCTCTCGCTTGTGTCAAAATAAATACGCTATTGACGGGGTTTCCCGAAATTTTATGATTCGGTACGTTCACTAGTTCGTAATTCTGCGTGTTCATAACTTTACGAGTTAATATTTTATTAGCAGTGAACCCATGATTTTTCATGTGTTCACGGGTTCACAGGAAATAATAATAATTAATGATGACCCTTTAGTGTAACACGAGCCGGGCGCTGATTGACGGAACATACTGGCGCCCGGGCCTCATTAGCGGCTAGTCATCATCAGTGTTGTTTTTGTAATTCCAGCCTGATTTCAGCGAGTTACGGATAGACGGACGTTCGAATTATGATGTGCTTAATTTTATTTATTTATAAAATGAAAAAAAAATTACATTTTACAAAATATATTGAAAAATTAATTGCCCCAATTAATCTGCAACATGATCTTAATGCGATCTCGGATAATCGGGAGTCTACTGTAAACGCAAAATTTTATCAAAAGTTTGATTTATTACCATTAAATGATATGATAATTTTCAAAACCATGCGCAAAATTCGATTGGTTTATCAAAGTTAATTATTAGTTTGTTTAAAATCTAACCAGAATCTTTTTTTCAATAAATATTGAAAATAAGAATCTAGTGTTTGCGTTTAAACAGTATATCGATTTTCCTCTATGTATTGTTAAAAATATACCGTGTCTGTCCATCTTTTTGTGCATACTGGTCCAACAGAGCTCTCCAGTCATACACAACGTCGTACGACTCATCTAAATCCTTGCTGTAGATTGGCACGGTATACCCGAGCTCGTCTGGTCCGATTCCTGCTGCCCCACTCAGCGGATCGTCAGGATACCTCCCTCCGTATTGTTCTTTGGAAGCTTCCACCAGATATGGAACGGCATCGATCCTGAAGCCATCGACTCCTTTATCTAACCAGAATGTCAAGATGCTCTTCATTTCGCTTACAACAATCGGGTTTCTGTAGTTGAGGTCGACTTGACCGATCGAAAACTGATGCAGGAAGTACTGTCCTCGCTTGTCGTTCCATTGCCAAGCGCTTCCTTGGAACTGACTTACCTGTGAAATCGGTGAAAAACTGTATCATATATACATTAAAAAGAATATCGATTCATACTATGTCTACAATTTCATGGTAATGAAATTTTTTCAAACCATATATGGCGATAGCACAGTTATTTCAAATAAGTAAAATAAGCTACACGAATAATTTACATGCAACCATGCAATTATATACAACATTCGAAATTTGATAAGTGCGTGATTGTTCTTGGGTAGACTCGTGAACGTTGCATTATGTAAAGTGACCATTAAAGCCGTCAAAGATAGGTCGTAAGCCCTGTTGATGCCTAATAGATGAATTAAGTCTTCCCCCATACTTTCCCATACACCTATATGTATATTTTAATCTCCGTGAAATACATATAATTGATCTTATTTAAAAACTGTGTTATTTTATGACCATGGTGATGGTAATCACCCGTAATCTTTATAACCTTCTTGTAACATAATTAATTAATTTGATCAAAATCTAGACGCATTTTTGGAATTTATTTTAAAACTTAAGGTATAGGTCTTTTCATTTAAAACAGGCAATTAAATCAGTATGTGTAAGCCTCTGTTGTTCTGTTGGTGTTTATACCCATAACACCAACATTACGAAACAATGTGTGTGTTTTTGATTGTCTTTCTTCAATAAAAAGACCTATAAGTCCCAATTGGTTGCTGAGCAATAAATCTATGCATGCATCAACTAATAAATAATTTCTAAAATATTGATTTAGTTTTTTCTAATCGACCTATGTAATTTTGAGACAATTCATGATGAGAAGACAGATCCGTTTTAAGACCGATGTTAATAATTATACTTATAATTTCATTTGGCAATGAAAGTACATTAAAGATTTAACTACATCAATATAATATATTGGCCAGGTAGCCTGTCCACGAATATACCATTTATCTGTTGTTCTGAGTACAAGATATATTGTAAGGTTTCAGGAATTATCGAGTAACGGACTGAAAATGTTTTGTTATAATTTATAGAAATAAATTTTGTTTACATCACTTTTTTATTGAAAAAAATCAACATGTTTCAGAGCCCATGGCCTCTTCATCAGGATACAAATGTATACTGTGTTTGAAGAAGAAAATCGTTTGGCTTACTTTTGTGTTTATCAAAAATTACGTTACTTATTTATCTTCATTTATAGTCATCAATCCCTGGATATTATTAAATAGATTATTAAAATATACTCGTAAATACTATATTTTTTTTTAAATATACGAGTATATATAAAATATATTCAACACGCGAAAATATATAATGTTTTCCAATTACGAGCAGGTGTACGTCTAAAATAAAACAAACATTTTCAATATAAAGCAAGTGTTATAAGTCAAACCATTAGATATTATTTATCAGTGTAGGTTTAAGGTACTCATGAGCTTGCATACGTAAAAAGTGACTACGTGTATTATTGAAACTCTGAATGAATTCTTTTATTAAAATAAATAAATTATTATGGAATATTATTATATTATCATAACTCGGAGAGTATAAAAAAAATTTAAAACCATTAATTATTATACTCTCTGCGATGTTTCATTTTTTATATTTGATTTTTAAAAAAATCGTTGTTTTGTTATTAGTTTTATGATGTATTAGTATTAGATAATGAATGTAATTACTGGTTGAATACTATTTATAGTCGATATACCTAGCTTTTAGATCCATTTCCGAGAGATCTTAGTTCAATATTTTATGCATTTAGCATGCCGTTGGCGTCAACTTTTTTATAATACATTTATATTTGTAACGATATAAAAAGTATATATAAATAAAATTAATTTACCCAATTGCTGGGAGGAAGTCTCGTTTGGTTGTCTTGAGGATCAAGCAGGCCATCGTCCCAAATGAAGAAGTCTTCATACCCTTGGGTTCTATTTTCTGAGAGCTTGAAGTAGTCCGATTGATTGCTTGCATGATTTGGTACAAAATCCAATACAACCTTCAAATCTGGAAAGGTTGAAAATTTAATTTTTTAAATAGCCTATTGGCAATTTTATAATAAATATAAAATGCATAAGTAACGTAAAAAAACAAATCAATTATATCTGAGTGGCCACTTACATTATCAGTATACTTAAACAATTAATTAAACAAACAACAAAAATCTTCGTATAGAATATACGTTTTATTTAAAGGTTTAAAAATTTAACTTATAAAGATTGCTTAGCAATAAAATATTTATATAATTAATTTGAAAAGTAAACATTGACATTACCTAATTCATGAGCTCTTTCGACAAGCTCCTCGAAATCTTCTATCGTACCATAACTCTCGTCTATTTTCCTGAAGTCACTAATATCGTAACCAAAATCAACCATGGGTGACTTGAAAATTGGAGATAGCCAAATAGCTCCAATGCCCGCTTCCACAAAATGGTCCAAATTTTGGGCTATACCTAAAACAAACAATATGACAACAATGAAAAAAATTTCAGGAAAAAAGTACCTCCATAAAATAATATCTATTTTCCCCTTTTCCCTGCTCAAATATCAACAAAATAAATAAATTAACTAAATCAAATATTCATTTAGATTGAATGCTTTAACCATATTTTAAGAAAATTATGTTCACCACTAACGATGTAAAAGATAAACTAATATATCTAAAATGACTATTTGCATATTATAAAAGTCCCTGTCCAGTCCCTGACTGAATTATTTTAAATAGTAAAGAGTCCTATTAACGAAGCAATGCAAACTTGTGTTTTTGAAAATGACAGAAAAATAATTTATATAACGCAGTCGCGGTCGGCCATCATTCCCTCTGCAAGAAATTCTGGAGATTTAGTTCAAAGTTATGATGTTGCCTGATGATTTGATGATGTGAAGTATAACACCAGCCCCTCAAATTTTAACCCTCGACCGCACTTCTCGTAGATACTGACACGAGCTGAAGGTTTCCTCAGGCCTTTGCTTCGCTCCTCTTCGCTGAGGTGATTCAGCGCTATTTACTGATCCAGCTATTTGTTAACATGCGTTACTTTGCATCTGCATCAGGTGTTATATTGACATATCATCGACGCATTCTTCCTGTTAATACATGTTATGGTACATAATACGTGTGTATGGAATTTTTCGTCCACTTTGATAAAGCTCTTCTATAAGCACGACACCATTTTTATTACATCTGTTTTGTGGTTGTTGACGATGTTAGCTAGGACTCATTGTATCATGATTTCATCATGTAATGCTACCAATTACAGGGTGTAACAGAGCTGCTCCACAATACTTTACAGATAGATTCCTGCCTAAATTATGAGTCCGAAAATGTTAAATCAATAATGCATTTTTCTCAATATTTCTGAGAAATTTGAAATAAATATGTTTGCCTAGGTTTTTATTATTTTACAAGCTGTATGTAACCCGTCAAGAATGATAATACTTTAATAGGCCGATTTCTGAAAAATAATGTTTTACTTATTTATAGTCAACACCCATGAAATATTAATAACGACTTTTATCAAAATATTTGAACATTTTTAATTCCTTCGTAAGAATATTCACACTTTTTTTAAAGTTATATGTCGCACCTTTAATCATAAAGTGAACTAACTCAAAATTTCTGTTTTGTGGGAAAACGCAATCAAAGTTTGACGTGTTTGCTTAAACAACTTTAATCTGTCATAAAAAAAAGATATAGGTTTTAGGTCGATTCGAAAAGTAGGTTTAATTAGTACAATTATCGAACTAATATAATTATGAACAAAATTATCAATTTCGTAAAAAGAAGTGCGCTAAAATAAACATTTAAAAAAAAGTTCGTAGTTATTTCACTTTATGACAAAAAATATAATCACAAAATATCGCATCTTTAATCATAAAGTGAATTAACTCAAAATTTCTATGTTGTGGGAAAACGCAATCAGAGTTTGACGTTTTTGCTTAAACAAATTTAATCTGTCATAAAGAAAAAGATAAACGTTTTAGGTCGATTCGGAAAGTAGTGTTAATTAGTACAATTATTGAACTAATATATTTATGAATAAAATTATCAATTTCGCAAAAAGCGCTAAAATAAACATTTAAAAAAAGTTCGTAGTTATTTCACTTTTTGACGAAAAGTGAAATCACAAAATATAATCACAGTCGAAGTAATAGCAAATGTTGCAGTTTTATATTAAATTCACCTGAAAAGTACGTGGTACATTTAGGTTTCCTGCGGTTTTGGACTAATGAAATTAACTATTGAAAAAATATTTCTTATTATTTCTATTTTATTAATTTATACTTACCAAAAAATTGCTTGTTAATATTAAAAAGATGTTATGGTTCTTTATTTTATCAGTAATTATTATGAAATTGAAAGATTCGAACGCAGAATCTTGATCAAAAACAATTGAATGGTTCAATTAAAAAACAATAATTGTCAATAATTATTTAATAATAATATAAAAAAACTACACATGTAGTCGTCAAGTGAAATCAAAACAAAACAAAAACTTATTTCAAAAATTTAAATAGATAGAAGTCGTAATCAAAACAAAAACTTTATTTCAATTAAAATTAACTATAGTTAATTTTAATTAAAATATGAACTTTAAATATGAACTTTAGACTTATATCTTTATAATCAGTCTTAAAAATCAGTTATTAATGAGATCTCACTATTATTGGTAACAAATTAACAAAAACACTTAAAATATAGAATTATAAAACCCCGCATAAAAAAAAAGGGATCAATCTCTTTGAGATAAGCTCTTTTAAGTTTCTTTTCTTATTTTCACGCAAATCTTGTCTTTCAAAATAGGCTGCTTGTAGTGATATTTTTGATATTGGTTTCATTTTCTATCTTTTGTTTCTAAAATTAGCTTTTAAAGTTTTCATCCTTGTATGATGTTTTATAAAAAAAGAGGTAGGATTTTCTTCGTTATTTTTAATACTTTTATATAATTCCAATTAATACTCTCTCCTTCTGTATTTGTTGCAAAATTATATCCCCACTCCTCTTGTAGTAATTTCAAATCCAGAAATGATTCAAAATTTAATTCTTGATCTCAATCGGTCAATCGATCGATTGAATCGAAAATCAACGGAGGTTTGGACTTTTTAGCACACTTAATCAAAGTGGTCCGGTGTATATATCAGTCCAGATTTTAGGTTTTTCTTAATCTCCTTCTTAATGAGGCTGTGTACGCTATCAGCTTCGTTCTGCGTGTGGCTTCTAATTAGAAATTTGTGTGTGATGCTCCTTATGAAGCCGACGTAACTCCGAGTTCAATCACTTACTGAGTATCAACTAGTGCTCGCGTATTACTATAAAAGAGAAATATTGTCTCCTATCTCTATCATTTTTTATCATCCTAACGGTCTGTTAAACTGAATACATTGACCTTGGGCAGTTAGTCCCCGCCATGATAAAAACCCGCCAAAAGTAAATTATGAGTTAGTTCACTTTATGATTAAAGATGTGAAAAGAAAAGTGCTCGCGAATTACTATAAAAGAGAAATATTGTGTCCTTTCTGTCATTTTTTATCATCGGAACGGTCTGTTAAACTGAATACATTGACCTTGGGCTGTTAGTCCCCGCCATGATAAAAACCCGCCAAAAGTAAATTTTGAGTTAGTTCACTTTATGATTAAAGGTGCGATATGTAGGTACACCTTTATGTTTGTTCGAAATTTAAACCTTGTATATAATAGAGGGGACTATGCTTGAGACATCTGTAGTCCTCATGAAATATTACACATAGTTTTCGCAGCTGGTAATGATACCTCGATATTTTTTATCATTAAATTGTAAGTCAGAGCAAAAAACAATGAACCCACCTTTCAAATCGCCAACTCCATTGGCATCGCTGTCCATAAATGAGCGTGGGTAAATCTGATAAAATACTGTTGTCTGCCACCAGTCCAAGGTTTCATCATCGTCCGAGGCAGCCGAGGATGCACTGAGCAAGCCCAGCACAATCGCGACCAGCGCACACCAGCTATGACGTATCCCTTTCATTTTCAACATTTCTACTGCTCGTACTCTAAGATTAATATGGAGTACGGCTGATGTGTCAACTGTCGGCTTTCCTGACGAGCACAGTTAACAGGTGATGTGCAGACTCCATATTTAAGCAGGAAGCAAGTGTGAAGTTTCTATTCTTGATTGTGCATTTGCGATTTATCGGTCAACTGCATTTTATCAATTGAGACAGGTGTAAACAATCTTTACTAACGTTTAAAAATATATATTTCAGTTTTTATTATAAACCTATGAAGAATAATTAAAATGTAATCCTAATACCAGAACCCTTTTTTCCTTTTGAAATATTTAAATAGGAACTCATTTAAAAAAATTGAATTTTGTTTATAAATATATTTCCAAGCAAATTAATATTCAATAAGTACGCCATACAAATAGTGCATATTAAAAAAAATAATCTTTCTGTTTTTACAAAATATATTTTTTTTAAATTATAAATATTTATTTTATCTTGGAGAAGGCTATCACTAGTAGGTATAATAAACATATTGGGTACCTACTCATGAATTTTAATAACAAATAAGTCAAAAACCTACTAAGCTATAACATTTACAACCTTTTTTGTACAATGTTACCTGATACTTTGACCTGTTTTATAACGGTAAAAAAATGTCAAATGTGTAAAAAAAAAATTTTCAATAACTTTGAGTTATTATTGGCATTAAAGATTTTAAGCATTTTTAATTATAATCACCATGATGAAGTTGATAAAAGTATTTTAATTCTACTGTAAAATGAAAAATTTTAATATCGTTGGTGATATTTTCCAAGAATTACACTTTATTGCTTGCCCAAACCTCACAGACTGTAGATTGATGTTTAAAGAGAAGTTTAATTAAAATTTAAAACGAAATTAATAATAAACAATTAACGAAAAAAACAAAGAAAACGTATATTGCAAATTTATAATTGAAAATAAATTGTGTTTAATATTACGTATATAATTTTTGGTGAATTCAAAATCAAACATCATAATTTCGTTGTCTATCCGTCTATCTGTTTTTCCCTCCGTCCGTCCATCTGTCTGTCTATCCCCGTAACTTTGTGTAACGTCCGTAATTTCGTTGTAATTCACGGCTAAAAAAACTATTTAAACGGCCGGAGATGGGGCTTGAACCCCGGGTCAGCAAACTCGAACCGGCCGCTCTATACGCATGTTGCTTCGGTCGGCTCTCCGTGGACCGCCAAAAATAAATATATACTAAATCTTAGTAACGACGCTAATCGAACCAATGTTTCGTCATTTTTGACGGGTTACAGCTGGTATTTTAGTAAACACATGTTTGATTTTGCATAAGCATTTAGTGTGTATGTTTATTCCTTGCAAAAAAGGCATTTGACATTTAAAATTTTTGATGACCAGTTTAAAAATATTTTCTTAAAATGAGCCGTGTGTTTTTTTAAAAGCTTTCGGGCCTGAATACATTTGTGGGAGAGCGGTAGGGATGTTATAAACAGTATTAAAAATAGCTGAAAAATACCCACTAATCCTGTGCTGCGTTTACCCTTTTACGGTTTTAGTGAAATAGAGTGTAGTTATAATTGCTTATCAAATGATTTTTTTAATCTTTCATGTAGCTGGGTAATTATTTTACATCCTGTAAATTTATATTTAGGAACACCCAAATAGGATTTTCAGGCTTGGGATTATTTCCCGTGAAAACCTGGGCCCAGTTTAGAATACCTGAATAACCTCAATCCCTTTTCTTCTTTATCTTTCCGGCTACGCTCTAACTGCGTAGGCAACATACAAGACAATACAAAAAATGTGATACAATTAGCTATTACTCTGAAGTTTCTTTTAATTTTCATTACGTACAAAAACATTTTCACGGCTTAAACCAAGTTCAAGTGTATAACTCAAGGTAAAATGTAAGGAATAGCGTCTTTTGTTTCCACGATACGTTTAATAGATTATTTCTGCTAGTCAACATTGAATAGAAATGAATACCTTTGTTAAACATAGCTCACGCAATAGATTATATAAGGATTAGTTCTGAGAAGATGACGTCAATCAGGGTTGTGTAACTCTATCTAGTCTTATAGCTATCCACATACTCCTACATATTTTATTCCAAAAATGAAATAAAATTTTCTACAGTACGAAGTAACATACATCTTAAGTAATGTTACAACGACTCAAGATCTGGAAGATTATATTTAAAAGGAAACGTTACAGATTTTATGAAATGAATTGGATAATTTTATTTTTGTTATTCATTAAGTAAATTTACAGAAAAAAATTGTGTTTTAAAATATCTAACGTCCTTCTTAAAGTTTCTTTTATGTTTAATATATATTTTGTATCTAAATGGACCTTGCGCAAAATATAGAAATTCATCTCCCTCCCCTATCTCTCACCACCCTACCCCTTACCGCCATATCTCCCACCGTCTGGTTCCCAGATTTGTATTATATAAGCTGCTATTCATTAATAATCTTGCTCAATTATACACCAGGATTCTAAGAAAAATAATGTCACCCCATCCCTCCTGCCTTGTCAAAATATTTCATACATAGTTTCTTTTGAATATTTGTGCAAAACGATGGCATACTCCATCGGAAATTGGAAGTAGGAGGACACTACCTAAATCCCTCACACATATTAAAAAGGGCTTTTATTTAAGAATCAACAATAGCACCAGTTTTTTTATATTTGATGTATAATATTTAAAATAAAAAATCGCGTTGCGTTTGATGCATATGATGAGTTTTCTAGGTTGGCAACTCCTGTTTTTCAATTTTGTAAACCATGATAATTTATCGCTGGATATCTGTATATGTTTCCAATTATATCTCCTACCTCTAACAAGTAACAGTTGCACCCGCCTTGTCGCGTCAACAACAGGTATGCCGTAAGCAAATTTGTATTTTTTGTCGCACTACCATGCCTATCTCTCTATCCCACTATTGAAAGGAAACATAATGTATTATAGAGTAGCTTGTTGGTCTTGTGGTTAGGACACTCGCCTCGTGATCCAATGGTCGCGGGTTCGAATCTCAGCCCAGATTAGTAAGTTAGTCCTATTTTCATAGCACAAGCGTTTAGCTTAGTTTGAAAATAGTAAGAATATTGATGTGACACGTATTCCGTGTTCGCATCTCTATTTATTTAAAAAAAAAAAAAAAATTATGTATATTATTCATGACGATACTT
Source organism: Agrypnia vestita (assembly GCA_016648135.1). NCBI lineage: Eukaryota > Metazoa > Arthropoda > Insecta > Trichoptera > Phryganeidae > Agrypnia > Agrypnia vestita. Next base: position 200,606 of record JADDOH010025043.1, on the reverse strand, counting down.
GATAAATTACCTTTATAAAATACGAGATCTAAATTTAGTTATATTTAAATTTTAGCGTACGTGATTTTGATCAAAAAAGGAGTGATGTGATTCATTTTGTACTTGTTTTTAGTTTTTTTTTCATATTTTTCTCCCAGTATATAGAAACAAAACATTTCTAGGCATTAAAATTCGTTTGCCTACCTACTGATTTGTACCTATATGCATATTTTCTATCAAGGTAGGTATGTGATTCGATGTGTATTTTGTTGATATATTCTTTTATGTATTAAAAAAAACATTATTAATCTTCTTTATATCTTGATGAAATCTCTCCCTTTATTCATGACTTATCATGCCAAGATTCGTGATGAAACAACGAAGTGTGTATTTAAGAGGTGCATTTTCAATAACACTTTGCATTAAAGATGTTTGCAGGTTTTCTAAAAAAATTGTAAGTAAATTTCTAGCATTAATAAATCGGTGTTTCTCAAGAAATTTCTTATAATGCTTTTTAATTACTTCCAAGCTTCAGGATCTTTGGTACTTAAATTTAAATAGAAATTATCGTTTCTCCACAAATATGTCTTCCTTTAGTTTGGCGCCACTTTAATTTCAGAAACAAACTTCTCAAATACGCAAAGCCCTATTAAAAATATAACTCAAATAGCACAGATAGCATAAATATAATAACTCAACTTCATTAACGTTATTTTAATGATACAAATGACTAATAATAACTACTACAACTAGAAGTAGGAATAGCTATTATTAAAAGCGTGTCACGCAGTTTTATCACCGATAGTTTTATCAAAGAACTCATTTTATTATGTGGAGTGAAAATATGCGGTTATCGCGACAAAGTCAAATACTATAAATCTGTATTCAGTTAAAAGCTTAAAACATGTGAAAATGCTGACGCCCTCGATGGCCGCCTTCCACAAAATATGGTGCAACTTAGCGTGGAAATTACAAAGTACCTACATAAAGAATGTCGTGAAAAAGACGCTGAGCGGAAAAGAATGAGTCGAGTAACGTGGTAAAGAAAATGATGAGGAAGCTGCAGAGTGACGTACAGTTGCTCCTGAAAAGTGTGCGGTTTTCGGGTTAGACAAAATATTTTTCTTTGTCATAATATTTCCTAGGACTTGAAATAATTCAAATATTGTCTTTTAAATAATTTTATTTATATATCTTTATTTAGTTAATGATACATTGTTTATCATTAGCTAATATTAAAAAATATTATATGTATATGTACACTTATTAAATAATTAAATAAATAATATTTCTCTTCATGCATTTTTCATTGTTATGTGCCGTTTACATTCTTGTTTGAAGATGTTGATTCTGCTTAGCTTCCTCACATCTTCTGGTAGGCTATTGTACTCATTTATTCCCTTGTAGTAAATACAGTTTTGTGTGTTTGTCTTTTTTCTATTTGGAATACTTATTTTGTTTGCATTTCTTGTATTATGTCTATGTATCTCTGTATTATATTTGATCTTATTTTTAAAATATTTTGGCATTTTGTCGTTTAATATTTTGTGAATGAATATCGTTGTATTTAATTTTAATCCTTGTTAATCCAATTTAAATCTGATAACATCTTTTTAATTTTGGAAAATCTATTTCTCTGTAGAATTATCCTCATTGCTCTATTCTGTTGAATTTGTAATTTTTTTTATCTCCTTCATTATGTAGGTACAAAATAGTGGGGCAATATTGAAAATGAGGAGCAATTATTGATTTATATATTGTTATCGCTGTTTCTTTAGTTAATTTTGGTCTTATTCTTCCTAAGAATGATAATTGAAGCATCTTTTTCCCGGTTAGATGCGATTTTCACCCATCCTGTCTTTTATTAATATTTTTGAAGTTTTACTTCGTCTATAGGTTCGTTAGGGGTGAAATGTTTGCAGGCAGCGAAATGCGCGCACATCATTAAGTTGATTTTCAAAGAGATTAATGTGTGAAATTTGACCCAGACTGCGAATTCGGTTGGGGCAGGGTGAAATGCGCATGTGCATTTTGTGCAGCTACGTTCCTACGCAAGGTATACAACACAGCACAAGGTTAATAAGTAGGCCAAATAAGTATAAGTTCTAACGCGCGTACATACGTATACGCACCATTTTTTTAGATCTCTGTTTTGTTATTGTGCGTCAACTAAAACAACTTGTTAATCTGTGGAAACTTCATCATATTTAATACATACTATGTACCTGCTACCATATTTCTTAAAATCATAATGTTGGCTTACCATAAAATGAAAAAATTATACAAAATATATATAGACACAATATATTGAATTATTAATTTTTTGGCATTAGTTTGCTATCATATTTTCATAAATAAATAAGGGTCTAAAAATCATCTCCCGTTACTGTTAGTTATTGACCGATTATTTCTATTTTAATACTCGTACATTACCAATCATAATTTTGAATATCTTTTACGTAGGTATTAAAATTACCTCCCTTAATGATGTGATTATGATCACATATATTTTAATCGCGCTACTTAAACACAAGGCTTTAAATATTTCTTTTTAATAAAAAGGTACTCAAAATATTGAATCGGATAAACCATTATAAAGGTGTCCTTGATATGATTGATCGAAAATTCTGGGTAATATTATGTAGGTCAATCTGTAACCTACATATTTTGGGTACAGGTTTGTTGACATTCTTCATTGAGAATAGTTTATTTTTGGAGAAATCAAGTGCTTGAAAAATCAAAACCTTCATTTTGTGATGTCAATTCCATGAAAATAAATATTAACAAGACATGGTTTATTTTTATAAGACAACTAAATTACATGTTTACCTTTCTATCAACAGAAATATTATTAAGGTTGAGTTTTTAATAATTAGGAAGAGGCAAAGTGAGGGTATGTAGAAATTTCTAAAATAAAAAAATTAAATGTATTTCTAAACACCTAAGTAAAGGCCCTAAGGAGTCATTTTACTAGAGCAAAATACATCAAGAGAATAACCAGGTTTGAGTTAATTACATAGATTTATTATGACCTCACCGGGAATCAAACCCGAAAACCTCGGAGTGGGATGCCGTTATCATGAGCACTGGGCTACGAGGTCTGGCTATAGATATTATAACATTAAAATTAATTTCACCAATCAATAATAATCGGTGAAAGAAGTAACGGAAATAAGTTACAACGTTTTATAGAAAATAAGGCAGAAATAATGCAAACTTTGATCTTAACCTCTATTATTTCTCGCTTGCCTCAGTAACTGCTGATATTTTACCCAATATGATATGATGATGAATATTTTCTATTTATAATGAAATGAAGAGGATCCTCCTAAATTTTTGCTACTAGCTATGATACACTTTGAATATCATTGTTTATTTTTTTAATACTTTTGTGGTCTAAACATCATCTTTTAATACCGATAAGTACTTTATTTAAAAATAATGTTTTGTGATGTATTTTAACAGTTATTTTGAACAGTTAACTGCAAATATTGATTTACGCCGTAAAGAATAATACATCGTCAGTTCCCCTATTTCATAAAAGTTAAGTCACTATGTATCTCGGTCACACATGCGTATTTGTGCGTATGGTGTAAGTAAGACGACGAAAATTTTCATGGTGCCTTCTAAAATAGCGTGTTAATGGAATTCTATATTAATTGTCAAGAAATTTTACGGGGAAATTCATACTCTTTCTCAAATTACGACTAATAAATATGTACGTAAATATTGAGTAAATGTAGAATGGCATTTATTACCGGGGGCGATGAAAGAGGTCAATACATAAAATATAGGGTATTTTAGACTGACTCCACAATACTTCAATAGGTTAAATATTATGAGAACACGAGTCGAAAATATTTTAACACTTTGTAAAAAAACGTCAATTTAAAGGAAAAACTAGTTATAAAGATAAGTGACCAAGTTTACGTATTTAAAAAATATTTGTAATTTATTTTTTTAAAAGTATCGGACAATCTTTAAAGTAGAGTGGATGCTACAGCTATTGGACACTTAAGCAAAAAAATATATAGCATTTTATTAAGAAAACGGTAACATTTACAGCATTTTTGCGTAGAATTCAATTGCCTTTTATAAAACTGAATTGAAAATATTAAAACACAAATAAATATTGTCACAGATTTATTAGTGTTTTAATATTTTCATCTACAATATCATATACATAAAAATATAAGTGACCAAGTTTACGTATTTAAAAAAATATTTTCTGATTAATTTTCTTGAAAGTATTAGACAACCTTTAAAGTAGGGTTGATGCGACAACTATTGGACACTTAAGCAAAAAAAAAATATAGCAAGGTAATAAGCGAATGGTAACATTTATAGTATTTTTGTGTAGAATGTAATGGCCTTTTGTAAAACTAAATTGAAAATATTAAAACACAAAATATTTTCATATATTTATTTAAATGAAAAAACATATAAATCACAGCAATTGGACACGTTATTATAGTAATTGAACATCTACGTCATAGTTACTGGACAACAAGCTGTACTTACTTATTTGATTGTTTATTTCATAATATTTAATAAATTATAAATTTAAACAGCTTTTAAAAATATTTTATGCAAGTAAAATAAAATGATTACAGCCTTTAATATTTTTTCTAGAACGTCCTGTATACGTCAGCTTACAATACTTGTCCATCGTTAGGTATTAAAAGTTGTTTTAAATAATAATTAATTCAGAATGTTTTGATTATGTTATGTTCAAATTTTCTAGAACACAACGCTGGATTTTGTTCCCAGGCGGATCATTATTAATCAAGATATATTTTAATAGATGTCTCATAGAGTCGAAGTTGTTTATACGGGAAAGAAGGTACGGAAGTCTTTTTGGTTATATTGTGTAAAATGATCAGTTAAGCCAGCCGTGCTATAGGGCGTAAGCTCTTTAAACACCCAAAAAGACTTCCATTCTTTCCCATATATTATAAATAGCTTATTTATGAGACATTTATAATATATATTGATTATAAAAGTTTGTTAGAAAAGTCATTGAAAAGTATTTTCATATTGTTCAATTCGTGTAGGTACACCTAATTTGCATTGAACATTCGTACGTAAATATGAACTCTGGGAAATACCGATCAAATTTGCTTCCCTCGGAAGCTTCCAAAGATCAAACATAATAATTTCGTTGTCTGTCCGTCTATCTGCCTGTCTGTCTGTCCGTCCGTAACTTCGTGTAACATCCGTAACTTCGTTCGAATTCACGGCTAAAAAGACAAATTAAACGGCCGGAGATGGGGCTTGAACCCCGGGCCAGAAAACCCGAACCGGCCGCTCTAGGCATGTTGCTCCGTGAACAGCCAAAATAATACTATAAATATATACCTACTAGGACAATGTCCGTCATTTTTGACGGGTTACAGCTAGTACAACTATCATCATCATCACTCTTGGCACTACAACCCTTGGTGGGTCTTGGCCTCCTCAATAATTTCCTACAGTACAATTATAAAAGATGTAAATGTACGGAAAAGGAGCAGAGAACTTTGATTTGCATTTAATATCAAGAGTTTTATAAATACAGGATGTTTCAAAAGTAAATGTTATCCCTTAGACGGCTAATATCAACTCATAGTTGACCGGGATATCTACATATATGGCCCAGGGCTTATAACATCCGCACAGCGTTAGATTTGTACATTTTTTTACAGTGTGAAGAGTCGAAGTCGGTTTATTAAAAAAATTAACTCACGAATCGGGCAAAAAGTGTTTTCTCCCAAAATAAAATTGCAACACTAATATTTGTAGATATCATTGTTTGATGTTTTTGATTATATGACGATCTTACTGTCCTTGATAGTGACCTTCTTACATCGCGTGTAGTAGTGTTCGTAAAAGTGCTGTCTTAGGGTTTTGAGACAAATTTTATTCATCCATCCAAGCATCCTTATAAAGGTTGTTTTTATTAAAGGCGGAGAACTTTAAATTAAAATAAAATAACGAAAAATGTTTTTAATATCAATAAAATTAGCTTTATTTGACAGATAACTTTATGTCATTAATACTTAAATATAATTTTGGTCATTCGTTTGCCATGGCTGGCATGTACGTGGCGTAATATGGAGGTCCAATTTTTACAATTCTGTGTATGTGTTCTGTGATGAAGCACACTTTTGGTAAAATGGCTACGTCAATGAACAGAATCGCCACATTTAGGGGATGTTAATCTGTAAGCCATTGTCAAAACAGCGTTACATCTAGAAAAAGTCACCGTTTGCGGGCCGGTGGAATCATTTGTCCATAATACCTTCAAAAATTATGATGGTCAGAAAGTTACAGTAACGGTGAACGGTTCAGGGACATGATTACTAACTTTTTCGTAACTCAATTAAAAGGTATTAATAATACAGACATGTGGTTTTCACAGGAAGGCACCACATGTCCCATACCGTGCCATACAATTAATTTACTGAAAGAAACATTTGACGAACGATTAATTTCACGAAATGGACCTGTTAACTGGCCACCTCGTTCGTGCTATTTGACGCCATTAGATTATTTTCTCTGAAAATATGTAAAGTCGTATATCTGCGCCGATAAACCAGAAACAATTGAATACTTGAAAGTCAACATTCGACGCATTATTACCAAAATACAGCCTGATTTACTTCTGAAAATTAGACCGCTAGATTACGCCATGTTACATGCCAGCCGTAGCGGCCACATGACCAAAATTATATTTAAATTATAATGCCATAAAATTATGTGTTAAATAAACCCAATTTTATAGAAATTAAAAACACTTTTTTGTATTTTATTTTAATTTAAAGTTCTCTGTCTCTAAAACGTCCTTTATTTTAACTTGATAGGACGTTTGACTAGAGCTGAAGGATAATTGCTTATTGAAGAAAAAAAAATTGACATTTGGATCGAAAAAAGTACACCAGGTACAAATCGTATCCAGGACCCCATTCTTTCATTCTGTGAAAATGTTTATCTTTGGCCTGTTGTTTTGACTGTTACAAAAAATATAATAAAAATGAAATAATACATTTGACAATGACAGAATTTAAACCCACTTTACTGAAGTACTCTAGTTGATTAAATGGATGTGCAGGTTTGTATAAACATCATTATTGAATAATAATAACGTAAGTGTTGAAACGTTCATGAAATGATCCAAGAAAATTCTGTTAAAATGAATAATATCTTTGTAAATTCTAGTAAATCACGCTTTATTTCAAAAATACGTTTTTACTTAAAGAGACTCGGTTTGGAACGAAATTTTAAACAGGTAAATCAAAAAAAATAATTTAAAAAGTAACCCATAAAAAAACTAACCCATAAAAACTAAGTTTTTATTTTACTTCCTTTCTTTGTAAATTAAGTTTACCATCACCGATTGACTGAAAATGAAATATGGCTAGACAAATATCTATGTCAAAAATCTCTGAAAATATCTCTTTATTATTTGATTTCTTCCCAAAAAACCGAAGTGTGCTGTCATCTGTGAACCAATTGTCATAAATTTTCGAAATTCGTAGTGAAGTACCTATTATACCTCCCAACGGAGTAATTCAAATTTTAAATATTCCGTGACGTAATCGGGCCGCCGGCGCCGTTGGTAGTAATCAAACTTTTGTAATGATTCCAATTTGAAAAAACCATTAAAATTTCTAAAAATCCAAAATTATACTATAATTATTATTATTTTTTAACGAAATTTGATAGATCTTCTTGATCGTCACCACGAGTCTGCCTGCAAAGTTTCAGCTCGATTGGATCACGGGAAAAGGGTTACAAATCGATCCAAAGTATTTTCGGCAGACAAGCAGACAAGCCGACAAGTAGACGCTATGAGTTAAAAGAAAAGGAGTAAAAACATGTTTTTATACGCCTTTTTTAACATCACCCATGCACCATGCAGTACCTATACAAATATTATTACGTTGTTTTAAAATTTAAAAAAAACTTTGGAACGGCATGTTCTTCAGCTGTTTCTGCGGCTCTTGCTTGTGAGTGACGTGATTATTATTAATAATCGAAATAATGATCAAATCATGTGGAAAATGATTTAATAATGTATAGTAGTCGACTTCACGTAAATGTTGAAAGTTTCAGAGCTCCAGCTAGTCGGAAAGTAGGTGAAAAATCAGTAACAAGATTCCACCACACAAACAACAAACAAATGAATGAACAAGGTATGAGAGTTAAATAAAAGCATGTCAAAATGAACAAAAATAACGCCTTTTATAAAAAAAATCGTTTTCTTTATTAGGGGATTTAATTATGTAAGAATAAATACCTAATTGCAATTTTAATATGTCTTAAATATGCGCAAAGGAGGACGTACTTCAACCGATACCCAATCCACTTGCCTAAAGGAGGGGTTAAGGTCATCTCTGTACAATTTTATTAGAGTAGGAGCCAGTGACTGCCAGACTTACGTTGTAGTATCAAACCTGAAATATTTCCTGTAGATGCACATCATAGTAGGTAAAACGATTTGAATTATATGATATTTGAGGTCAGGGGATTTTGGCAGATAACGGGTAACACATGTCCAAAAAAATGTGTAAGTAAAATGTTAAAATAAAAAACATTAAAATATAAATATAATACTAAACTTCAGTTTTTACTCCCTTAACTCGTGGCGTCTGCTTGCTTGCTTACCGGCTTGCCGTCGAAAAAACTTTGGATCGATTTTTGACCCTTTCCCCGTGATCCAATCCAGCTGAAACATTGCAAGCAGACTCGTGGCGACGATCAAGAAGATCAATCAAATTTTCGTTAAATAAAATTAATAATTATTATAGTATAATTTCGGATTTTTAGAAATTTTAATGGATTTTTCAAATTGGAATCATTACGAAAGTTTGATTACTAGCAACGGCGGCCCGATAACGTCGCGGAATATTTTCTAAATTTGAATTACTCCGTCGGTGTACATAATAGGTACTTCACTACGAATTTCGAAAATCTAAATTTAGTGACAAATGTTTTTTGAATTTAATCTTCAAAGCATGAAGTGTCTTATCAAAGCTCAAAACATCCGACATTTTAGAAATATATTAAATTATTGTAAGTTTAGTGTTATGTTATATGTTTTAATTCGTCTTTAACTGTTGTTATATTTTACAAAGAAAGGGAGTATACTATAAACTTGGTTTTTGTGGGTTAGTTTTTTCCTACCACTTACGACAATTGAAGTTGTCGGACGCTCTATCTTGATAACTGATAAAAGATAAAAATAAACCAAAAGATAAAATTACTCATTGGTTACGAAGTTTTTTTGAAATACTAAATCGAACAAATATCGGCACACACAGTAGGAACGGTCGAATCTTTCGACTACCCTTCTCCTCCTGTAGCTTATAGAAATCGATGATTCCATTTTTGCCCCTTCCCATTGTGGTTCGGGAGACTGACGGTAGGGGGTGACAGCTGACAGCGGGATGGCGGCGGCGGCGGGACACACGGAGACACTTCAGGGCGATTAATCACCGGGAAGCGCCGTCCCCTTCTATGTACAATATTTTGAAAAATGCGAAATGTAAACCTGTGGCAAATGAGGTCGCATTACATAGTAGTTATGCATAGTAATTACCGCGAACAGCCTCAAGTAAATCATCCGCAAACTTTGTTCATATTTTAGGGATCAAAATTGGGATTATACTCGAATTAGGTAAATTCGTGTACGAAGTTTTAATTTCCGGAACAATTTTAGTGAAATATTAACCTTTAAAATTTATTTTCATGTATTCTCGGTCGATGTGAATTTTCTGGGCTGTTTTGTCTTGAATATATAACTTCTAAGGTTGATGATTTAATTCCATTGCGGGGTTCATCATTATTTCCCTCATCGCAGTCGCCGAAAGGTCGTATATACAAAGATAAATAAAAGCCCACAAGAAAGTCACTTTTGCAAATGATTGCATAATATGTTGCTGCTGATACGAGCAACACAATAAATCTAAAGATGTAGTTTATTTTATAATTTATTGTAATGCATCTCGATGTCATATGTGCGTGCGTGTGTGAATGTGTGTGCGAGCAGTATGTAAAGTGTGTGCGTATTAGACTGCCGCGTGAACAGATAGCAAAATATATTATTGTGAGTTATAGAATAAACTCGTGAAGTAACTTCGTTTTTTTTTTGTTAATACCGAAACCTGACCGAAGTAAAAGGAGGAACATAATACTACAAAAACCATCAAACATAATAATTTCATTGTCTGTTCGTCTGTCTGTCTGTCTGTCTGTCTGTCTATCTGTCCCCGTAATTCCATGTAACGTCCGTAATTTAAAAAAAAACGAAATTAAACGGCCAGAGTTGGGACTTGAACCCCGGGCCAGCAAACCCGTAAGTCGCGAGCAATTTCATGTTCCGCCTAGCACAATCGCCAGGGTTTGAAATAGTACAATTATCTGACGGCAGATGAAATGTATAATAAAATGTTAAAATATTTTGATCTAAGTCGTTATTACTATTTCACGGGTGTCGGCTACAAATAAGTAAATACTTATTCTTTAGGAACCGGCATGTAAATAAATAATTTTTGACTTACTTTGTTGTCAGTAAATTAATAACACGATAAACAATTAACAGGTACGTACCTACATATCAATTTTAATGAAGTTATTAATTAAACTAGCTGCAATCCGTCAAAAATATGATGGTACTTTTACAAGTCGGTTCCTAAAGAATAAGAATTTATTTTCTTCTTCAAATGTAGCAAATTTATTTTGTGGTAACATAATTATAATTAATATAAATTAACTTTGTTTAAACCACTTATTTATTGAAACATGTTGATTTTTTTCAATAAATAATTAATTTTCAATAAATAGTTAATTTATATTAATTAAGAATTTATTTATTTGCAAAAAAAAATACTTAAAGAAGTTACGGACGCTGCAGACGGACAGATAGATAACCAAATTATTATCATTGGGATTATATCCTCAATGCATAAATCATACTGTGATCGGTAAATAATCAATGTTTATAAACATTTATGTTTTTTATCATTTTGGTTTTGTGCTATCCTCCAAACATAATTTTAAATATAAATTTTTACATATTCTTTGTAAATGAGATTGTGGGTAGCTTCAAATATTAAGTAAGATTTTTACGTATTTTATAGACATACTATAAACGACGCAAAACGCCTAACTTTCACTCGCATAAATTACAAATTCATAGAAAAATAAAAACAAAACATATAATTACTTGTTTAATAATTATTGTAAGTTAGTTAAAAAATTACAAATAAGAACATGTTCTTCTTTCTGTTTCGATAAACGTTCTCCTGGGAATGTTGCAAGTCGGTCAGTACGGAAGAGTTTTACAGAAATAGGCATAAGGCGGTCATTTTTCGTCTTTTTGCAAAAATGTTCCACTGAAATAATGGTATAGTAATAATAATAACTGCCTTAATAAGTATAGATAGATAAAATTAAAAAATTAATCATCTCTTTGTATAAATCACCCAATTTTACCTAGATTTTACTGTCCCAGGAACGTGTAATCCTTTAAATGCACTCTGAATCGCTTAACATTAATTCATCTTTTAAAATCATTTCAACTCTAACTAAGAGAACTACACAGAAATATGTAAAAATTCGCAAATGAACTGTAATATTAAAAGCAGTATCATTGTAATCATAGAATCCAAATGATATTATGTTTCAAGGTAGAATCCACTATTTGATTGCATCAATTTACTTTGTAAAATACAAACCATTGTCCTTTATTTTTCCTTGGAAAAGACATTCGACATACCCATCACGTAGAAAATAGGTTCACGTGATAGATAAATGCCGGTATTCCTCCATTTTCCTCTGAAAAAATTATTTCTTATTATCATTCCCGCCACGTTCTACGCGATTTCAACATCACTAATACGGTTTACGGGATACTCGATGACTTGCAGTTTATATTGTAGCTATTAGAATTATTAAAAAAAATAAAAATTATAATGTCTTTATATGTTTGGCGGCCCTCGTAGTCAAGTGGTCATGATACTGGCTTCTCGTCCCGGGTGCGTCGGGTTCGATTTCCATGGTCGTTTTTTTTTTTTTCGTAATTTCGTTTCGTAATTGAACCTCATGACATGTTATTGTGACATTTAACGTTTTGAATGAACAAAAACAAAGCTTTTTTATAAATATCATTTTTATTATAATTGATATATTTTTTATAACAATTTGTAATTATCAAAACTTAGTTAAATCACGTTTGTACGACGGTAAGATTTTACATATATTTAAACATATTTTATATTATATTGAATGCTATAACGGTTTCCGTCAAGTTTTATATTACATGAATGCTGTAACTGCGTGAGTTTAGGATTATGAGCAAATAATAATTAATATCGGGAAATATAATATAGGAATATATCGTAATTATTATTTTTTGTTTACTCGAGAGCCTCATCGCTCATTTTCAAGGTGAAATCCATTGTTTCGTAAAAAGCAATCTTCTTTCTTCGATGTTTACCTACGGCTCATCAATTATCTTCACCCTATAATCGAAACCTCTACATATGATAAATTCTCATAGTACATACATGTTTTCCTTTTTTTATTTATCTATGTATTGAATTCGAAGCTACTTCACAGCCACATTGTTTACAATGAAAATATGATAATAAATATGTTAATTACATTTTATTTGAGTTATAAATGATGGACAATATTTTGAAAAAAAGTAAATAGCATTAATCCATTTTCATTGCAATAGATACTCGTACAAGAGTAAATACTAAAAATCGAATATTAATAAACTTGTATATAATTGTAAATAAGTTTAATTAATTAAGTATTTTCGTCAGGATGGCCGCATAATAACTGATCCATAAAATAAAATATGCAAAGTAACCAATTGCCGGGTGTGTGGCCTCTGATGTGACATGTCAAATCCAATCAATTACGTCCGTCTATGAATTTACGCATAAAAATTTAATAAAAAGTAGCGCGAATAAAAAATATTAAAACCATTTAACATGAAATTAGTTAGTGAGTAATGATTTTATCGTTGGCCTTTTTAATGTTTCGTAAAATTGTTATCCTAAGTCATTAAACAAAATTAATCAAATATATATTATGAAATATTTTTGATTCTCGAATTGAAAACTATAATCCGTTAGGAAATTTAATAAAACGTTGCCGAGCCACAGCGGAAAAGGAACTTCCTTCCTTTTCAGACACAAGGGATAAATAACATATCCGCTCTAATCAGATCAGGGGCTCTACCTGTAAATATAATATCTCCCACAGGGTGTTTTAAATCAAGTTTGTAGCTTCCAAATGTAGGTTTTTGACGTTCGATTTCATTTAATGAACGTCAGTAGAGATAATTTTTTGATTTTAAAAGTCGGAAGGAAATTTTTCATGACACATCTTATTAAAGCACGTTCCTGGGCTTTACTAAGAAAAATTCTGAGTTCGACGTGAAGCGAGGCTCCAGTCATGTTTTGGACTTGATTCACCATCTTATTGGATATCGACCTTACATTCTTCAGCCTTGCACTAATTTTTTCTCATTTTTTGAATTTAATTTTCCTTATAAGTTGCAATTTCATTGTAATTAAGTAATATATTAATCAACTTCTACTTTTGGTTCGCCCAGTGGCCTATATATCAGAAAGATATATTTGTTTTATTGACACATGTATTTGTAATGAAGTTGTTTTTTTAAAAGGAGCCAGCATTAGAATTACACCATATCTACATAAATTTATTTTCACTGTTTATTAGCGTTTAATACCTACTCTCTTTCGGGAAATATCGGCGTGTTTTTTTTCAGTAATTAAACATAAATTTTGTAATATATTAAAAGAAACCAATTATTAATCATTTTTAGAATATTTGACGCGTACGAGCCTGCTAAAAATATACCGAAATCGCAATTTTTTAGCGTTTCAGTGTGGCTATTAACACAATGCAATTTTCGATAACTATAACTTTCAACAGTTTTTTTACGATACACAGTAATAAACACTATTGCTCATGCTATTGTACATCCACTATCCTGTTATCACCAATTTCTTCATCTTTTATAGCAAGATACTCAGATGTTCAAGCAAGAAAGAATTTTATTTACTGCTTGTTGTGGATGCGGCTTTCGCCTTTATTTTTTCCTGAAGAATACGACGTTTTTCGTATCGCAGTCAATGGCACATGTAGCATACGACGCGAACATCATTTTTCCTTCTCTTTTTTCTCAGGATCCATATTTCTAATGTATTAGAATTATGGAGAATACCAGATATTATTAGTTGAACTTTTACAATCTTAAAAACAACTTCATCTTTGATTTTACAGATTTTTCTTTTTAATCATGTTTCCTACATTAAAATCATTATTAATTCTTTAATATTTTCAATCATCAATTGATTTTAGTGATCTTTTACTGCTTTTATCAATCATTTTTATCTGCGATGTATCTAAGATGCACCCATAAATTTTTCCGTCACTTTTACCACATAGAAGATGATAGACTGGAGAAGTTGGCACCACTGTAAAGATGGAAGGCCAGAGAAGAAGAGGACAATCTTCAACTCGACTAACTAATCATATATCATCAAAGTGACTACTCGCTATTATATTTTTCATAGTGACGCGGGATGGCCACAGCGTGGGACGAAATTAAATACTTGTAAGAAATTAAACTTTTACTAAATAATGGGCAAAAGAAAAGGTAAAATATTCCACCCGTTTGTGCAACTTTTTATTCACATTAGTCTATCGTATATTATGCTTTGGAATATATTATGCAATTGGACCGTTGCTATGGTAAATCGTAACTGTCGTAAGTGATTTCACTTGCGATACCATTATATGCGATTCTTTACCGAATTTTCTGTTATGTTCTACTGGCTTCCAGACTATTCCAAAATGTTTCAAACTCTTCGGAAAACTTCGATTAAGTCTTCTCGATTTTAAAATCTAGTGATAATAGCTATGATAACTGTGGCTGAAGAGAAAGATGAAAGAAAATTGTTAAGAACATCAGTAGAGTACAACGTAGGCGTAATGTAATTTTTAGTAATAAAGCAAATTTTTAGTAATAAAGCCTGAAAAAAAGGTTGTCTTTGAAAAATATTTACGAAAATTGCTTCGCAACAGTTGAGATTAAGTTATTTAACTACCGGATACAATGGATGGACATGATTCATTTTAGTTAAGGAGACATTGAATATATCTTATAAAATACTTAAAAACAATAATCTAAATGACTAATATATTAATAAAATGAAACGCATCTGATATTGTACTCACTGTCATGCTGAAATATATTTTATTATTTCCTTTAGTAGGGTTCTATCTAATTTATAAAAAGCTACAGAGAAAACCCTAAAATTTATTATTTATCAATACTTCCTATTTCAGATTCAGTTTTATGAGTACCTACTCCTGAATTGCATATGCACTCTTTGAAAACTTATAAGCACGTGCGCACTCTTCACGCGATGCCTTTGACAGGTTTTTCTCACCTCAGGGACTTTAAAAATGGAAGAATGAAATCATCCCTACATGCCTCTGTCCCTAGGCAGAGATGCTGGGTGTATTGACAATATGTCGCAATGGCGGAGAGCCAACTGATGTAATATTTCAAGTAGTCTCTGATAACCATGCGACGACCAGATTATTCCAGTAAGTAACGATTTATTAGTCATGCTAATAACATCTGTTGTAATGTTGAACATGAAGACAATTGATGTGATATTTCGTGTACTTTCTAGTAACTATAAGTCGATCAGATTATTCGAGGAAGTAACGATGTATTAGTCATGTGGATGCATCGCGCATATAGCTATAGGTCGACCACAATCAAAAGACCATTCCCTAGCTTTGTCCGGTAAGAAGAAAGCGGGGGGAAAATTGCCTGGCAAGCCCGTATTACAAGTCTCAATATGATATTCCTAATAAATATATATTTTTTGTTTAAAAAAGGTTACTTACTTACTAGAAAAACTTATTTTATGTTCATTTTTTGCATCGTAACAACACACATATTTTTTGCGCACATTCTTTTGAATGCGGTCTAGCTATAACTGATGTAATATTTCATGTTAATGTATTTCTCAATAACAATTCGACGATCATATTATTCTAGGAAATAACGATCAATTTGGCAATGTTTTTTTTTCTTTAAAAATATGTATTAAATTTTTTTGTTTAAGTTGTTTAAAATCTGTTTATGTAGTCACTTGAATTGTTTATTTATCTAACTGGTTTCATAAACTATCATTTTCTTCATCAGGCGGATGGAAAACTTATTACATACAATTTTGTTTAAAGAAAAACATTTTTATATATCGTCAATTATTGAATATAATTTATTTAAAATTAAAATAGAGATGCGAACACGGAATACGTCACATCAGTATTATAACTATTTTAAAATTAAGCTAAACGCTTGTGCTATGAAATTAGGATTAACTTGCTGATCTGGAGTGGGGTTAGAACCCGCGACCACTAGATCACGAGGCAAGAGTCCTTACCGTAAGACCAATAAGTTAATCTTAAGATAAGACTGCTAGTCAAAAATTTTCGGTTATTTATTTTGTTTACTTTTGTATTATGAGTAATGTTAACAAAAAAAATTCTATATTATGGTCCAATTTCTACTAAAATTACAAAATTTTCCCTACTCATATTAGATCAGCTTATTATACAAATAATAGTTAAATTCTTTTAAATTCAAAAATAAAAACATTGCATGGAATGGAAAAAAATGGTCGGAAAAATGCGGGATATATGGAATAACTTGCGGAGACTGTGATAAAAAATATATAGGCCAAACCACGAGAAACTTAAATACACGAATAAAAGAACATCACCATTGCCTACAAAACAACAATTTCTCCGAATTTTCCCACCATATAATTAACGCTTATCATTATTTCTACAGTCGCAAATTGAAACTTCTTCACTCGGTTCCTCATAGAGGATGTATAATGAATAGTTTGAAAACCGTTGAAATTCTAAAAAAATGAATTCTTAAAACACAAAAATTGAATTCTAAAAACACAAAAAAGCAAATTTAATTTGAATTTTAACTACTTGGATTCAATAAAATTTCACAAATTGGACACTCTAAAAAACAGGCGAATATTTTCAGATCATTCCTTTATTTTCCAAATAATTCATAACCTTATGGATTCTCCTGAAATCACCAGCTTGCTAGCTTTCCACGTCCCATTCCGACCTACCAGACAGAAGTAGGTACCTTTTTTCCCTTCCAACTTATCAAACCAACAATAGGAAATCCTCTCCCATTCCACGTATATGCTCAGATTAAAATTACCTTTTAAATTCAATAGATATTTTTAACACTGAATATGAAGAGTATCGTCATATATGGTGAGGCAGGTACTAGAAACTCGCCCCCCTCCCTGATAATGTATATTATACACACCACGAGCCCTTTTGTGTCTATGTTAAAGTTAAATTTGGAACAATCGGTTAAATAAAACTGTAAAGTTGTTTTATCTGTCATTGTCAAATTGACTTATCTATGGTTATGTCCTATTTGTGTTATTATTTAATTGTGGGAGACATTTAGGTATTTTTTTTGTATTTTATCGTACCAAGCGATTGTGTCTCCCTGTTGGATGACCTAATAAAAAAATAAAATAATAATATCACATTTCAGTCCATTTCACCAATCCTAGGGCTTTTTGCGGAAAAAATATCCCTCCCACAGCGCGTCCCCCTGACCAACACCAACCCGATTAGATTGATAAATTTTTGTATTTAAGTAAATTATTATCTATACCTGATGATGAGAGGCACTGTTCCTCTTGAAACTATAGTAGTAATATAATAACTCATATTATGTGTGTATTAAAATAAAACATAATTTAAATGCCAAAAGACTTTCATTATTTACGCGGTTTAAACATATCGCTGCGCATATATACCTATGTTTATTTGTAAAGAAAAAAGTAATGATTTTACAGATAATGTTACCTTGACAACTACGCCAATACGTGTCCCTTTATTAGTCGACTTCTCTTGAAAGTATGGGAGACCTGTTGTGTGACCTGTTATGTCTTACGTGGATTGTTGGATATAAGCGTGGAATATTTTTTGATATATTTCAAAGAAGTATTTCTTTCTGCATTGGATGATAATTGAACCCCCGATTACTTCATCTTCAGGTAATCTTAATATCACATCATTACTGTTGAGATAAATAATTTTATCAGCATGAAATTTAAATACGAAATCGTATATATATATTAATAAATATAGAAATCATTCATTATTATCACAAAAAATAGAGATTCGATTTGTATGAAATGAATATTATATAAGTTATGTACACCGGACGACGAAAATATAAAGACATAAACTAATATATATTTCTTGGTACATGTTCTGGTTTTAAGGCTGATTTCATGACATGTTTAAAAGATACAAGAAAAAATAAATTTTTGAGCAATCATGAAAAAGTCAAACTTAATACTCTTTTAAGTATAATATCTAAGTAAATAATAAGAGTAATTAAAAAAATTCGTTTTTAATAGATACTATGTTTTACTATGTTTGGAACGAAACTTTAAACAGAATTAAAGCAAACAACGTCAAATCCTTTGTTTGATAACTGCTAATACCTAAAACAAAACCTTTTGTTTACTGTTGGATTTATATGCAAGAATAAATACTTTAGCTTTTGTATAAATATGTCTGTAATATGAGCAAGGGGAGACATACTTTCACTGTACTCCCTCGCCTAAGCAAGGGGTTTAGTTCATTTCTGTGCAATTTTATAATATGTATTATGGATCTGAATTACAAGGGTATGAAGTATAGTATACAAGAATTATTCATAACGCCTAGAGAAGTCGGATAGAGTCATAAATATGTATTAATTTATCAATCTACCCGGCCACGCTCATTATGCATAAAGTTGCATATTCTTCGAATAATATACACAGTTTCCGTTCTGGGCTTCTAAGATGTTAATTAATCTTAGTAATTTGTTATTTCCACGAGAACTTTTCTTTAATCTTAAAAAAAATATTTTCTTTAAGCATGGTAACTTAAACCAATTAAATATATGAAAGAAGTAAAATATAGCCATTAAAATGTATCAGATATATTACAGATATATAAAACAATATTCAAAAATATTGATATATATATAGGTATATGAAACATTATATGATTATATATATAGGTTTATAAATGAAACACTTTCATATTTAATCTATACCAATAAAACTCAATGTCTGTCTGTCTGTCTGTCTATCTGTTTGTTCTCTATACAAATCCACACCGTTTGTCCGATTCGATTCAAATTTTGCATACTTATGCTTTGGGACCCGGCGGGTAACAAGGCAATATTTACCCCCTATTCTCATACCCCTTCTCCTCCCACTGACATATTTTCGATGAAAATCTGTACCGTTTGACCAATCGGACTCAAAATTTGGTAACTTATTATTTAAGACTCAGCGGGCAACATAGGCAACATTTCCCCCCTATTCTCACAGTTCTTCCCTTCCCACTGATATATTAACAATGCAAATCTGAACCGTTCGACCGATCGGACTCAAATTTTAGAAACTTATTCTTTAGGACCCGGTGGTTAACATTGGTGACATTTCCCTCCTTTTATTTTACCGTTTCCCCTCCCCCTCATATATTTTCGATGCAAATCTATACCATTCGAATCGAAACTTTGTTTACCCTCACAAATTTATTTTAAACTTAATCCTCAACCCGTGCAACGCCGGGTATGAACAGCTAGTTACATATTCAATTCAATCATGTCATTCCCCAAAGTTTGTCAAATCAATAAATAATATGCAAAAATGTGTTGATTTTATTGAAAATCGCACCGAGTTTTAGGTATTGTGTCAGAGTACAGTGCTTGCAGTCTATACGCAACGCCCTATCATTCAGATTGTTGATAGCCTATTTGCGCAAAAAGACAACTAAAAATCTTTTGCTAAATTATCACCAACAAATTGGATATATACAAAGGTACCTAGAATGAGTGTATAATATCAATTAATGAATTAGCAGTCGCTGAGCGTCGAACAATTTAATTAAAAATTAAAATAAATGCTATAGATAGCCTATTTGCGCAAAAAGACAACTAAAAATCTTTTGCTAAATTATCACCAACAAATTGGATATATACATAGGTACCTAGATTGAGTGTATAATATCATTTAATGAATTAGCAGTCGCTGAGTGGCGGAACACTTTAATTAAAAATTAAAATAAAATGAACCACGACGTTCGATTAAAAAGGTTTTTTTTATCCTGGCGTTTCACCCCTAAGAAGTGTTCATGCCATTAAAAACGTGTAAAGGAGAATTTGCACCGGAAAAATTCTATAAATAAATGGTTAAAACAAAAAATATATTTTTAATTATATAAATATTTTCAATTTGAAAACGTGAGAATTTTTTCACCAGGATAGGAGAGTGGTGTTTTAAACCGATTTGTAAAAATAGAATAGTCGTTTTTTTGACTCCCGAATGTGTATTAGTTGTATTGTGTCTGTACATCAGTATATTAACTAAGCATACATGTTGTCGACTACGTTAATATACAGAATTAACGTAACAATATGTTGATACGTTTATACCCCGCGGGGAATGAACGAGTACAGCGATTAATGGTGTCTCTAGTGTCTATCTATCACGGCGATAGAAGGAATCAAACCGTATTTTCATAAATGAATAGTGGTTTAAAATCAACGAAAAAATATTTTACAAAGAAAAATATTTTGTATGATAGTTGTAGGAAAAATTCTGTACATGAAGGCGTCCCTATAAAAAGGGTCTATATTAGATATGCAAATACAAAAGTTTACAGGAGAGAGAAAAAAAGTGAAATAAATAATCAAATCTTTTGGTTTGTGTCTTCTGGGGTATTATGCCGTGTTATTACGATCTGGCTGACGTTTCGGATCCCATTGCAGGGTCCATCATCAGGGCTGATGTGTTTTGTTCACACAATTCAACGCATCAGCCCTGATGATGGACCCTGCAATGGGATCCGAAACTTCTTCCAGAAAGGTCTTAATAACATGGCATAATACCCCAGAAAACACAAACCAGAAGATTCTGAGTGGCCGTGAAAACCTAAGAACATTCTTAAATAACCATTTTTTCTTCTAATATTTACTTGCCAGTTATGGACATTAATTTTACGTTTTCTTTGTTTATTTATGTTGGTAAGCAATCCCAGTGACATCGTCGAACATTGGATGAGTATAGAGACCCTTTTTCCACTTACAGTTTAAGGTATTGCTAGGTGCATAATTAATAAAAAAAAATGCTTCGTTAAAATTAATCTGGTTAAGATATTCATTAAATAATAATTTTTTTAAAGGTTGCGCGCATTGAAAATTAATGCTGGTTCGCTTGTTTATTTTCAGTTGGAATAGTCAATATGTAGAAATAAAAATAAAACAATTTATTAAATTTAATAAGCGATTTAAAAAATCGCTACAAATATCAAAAATAATATAAACCAATTTGTTTATACCACTATTTAATTGACAAATTAAGATGATACTATATTGTATCCTGATGAAGGTACAGAAAAATGTTGTTTTATGAATTGAATAGTGTTTTAAGCAGTGCTTTATTTTAAATATTAATATAATGTCACTACAAAGTACTTTTGCTCATGTTGATGAATTCATTTACCAAGTTGGCAACTGCTGGTATGTACAGGACAATTTTTTGAATGTTGTAAAATCCTCGATTAAGTGCAATTATTTCTGCTTCTGTCGTCTCGTGACAATAATGGTAAGTGAATATATTAATTCAAAAATACATATCCGAAAACAGGTAAAATAAAAATAAAATGAAACTTCTTCGTTTCATTTTAACCAGTAATATGTTGCATGTAAACAGGCAGTTTTGAAAGAAGTGATTTAAATAATATCAATGCGTGTTTGATGGTTCAGCGAGAATCGGTAGCATGAATGTGGAAGAGGCGCGGATTATGTCATTTTAATATAAATGGCCAAGTAGAGCAATAAACAGGTGTTATCTTCCCATCCTGTCTCCGCGCAATCTTCGCCCTTATGGCGATCCATATTAGGCCTATAATATGATGCAATTTTTTGTTTTTTTTTGTATTTATCGAAAATTCAATGTTCATTTTTATCACAAACTTCCTGAAATAATGAACTACAGCCATTGTTGTTAAACGCTATGTAATTTTCCAGCAATTTTCTGTTGTATCCTAGACTATGCCTTATGGGAGTAGGAAATAAGTGATGGTGAATTAATATGTAAAATCGTTTATTTTATAATGTTCTACAAAAACAGCAAAATGATTTTGTAGTAACATAACAAATGTTTCATGTTATTTCTTAATTATTATTCATTTCTCATATTTCATTTTTTAAAGATCTTATTGTATATACTTTAATTTTTTATTTATTAGTTTACATTGTATCCCGACGAAAGGGCCATTGGCCCAGAAACATGTGAATTTTTTTAAATATAGGTATAAGTGGTGAAAACAAAGTACATTTTTATAAATTATATTTAATAATGGCTTTTTAGATATCGTTACTAAGCATTGAAAAGAAATTATCAAGTGACTTTATATTGCTGAATGGGTGGTCTAGTACATAAGCGATAAGGACGCTATGCAATTTGTGAAATAACCTTGAATTCATTAAATTGAATGTCAGAAATCTCATGTACTCGTATTAACAAGAATTCTGAACCAAAATGTTCGAAATCTAGTACCTACATTAACTAGAATTCCAAAAATTACAGCCAATCTATTTATGTATTAAGCCGGAAGAACCAAGAAGATGTAATATTATATAGGTACCTTCGTAATCGATCCTCTGGCATTTATAAGATGTATCCAAGCCACGTAAATTAATACACAAAACAATTTTGAAAATAAAGTTAAATTATTAATAACACAAGAAAATAATATAATTTTATACGGTACTGCAATAAAAAGTGTCAAATATTGTGTCTGAAATATTTTTGAAAAAATATTCGCGAATCCGTGACAACATAAATATTTGAACGCACATTATATATTCACGCAAATTTTGACTGAAACGCTTTCGGGTTTAAATGAATTCAAATTTCACTCTATTTTCAAAACCTATAACCGTTAAATAATCACCCCTTTATTAAAAAACAGCTTTCATAATTTAACCGTTTAATAAAACCCGCTTATATTTTTATGAAAAGACCGTAACATAATTTGCATGGAAATTTCGCCAATATTTCATCGCAGTTCCTTTCGGGCTCGTGATGGGGCTTCCAAGCGATCAATATTATGTTTGAACCGAGTGATGAGAAGATCAAATAATTTTTAGTTTCGAATCGTTTTTGAAGGTGACTGCATATCTTGTGAGAGAAATAAAATAGTACATGTTTATCATATATTTTAATGCAAGTATAGACGACACTCACAATTGATAAAAAAATTACACTTATTGTCCAATAAATATTATGAATTTATTGCTTAATATGTGATTATGACACAAAATTTATATGCTTGCCAAAATTTTTTTGATAATGTGAGCTACAACACTTCGTATTATTTTAAACAATTACAAACTTTCTTTAAGCCAATTTTTGATCCATAAAATATAATATTTAAATAAACTCCCTGAACACACATGTTCGTAGTGTGGGTAATAAAGTGGTTAAAAAAAATAATTGGGTTTTTTACAAAACTGAAAGTATAAAAAAATTAACACATATTATGAACATCAATTCATGGTAACGAAATCTGCTAAAATTAATATTTTATGAGCGTATCTAAAAAGAATGTCCATTCCTCATTTAATAAACTCACAAATACTAACTTGTCCAATTTTATTGTAGCTATTAAAGAGAACATACATGTACTAATTTTTAAATTAGTTACGTTGTCAGTATAAGAAGATTCATTAAAATCATACATGTGTGTCCAAAGACTCCTTTCTTTCCAAAGGTTTCGCATCTCAATTTTTTTCTGGTCTGGTTCTGCTTCCAAGATATTCCTTTGCAATAAATATTCTCTAACCTCTAACAATTGCATTTGGTGTAGCTGCACATTACTATGTTGTAGAGGTTAATTTTCAGACCACTTTTACTAAATAAATATTCCGTCAGGTACGGGGCCAGGATATTTTATTTAGATCGGGCCAAAAATGCTGCACAATATATTGTAAAGGTGCTCGCGGGTATCTATTGTTTGCGAACCATTTTGCGCATGACTGATATTCTCTCGTCCATCACTGAAACTACAGCCTGCGATTTTTCTTCGCTTTATCGCCCCCCCGTAGATAACCTCTCCTTCTCATAAATACGGCTCTAAAGACTGCTCTTTGACCCTCTCGGTCTACCTTTGGTCCTGGGAAATATTAATCTTTATGAGAAAATAGTGTTTGACGACCAGTAAAAGTGATGTTTATTGAGCATTTCAAGTCTCGCACTGAGCTAATAACTCCCGTGTGTGATGGGATTTTACAGTTTATCAATACTTTATGGCTGCAGGCCGTCGATAGAGCTCACCGAACGGACGTTTATAAGGTGAAAAATATGTGAGGGGAAATCGACGCGTTATTATTTCGTGGAAAATTATTTCAATTAATTATTTATGAGGTGTTCGTTAATATTGCGATATTCATGGCTTTATGAGTTTTATCAAATATTTATGGGTATTTATTGAGTTATTACGTTAGCGTTTGATTGAAATCAATCTGCTCTATTCCTTGACAGTTGTATACAGTAGTTAATGCTTAATTAATGAGATTAAAAATTACACATTAGAGAGATGTGATTATAGAATATATATTTCTCTTTGAATTTATGAATAAATCATTCTAAGTATATTAAAATATAAACAAAATTATACTAATACGTTGTCTCATTTCATTGAATAATAATTATAAAAATTTATAGTAATTTTTTAAATGTGATCTATTTAAGAAAAATGTGTTTCGTTTATTCTCATCAGTTACTCATTTTAAAATTTTATTTGAAAATATTTTTTATCGTCTTTTTCTCCCTTTTCTCCCTTCCCCCCCACCCGTCTCATGACGTCACCAATCGTGCCGGGAGCGCACGTACGTAGATAAAACTTTGCCCTCGCTTCTCGGCAAATTGATGATAAAGGCGGTATGCATCAGATGATCATTCCTTCGGTGTACGAAATTCATTAGACAACGCACGATAGCTCGCTTTGCGTACAAATTTATACTATAACAAAATAATCTTAAACACCCAGTATATCTTTAGTCTTCCTCACGGTCTTCTCATATCTCTCTGTAATGTATCAGAATACCCATTTTAGTTCCTTCGCGGTTTTATCTTACATTCTGTACTAGTATCTAGGCCCATGTCTATTCGTGCTGTTTCATTTATTACAATTATTATTATTTTCGATATTTCTTTTTGTATGTAGAAGACACGAGTTTTTAACCATACACATATTTATATCTCTACGTGTTGAATGGTCTGTGTATCGTGCGCCCGTATACTTGTGTTCGTCAACTTCTTGTAAAATTGATATCTGTAGAAG
Organism: Agrypnia vestita; assembly: GCA_016648135.1. Classification (NCBI taxonomy): domain Eukaryota; kingdom Metazoa; phylum Arthropoda; class Insecta; order Trichoptera; family Phryganeidae; genus Agrypnia; species Agrypnia vestita. Next base: position 175,118 of record JADDOH010025043.1, on the reverse strand, counting down.
CTTATGATATTTCCCCTTCGTTTGAGTTTGTGAGAGATTCTTCGAAGTCGAGTTACTAATGGACAAATACAATATTACGTATAAAACAAAGTTCTAATGGAGAAGTAGATGATAAAATTAAAAAATTGCTGGTTAAAACTACATAATAAATTAATGAATTTTATTAAGATTGCATTAAAGAGAGGTTTGATAACAGGTAGTTTTGATGATTGTACTGTAATTAATAAATTATTAATTTAGTCAAAAACAAAATAGAAAGAAAAATATCAATCACTAAATATTTGGTTATCATCGAGATGAGGCGGTCCTCGTAGCCCAGTGGGCGTGACACTAGCTTCTCACACTGAGTGTTCCGGGTTCGATTCGCCGTGAGGTCCCAATAAAATGTGATTTACACAAACTTGGGTGTTTTAGTGATGTAAAAAATTCAGTAGTTGGGTCTCTCGGCTTGTTTACTCAGCTTAAAAAATAAAATTATTCACACTCGGAACTTTTCATGCCGGATAACGCGATAGCAGATCGTTTAAAAATTTACGGTATGAATTTATTTTTGTAAATATTAGGTTATTTGTATGATTGGACGAGTGTTAATAATATATTAGTGCATCTCTTAAGGTACAGGGCTTTCTTGACGCACGTATCTGTAATATAATGAGTTTCGAACCGCCGGAGAGACTGCCGGGGTGGCGGCGGAGAGTAAATCAGCCCTTAATGGACTTCCCGACTGGCCGCCCCGAGACGGACCGCCCACCCTTCTTCCCGAGCCGGGCTGGAACCTTACGCACCATTTATCCCCGCCAGATATAGAACCTGCGCAGGCGAGACACGCGATACGTACAGATAATTATCTCCGCCGGGCTGAATCCAAAGTAGATTTCATGAAACGAATATTAATATCCTCACGTGCTGTAATTGAATTTTGGCAGTTACCGGGATGGTTAACCATCACGTTAAGTAATAAATATTAGAGTCAGCTCGAGTCTGGAAGATTAACGCGCTAACGTTAGACAAATAAGAGGTACTTTTGATTCTTTAAAAATATCAGATCCCTGGAAAAATTTTGCTATTTTCATGAACAATTATTAAGGTTTTTTTTTACATGGAACCATTATGTATATATATATATATATGCTTATGCTTATACTTTCTTTAATTGTCATTTGTTAATATTACATAAATATCATATGAGAATAACTGCCACAGAACAGGTTTTTACCTAGTGTAGCAGTTATTAGTAACTTGTATTAACAAATGTAAATAAACAATAAAATTAACAAATAAACAAAATAATATATTATATAATATATATATATATAGTATAATATAAGATATATATATATATATATATATATTATTGGTACATAATAACAGTCTTTTTCAAGCCTACAATACGCGGGTTATCCTAGGAAATAATCCTTCATATATATTAATATATATATACGTTATTTCCTGGGTCAAGATAGTGGGGTAGGCACGGATTTACGTTGTCATGAAAACATAAAATTTCAAAATCTCATTACACTAGACTTGTAAGACCTACAATGAAGTAAGCATCGATGGGTAGATGAAGAATATCGCTTACTAATATGCAAATCTTGTGCGCTAGGAACAACAGTGGTAAGCGAGGGCGCGGGGTCATTCTTGGCCGTTTTCAAAGATATGCAAAGTATATATTTAAAAATGGCTAAAATGCAAAAAAAAACGAATAAACCAGGGTACGAGGATTTAGAAAAGGTCGACGACATAATAGAGCTCGATTGAGAACACAATTTTTATGAGGCATTTAGAAGGACTAAGACCTATTCGCTGCATCTCATACCTTTCTTGTCATCGACCGTTATTCAGATTCCACTAATACCTACCCCTATTCTACTTACACATATAAATAATAACGGAATATTTTTTATTATTATTATTTAATTTTGCATTTTATATTAATGATACACATTATTTAAGTTTCATGTTTTTTCAAATTTATTTAGTTCCATGAAAGTATCAACTTGTGTATGGAACAGGAAAATGCCAAAAGTGTGTTAGATAACTGTATTTTTCAAACATATGACACAGTTTATATTACAATATTTAAAAATAATCATATAATGCATTTAATATCATATAACAAATCATTGAATTCAATTCTACATTCATTATATTTTGTACTACTTAGATTAATGAATATTTATACTTTAAACTGCAATACTCCTTCTCTATATACGAGTCTGACTGTCTGACTGTCGTATATATATATATATAGAGAGAGAGAGAGATTGATTTCTTATTTAAATGTTAAATTATATTCATTTATGTAAAAATAATAAATAAATAAAAAATTGTTGAATTATTTTACTCACTTTTGAACTTAGCATAATGTTGTATGGTTCTAATATTCGCTGGTAGATTATATAAATATTTAACTCATGTAGTGGTGTTGCATGGCTGTTTTACTGCATCTAGGTATATTTTGGGTTCCAAACATACGCGTTCTCTTGCTACGTCTAATTAAGAAACTATATTTGTGTTTTGTTGATTAACAGTTTTCTTATGTATTAGTAATATTGAATTGGTTGTATATATGCTGTCTAAATATCTTATCTAGATTTATTTTCAATACTCGTTGCTCCTATTTACTCAAACAACCTAAGATATTGTTTAATGTTTAAAAGCTCGCAGCATGTGAAGTTGTTATGAAATATTGTGTGGGAATTACTTATTCAAAGCACTAATTTAATTCGCCAGTACCTTAAACGCAACCCTATATAATTAATCGAAACGCAATTACTTAACCGTAGTTCGAATAACAACTACTTGACCTCGTTTCTCATTGTTCTTCTTCTTTAACTCGGCTTGAGATTGAGTAAATACGTTCGTAGTTCATCCTCAGGTATCGCTTCTGTAGGTTCTGTCCAGAAAAATTATCCAAAATTTTTCAGAATTGAAAAAACCTTTTTTTATTATTTTAGATTTTCTTGAAGCTATCAAAACGAAGCGTGTACCATAATTTTATTTAATGTAATGTAGTTTTATTGGTTGCAGTAATGTGGAAATCTTTTAGTACCTCACTTGTATTATTATTCAGATTTGCTGACTTTTGAGTACAAAAATTGAAATCAATTATCCTTATTTCGAATATCTACCTGTCTGCCCTTTAACTTGCTGGAATTGGGCTGGAATCACAACAGCAACACTGATGATGACTAGCCGATAATGTGGCCTGGGCGCCCTATTGTGACACATCGATCACCATGCAAGGGTCGTTATTAATTATTATTATGTCCCGTGATTTTTTTCGGGTTTACGGCTACAAGTATAAAACATGTACTTTGATGAAAATTGTTTAATTTTCATTATCTATCAGGGACCGTTTACAATGTAGGTATAGTAAATTATTACCAGTTTTTGTCATTGTCAATGTTATGGATAACATTTCCGATGTCATGATAATATTATATTATATGCCACAAAAAAATGTTGCCCAATAAGATGACTTTGCAAAAAATGACGCACGGCAAAATAAATACGAGTAATTTATCATTATGTGGTGGCATGAAAACTGAGCGTATTTGATAATTTACGGATTTCATCGGTGGTTATTTAAACAAAAACTCTGTAAAAGTACGGACGTACTGGAATTCAAAAGATTAGATGAAATTCTTAGCACTTTCGCGAGAGAAAATTATTCTTATAATAAGTTTGGCGCTAATTCTCGCCCGGGCGCCCCTATAATGGCGGCCGCCCAAACGTACCGTGAAATTCTGCATATATTTTGCAGGTGCGAAAAAAGAGCGTCGCAATTGTCATGCTAAGTGAGAGCGGGAGTTTCCGGAACACGGTTTCATTTTGAATTCGGAACGCAATATGCAAGCATTTCCGCTTCCCGTTATTTCCCGCAGCGGGAAAAATAAGCCCGAGTGGAGGAGAAAGGAGAAGGCAGCAAAATTGTGTACAGATTATTAAATTTACTTTTCGAAGATTTTGTTTTCTTCAAAGCTACTTAATATTTATTTTGGAAAGACTTACAGTTTTGATACGAGAAATAATGCGAAACAAACTGTACTGAATGCTGTACCGTTCCAATTATAATAATAATTGGAACGGTACAGCTCCTTAAACGTATTAATACTTAAATAACGCAAATATTAATTGTTCACAGATTTCGACCGATAAATTAATTTATACAATAATATAATGTGTATACACTTTATATTATGTTCAAAGCATCTAAAAACTATATTGGCAGTAACCAATGTTATACAGAAGCTTTGTAGAGAACGCCTTTTATTTTTAACGACAAAATCTGTTAGCAACATAACCGTAGAAAATCTGTAAATTTGGTGTATAAAAGTATGCCTTTATAACAAGCACCTCTTTTGTGAAACAGAAATGGCTGTTTTTGAAAGAATCAATCAGGACTCTACACATCATATTTTATACTGTATTTTATACCCACGATGTATAATATTGTATTATATATAATACATTGGATATTTATTGTTGATTATAGATTATAATATAGATAAAGGCGTATTTACAGATTTTATTGATAAATAGATTGTAATATATTATGGAATATGTAAATGTAAGTATGTAAGTTATTACGGATTGTTTATTAATGATTGTAGAATATGAAATGTAAAATACTAGTTAATATACGGGATGTCATATTAAGAAAAAATAAATAGTATAAAAATTTGTCAAACCATTCACTTCAAACCGTATCTAATATCATTAGAAAAAATCTCTCCGAGTTCAAACGAAGAAAAGAAATATCGCAGTGTCCCTGTTATAAAAGTTTTTTGGAGCCATTGAGACATTTTTAATAAATACCGATTCAAAATATTAACCTCCAAGCTCTTTTCTTATTTTATATATTAGTACATACAAATATGTTGTCTACCACGATGCTTGCCATGGACGAAATTTTAACTATTTTTTCTACTACTTCCGACAATTGAAGTTGTCGGACGCTCTATCTTGATAACTGATAAAAGATAAAAATAAACCAAAAGATAAAATTGCTAATCGGTTACGAATTTTTTTTCGTAGTTTACTGTGACGTTTTTGATTTTTTTATATTTTACATACCATTACATACATTTTTTATACAAGTCAATAAAAAAGACAACTCAACGCAAATTCATGTCAAATGTTAAAATAATTAATCGATTTAATACTAAAAAACTTAAATTGAAACATTTCAATGTGTCTTAAAATAAGGGTCTTGAACCATTGCATTCTTCAAATCCTTGTGCAAGGTAGTGAAACCTGGTCTCAAAGCACCAACCTAACTCAAAGGCTCCAGATGACAAAGCGTAGTATGGAAGAAGTATGCTGGGAATTATTAGCGTAGACAAAAAGAAAAATGTGGTTTGGAGCGCAAACCGATGTTAAGAATCTCTTTGTCACTGTTCAAAAGCATAAAACGAAATTGCAATTGCATTGACGGGTCACATTTTAAGACGCGCAGAAAATTGATGAACCAGCAATATTCTAAAATAGTTTCGAAACAAACTAACAAACGAAACAAAAACTAACCAAGAGGCTCCCCAGATTCTCAATGGATAAAGAAAAATAACAGATCGGTGTGTAATACAGCAAACACTGACGGGAGGCCTTTATCTAATTGTGGCTGTTCATTATTCTAATGACAATTTGCTATCTTCTAGCTACATTTAGAATATTTTGTGCATTTTTATAATTTCTACTCGTAAATGATTTTAATATTAATTATATTACATTAATTCATACTGAATAGTTCTTATATTGTATAGTTATTAAATATTGTGTTTGATTATCCTCCTTTACCAGCATACATTTGCTACCTGAGGACTTTTTCACTCACTTTTTCTTTATTTTTATTGTATTTAAAATTATTTTGTGTCTGTAAAATATATGTTAATATAAAAAAATAAATATACATAAATGACTTGAGGGGGGGATAATATATGTGAAAATAGCTGTAATCATATTTCATAATTATTATAATAATAATTTAATTTATTAAATGTAATAAATAATCGAATTGTAAATAAGTATTCATTCATACCTACAAACTATTAACTTGTTCAAATTTTAAAAATGCCTTTGTCAATACATATCAGACTTAGTTAAATTAATAAAATGAATTTATTTCCCCAAATATTATTAAAACTGCATAGTTTTCTCCGAACGACATCTATACTACAACACAAATAGCAAGTTTTACAATTAGATATCGCATTCTGCTCGACTCGGTCTCGCTTACTAGACATATTTTTATTGGAAATGTTCCCTCCGCTTCTTGAAAGAATTCTCCAAAAGTTTCTCGAAGATATTGAAAGTCACACTCAGTTACAATGCCTGCTCATTGACTTTCATGCAGTTTCCAATCGGACTCCGTCTCGAAATAGTTTGGAAAATTCATGTAAATCGGGCTGCTATCCCGACTTATATTTAATGTTTTCAAAAGTATTATGACGCGTTCAAAAAATTAAAACTTATTTGTGACTCGAGAAAATTGAAGCGTAACTTATCAAATATATATTATCTTGAAGGTTTTCTACATAAGCTGCTTTAAAAAAAGAACATCAGAAATAAGATGTTACAAAATTTAATTTTATGGGAAGTATTCGAACGCATTGTAATCTAATGGTATATTTGTAAACATCAATGTGGAAGAAATTACAGAAAAACATATTCGATGCAGTGATAGTAGGTATTTTATAGGGTACGTTAGTATAATAATATGTGTTATTTTTCCAATATTTAAGTTTTTATATAATTTGATAACTGAATCTCTCATCGACAGATGAAATATCAAATTGACTACTTTGAAATATAGAATTTTACATTGATTCAAATATAAACAATTAATATAATTAATTTCAAATGTAATTAATGGTTGTTTACTGAAAAAATGGGCCGAAGTTACTGGCGTAGGGGTAATTATAATGAGAATATTATTTATTGATCATTAAATTAAAATGCATTTAAATTTAAATTGCATTTAAATTGTAGATTTTCAATTTACGCAATATACAACAATTTAAACGCAAAATTTATCAATTATATATTTATGGTGAATAATAAATAGGCCCTTCTTAATCCTTAATTGACTTTATACCGCCCTTACAATAGTTTTTACTATCATAAATAAAGAAGAAACATTCGTCTTCAGGACATTAAAAAATTTTTTTTTATTAATATTTCTTTTATAAATTCAAGTAAATGGTATTTTTTAAGGATGTGGAACTTAAAAATTAAATAAAACAATAAAAATCCTGGTACTGGCTTTATTTTAAAGATTATTTTATGCCATTAGTGTTTAAATGTGATTACGATACCAAGATTTCGAAATAAATTTGTGTCATTGATTCATGGTGAAATGGCAAACAAAAGTGAGCACAAATCAACTGGCAACTATCAAATTAACTGTCGCTGAAAAAGTGTCCAATTATATAAAGAATCCTCCAAAAAAACACTATATTTAAGCAAAAATTACATAAAATTATCTTTAATGTAAACATCAATAAAAAATACATTTTATTATATGCGAGAGTGGTATTGATATATATTATGTATGTGTCTTATGTATATAAAGAATTTTACTGTATATAAAGAACTTATGTATATAAAGAAATACTACCCTTTTTAGATTGCTGTTAACATTAATAAAAATGGATTTATAAAGTATCAAAATTCTTTAAAATACTCTGACGGCTACTTTCTAATTAAAATGCCAAATGGCCAATATCTTAATTTAATAAAAAAATCTTAAAAATTGTTATTAAAATTTATTTTAACAGTAAACATATTCTGAAGGTCAGTTTTTTTCAACCACAAGTCATAAAAGTCGCTCTGGGTTTAAATTCCATTTTTATAATCCCAAGGCATAAGTTTTCTGCCCTAGCTTGAAAAATCTAGTCTACTTCATTCGGTACAACCAAAGATAGCAGCAATACCTAACGATTATTGAATAAAATAGTCAGTTATAACATTGATCAAGTGCTAGGCGATTAATAAATTATATAATTCAGAATATACATCTCAGACATATTGTTATAAGGTTTAATATTGCAATATTATTTTAATCATTAAACAAGGCGCTTTGGTACTTGTTACCAATCAAGATCCAGTCTGTCTTCGTACAGTCTTTGTGTTATGTTTTATCCCTGGATGGTCCAGGTCTATGCACCGGTCGCCTTTCTTCTGGATTTGTCAATAATGCACATCTTGGTAGACCAATTTATGGCATTCGAAAGATGTATCCAAGCCACCTTAAGCGGTGTATTTTTGTATGTAGAAGTGGGGGATATAAGTAGACAATTCTGACTCGTCCAATTCTATTACTCCTGCTATTTTCCTAAAATATATCTTTAATTACTCTTCAAGATTCGTATTTGGAGGCCCTATAGGAAAATGGTTATTTCTATAGTAATCAGTTTGGCTTGACACTTCGTACAGACTTCTTTATCTCCGCTCTACGAAGGAATCACAAAACACCACTAGGAGTATTAATTACATTTTTAAACTAACTAACCATCATTCCGTTTCATACATATAATCATGCACGCTATTATTTGCGCAAATATTCAGTTTATCTGATCATGTTAAGTCTTTGCAGATGCCTTCTGTTCCTACTGCCTTCGGCACTCGTCTCATATATTTTTTACCATCCTCATTGTACTGTATTTTGCTACACGTGCGTGAGTGTGTGTATGTACCGGACGACAAGCCGTATGAAAGAATAGGCGCGGCATTGCTCGGGAAGACAGGCAGTCGCGGGATAAACTTATTTTCGTATTTTACTGGAGTAAACGTGCGAACACACACCATTGTCTAATTGAGAAAAACTGACTCTCATATGCTCCAGGGTAAATATCACACTCTCCTCGCTCATATATTCTACATAACCAAACTGTCTCTGTGATTCTTGATTTGTTCTATCTACTACACTATATCCAGCATTACCCTTACTTCTAATTTTTTCATTCTTCGCTCTGTGAAATACAGATTTTCACACATATGGCAAAGCAACCGCATTTTCACTGCATTCAGTCTATTTTTTTTTCTTATTCCATGTTTCAGTTCCACATACTAGAGTTGAAACTATACAAGTATAGTTATAGTTAAATTGGAATATAACTTTATATTTTTATAATACGTATTCCGTATTTCGATACTGATTTGTTGTAAATGTGTAAGATGGTTATGACGTAATATTCCGATATGTAAAAATAAAAGTGCAACTTCTTTTTACTTTAAACTATTTAGAACATTCTCCCCTGCGGCAATAGTACTCTACCTACCCAATTTACTCTGTTTCTGTGATTTTCTGAGGTTGTTTATACCATCGGGAATACATGTTTCTATTAAACGTCTGGTTTTTCAAATACAGCCAAATGTGAAAATCAAAGTTAATTACTGATTATTTAAACAGAAGTGCACCAGCTGTATAAGTCCCGGAATTATTTTTGATCACATTTGCGAAAGATTTTCAGAATATACAAAAAAGTATATTTAAATTTAGATTTGTTTTCAGCAATAGTCTAATAAATAAACACAAACGAACGACACGTAACAAAAACAATAAGCGAATCTTAAGAGGCGGGGGTTAAATATATTACAATAAAAATACAATTATCAGATATACATTTAATGAGTTTATAACATTTTTGTATATAGTAGTTTGTTGGTGTAGTGGTTATGATCTATCTTAATTATTATTTGTGTTTTCCATTGTATGAGACTCATGTATTGGGTGTCGCGTTTTGTTAAGCTTTGTGTCCGATTTCATAACTCTTTTGAACACTTTGTTGGTCACGTTATGGACACTACAGACTTTGTGCATTCGTATTTTGTACTTCAACTGTAGCATTTCTTGTATATATGTAACTTGTAATTCCTACTTAATCCCTGCGCCTTGGAGACAGCGAAGAGTTTTTCGTGGATGCCTCCCGTCCCACTCGCATTCCCATGAGTATCAGCGGGACGGTGAGCATGGCAACATTAGCATTAAAAGTATGCCGAACATGAGTGGCGAAAGTCTAGGGCTGATATGGGAGCTATTGCTCATAGAACAGCTCTGGGTGTGTGGTGGGTCCCTCTTCTCCCTGCAGTCGTTATGACTCTCGCCTAGTGATCCAGTGGTCTGTGGTTTGAGCTCCATTCCGTGATACCAGCGAGTTAATCCTATTTTCTTTGCAAACTTCTTACAATTTTGTAGAAATGAACGTTATAGGAAGGTGACCTAAGTATAAAATAATTATACTACAAGACGAAGACATAAAATTAGACAAAATACACGAAAAACACCAACACAACACTAGATTGGCTCAAAACTACCACATAACACACGCCAAAACAAAAACAGGACAATCCCGACTAATTTGCATCGGACTAAAACCTGTCACAACAGACCAAACAACTGACCACTGACAAATTCAAAACAGATGTGACAAAAATATTAAAACTCGCCCAACTGTAAAAAAATGACTTTGTATCTAAATTATATTATTATATTTTCTTATATTGAATCATGTAAAAATGTTACCCATAAACCTCTTAGGTTTCCATTACCTTTTAAATAAATAAAAAATTAAAAAAATATATTAGAGGATGCTTGTGATCAAGGCCGATCAAATTTTGTTCTGGGAGACGTATTATAGACTATTTTAATCGCTTTAATGTGAATAAATCAGTCAATCTTCCCAGTTTACGTAAATATTATAGAAAAACTGACCCCAAAAGGAGTGTATCGCTGCAGTGCTCCTGGGGGGTGGGCGGTGGAGACGGAGGGGGTGTGCTGTTTTACTGATATGTTCGCCTCAAATAATATTACATTTTACTCTCGCACCGATTTTCCGTTGTTACCCTTTATGGGGATGCAGACTGGAAGTAATGCGCTATATTCACTCTAGAAAAATCACGGAGAATATTTCAGCTTCCCTTGTTACAGCGCTGTACAGCGGGAACAGCGACACCTTACACGGGTGATGAAAGCTCGAGAATATCGGCGATCGGAGCGTGAACTTTATTTGCTCGATGCAGACTGCTTGCAGCCCTACCCATTTATACTGGAATCAAATATATTTTAAAATAACAAAGCCTCGCTCCATCTCTCGCCAGCCCAGAAAAAACTCCAGTTTTGTGTTCCGCAGAGCGAAACCGAAAATGTTTAAAACAATATTGTGGCAAGATTAAAAAAACACCAATACAAATAGCCTGCGCGAGATATACTAAAATATTGTGACGGAATTCTAAAATCGGGAAGAAATGTATTTAATCGGAGGTTTCCTACAGTCTGAATTTTTTGGAAAGGTCCTTAAGCCAGTTGAATACGACCGTACCATACAAAAATTCATTAAAGGCATTTCTCATATAATTAATTTATTCTGCAATATATGCATTTCTATAATATTATTAATAGATAACGAGATTGAAAAGGTGAGGTATCAAGTTCTTGCCTATGAAATATGAGTTTTAAGTTCAACATCTTGCATTCGACTTAGAATTCCAAATCAAATTAATGTCATATTAAAGATATGACATTCTTTTTTGAAAATAAGTCATTTGTTTTTTTTCTCTGATATCGCTGTATCTGCGACCATGGAGAAAATATAAAATTTACCTTATTTTTTAATATGAGTTCCGTTGTGGCACACATTCCATTCTGGAAATATCGACCTCAATAATGAGCCCTGTAGACGACCGGAGACTATAGTCGATAATGACGAATTGGCGATTGCCCTAGCTTACGACTTTTTTACGACAACGGACCGTTTAAAATTATAAGAGTTTCGACTGGATACTCTCTGTCAACCACCTTACCCGCCAGACCTTACTGATTACTGGTGCCTGACAGCACTTTTTTAATGCATTTTTTTGGAATTTGGAAAACTTTTTACACGGGAAAAATTTCAACTCCGATGAGGCGGTGAAAAGCGCTTTTAAAAATTCGTTGATTCCTGTCCTCGTGATTTCTTTAGCAAAGGCATTGTTGAACTTCCATTGAAAAGGCAAAAATGCATCGACAATAATAAATAGTCAATACTTAGATTAATTAAATATATATTTTTCATAAAAAATAAATTGTTTGATTAATTTCAAATTATCAATTTCAAATCAATTAAATATTTCCTTCCATTAAATTTTTTTATTTAATATTTTCTACAGTAGATTTTGACTATCTTTATCTTCATGACTTCATTTCTTAGCTTTTTGAACCGTCACGTCGCCGCACCGTTTATTCAGAAGTGGTTCCTTCACTCCTTACTTGGTTAACATTACGTGTTTATATTTATGCAAAAAATATACAAAATTTTTATTTTTTCAATCTCATTTCTGTATTATCGTTTTAATAATATTAAATTATGACAAAATATTGACATAAAGTACAGTCTAAACTGACAAACAAAAACAAATTAAGAAATGTTTCCTAGTAAAGAATTTATGTACAATATGGTGATATGTAAATCATTATTTTTGAGACAGGTAAATAATGTATGTTAAACGGAATTTTAAATTTTAAAATTCTACGTTTACCGCTGAATGCACTGAATTCAGATGCACTACATGATATTTTTTCGACTGACCGCATCGAATTTTGAGTTAAGCGTTTTGTGGAAAATTTATCTCATGGTATGAAAATTCGTGTTAAACATTATTTTCTTTATTGCATCAAAAGCAAATAGAGTAATTAAATGAATGTGTCACTGTGGTTATAATATAAACGGATAAGGTTCGCGAATTTCAGTTTTCGTATTAATTTGACATGAAATTCATAGTATTTTTCATTAGTAAACTTTATAATATACACACCTTGACTTATCTTGGCGCTACTATAGTTTCAGAAGGTGCTTCCTCTCAACATTAGCTAATTAATCAATCTAAATCTAAAACTCTCTGAAAAATAAAATAATTTTGTCACACCACAAAATAAATGCCTTATCAATTAATAATATTCATGTTTTCAGTATCACTCGAATTAAAAACTACTCAAAATGCATCATTCATTATGTAAAAATGTTAAAAATATTCTCAGGTTTTCACGGCCGTGCATAATCTTTTGTGTGTAGTTTACTGGGATATTCTGTCGTGTATATCTGACTTTTTTGCTGAAGTTTCAGATCCCATTGCAGGGTCCACGCAAGCCAATACTTAACCTTACACAGCACATACGTATCGCATCAGCCCTGCTGATGGACCCTGCAATTGGATCCGAAACGTCAGCAAGAGAGGTCAGATAGACATGGTAGAACATCCTAAAAAAATATACACAGAAGGTGCAACAATATTCTTTACTAGCGTTACCACATGGCCCAAATAATGATGAGGTACTAAATTAAAAGAAGAATATCTGAATATATAGGTAAATAATTATCTTTGTAACAATGTCCATTACTCACACTACTAGATAATACTTTTAGATGCGATTTGGCTTTACATTTTAATCGGCGTTTTGTGAATAACTGTAGCATATCAATTAGAATATACGAAAGTGTTTTGAGTTATGGAATAAATAAACTTAACTAAATAAATTGGAAAGACGAAAATCGATGAATAACAATCCAGATACGCGATGTTTAAGTAGGATGCTCTTCTAGCACCAACACTATAGAAACACTTTGGTAATTGGGTAAGAAGACAACACGAGCGACCACAAAGCATTATAAATTATTGCGGCATAAGTTCATAATCACCCACCAAGCCTAACTAAAGCAATCAGCTGTTGCGATGTTCCAATGAGTAGGTAAAATCAGTTTTTTAAATACGTGCAGTCAGTATAGTGTATGTTACGGAAACGTACATTTGAAAAAAAAAGTGCTTTAAAATCATATTTGAACGTAATAATGTGTTAAAATATGAATGACAATATTTAATTAACTAGTGATTTTATATATTTTATTAATATTATTTTTTCATATACATCATAGAAACTGTATTAAGTATAACTTATTACAATATACCTATTGACTGCACGCCACTAGTAAAATGATGTCCCATGCCGTAAATGTAAACTGTTCAATCATGTTCCTATAAATTTATAAGTTATATTTCCTATAAAATCTCGAATTCAGTACATTATAAATTAGTTATCCTAGATGACTGCATTAAATTTATTTTGTATATTGCTGCTTCTGCTTTTATACCTCACAATCAGGGTATAGTAAATTGGTTTCTTTTTTAATATCATGGGGAACTACTCTACAAATTTCTCTAATGAATCATTTAAGATGACGATAAATTTTAAACAAATTTATTTTGCATAAATTCTTCGTGTGTATTCCATTTTCACATAGCTATCAACTTTATATTACGCAATTCATCTTAACCCGGCGTGAGTGAGGTCGGGTATGTCATACCGAGAAATTTTTTAAACGCAGATTTTTATTGTTATTTTTGCCATCCTAATTCCATCTTCACAGTAGCTGGAGGCTTATCTTCGCCTTACCTCGCCTAATTATCTTCTTACTTTTATAATCTTCTAATTATAAAAGTAACAAATAATATAAATAACTATAACTCAAAAACTTACTGTGAATAAAAAATATAACACCGACTATGAGGTCGGGTGTGACGTACCCGACCTCATAAAAAAAATTAAGACAATTATTTTGCAAAAAATTTCTTTAGTACCTACAACTGTCATTTCTTGTTTTCAACATAAATGATTTTTTTAATGAATCAAAACAAATCTTAAATAAATTTAGTTTCAAATTAACTCGATACATTTTACTTCATAAATATTGAGTGGGTATCAAGCTTGCATAATAATGTCGACGTGGATAATATTATTTCCGTCGAATACACCGTATACACCGACACGAATAATTTTGTCTGTGTACATTTAATAATATCGTGTTTAAGATCTGAGCAAAATATTGAGATCCTACTAGGCTATTGCCCGAGGCATTGAGTAAATATTTGATTTGTGAAAGCACAGAATATCTGAATCCCCGATATATATTAATAATATCAACAAACCATCCTAAGGCTAATTTTCCTCTGAGTTTTAAAAGGCTGATTTTCCTACATTTATACATATTCATATATTCCGTCATACACTAGCTTTAGTAAATTTATCGGACTACAAAAGTGATAATTAAATCCTGAACACCGCTTTAGTTTTTTCATACCTTATCAATTTTAGGATTGGAATTTTAGCTTTAACGTTCTATCACATTTGAGTAGTGTAATATACAAATCACTCCATTTTTATTGTGCTCGGGTGAAAGTTGCCGTTATTCAAAAAATAATTTATTCACACCTGCTTTGTTATAATTAGGCTCAAAAAAGTTTCAAAGTGTTAGAGCCGCCTTGCAGACAATTTTCAGTGTGAGATGAAAAATCACTTAGAAGAAGACAAGATAAATAAATAATTTATCTTATCTAACTCATAGCACTTTACTGTTGAGAGCGTGAAAAATCCAAAAAAAATTTCCAACAATGAGAATATAAACATACATTTATTTCAGCTGAATTTATTTAGTTTTGATAAGTAATACTCAATCAAGCTATGATAAAACTGATATGTTCAACAATTTTTCGGCGGCTTGGAAAATTTGCTCTGATGAACTTATGCTTTACAAAAGTATCAAAAAAAAGAATATGCATTGACTGCTATAGAATAGAGGATACGTGGGAGGAGGAAAAGAATGCTATCGCGAAAGATTTGAATATTTTTATGTCCCAGATCTTAAGGAAAAAATCTTGAATGTATCTTGCCAAAAGGAATTCGTTTTGTTCCCTTAACTGGAGTGAAACGAACATTTTTTATCATCATCATCATCATTCTTGGCAAAACAACCTTTGGTGGGTCTTGGCCTCCTCAATAATTTTCCTTCACTCATCTCGGTCTAGTGACAGCTCTCTCCAGTTTCGAAGCTCTAAGGCAAAAATATCTTTGAGGATGTTGTCACTCCATCTTAATTTTGGCCTTCCTAAGCTCCTTCGCCCTATTGGCCTTGAGATCAGCAGAGACTTTGGTGCTTGATGCTCGGACATTCTCTCCACATGACCCAGCCACCGAAGTCTTCCCAGTTTTATAAATTTTGTGACGTTTGGCTCCTTAAATAGAGTATAGAGCTCATTGTTGTAACGTCTGCGCCAAAGTCCATTTTCTAGAACCGGTCCGAAGATACGCCTCAAAATTTTCTTTTCAAAAACGTCCAGTGCTCGCTCATTCCTCTTAGTTAGTAACTACGTCTCAGATGCGTACGTGAGCACTGGCCTAATAAGCGTTTTGTACACTAAAATCTTGGTATTTCTGGACAGCAGTCTGGATTTTATCTGCTTTTGTAGGCGGAAAAAACAGCGATTTCACTATGCGCTTTTTTTATCTTATAACATGTAAATGAAATCTCTCACTTATAGAAAATAAGCGACTAGACTAGACATTAAAAGTAGTATAAAAAAGTATTACGATTGTAATTTTATTGGCTTTTTATTGTAAGATTTGTAAATTATTGGGAAAATCAATAAATATAGAGGTAGAATGTTTAGAAGCATACTTAAAAATATAAAATAGTGAACGAAGCGAGAATAATATGCAAGGACAGAAATGACAGCAATCTGTTCTATACTTCATTTACAGCTCGATTTTTTGATCAAGGCACTTCAAGGATGTATCGTGTGTCCATTCACTTTAAATGAGCCACTTGCATTAGTGTGATTAACAGTCCGTTTACAAAATCTCGTAACATTCTTTTTTTGAGTAAATGACAACCCAAAAAATAAATATTAATATTATTGAAGTTGGTTTAAAAAAATAATACAATTTCACAATTTACGTGTTACAGAGGGTACTAACACTAATGCAAGTGGCTCATCGAAAGTGAATAGACTCTACCGATATCTGCTGAGAATATTGTAATAAATTTAATAATTATGAATATTATCATGTTTTTAAGATCTTTTAAAACCATCTGAAGTCGTTAACGTCCCCTATGATTCACTTTTAGCGGATTTTAGTACACATCTTTCAAGTGCCATGATCAAAAATTTTCCTACCCCTTCGCAAAAACTGCGTGATAGTATGTCAACTAGTTATGCATTTTTCATCACAGCTTTTAAGAAATGAATTATGTTAAAACGTATAAACCATGAAAGTATGTGTTAGCTGTGCGTTGGACACACATTCTTTCGTTGTGTTGGTGTTTACGAAAATAAACACCAATATAACGTAACAATGCGCCTCGTACGCACGGCTTACACGTACTAATACAAGCAAAACGAATACAAGAGGTACGAACACAATATTTTAGCTGCAAAATTATTGTTTTTATGTGAAGTCTTGAAGATTAAATTAATAAACTTAATTCTGATTTTTAAATAAATTTAATTTTAATATATTGGACGCAAAACATTGGATAGAACGAATCGAACATTTGTGAGGCTGCCACGGTAAATACATTTTATTTTTCTCACAATCTAAATATAAAAATTTCGTTGTCCATCTGTTCCGTAAGTCCGTAACTTCCTGGAATTCATGGCTGAAAAGAAATTATACGGCTAGAGTGAGACTCGAACCTCGAACGCGCGGACGGCAGGGCAACGACGAGACGACACAGCCACCATCGCTTCTCCGTGGCCCGTCAAAAATACGCTATATAATAACACACGGTTAAGCTAAGATGCAAACGATTAATTTACGCCTACTACGTTCGACTTTTGACAAGATTTTTATTGTGTATAAATAAATAATACTTAAATTATGTTCCGTGACTTTACACAGGTGGACGGCTAGTATTACGTAAAAGTGTTAATAGATTAATTACGTCACTAATACTCAATAAGTGAAACGTTCAAATATTTGCAGACTTAAGCCAGCACGTTGCTTATTTATACGCTCTTTTATTTTAGCGGTTGCGACCTGGGAGCTTAGCGGTTAAGCCACTCGCAATATGTCAGATGGGCGGTTTCCTTGCCCCGATGCTATCTGGGTATATTCACTTTAAATATACTCCATATCAGCTGAGCCACATCTGGTCTTATTCTAAATGGACTATTTCATTTTTTCGGTTCAAATGAAACGGGCGATTTTATATCTCGTTATACATTTTCCGCCCCATATACCTTCTGTTGGCTGATTCAAAATTAATCATGTTTTTCAGCCGTCCGAAAACCCACCAAATTATTTATTATCTGTACGCAAACCAATATTCAAAGAAATTATTTCGTATTTTCATGTTATATTTTACAATTGAAACAATGGTTAATGGTTAATATTCAAGCATGTTTTATTTTTGTCATTGTTCGTAACATTTCAATTGATATTTAATTATATATTTTTTTTTTGTTTCAGGTAAGTGATTTTCAATCAACAGTAACTTGTAATAGAGATGAATGTCACTGAGCATGGTAAGAAAAAATAAACCATATTTTTAAATAATTTGAATTTAAATCAATATCTTAAAAATAAAACTTTTCTTCATCTATAAGGGATAATATCTCATGCTTGTATACAGGGAGATCGATCACGTTTAAAAAGAAAAAAATTAAATAATCGATCATAGGTATATATCGCAGAAATGTACTGTCTTGTTTTAAAACAAGATTGATATAGTTATCAGAACACAAAATAAATGCTTTCTTTCCTCATTTGTCATGACCCTAAGTCACTCAGATTTCAATTACACTAAACATCACATACCAGTCAATTCTACCTGAAAAAAATATCCATTGATAAAAAATTTATTTTTAAGATATGTGATTTTCACAAAAACTAACTCTGGAAATCCTATGTTTTTTTTTCAAATTTCCTGCACCTTAGCAGTTAATATATTTTTTTAAATCTTTTTCTTCATAACCTTAGATAAATCTCTTAATGGCACATTTTCAAATTAAGTGAAGACGGATCGTTGCCAAAAGTTGAGAAATACTTTTCCCATAGAGCCTTCACGGCGGAGGCTTTGGTGGCGCGCACTTAATTGAGTGGTTATGCACGTCACGCGCGAGGGCTCTCACTCATCTTCCTAAGCTTTCATCCAGACAGATATCGATTCTCCCCCTTTAACCGAATATCATATTTCAGTTTTAGGTGCCTGCCCCGCGGCAAAACGAAGAACCTTATTTTTACCGTTTCTATTCCCTGCCATATTTTCTTTCACGTCATGAACAATATTACGATTTTTAGTAAATGGAAATTGATTTTTCCGTTTCCATCCCTCCCATATTTTTTCTTGTCATGAACAATATGAGAATTTTTAGCAAAGGAAACTTTTTTTTACGTTTTTATCGACCACCACATATTTTATTTCGTTTCGTGAACAATTATAGTACTTTTATGAATGGAAATGAATATATTAGGTCCTTACATATGAAATTGACGTTTAGTATGGGAGGAACATAAAGCCGATTTTTTTTTATTATAATATATTTATTTAATCAAAGTATGTACCATTGCTATCTATGCACTTTTGCCATCTCATAGGTAGTTCATCGATCCCTTTACTAAAAAAACCATTCGGACGGGAATCAATAAAATCTTTGAAGGCGGTTTGGACTGCCCCATGGGAGTTGAATTTTTTCCTTTGCAAGAAGTTATCCAAATTTCGAAAAAAATGGTAATCTGTTGGGGCAAGGTCCGGAGAGTACGGTGGATGTCTTGGACATTCCAATTGAACCTCCTCTAATTTGGTAGGCGTCTGTTGTGCAGTGTGTGGTCTAGCGTTATCATGAAGCAGCAGTGGCCTAGAGCGATTAACCAGCCTCGGTTGTTTAGCAGCTATCTTTTCCATCATGGTTTGCAGTTGCTGACAATAGACATCTGCCGTAATCGTCTGGCCAGATTTAAGAAAGCTGTAGTGAACGACACCAGCACTATTCCACCAAACGCTCACAAGTAACTTTTTTGGAGTCAATTTTCGCTTGGGGCATGGTTTGGCTGGTTTCAGCCAGGGTTCAGGCAGGGTTCAGCCATTGCGATGAGCGCTTCTGATTATCGTACAGGATCCACTTTTCATCACAGGTAATGATTCGATTTAAAATCCCTTCATTATTGTGCCGGTTGAGTAATGCAACGCAGCAGTCAACGCGCGTTTGTTGATTTGCTTCACTCAATTCGTGAGGTACCCACCATTCAAGCTTTTTCACCTTACCAATTTGCTTCAAGTGGATTAAAACAGTTTTAT
Source organism: Agrypnia vestita (assembly GCA_016648135.1). NCBI lineage: Eukaryota > Metazoa > Arthropoda > Insecta > Trichoptera > Phryganeidae > Agrypnia > Agrypnia vestita. Next base: position 155,010 of record JADDOH010025043.1, on the reverse strand, counting down.
CACTAACATCGCAGCCTGCAGCTAACTCGGATCCGCTTCCACAATAGCCTTCAATTCTTCATTATCAACTTTGGTCTCCGGCCTCCACGGGGCTTGTTCTGCAGGTCGAAATTTCCAGAACGAAAACGTTGGAACCAAAAACGCACCGTGTTTTCTTTTGCGGCACCGTCGCCACACACATCATTAATCCTTCGAGCCTTTTCTGCAGTACTGGTACCACGGTGGAACTCGTACTCGTAAATAACGCGATATTTCAAGTTTTTCATTTGGTAAACTGAGTGACGCAAAGAAAAAAACAATTGAGGAAAAAACAAATGAATTATAATTTTCAAAACATAAATACATGAGTAAATAGCTGTATAAATTTGGATTTGGAATTCCTAACCAAAGAGAAGATATTTGAGATCAAATTTGCCCGTACGGCGAAACCTCAATTTCATATGTAAGGACCTAATATTCTGTTTCATACCTGCATTATTTTTTCTTTAAATTCATTAACAATATTAAAATATTTTAATTAATGAAAAAAAATTACGAAAATTTTGTATATAAAAAGAAAGAACATCCAACCGACGTTTATTGTTAAATCAATTACCCATTCATTATTCATTAAATATCGTAGACCCATAAACACGTGCTTTAATTTAAAATAAAAAGATTATTCATCAATTTATAACCTCAATCAAAAATTTACATTTAGTTCTTTTAGGCCTAAAACGCAGTAGCCGTGGTGCGGCGTGGCTTTGCGGCAAGCCGCACTTGGATTTTTACATGAAACCGCATGATATCGACGCACTGACTCGCGGCTAGCCGCTAACCGCTCCGGTTGTCTCGGGACTGCGGCGGGTCGCACCGGTTGAATGATGCGGCGCGCCGCTTCCGCTCCACGCACTCGGCGCGGTTAGCCGCAATCGCTACTCGCTTCCCACCCCACTCAGTCGTTAGTTTTACACGCGTGTGTTTAAATATTGTTTTGATAATAATTCTTCATACGATTTTACACAAATTTGTATTCGATATAAACGCAATATACTTTTGCGTTTGATACATTTCTCTTTAAATTAAGTGCAAAAATATCCCTTTTAAAATTTGATTCTTTTGTAATAGAAGTATGAAAACAATAATCATAGTTTTTCACGTTTATTTACAAAAATATCATTTTTATTGCTTACAACAATATTTGTAGTATACCCCATTACCCATTATCTCAAAATGCCTATTTTGGAAAGATTATTAGACATTTGCTAGTTTGAGTCAGTCTTGCTCTCTGTTTTCATTATTAGTAGTACGGATTCTGATGTTAATATTTAATTTACTACCAGAAACTCTCCAGGGAGACAGTATAAGATTATTGTGTACGTTAACAAACATATTACCAAACATGTTTGAATAAGTAGTATTTAGAGAAAACTTCCGCTGAGCTTGAAACCGAATGAACCCACATGTGCTCGACCGCAGTCGGCTTGGGTTCATGTCTGCGGCATCACGCGCTGTAGGAAGAGGATTTCTATTCCATTACACAATATAATACCGCGAGAGCAAACAACGTTTCCGGTATAAGAAAAAGCACTAGGCGACCACAAAATAGGAAGATCAGAATCCAGAAACACCGAAATGAGTTATCATGCCGAGGTACAAGGCTTTTTGCTAAAACATGGTGTATTTATTCAAATTTCTTCTGAATATTATCTAATAACTATTATAAAAACAACATTTATTATTGTAGGTTATAAAAGCAAAGCCAGAAATACCCAAAAAAATTTGAATGCAGTCACCGAGGATTACTAATTTAAAATGTATTGAACTCTAGATTTTATGTTTTTACCTCTTCCAAAATCATGTTTTATTTAAATATAAAGTTTTCTATAAAATCTCGAATTCAATACATTATAAATAAGTAATCCTCGATAGATATATTTTTTTTTTGATATTGCTGCTTTTGCTTGGTTACCCTACAATTGATCTCTTGGTTTCTAACCTTTAACATTACAGATAGCTTTTTATGATTCTGTGCATTCCGAAATACTCAGTTGGTATATACGTAACATTAGTTCTCTAATGCATCATCCGATGTATGTCAATACAGTATTTGGACAAATAAGTTTTTTTAGAAGGCTCCTTTGTTCTTATAACAATCATTAAGATTGCAAGTAGGTACATTCAAAAAGTCATTTTATCTAGTCAGTGTGGACTCCCTACTTTTAGTTTTACTGGCATATTGACTTTAAGTGATATAATTATACAGTGAACACATTATTTATTGTATTGTCAACTGCATGTGCACTAGTACTTAACTGCAGAATACAGGTTTAAATTTATTTATGTGTTCAAAGAACTGTATTTTTTTTCAATTTGCTGGACATTCACAGAACCAATTTTTTACATTTCTTCTTTTTACATTATTTCTTATACATATATGCTATTGCATTCAATAAAAGTTGCTTGTTTTTTTGAAAATATCTACAATATTAATTTTATATAGTATTTTGTTTTAAAGTTGCTCATCACGGCAAAATACTACATATTCTAGTGACACGAGTGACTCATTTCCTGACAAACATTTATTTAAGTTCACGATAAATAAATAGTAACTTATTTCACCGGTTCACTTTCGGGAATTCCGCACGTAGGTATACAGGTACTTCTTCACTGGCTGATTATAAATCGCATTAGTCACCGATTTCGCTGATTTTACTTACATGGTCTTGTTTGCTTGTCAAAATAAACTGTCCCGCGCGGCGTCACTGATATACGCTTTAGGTTTCTGGAAGTTTCTGGTATATTTTTGTGTATTCCAAAAATTCAATGATTTTTTTTTAGATCGTTCGAAAAAAAAACAAAAAATTATGTGCGGTTTCTCTTAATTTAGCATCTCATGTCAGAATTATATATTTTTTTCACATAATATAATAGATGAATGTAATAATTATGATCTAAATTCAATTAAAAGACAGTAATTAACTAACTAACCACCACGCTGTTTCACCGCAAGGGTATGCAAATAAGATACAACGCCATATTTTTTATCTTGGCACACCACTTTTGCTTCGACTACATTCGTACATCATATTCTGCACGCTCTGTGATTGTTGAGAAAAGAAACAGGGCCATCCTACAATATTAATAGTATCTGTAACTGCCAAGTCTTTCGCGGACGCTCTCTATTCCTGCTGCCTTCAATACTCGCCTCATATGTTTTCTTCGCCATCCTTTCCTTTCTCATACGTTCCACATGATCAAATCATCTCAGCAACACTTTCTTCTTTCTATCTATCAATTATCTTCAATTGATGTTTTAAAATGTTTTTTGTTTTGTTTTAAATCTATCATGTTTTAAAATAAAAAGGCAAGTTGACGATTATCCCCGAGCTAAATAATTTTCCATTTAAAAATTACTTACTAGGTAGGTAGTGATAATGATGATTGTGTATTAACGATATCGCGTTACTATATTTTAGCTCCTGCTCGGTTTCTACAACCCTGCTAAATCATCCCTGATGACGCGCGGTAAATCATTGAAATTTCACGTGGTTATCTCTGTAATAGTCGTTCAGTACTCGCGACCAGAGCGAGCAATGTTCACTGGCAAAGCGGGTAAATTGATTTTTTCACTTGGAATCCCTCAATCCAACAATCTCCGTGGAAGCAATCCAATCTATAGATTAATCATACTCATAGCCATAAAGTAGTTTTTCTTGTGCTCTTACTGTTTCTCAACACTTATTTTCTTGTGCTCTTAGTGTTTTGCAATAAAACTCGTTTTTTCGTTTGATTAATGTATGTCAAAATATAACTGAATGTCTGTCGATCTGTTCTATATACCATTTGTAAAATGATCTACTTTATAATCTAAATAATTTTGTTACACACTTTCTGTTCTTACTAAATCATCCTACGAGTATAACATTCAATCCTACAAAATTGATAGAATACATAATTAGTTTCATAGATTTATAAACTATAAGTTGATAATATTGGGTACAATTATTGAATACAATTATTTACTTAATTTAACAGGCCTTGAAACATTTATGACGTTCTCTTTTTATTTAAAACAATAAAGGGGATTATGGGTCATCCAGGTTTGGTGAGCATGATTAATTATCGTATACCCCGCGGTTATGGTACGAGATATCATGCTCCATTTCATGTAAATGTTTTTCGCTCAAACTTCATGAACAACTCATATAATATATATTTTTGAAGTACCTATATAAATTTTTATATTTATATGATTTTATATATTGTGTACGTGTTTTCATATGTCTTTTGTATATTTTTGTCTTTTGGATACTTATATAAATCTATTTTCATCAGTGCTTAAGTACCTTGCTGAAGTATGAAGAACCTTTTATATTTTTCATGTTACTGCTTCACTTACCATTTATCAAGCATAAATAGAGAGGATAGAGTGCCTTACATTTCTTTAATACTCAACACATACGTCCTCTTATTCATACTCTTCAATTATTTAGGCTTCTAACTGGACACATATCATTTATCTGGTTACACCACGGACGTCCTCTATTATTCGTGCTATCAAAACTCGCTCCATATGTATCGAGTAGCTTGGTTGTGCAGTGGTTATGACTCTTGCCTAGTGATCGAATGATCGGTGGTCGGAGTCCCATTTCAGGTGCATTAGCAAGCTATTTTCATAGCATAAGCGTTTGACTTAATTTGAAATTATTAAGAATATTGATATGACATGTATGGTATTCCGTATTCGCATCTCTATTTAGAATTATGAATTTACCTATCTCTCTTACCAACCTTTCCTCATTAAACCACAAAGCTCATCTTCTGCGTATAGGTATATTTTGCCATGTATCTCTGACCTCTCTGGCCGACGTTTCGGATCCCATGATGCCCCATCATCAGGGTTGAATATCTTTTTTTTTTTTTTTTAAATAAATAGAGATGCGAACACGGAATACGTGTTCTCTCTCAGAACACTCTCAGAACAGAAGAATCTCAGAACACACTTCACTCAGAAGATTCTGAACGGCCGTGAAAACAAAACTTTTTTTTCATAATTCGTTTCATTATCCTAGTACCAGATTTAAACTCAAAATTTTCATTTTTTATCTTACCGTAAATGGATTTCACATACGTCTGAGAGATCCTATTGCTACTTATTTTGTTTCTCATTTTCTAGCTTTGAATCACTTCCATTCACCGCAATACTGGTAAAAATATCACTAGTCTCACCTCGGCTCATAATTATTCTCTTTAAGCTTCCATTTCTGCCTTTAAAGCACCATTCACTTTATTCCCTGCAATGAGTCTTATTTCCATATCTTCATTCATTATTTATGTTTCTATCAAACACATTTCCCAAGTACACAAACACTTATTTCAAATAATCATCCCTATCATTATGTCGCACGTCATCTTACTTTAAATTTAATCTCATACCTTGGAAATATTTTTTGCGCGGCCACTTTAACATAGTTAATGGTAAGTAATTAGATTAAAATAAAATAACTCTAATTTTTGCACGCAGAAAGAGAATTAATTATATTTCTCAAGGATTATTAAGCGCTTTTAGGGCACGTTTCATGTCACAATAATTCTAACACTTCTTATCATTCCGTGCGTCTGAATGTGCTCGTTTTGACAATAATATTTTTTGTTCAGAACATTAAAACCATTTACTCGTAAAATGCTTTAATCAGATGGTAGAATGGGATTTTTAAATTAGTTGACAGGTTAATTTTCGGACAAGTTAACTGAGAAAGTATTTTTTTAACAATTTTAACCCTAAAACTACTGTCGACTAAACTACATTTCGACTAACACGGCGAACATTTGTTGCGATCTCTTTCGAACTATTGAAATATATTGCGTTGATTATTTGTGTCAACTGAGTCACCGATAGGACGTTGGAAGAGACGGCTGTGTCACGCTGGTAAGTACCGCCATTTTCAAATTAAAATGCACATGTTATAGACTAATAAAAAACCACCGCGAAAAAATATCAATAGCTTCTAGGGTTAATACTCCCTTAAAATTAAATACTGATTTATAAAATAATCGGTAAATAATACAGTGTTGTCTTAAATATATTTTTTTACCGAACCGGTCTAAACTTTGCCTGTAAATCATAGCTCAAGTTTGTTTCATTAAAAAATTGATAATACGAAAAAGTCGAAAATACGTATTTATACCGGAAATATAATATTTTTTATTTTTTATTATGTATTATATTCATACATAATTTACTGAATTCAATAATATATAAACTTATATGATGCATATGTATATTAATTAGATTTGGGGTTTCTGCAAGCATAAGTGTATGAGATAGATACTTTTGTGTATTATTTATGGTTTTCCTGAAGAAACCTCGGCAGACGTTCGGTAATTGTTGTTCTAATCCAGAAGACACGCGTGCTTAATATGTATATGTTGTGAGATTACATTTTTATTTAGCCATAAAATTAGATACGTATGTACCTGGTAAAAATATTAATCGGCCATAAAGGTCTCATTGACAAGCAGTTTCTAAACGGACCAAACACGAATCGTCTCAAAACTCAGAACTAACCTCATGCACCGGATATGAAGTTTAATTTTCTTTATGCATCTCTATATGTCACAAGACTCCGCTCGAAAATGGATATATTGGACACATTAGGATAAACTTCCATCACTATACATCGTGTTTTGTGGATAACATCCAATATAGGTATATCATGTTTTAAGTATACGCCAAACACGATTGAAGATCATGATCTTCTCGAACTCCTGTGCTCTTGCCATTGATACTCCATTTTTCTCAACATATTGCTGATCTGAAGGCTGTCGCCAGAGAAATGCTTGAAACTATTTCCGCTATTTCACTCCAACAAGTGGACGTGACTTGGGACTGTTATTAAAATAATTTTATTTGCAGTTAATCAATATATCATAAATTATACCATAAGCTTTAAAAATTCTTACATTATTATTTCATGTTTTAGTATGTTAGTATGTTTACGTATTTAAATTGTTTGGTGTTTTTTTTTATATTTTAGAATTGTTTATTTTTTTCTGTTTCCATCTTTTGATGGATTGTTATTAATTATTCATACTGCCATAGATTCTCGGCGGTGGGAGACGAAATGAAACACTTATTTATCTTTAATTTTATACACAAAGTCATTAGACAAATATAATTTAAATACATACAAACTAAAAAACTATTTCATAATTTGCACTTAAAGTCACTAGATACGTAATACTGTATAAAACCGTTTCTATTCGCTATAACTCTAGTTCTTTTATCGCTGGTCGTCAGCGTTTGCGCCAATTTCCTACGTTTCGCCAAACGTCAAAATAAGATTATTGCGCAGTGATGGCGTCGCTTTTTTCTATAGGGATTGTTTTTTTGAATTATCTGGTATAATCTTTTATATTAAATATCCTTCCATTTCTTATGTTTTAGAATCTCCTGATGGTACATTATTATATTTAATCTCTTGCATTAAGTTTTCCTTTGTATAAAATATATATTATTCTATAATCTTAATGCCTGGAAAACATTTAACACTTATTTTATAAAGGTACTCATGTAAGCTAGTTAAGATATATATATATATATATATAAATAAATAATTTAGAACAAGAAACACATTTTGTTTTTTGCAATATAAATCGTGATCTTCACCAACCGATTTATATTGATTTGTGATTGTGATTGTGGAAAAACCTTCACAATGATTTATGAAAGTTTTTCCACAACTTTTTTGATAATACTATTTCCATTACAATATTTTATATTTTATCACATTTGCGTTTTTGCCATCTTCGTGATATGAGATTTGAGAATTGAATAAAAAAGGACAAATAATTTGACCGCCGGATATTTCCAGAAAACCTTCATCAATCCGTATCTTGAAAATGTTTCGCCATAAGAGAAAATAATCGATGCGAAATTTTGTCGATGTTTCATGAATTGGTCTAAAGTAAAATTGTGGATTGACTATTGCGTGACCTTCCACCCTCGCCAAATCAAAATATTATTTTCATATCCTCACATTCGGTACTAATATCGAGTTATGTTAGGAGGAAGAGGAATGGGGAAGGGGGGGTTGGCGAAGGCGAGTGTTAAAATAATTGATTTGGGGTAAAATAAAGTAGACATCGATGAAAATTTATATTTAATCATTTTCACCTTTGACATCAAAAGTAATTTAATCCATTAGTGCTAGACTCTGCAGGAAAAAGCACTTAAGTCGAGAAAAGGATTCTTCTAAAAAAACTCATGAGAAAGTATCTAGGTTTCCAATTTTAAAAAATCTACTTTAATCGGTTTTGAGCTAGTTTCATAATTTTGGGCCTCGAGCTAAAAAAAACACTTGTCATTTTTCTTTAAAAAAATGCCTTAATATATGACAACCATATGTGATTAAACCATACAAGTCCCCAAAATTAATAAGAGCTATACCACTTTTTCCTATTTTTTTCTTTAAAATATTTCATTCAAATGATACAAGAGGCGGCGACAATATAAAACTTCAAAAGAAAAAGAAATAGCTCCAAAAAATTATTTGATGTACAAAAGACTAAAAATATTCGACAGCCTACCGAAAATAATAGAAAATACAGTGAATATAAAGGAGTTTAAATTGGGATGCAAAAAATTTACCATGAAAAACTTATAAATAAGTAATGATTTTATATTGCAATATATTTTTTATGTAAATCAAAAATTATCCCATGAAATGAAAAATATGCAACTAAATAAACAGTGTTCATTTTGTTGCATATATGTTAAAATAAATAATTGTGCAACTACATAAGGAAAAATTATTATAGGTGTATTCTTGTTTTTGTTATAATATAGGAAAATAAAAATTCTATTCAATTTATATAATATTTAAGGAGTGATATATTAAGTTGAGAATATCTGCGTCGTGGAAATGTGGATTTTTTAAATTGGCCATCCATTTGTGATTGTTGTGTCACTGTGCTTTATGTCAGTCTATTTTGTGTCAATATACTTGCGTCAGAGCATCAAGACAAATAAGTGTTTGTTCTCGCTTGTTTATGGTAGGAAAATGGTTTTATTAACAGAATTTCGTTTGATGCCTCCATTGCTTTCTATTGATTAATTCATTATTACAATAACGCGCTCTTATATTTCAAATAGTTTAATCTAATTTAGAAATATTATTTCTCAGCATTGTCCTATGTATAATATTAAATTGATAACTCTCTAGTTACGGCTATGAATCAAATTAATGGTGGCAGCCTTTGGGAGGGGGTGGGGAGCTTGTGAAATTCTCTACACCTATGTATCTCCATACAGCAGGTGAACCATAAAAACCATTCGTCGATTAAAAATGTGTATACTTATTGGTCTTTCACGTAAAAACACATAAATAGGAGTAAAAGATAAATGGATTGCCACATTTTAAGCTATTGTGTATTATTTGCCCGTTAAAAATAATCAAAGTTAACCTTCCTAATTTTGAATTTATGTCCAATCAGCAACAAGCATTCACCAAAAAAGTCGTCATCAAAAAATTGCTACCGTAAATATACTTGGAGTTTCAAATCCACGAAATTTGTTTCTAAGCCAAATGAAATTAGTTCCTCTTCAAAAACTGCAAAATAATTTTGTGGTGACATCTATAGGTACCTATAAAACTCAATGTCTGTCTGTCTGTGTGTCTGTTCTCTATACAAATCCACACCGCTTGTCCGATTCGATTCAAACTTTGCATACTAATGCTTTAGGACCCGGCGGGTAACAAAGGCAATATTTCCCCCTATTCTATTACCCCTCCTCCTCCCCCTGATATATTTTCGATGCAAATCTATACCGTTTAACCGATCAGTCTCAAAATTTGGAAACTTATTCTTAAGGACTCGGCGGGTAACAAGTACGACATTTCCCCCCTATTATTTTAATCCTTCCCCTCCGCTGATATATTTTCGATGCAAATCTGTACCGTTTGACCGATCTGACTCAAAATTTGGAAACTTATTCTTAAGGTCTCGGCGGGTAACATATGCGACATTTCCCCCCTATTCTTTTAACCCTTCCCCTCACCAGATATATTTTTGATGCAAATCTGTATAGTTTGACCGATCGGACACAAAATTTGTAAACTTATTATTTAAGACCCGGCTGGTAACAAATGCGACATTTCCCCCCTATTATTTTACCCTTTTCCTGAACCCAGATATATTTTTAATGCAAATCTTTACCGTTCAACTGATCGGACTCAAAACCGGACTGGAAACTTATATGATAGGATCCGGCGGGTAACAAAAGTGACGTTTCCTCCCTCCCCTTTTACCTTTTACTCTCCCCCTGATATTTTCGATGCAAATCTATACCGTTCTCTCATTATTGAGCTCTCTCACAACACCCCTTGGTACTTATCACGTTAATGTTTTGGTATACTTATAAGCTGCAATTACGCTTGGTTCGTACATTCTTTCGATAATCGACATTTAAGCCATCACAATCGTTGAATTTATTGATGTGTACGAGTATGATGGCATGTGACATATAATGATTTATTCTGAGTATGTTTCGGGTCAGCATATTCAATCATTTTTCAGTACATATGGTGTTAATATTAATATTTATATAATTATGATTATGATTACGAGGTCATATAATTTTTACTTTAATAGTTAATCATCTTCAGAAATATTAACTTCAAAAATAAAATGTAATTTCATGAAAAATAACTAAATAAGTTACACAATTTTTTGTTACTACAAATCCTCGTTAGTTCAATATGAAATATTTTTGAGAAACATTGCACATCATTAAAAATATGGTGGTTTCCAAAGAGAAACAATACATATTTTATCAGTATACAAAACTATACCGTTTATCCGATTTGATTCAAACTTTGCATACTGATGCTTTAGGACCCGGCGGGTAACAAAGGTGACATTTCCCCCCTATTCTTTCAACCCTTCTCCTCCGCTGATATATTTTCGATACAAATCTGTACCGTTTGACCGATCGGATTCAAAATTTGGAAACATATTTTTTAGGACCCGGCGGGTAACAAAGGTGATATTTCATCCCTCCCTTTGTACCTTTTCTCCTCCCTCTGATATATTTTCGATGCAAATCTATACCGTTAGAATCTAACCTTTGTTTCCCCCCACAAATTTATTTTCAACTTAATCCGTGCAACGCCGGGTACGAATACCTAGTAGGCATATCAATTTTTAATTAGGTTAAGCCAAATTAAGTGTACGCTTTCGTACATTAACTCCAAAAGTTAAAATAATATACGAATATGTAGAAAAAATCATGAATTTCAACAGTTAAATAAAATATGGTTCTCGATCGCTTACGAGTATATGCAGATGCTTAATTAACTTCAATAAACTGTAGGTGCGATAGTGGTAAATTTTTACTGTAAACTATATGCATTGAAAACTCATTGTTTTACGGTAAAATATCGGCACACTAATGAACATACCAGACCCGAGTGGATACGATAACTCACCAATAAAATTGATTGCCTTGTCGATTGTGAAAATGAAATCAATTTTATTTTACCATATTACAAAACAGATTATTTTAAGCGATTTTATTTATGGTGCGCTTTTGTATGATATTTTGTACATTATTTTTGTAGGTAAAACTTTTTCAGCAATTGATGTAATATCATACAGATGCCGGATACATTTAAAAAATATTTATAAATTTTTGTAGAAAAATCTCAACATCACTTTGGAATCTGATACACCCCTTTAACATGGGACCTTGTGATGATCCAGGTAGATAGAGGGTCCTCGTCAAATGACGGTATTTTCTAGAGATGTTTTCTGTTATATGAAAAATATTATACAATCGTAAAATAGTTGACGCGAGTTGAATTTTATTATCATCAGGTATATTATTTCATTTCGATCTCCTGGTCGCGGCTACCAACTGTGATGATCCAGTTAGATAGTGGGGTCTTCCAAACGTATTAACGATGAATTTTGTATTAATAATTTATTTAAAAGGCCGTTGCTTAATCGCCGCGAGTTGATATTTAATTTTAGCTATTATATTCAATTAATTTGCCAACTCCTGGCCGCGGCTAACAATGTGTCCTATGGGGTGATCCGTCAAAAATACGTCGTGGAAAATAATATTAAATAATATAAATTTCATTGCAATGAATAAAGTCATTTGCCGTATGATGTTAGCGAAAATAGTTGTATGGCGCGGGTGGCAACGGCTGAGGTCGACAGATACGCTGTAACTATAAAAGGATCGCGGAATAAAATATTATACCTTCTTGAAATATTATAAATAATGTATTCTATACAATATTAATACTCTGCCTGTGCTAACTATACATTTAACTAAAATATATATTATTAACTGGAAATAATTATTCTGTGAAAATTGCGCTTTTGAATGCAATATTAACTAAAAATATTAACTAACATCTTGGGTTCGCAGACGAAATCGATAATACCTAATGCCCTTTGCATTTACTAAGTATATTACCTAAATAGCCACAGCTATACCATCCTGTCCGTCAGGGACGAAACATAAAACACAGTTATATTCCTAAAAGTGCTACCTCTTACGCGACAAAAATACCTATTGCAGTCGGGCTATGAATATGAACTATTTCCGCCTCATAATGGCGCCTGGAACCAATACTAAAAACCTCACTAGAAATAATAAATGCGACTAAATCTCGATAAATACAATATATACTATTCGTAATACGTCGTTGAATTGGCACATGATTCGTCTAATGGATGAAGGACCCCGTTGTGTATCGTAATAACTTCAAATTCTTTTATAGGAGCAGTGTGGAAACAATTGCATAATATTACGTAATAAAAACATCTAACGAACCTAATAATCTATACATTTATGTTACAATAAAATACGTTCACCAGAAGAATTCGTGTATTAGAAATAAAACATTTCCGTTTGGGGACAAACCAGTAGAATTGTTCGAACGTTGCAAAGGGAAAAATTCACACATATTAAATAACACTGAAATTAATAATTATAAACACTTTGTATTAGCAAATTCTTACCTTGAATGGTTTCGTCCTAGACGTGCATGAACCTGTTCATATTAATTGCGTGAGAAAATAATACATATATTTGCTATTTACGAAATACGACATTTTTGAAGCGAAACTTCTTTATAAATAAGTAGATAAGGTCTCGGGGATGGTTTGTTCGAAAGGATTCTACAACAGCCCGTGAGTTTATATGAAATAATAGTTTCTTTGAATGCTAAATTTTTAAACCCTCAGCATCTCTGCCGAGGGGGGTTTAGGCCCCGCGCCCGCCTAGACCCGGTGGCCGACTTCCTAAGTGACTAAACGACCCCCCTTGTTCCTCCGGAACTTACTGCATCCCGAGACTCTATCTCTTCTTTACGAGATGTGATCCCGTGACGCCCTTCTTTTAGGCTTATAATTGAGAAGGCCGTACTCTTTTGGTACGAGTTTCTGATGATGTGTGTTGTCTTGAGGCGCCTTTCTTTTAGGCCGGTGTTTGAAGAATCATGTACTCTTTTGGTACGAATTGATGACGACATTAGCCTCCTTTGCGGGCATAGTCAGCGATGTTACAAATTATTGTGCAATCTCATTATGCCTTTTCAGAGCGGCGTCCCACGATTCTGCATCTTGCAACATTTACTTTGGACAAATGTTAGAGTGTTAGTAACATATTTATAATATCCCAGCTATTCCATATGAGTGAATGATTTTTATATTTATTCTGGCCCTGTCTTTCTTACAGAGGACGAAATAGAAGTTAACGTTTTCTATCAAGGTTTTACAGCATTCAAGCATGAAAATCCTTCCAAAGACAAAGGGAACCTTTTGTGGGTTATGTGGCCCTGCGCCTGGTGAGGAAAGAGGTCGGTTTATTGACGACCCCGAGCAACAAGGAGGGCCCCGCCTTTAAGGGACCCTGCAGGGGCTTGTGCGGGTTCCACGCCCAAGTGCCGGCAAGCATCTACGCCCCAACCAGCTAGGCCATCACAAACCAGATATCCCCAATCTTTAGTTAGATCTCCCCATTCTGTCCTTTACTCGTCGTTCTGAAGCTACTTGTTAAGCTAGATGTACCGAGGTACTCAAATCATAAAGAGTTAACTGAAGACCGGATTGCGCAATACTTATGCAATACAGTAATTATTATAATGCTATTAAGTAATTCATATAGAAATCCGTGTATTCAAATTTTAGCATAAACGGTATGAAATTCGCTTTGCATAAAAATACATCCGTTTGGAACGGAATTCTCGTACGATTTGAACCAATATCACACAAGCAATCGTGATATTTAATTACACATAATTATTCCGAACTCAAATATTCCCAAAATAAATACATTTCGATAGTGAAAATAATTAACCGTAATAGATAATATAAATGTGTTCCTTAGCTGTTACACAGTGGCGGTATGATCCTCTCTGGTACTGATGAATGGTAGATTCCTCCATACGTCCGGGCAGCAACTCCGTCCGCAAATGCTGCTCTCCAAATGAAGTCTCTGGCAGTAGTCTCTCGGGCAGCGCTTCCGCTCGCAGGTCTGGTCTCGAACTGAAGGGGCAGAGTATATCGTGTTCGCTCCTTTTATAGTCTCGATTGCACCATATCTCCGAAATTCACCCTAGTGCAGTAACTCATCCTATGCGCGATGACCTCACCGCCGGCGCTCGCCATTGGCCGGATTCAGTCATCGGGACGGTCGCCTCCGGCTCAACCCGTCGAAGGCAAAGCGCGCCTGTGATTGGTCCGTTTCGTTAAAATAACAGTAAAGCACCCGCTACACGCGAGACTTGCTGTTCCGATTCATAAATAATAAAGGCTCGTTCGCACCTACTCACAAGGTCGAGTCTATTAGGATTGTCAAACGATATTAATTTAACACAGAATTATATCTATGGTATAATAAAGATCTAAGAAATATTACTTGTATAGCTGAATATTCAATATTTTGTTAGCCTCTTGTAATACATAGAATCTTAAGAAGAAATATATCAGGCTTTTACTTTTAAACGATTCCAAACAGAAGAAATATATTTTTGATGTCCATACTTGACTTTTTTGAATATTATTATTTTAAGATTTTCTAAATTTATTAAATCTATCTCTATGTCGACCATCTCAACCTCAATTAAAATGTGTTAACCTGGCGTTACATATTATATACTCGGAGTTATTATTCGCTTTTATCAATTGGATGAAAGCTTCTGTAGTCTCCCACTTTTAAAGGTATATGAACATTGAAACTATTTATCCAAAAATATAATTTGTAAAATCTATCGGCAATCTTTTAAATGATGTGTACTAATGTAACAAAAAAACAACAAAAAAATATTTATAAATATAAATACTATTTTGATTATTAAAAAAGTGCACTTGTAAAAATTCTTTATCCAATTATATTTTATTTGTTATCACTTAAAATAAATATCATATTTAAGAATAAGCTTTGACCATATAAATATATTATTAAAATCAAGTTGAGGCTTCGTGAACAAGAAATTCGCCTATATATACTTATATTAAATACTAGTCGTACATCCGTAAAAAATCACGGAACATGAAATGGCTTGCGTTTTTGTTTAGCCCTAGTATATTTATGTAGCATATTTTTGACGGTTCACGGAGAGACGGTGATAGCAATGTCACTAGGGTGCCACGCTGGCATTTGTGCGTCCGAGATTCGCGCTTTACTTCCAGCTGTACAATTTAGTTTTTTAGCCGTGAATCTGAACTCAATTACGAATGTTACAGGAAGTTACGGATAGACAAACAAGGATATTATTATTTTTGATAACTTTACTTTTATCTTAGTGATCGTGTTTAATTATTTTTAAATTAATTAAATTAATTTTACTCTTCTCTCATGCTGTTTTATTCGTATTTCCGTTTTACCTATAACCAAAATACCTCTACCAGAGAAGCACTATTTGCTGTAAATACAATACAAAAATACCGCAGCAGATAGCGAAACAGATAAATTATATTGGTGCCGAAGCCCTCAGCACTATTACTTTTTAATTTCAAAATATGTTATCATGTGAATGTTATGATCAGATACATAAATCCTAGTATTAATGTTTATCGCAAATATATAGTGGTCATTTATTTTAATAAATTTTCAGTATGTGAAAGTTGAGTTTGTATGTTTAACTAATTGATTCTAATACAATAATTTCCTTCTTCAATAACTACAAAACAATATTGTAGTGACATCATTTATATTATTAGAAAGAAAACATATAATATAAGACCAGTATTAATTTAATTATCTTGATAATTTAAATATTTTGATAATTCGATATATAGTGGTTTTATACTGATGATATATTTATTGAAATTAATAAAAATGTAGTTTATTTTCACCACTTACATATATTGATAATATTGATATATTTCAGGGTGAATGGTCCCTTCGTCGGGATACAATGTATACTAATATATTTAAATCAAAAATCGCAGTAGACAAGATATTAAAAAAATAGTGTTTTTATGGGAAATTAATAATAATTAAATACTAACATGGAAACAAACTTAAAGATAACTTTGTAAAAAGGACCTGGTTATTTATTAATTAAAATTTAATATTAACACATATTCTTATTTCCAAAGATTCTAATATAATATCAACCTTAATGCTGTATAATTTATAAGAAGAAAAAGCATCTTATACTTATTATTTTTATTTAAATAATTTCCCTACGTCAGGGTGATAAATCTTGTAAATAAGCTTGTAAATATAATATTAAAAAAATATATTGAAGTACCTACTCTACTTACATATAAAAACACAATGTGATGAAATTTTATGGAAAATTATTTTAAATATCGTAAATTATGTGAAAAAAAATAGAATAGGACTGTTAAAATAAACTTGTTTATTCTTAGTATTCTGATATCTTTTTCAGGCTCCATTTATTTCTAATACTTTCAAATTATTGAATTTCATAATGAGTAAACTAGATAAACTTATTTTTTATCAAAATTTTAATCATCTTCCTATAAATTAAAATCCATTATTATTTAAATATCTTAAATGTTCTGTGACTGATGATAAAATTTAGATCCGTTTTTCTAATATTAAAAGCAACACAATCATAACATCTATCTGTATAAAAATTAAAATTGATAAATTTATAATTTTTGTTTTTCTATCATCCCCATGGTACTGTTTTACACCGATTTATTAAATGCTGATTTAAAATAATTAATTATACATACAATATTCATTATCAATTTGATTACATAAATCATTTTCAATATTATTCGGCATACAACTACACATATTTTCCGGAAAAAAATGCAATGCCGGTTTATAAATTAATAAGCCTTAATGTAAATAGGGTGATTCCACGTTAAAGACAGGTTCTGTGGGAGTTGGAATAATATAAATGTATTTTTAATGCCGGGGAGGACAGAGCGAGCCCCTAATGGAGTATTTACATGAGAACTGCGGCGTCGTTAACCGACCTGTCTAGCATTAACAAAATAGACGGAAAGCAATTCACTTAAAACGGTCATGAATGTTACGTTTTGTTGCCATTTTAATCAATGAAAAGAAACATAATTCATTATTACTCTATCATGTTACTGACAACATTGTATGGACATGGTTAAAAATAATTTATTGGTTATTATTTATTTATTTTTAGTTCTTGTAGTATGGAGACCTTTGTGCGTCTTGTGGTCCACGGTATACGCAACCTATATCTCCATCACGACATCTCAAATGCATCGTCTGCAGTCTTTATTTCGCTTTTCAATGTCCACGATTCCATATCATAGAGGAATATTGAGTTAGAATAGTGAGCTACAAGCCTTAGATACATCGTGTCCTTTCCAGAACTTTCCTTTTAGACAGACATACAACTTTTCGACACTTTTTGCTCGTAATCCCCTCAAATACAAATATCATCTAATTTATTTTATACTTTGCAGTGTTATCTCAATTGTGACCCTTGCAAATAATAATCTAAATAAAAATAATATTTTATTTCATTATAATTAATATAATAACAAATTACCCATGAGGCCATATTCACCCAATTTACTATACATAAATGCTGTCGCAAATGAAAATACGATTAAAAAAAATTTCAGTTAAATTTCATATTTACAGTTTTAAAATTGTGCTAAATTGTTTTTTTTTAATTATTAACAATTTGATAACTTAACGTCAAAAATAATAAATGCTCAATGAACTTAAAATTTTTGATACTAGCACAAATCAATTAGAAAGATATGTAAAAAAATCTGTCAATTTTAAGGGTAAAGGGGATAATTACCGGGACTCAGACTCGGAACATTATATTGCCAGTGAATAGCTTTACTAATGAAGACATACAGAAAGTCGACGAATTTCATATATATAATATGTATACGTTTCTAAAGTATATTTTGTATTCCAGGCGATCGTATTTTTTTTACTTTACAATGTTCTTATAAAAATTTGTAAGACCTAATACGTGGCAAAAAATAATATTTTATTTCATTACAATTAATAATTATTTGTTCAAATAAAGATTGTCTTTTCATAAACATCCAAGAAATAATATACATCCGAGTATATTAATTGGGTTTCTGAAGTTTACTCAGTCGTTTGTAATTGAAATAGTACTATTATAAAATTCAGAATATTGAATACTTTTTTCAAAAAATTAACTAAGGTTTAAATTTCAAATAGAGTTTGTAATAATATTTATGCAAAAAATTGATATTAAAAGTTTACTAATTCAATTAAAATATTTTTTTTAGATCGGTGATTTCAGGACCTCAATAAATTTTGCTATTCAAACATGGACTATTTGTGTAATCGAAAAGTTTTTAGACTATGATTAAAAAAGAATATTTAGTTAACTATAAGCGCAATTCCTAACACTCTATCACCACTTTATTATATAATTTTTATACAGGGACTCGAGTTGACTAGATTAATAATCTTGGCCTCCACTCGGTATATCATTGTGAACTTAATTGAATTGAATCTATTAAAAATTGACAATTCAATTTCAGCGCATGGTAGTGGATAACAATTTATCTTTATTTATTTATCTTTACTGTTAGTTGTAATCCTTGTACAGGTTTTAGTCGAAACTGAAGGTAATTGAGATTCTCAGGAAGTTTTTGAGTTGAAACAATCTCTAAGATAGGGATTATGTTCCCAATATCCTTCATTCGTGCGCTTAAGAAAATCGCTAAGAGAATGCAATTATCGCAGCCTCGAGTCGCGCTGACAAAAAGATCGAGTGATTATTTGGAGTGAAAATCGAAGAAATAAATGATGAATGGTTCTGAAAGCACGTTTTCGTTTTAAAACCATTTTAAAGCCATAAAAATCAGTTAAAAAAAGTATATCTATATTTCGTCATCCATGAGGATCCTAATTTTTATATCTTCCCGCTCTCTTGACTATTCTCCACCACCTTTCCTGGCTTCTGCAGATTTTGGCACAAAAATGTCTATAGCACTTGGTCGGTTCATTGAGTGGTGCTTCTTTTTCTTCCTCTTTGACACTTGACGTGGTACACAACTAGCTTCTCCAGCTATCTTCTTTTCCAGCAAATGTCAAAAAAATTAGAGGATTCGTCTCAGACAAGTGGTTGAAAGTATCTCCTTGATTTTTAGTTCTTGTAGCATGGAGACCTTTGTGCGTCTCGCGGTCCACACAACCTCTGTCTCCATCACGACATCTCAAATGCATCGTCTGCAGCCCTTCTTTTGCTTTTAAATGTCCACGATTCCACACCTTAGAGGAGTTATGAGTGCTTCAGATACGCTACAAGATCAGATCGCGTCCTTTCCAAAAATGTATAAGTCTAGACATACAACTTTTCGACACTTTTTGCTCGTAATCCCCTCAAACACAAATATCATGTAATTTATTTTATACTTTGCAGTGTTATCTCAATTGTGATCTTTGCAAATAATAATCTCCTCGTGCTTAGGTACGTTAGTTTCCTATCTGTAATATAATTCAGTTATGTGGATTATTGGAATGATTAATCCATCAAGCGTCTGTATTTCGGATCAAAGTGATGTCATTAGCAACTGATTCCTTCGCCCAATGAAGTGTGAGATTCACTTTGATAACTGCCGCGTACTCCGTGAAGTAGAATCGTGTTTCATACGGGTAATCCTCAGATGTCATCATACGGAAATCAAATCAGCGCTTCTGAGTAGAGATCGGCCAATGCAATTAACACAGCTAGATTAATACGATAATAAGGGTGTTACTTAAACCCGCCCTGGGAATGATTAAATTTAAAGATTATTTTTGTTGACAAACTTTTTTTAATAATATTGATGAAAAGAGTTAAATGATTTTTTTTAGTATTACGGTAAAATGGACTTATTTATAGGGATTATGATGACAAAATCAATACGTATGCATCAATAAAGTACGTACGTTTTGAATAACAAATTAATGTACATTTTAATTTTCCAGAAAAGAAAATGATCGCCGTTGTAAGATAAAATTTAGATGATTCATAAAGAAATTTAAAAAAATACAATCTGTGTTTGAGACGTGTAACGCGTTAATTGAAAAAAATAATTAAAAATTATATCGTTTATGGGGTCGTTTTGATTTTTTAAAGGAGTAGAGATGCGAAGACGGAATATGTGTCGCATCAAAATTCTTACTATTTTCAAAGTAAACTAAACTGCTATGAAAATCGGACTAACTTGTTGGTGTCCTGGAATGGGGCTCGAGCCACCGACCGCTGGATTACTCGTTATAACAAAGCTACTTAAATAGGGATTGACAAAATGCTTTTACTGAAAAACTGAAATAAATTAAAGAAATTACACGATTACAAATTTGCTTTATTAATGGTCTTGTTTGAAGTCGTGACTGATGTCAATTAGATAAAGTAATATTTTGCTGTACATTTGATTGCAAAAATTAAGGGTTTTATAATTCTATACTAAATCACTGTGTCATGACTCATTTCATTGAAATAGTTTTTTTGGCTAAAGTTAATATGAAAAGTCAGTGCTCAATGGTTGAACATTCTTATTTAAGTCGATTACCTTTAAATTACTAAGCTGGTGTATACTTTAACGTATGGTACATGCGAAGAAAGGGAACGATGTATAATAACTTTATAGTCAATTTATTGTTGTCGTCATGTAACGATTGTGTTATTTTTCACGCATCCCTTTGTATCTGGTAGAGCTTAAGGGGTTACATGTAGTCAGGATTTTTAAAAAATCGATTTTTTTTTATATTTTCTTAAAGAATAATGTTTCAAAAATATTGTGTGAAAATATCAACTCGATCCGGTAATTAGTTTTAAATAACTGTAGGGCCCTCCGCTGCCGCCCGTACTGATACGCGCACGGTACTAGAGCCGGCCGAGCTGACAAACGGGGCCACTGCTACGGAACGCGGTTTTTACCTGTTTAATTCTTAGAATAATGTACGAAATTTCTTTTATACTTCTACTTTTAGACATAAGAACCTTTAGGCTAACTGAGATTTGATTTAGTGTTACTACTTCAGTGGCAGTGAAACCCAGCAGTCGATAGGTAGTTGTGAGTGTATTATAATCATTTTCAAAATTTTATAATGAGACGTCATGAAGGTATGCAAGGAATATTAATGATTGCCAATGCATAGGATTACATTATGGACCTAATGCACACCGGTATGCTGAAAAACTCGATATAGAGCGCATAAAGATTGCTGACCAACGTGCAAATCAGGTCACTCGAGAAGGCAAAATGAGACGTAGATAAAAAAAAATCGACATCTTGGAGGCTTACACACCGGCATAAGATGTATTATATGTACCAGAAATAGAAGACTCTACGTAAGTAATTTTTTAAATTGTATTTGTATTAATTATTTATGCATAAAACTTTAAACCCAAAAGCGGTGTCCACGATATTTTAAAAACTACTCGACAGATTTAAATGAAATTTAAACATCATATTTTAGGTATTAAAAACTTGTGCTTAATCGAAGGATTTTTTTTTTTGACTTAAACTTTTTTTTATAGATAATAAATGAGTGATTTTTTCCCTCAAAATTCATAACTCAGCTTTCAAAGACCGCCATTTTGCTAAATTTGAAAAAAAATAAAAAAGCTTCAATTAAGATTGAAGATTAACTATTGAACTACTAATTTCTTTTTGTTTCATTAAATTTAGATAAACCACTAAGAAGCACTGATGGACACCGCGAAACACTACTTGCAAAACAGGGGTCAAGAAACGAGATTCTATCGTGGTCCAGTATTAATAATTTTATTTGAAATTTTCGGTATAGTTACTTAAAATATAGTGTAAAACGTTGGTATTATGTATTGAATCAAAACATTAAACAACCGTTCAAAAATTTTTTTGAAAATGTCTATTTTTTGCGCCTCTGACTACACGTAACCCCTTAAGGGTAAGCGTACATGCACAAATGATTAATTGCATGATATAGGTAATTTAAGGACTTATCTATATCTGATATGAAACCCAACATTCTTCAAGGTTTTATTTCACATATTTTTTGAACTTTTAACAAAACAATCGCTATCTAACTGTCTTAATATTTGTATTAATAAACTCAACTCTCAATATTTTTTTAACGAGTAGAAAGATTCTTTTTAAACTATTGTTTAATTTTAATTTTTATTTAAGTTTAATTTAAGTTTATTTTATTAATTTTTTATTTTATTTTTATTTTTTTATTTTATTTTTTTATTCTTTTTTATTTATTTTTAATATTAATTTAAGTTTTATATTTATTATTAATTAATTTAAGTTTACAAAACTAAGTAAGAATATTATAAAAATAAAAATAAACTAGCGATAATATTTTAATGGTGACGATCGGTACAAGACAAAAATTATATCTTACTTATTAATTATCAATACAATTAAAATACAAATCCTAAATAACTGTATCGAATTAAAACAACGGCTTAAAACACCACTATTTTCAGTTAGTTGTAGGTATGTATTACTGCCCCATTGTGTTTTTTGGCATTCATAATATTTATTCAAGACAATATTCTGGTGACTTTTAGGAAAATGTATTATTTATCTTATACTAGCTAAAACCAGTAAAAATGATGCATTGTAAATACTTTGTATACACTTACTTGGAATGAGCAATAAATAAGCGTAGATAGGTAATATTAGTAAGCTGAATTTCAAATGTGGATGGAGCAAGTCAAATGTGCAACGTTATTGTCAGTTCACAGTTCAGGGTCTCTCCAGAGTCGCCTCAGGCGATTTCTCCATATGATGGCACGAATGCTAAACCAAATTAACTCGGAAAGTTGAGAGCTTTGAGATGTGGCTGTGTAGGTGTATGCTGAAAGTTTCTTGTGTGGATAGAGTGGAAGCGTGCGGCGCGTGTGCTGTGGACCATTAAGAGAGGACATATTGCGAGAGGACCCAAGTATAGTCTTAACTAATTCATCATTCAGGTAAAATATCTTCTTCTAATTCTTTTATTAGATTCTTGATATGCATTGACAGTTCAGTCCTGGTCTTGCGACGAGGACGTCCAGCCCTCTCCATCTCTTTGGTGGAATTCCGCGCATCACGGCTCTTGGAAGTCTTGTCTGGTCCATTCTCTCGACACGTTTCCTCCAGAAACGCCTTCTGTACCTGCTATATCGTACAACGTAGGGGAAAATATGTAAGTAGAAAAAGATGCGTAGGAAGACGTGGCCTGCGTAACTTGAGTGATTGGTACCAGCGTAGTTCGACTGAGTTGTTCCGTGCTGCGGTGAGTAGCGTCATAGTGATTGTAAATATGATCGCTTACCTGTGGTAAGAAGTTGCATTAAAAGAAGAAGAAGAAGAAAATTGTCGTGGTACTGAATAACATAAGCCACTGTGTGCCTTACTGTAGATGTTGAATATTATTGCACAAAACAGGTGGTTTAACAAGTTTGGTTAATTTCCTGCATGGCATACCGGATAGACAGCGTCCACCAGGGAGACCCCCAAAGGGATGATAGCTGGAGTTCAGCATAACAAGAGGAAACTCCCGCAAAAACAAATCCTTGAGTCTAAAAAGAGTTGAAAAGATGAAATTCATTTTTAACGATATTTTTATATGTAAGCATGTTCCAAGAACACACTTACTGGATTTTGTCCCCAGAAAGATGGTTTATTAATTAAGACAAATTATGAAAGTCTCACAGAGACGAATTTATGAATATGACAGAATTAGTGAACGTTGCATTGTGTAAAGTGTAGAATGAACACTTAAGTCAGCTCATACAGGTTGTAAGCCCTGGGCCATCGTATGAACAGATTCCAAACACGTTTCTCATATTCATAGCTTCGTCTCTATGAGACTTTTATGATTTGTCTTAATTAAGTTCAATTTCCATTAAATGACTCCTCAATTTTTTTTGTTTGTTTGTAAGTTTGGTGATTGCATTCTTCAAACAAGATCAGGTAGAATTTCAGCCACAAGCATTGTTTTGTTCTACAGAATAACCCCACCATCCCCAAGTACACGACGCGATTTGCCACGTACGTGGGGATGGTGGGGTAATATGTGGAGGAAATGGGATTAGTATTAGGGAAGGTTAAGAGGAGTGACGAGACGAGAAGTGGACTGTATGGTCGAGATGGATGGACGTTTCGATTCACCTTTTGTCTCTCGGCGCCCTTCCAGCTGTCACCTCACCAAACACTTGATTCACTCGGTTGGTCACCAACATGCGACAATCCCGTTATCCGATGATGACGAGACGAGAAGTGTCTTATTAAATACAAGACGAGACGAGAATTTACAAGGCAGGAAGCGAGAAAGTTTTTCTTTAACGCAACGAGAAGGTAACTAGTACCTATTCTGGAGGGTGGGATTAATTTCGATAGAAACAAATCAGCGTTGCCACCTAAGAAAAAAATAATATTCTGTAAAAATCGATTTCTGTGCCAACATGACGTTACTAATATCGAACAGATATTTTAAGCATTGTAACAGTTGTTACAAAAATAAAAAAAAAACACAATTCTAAAATTTATTTTATTTTGGGGAAAATTAACAGCAAAACAACAATCTTAACAAATATGAAATAATGTTTTTTAAAATTATGCCAATTAAAAATTTTCCACTGAATATAGTAATTTACTTTAACAGCGAGTGGAGAGGGTGAAGGGGAATGTGGGACGGGAGTAGAAGGGAAGATATAATGTAATATTATCACTGGATCAAATATACTTATCAAAAGACTCTCACATTTACAATATAAATTTTAACGGCAGAATTTCCTTTGAAATGGGGTTTAATAACGATAAAATAAAATAATTGTAATCATGAGTAATAAAGTTGGTGGAATTGATATCTTTTACAAAGAATTAGTATTGATAAACATTCCCAATAAGTTATGTTTGTTTCAATAAATCCTCAATTTTGTTCAATTTAACGATAGAATAAAGCACACCATCTTCTTATTTACAACAGGCGGTGCGAAGGAAGCGATGACTAATTAAGTTTTACGACATTAAGGGTTGTCATAAAATAATTATTTTATTTTCCTAAAAAAATCGTCCTTAAAAGTTTCCTATTGCAACCCGTATGATCGGATTTAGACACGATGAGACAAATCGCAGAGATTTAGTTTAGATAAATCTCAGTATAGGTCGCAAGTTAAAAGCTGGCACGTATACCTATATATAAAAATTCGTATATGTTAGTGCTAAGTTTGTACCAGATTTTACCGTTTTTTTAATGTATTGTGTATGTTAGCTATTACCGAAATATTTATACCATGTAGACATGATGAGAATTTGATTTGAAGTTAAACTTATAAATTATTGTTTTAGATTGGCAGAAATAAACAAAGACACAAAAAAACACAATCCTGTGTATGCGACTCTCGATTTGTCAGCGAGCGTCGACATTTGCATATAAACTTTACCTAAAACCATACATATGTTTACAACGTTTTATTATGAAAAATTAGACAAACAGAAGGCATTCAAATTTACTCAACTGAAAAACGTAACTAGTGAATGGACTGAAAAATTACAACAATAACACAATAATAGTGAAGACTAGCCGCTAATGAGGCCCGGGCGCCTGAGTGTGACACGTCAATCAGCGCGCGGCTTAAGTTACACGAAAGGGTCGTTATTAATTATTATTATGTCCTGTTTTTTTCACGGGTAGCATGTATTATAACAGGCATAAAAACATTTTGTTGTGTCCATTTGTAATTTGCTTTCCATAAAATGTTTTCTTTATTAGCCAAATTTTTCTTTAGAAATCTGGCAGCCCTAATAATAAGGGTGTTACTTAAATCCACCCTTGGCGCCCGTAAACTACTTTAAGGGATGGTCCGTCTCATCCAGTTGGGTATAAACTGATGAGCCTGAGGATGGGGGAGGGGAAGGTCGGGCAGATGTATATACAACCGAGAAATGTCTTCGGAAGATAATTTAGTCAGATGTTTGGTTCGCAGTCTCGATTCTTAATTAATTAAATGTACCCCGTTTTCAATGATAAACACAGTCAAATAATTTACTTCAAAATAGAGAAAGCAATCCAATTAACAAAGTGCTTTATATTTATATAAATCATTGTGATTGCTTCTTAAAATAATTTTCATTGAAAATGTAATCCGGGAAAATTATATTTGTGACTTAGCTCACTGAGCTATAAAATCATCCGAAACCTAAAATATTCATTCTTGTTGTATTATAATTTCCGTGTTGTTTTTTTAATAGAGGTACAATATTATTTTATGATTATGCAGCATTATACACTTTAATCCAGAAAGAAAAGTATTTTCGGCAGACAAGCAGACGCTACGAGTTAAAAGAAAGGGAGTAAAAATGAGTGGAAATATTTTATTATTTAAAATAAAAAAAACGTTAAAAATATTATACCTAAATAGTATTTTTTCAAATCCGTAATACGATGATAAACTAATGACATTTATTTACGCATTATTGCCAAATTTTATTTTTTTATAGTTAACTACTACCGTATAGTTTTGAAATAAGTATTTACTTCTACAATAATTATAGCAAGAAAACACAAAATCACGCTTTGAATACGTGTATGGTGGGCGGTAATGGGCTAATTTGTAAAATTGTACTAAAAAAATTAATTTTTATTTACTTCGTCGTTGAGTAACGATATACAGAGATAACGGATCTAGTCTTTTTAATATTTAACAACTCAGAATACAGAACAATCCAGAAACCGCCCGCACGCTTAAAATTGAAGAAGAAGACTACTAAATTAGAGCAGTTTTAAGTTATTACGATTAGTTACTCCTTTGCACGCAGCGCCTTGAGACGTATTCTTCAAGTGCCAAATTTAATTATAAATGCCGTCTTGTGTCGTTCCTACATGCACAGATGCTACTGGGCATCACATTTCGTATGTAAGAAGCGCTTCCAAAAGTGTATATATTTAATTATCGAATTTGTTTTACCTATTGTGATTGACTTACAAAATGAGGTGTTCATTTTGTGAGTGTTGCCAGTGCAATCGAAAATTTTCCCTACTTTTTTATTGAATACCTGTTTAGAATACTAACTATTTTTTGCCTAGTAAAGCATCTGTGGAATTTTAGTTTCCCTGCTGATTAAAAAAAGAAAATCGGACTGGATGAATATAATACAAAAAACACGGCTAGATGAGTTTTGGAAGCCACGAAAGCGAAGCGTAATTTGCTCAATTCACTTTGAATAGCAATATTTTTCAGGTCTGTTGCTTATAATCTATTAAAATCAATAAAATGTTCATTTTGTGTAGAATGTTAACATCCGGTGTCCTATGGTTTCACGAACTTATTTGTTTATAAAATAGAAGCAGATTTTATTTCCCTTCTGAGAATGTTTACGACATGTTGTATTTATGAAACATGTGTCCAAAGAATTGCAAATGAAGATTTTGTTATAAGTTCAAATATTGAACATTTAGCAATCTTTTTTTTTAATTTTCAAGAAATTCATTGAAAAAAATAACATGTTTCTAGTTAATGATGAGCACACAAATACTGGAAGCCATAAAAACAATCTAATAAAGGCGGTTATTGAAAAATATCTGGATATAAGGTTACATTATGTATCTAAATGTAAAACTCTGCAAATTAGTTCAAATTCTAAAAGGCGATTTATATAAAGCTTACTCAACAAGGGGCTACATAATAAAAGCTTTACTTACCTTATTTTGAGCTTACCGTGTTTTATTTAATGGATAACTAACTAAACGTTGGACACGTCTAGTTATCGGATTTTATAGCAACTGCATGAAATATTTGAACATTAGTCGCATATGATACTGCAATCATTATAAATGGTGACACATGGGAAGAAACACTTAAAAGGGCCGAACTAGTTATTGCAGAAATAAAAGGTATTCTAGATAATCACTTATTAACACTCAACTCAAAAAAAACACACTTTGTGGTATTCTCGATAAGGAAATCAGATAGCCTACTCTTCCCGAAAAATATCAAAATACATACATGTGACTTGGAAACAAATCATATATGTGACTGTGATACCATTGAAAAATCAAGCGAGATAAAATATCTGGGTCTGATAATTGATGAAAATTTTAGATGGGTTTCTCATATTGAGTACATAAGTGCCAAGGTGAGAGGATTGATTTATGTATTTAAAATTTTACGCGGCTTTATGAATATAACACTTTTAAAAATGGTGTATTATGCACTTTGTCAGAACATAATCAGCTACGCAATCTCCGCTTGGGGGGGGGGCGGCACGTACCTTATTGGATTCCGTAGTGAAGGCCCAGAAGTGGGTTGTTCTGGTGATAAATAAGAAGACGCTTCGATATGAATCTGAAGAGCTATTTAAATCCTTTAAGGTGCTGGACATATGGAAGCTGTACACCAGATCCATATTAATTATTTTTTTTAAGATCCTATCCACACAGGCACGTTCAGAGGCCAGGGATACAAGAAGCAAGATAAGTGGAAACTTCACAGTGCCAAGAATGAACACAAAGTTTGGACAGAGATTTTTCTTTTTTTGTGCTCCAATAATATACAATAACCTGCCATTAGACGTAAAGGGTCTTAAGGTGTTAAAAGAATTCAAACATAAAATAACAAGGTGGCTCTTTGGTGTGGGTAGGACAAAAAATGAGACCAATGTGTCATCCATATTAATATAGTCAATACAGTCCATATTAATATAGTCACAAAATTGTTTTGCAATGAAATTAAAGCTGTCATGTATGACACATTGCTTTCATTTTGTAGTCTGCCTACATTCGGTAACCGCTTTGTTGGCTTCTGTTTGAATGATTTTACTCCCTATATACAATGTCTAAATGTATAATTCTTTAATATTAGGTCCTTACATATGAAATTGGCGTTTAGTATGGGAGGAACATAAAGCCGATTTTTTTTTATTATAATATATTTATTTAATCAAAGTATGTACCATTGCTATCTATGCACTTTTGCCATCTCATAGGTAGTTCATCGATCCCTTTACTAAAAAAACCATTCGGACGGGAATCAATAAAATCTTTGAAGGCGGTTTGGACTGCCCCATCGGAGTTGAATTTTTTCCTTTGCAAGAAGTTATCCAAATTTCGAAAAAAATGGTAATCTGTTGGGGCAAGGTCCGGAGAGTACGGTGGATGTCTTAGACATTCCAATTGAGGCTCCTCTAATTTGGTAGCCGTCTGTTGTGCAGTGTGTGGTCTAGCGTTATCATGAAGCAGCAGTGGCCTAGAGCGATTAATCAGCCTCGGTTGTTTAGCAGCTAGCTTTTCCATCACGGTTTGCAGTTGCTGACAATAGACATCTGCCGTAATCGTCTGGCCAGATTTAAGAAAGCTGTAGTGAACGGCACCAGCACTAGTCCACCAAACGCTCACAAGTAACTTTTTTGGAGTCAATTTTCGCTTGGGGCATGGTTTGGCTGGTTCGGCAGGGTTCAGCCATTGCGATGAGCGCTTCCGATTATCGTACAGGATCCACTTTTCATCACAGGTAATGATTCGATTTAAAATCCCTTCATTATTGTCCGGTTGAGTAATGCAACGCAGCAGTCAACGCGCGTTTGTTGATTTGCTTCACTCAATTCGTGAGTTACCCACCTTTCAAGCTTTTTCACCTTACCAATTTGCTTCAAGTGGATTAAAACAGTTTTATCACTAACACCGCGGCCTGCAGCTAACTCGGATGTGGTTTGCGATGGATCCGCTTCCACAATAGCCTTCAATTCTTCATTATCAACTTTGGTCTCCGGCCGTCCACGGGGCTTGTTCTGCAGGTCGAAATTTCCAGAACGAAAACGTTGGAACCAAAAACGCACTGTGTTTTCTTTTGCGGCACCGTCGCCATACACATCATTAATCCTTCGAGCCGTTTCTGCAGCACTGGTGCCACGGTGGAACTCGTACTCGTAAATAACGCGATATTTCAAGTTTTTCATTTTGTAAACTGAGTGACGCAAAGAAAAAAACAATTGAGGAAAAAACAAATGAATTATAATTTTCAAAACACAAATACATGAGTAAATAGCTGTATAAATTTGGATTTGGAATTCCTAACCAAAGAGAAGATATTTGAGATCAAATTTGCCAGTACGGCAAAACGCCAATTTCATATGTAAGGACCTATTATATAGCCTTTTTTTGTGTTTTATTTCTTACAGACAATATATAAATCTTATTTCTAATATTATATATATATATATGTGTGTGTGTATGTATATGTATATATATGTAGATGTATATGAGTGTATATTTGTATGTATGTGTGTATGTATGTGTGTATATATGTGTATTATATATATTATATCTTGCTAATGTTCAAACTTAAAAAAAAAAAACTTTACAGGTAGTTGCTTCAGAACAGACATTGTCTAGTGAAGCAACTACCTTCATTTATATGTGTAAATAAATTTAAAAGAAATAAATAAATAAATAAATAGTCGCGTACCCTATGCCTAAATATGTCAAATATTTTTTAATAAATATTATGTCTCTGGTATTATGAGATTCTTCCAAAATGTGGGAAACCGTGGGGTAGATGCGGGACGTACCATAGAATAGAAAGAAACGCACATATTGTTTTTGGACACAGGGGATATGAAATTATAGTTGAGCGCGGCTTCTGGTTTGTTCTGTATTCCGAGCTTAACAAGTAGATTTCTCCCTTAATTATCATCGTCAAGTTGAAAATGTATCAGCAACCACAACCTTACACCATGACTTTACACCACAACCATCACTAATACTGAAGATACCCATGCGACATCAAAGTTTGAATTTTTTAAAATGTCTTACTTATTTTTGATAAAACGTTGTACGTATTATCATTAAAATAACCTTTATCAAATACGAAAAAAATATTTAATTAATGTATATTATAGATATCTCACAGAGACGAAACTGTATTTATTATGGGAAAGTAGGTATAGAAGTCATTTGGGTGTGCATAGGACTTATGACCTATCTTTTTATGGTTGGCTTAAGTGATCACTTTACACAATTGTAACATTCGCCATTTCCACCCATGATAGAATATACCATGCTTATTCATTTTTGGAAGTTGTATATATGTTCAAATTGCGTGGAGAGCTTTCACATATGAGTTGTAAGCGCCTTTTCCATGCGGCCTGTACAAAGCCATTTTCATTCCCCTAAATCCCCATATGCACACCCAAATGACTTCTATACCTACTTTCCCATAATAAATACAGTTTCGTCTCTGTGAGATATCTATAATATACATTAATTGATTAATAATGTCTCTGTGACATAAATCCAGCACTGTTCTGAAAGATTTGAACAAACTCAAAATATTCTGAAAAAAATATTTGCTTTAATGCAAGTCAAACAAAATGATAAAAACGCAATATAAACGAATATTTTTTATTAATTATTTTTTATGATTAATCTTATTTGTTATAAATGATATTTTTATACATTTATAATATTTATATTTTATAATATTTAAACAGACTAGCATTAAAAATAATCCCAAGCGTAGTAACTTTAAGTAAAATTATAGTTAAAACTACATTAAGGGGGGGATAAAATACTTAAATTAGTTTCTTAGCACACACCTTGGGGATGGAATTATTCCCGTTATTAAAATATTTTGTTGAAAAGTTCCTCTGTAAAGTACGTACTCCAAAGTTTGATCCATAACACAAGTACCTTTTGTAAAATTAAGACCATAAAGTTTATCTGTTTTATCTCAATACTTTTCTGATGATATCAACAACCAATAGTTAAGAAAATAATGTAACGCGAGATTGGGTTTTAAAGATTATAATATTTAATTGACTTAAAACCAATTATAATATTTTCATTTAATTAATATAATAAACAAGCTGTTCGTACCCAGCGTTGAGGATTAAGTTAAAAATAAGTTTGTGGGGGGAAACAAAGGTAGAATTGTTTTGCAAAGTCTCTTTTAAAAACAATGCTTCCATTTATTCTAGGCTGGGAAGGATAAAAATGTTGCCTATGTTACCCGCTGGGTCCTAAAGAATAAGTGTGCAAAATTTGGTTCAGATCGGATAAACGATATAGATTTGTATAGAGAACAGACAGATAGACAGACATTGAGTTTTATAGGTAGAGATGATATACGACTTGGTATATACTGTCTTAAGTAATCAATTCGCACAATATAACTTTCACGACGCCTCCCATGATCAACCACAATATCAATCGAATTCGGAAAGTTGTATATATATGGTAAGTATTTATGAAACTCGCTTCCTTTAAATTTACACTATTGCTATCTACGGTCTAAATTTGTCATTCCAATGAAAGAATATATAGATGTCGCCGAGTCGATAAGGAGATAAACATATTGTTGGTTTGGCCAGAAAGAATCAGTAGTAACGAAGCTACTGGTTGTAATACCGCATCTTTTGTGATCCGAGAATCCGCATTTGTACTGCATCTATTAAAAATTTTGTAAACTCGCATAATAAAAACTTTATATTTGAAATAAACCGCAGCCGTGGATTGTGTCGTCTCTGCATTATCAGTGATTAATTGGCGATTCGAGTGGAGTTTGTCTCTGCAGTTGGACCAGGAACATCGAAGAAAGAGGCATTTGCGTCCCTTACACCACAGGTAGGATTTTCATCTTATTTGTGGTCTAAATTCATGCTGTGATCGTCGTTTCTGTTTTTTCCTCTCGTCTCGTCAATTTTTGAATTCCCGCTAATGAACGATTCTCGCACTTGAACAAATCTCACTGTACCTATATGTCATTATAAAAACCGCATTTTATCTTATCATTACAAACCGCTTCACCAATTGTAATAATAAATAAATAAATATTATTTATTATTAAATAATAAATAATAATTATATTATTTATTTAATTGTTTATATTATACATTAAGAAGGAAAAGGGTTTATCCGGCACACGCTGGTTTTTAAAATAAAACCCATGCGAGGAAATCCAAAGTTGATTGTATGTGTATGACTTGAGTTAAAATGTCATATAAGTCAAAATATTCTTTCTCTATTCAATACATTTTATTCACGTATTTTAATTCTCATGATTCACATATGTAAATGTTAAAAAAATAAAAATTACCCAAATAAATAAAAACCTATGAATTATGAAGAGCGATACAATTCTGTTAAACATTGTGCTCTTTTCAAAGATACGTCGGGATCTTCGATATCTCTATTTTGTAAGATTTCATTTTCTTGTTCGAATCCTCTTTCTAACTTCATCCCTTAGCGTTACGTCCTAATAAATTACTCCCTCGCTCCCCTCCAGATGATCAGTGGCGCGCCGGCTTCCTCGCGACATATTGGTTGGCGATGTTATGACTCGACTAACATATTGCCGACTGTTAGTAATTTATGTTTGGCTGGAGGCTTCGCTGCGAGACAAAGGCGGTACGGCACTGGCAACCCTTAATCCTGAATACATTACCTACATCACGTATCAGAATCAACCTTAGTATTAAGATGCATAGAAATCTTATTATAATAATTGTATGTCTGTGTATAATAAATAACAAGTATCTTAATTATAAAGCGGAAAGTTTGTTCAAAGCAGCAAAAACTCTCGAATGGCGCGCTCTGGCATGGTGAATTTACACAGCCTATTCTGAGGCTTCAAAACGTCCAATTAACTGTCAAAAAACAATGCATATTAATTGTTCTCGAAATTTTGAAATTTTTAACCAGAAAAACTGTTTTTAAAATATATATATTTGAATGGTTAGATGACTTGATTTCTTTTTGCAATAAATTTTTTCTATCATGCGTGGAACTGTGAGCGTTACATTGTCTAAAGTGATCACTTAAGCCAGCCATACAATAGGGTTAGCCCTATGGACACCGAAAAAAGTCTTCCATACCTACTTTCCCATATAAAAAAGTAGCTTCGTCTGTATGAGATATTTATAATACATCTTGTTTCATATTATAGATACCTACTTATAAATACTCAAATACACAAATAATTTTATTTATTAACACAACCTCGAAAAAACCCTTTTTTTTAGGATTTATTAGTTGGGACCTATTAAAACGCAAAATAATATTAACACTATGAATCTAAAAAATGTGATAAAGTATCAGATGTAAAAATGTATTTTGTTAAGTGCTGATAAATTGGCTTTTTTTGTTTACACGTTGTTGTCAGGTTACGTTTATGACATTTTAATAGCTTACAACTTTTTTTTGCTCTATAAATTTATCAGGAAAATACGTATATCGAACTCATTATTGTATGCAAGTCGAGAAGTCTGTATCTGGTTCCAGTTTTATCGACTAGAGACTATAGTATGTATCTACAACACACCATGAATTTATCAATGTCAAAGATTTAAACAAAATAAATATCATTATTTATACTTTTCGTGGCTTTTTTTATTCGATTTATTATGCTAAGAAGTAATTAATTAGTTTATTAAGTAGATTTTTACTGCAGATTTCTGCGCGTTGAACAGATAATGTTTAATATTAGGTCCTTACATATGAAATTGACGTTTAGTATGGGAGGAACATAAAGCCGATTTTTTTTTATTATAATATATTTATTTAATCAAAGTATGTACCATTGCTATCTATGCACTTTTGCCATCTCATAGGCATTTCATCGATCCCTTTACTAACAAAACCATTCGGACGGGAATCAATAAAATCTTTGAAGGCGGTTTGGACTGCCCCATCGGAGTTGAATTTTTTCCTTTGCAAGAAGTTATCCAAATTTCGAAAAAAATGGTAATCTGTTGGGGCAAGGTCCGGAGAGTACGGTGGATGTCTTAGACATTCCAATTGAAGCTCCTCTAATTTGGTAGCCGTCTGTTGTGCAGTGTGTGGTCTAGCGTTGTCATGAAGCAGCAGTGGCCTAGAGCGAGTAACCAGCCTCGGTTGTTTAGCAGCTAGCTTTTCCATCATGGTTTGCAGTTGCTGACAATAGACATCTGCCGTAATCGTATGGACAGATTTAAGAAAGCTGTAGTGAACGACACCAGCACTAGTCCACCAAACGCTCACAAGTAACTTTTTTGGAGTCAATTTTCGCTTGGGGCAGGGTTTGGCTGGGTCGGCAGGGTTCAGCCATTGCGATGAGCGCTTCCGATTATCGTACAGGATCCACTTTTCATCACAGGTAATGATTCGATTTAAAATCCCGTCATTATTGTGCCGGTTGAGTAATGCAACGCAGCAGTCAACGCGCGTTTGTTGATTTGCTTCACTCAATTCGTGGGTACCCACCTTTCAAGCTTTTTCACCTTACCAATTTGCTTCAAGTGGATTAAAACAGTTTTATCACTAACACCGCAGTCTGCAGCTAACTCGGATGTGGTTTGCGATGGATCCGCTTCCACAATAGCCTTCAATTCTTCATTATCAGCTTTGGTCTCCGGCCGTCCACGGGGCTTGTTCTGCAGGTCAAAATTTCCAGAACGAAAACGTTGGAACCAAAAACGCACTGTGTTTTCTTTTGCGGCACCGTCGCCATACACATCATTAATCCTTCGAGCCGTTTCTGCAGCACTGGTGCCACGGTGGAACTCGTACTCGTAAATAACACGATATTTCAAGTTTTTCATTTTGTAAACTGAGTGACGCAAAGAAAAAAACAATTGAGGAAAAAAAAAATGAATTATAATTTTCAAAACACAAATACATGAGTAAATAGCTGTATAAATTTGGATTTGGAATTCCTAGCCAAAGAAAAGATATTTGAGATCAAATTTGCCAGTACGGCAAAACCTCAATTTCATATGTAAGGACCTAATATATTTCTTAAATTAATATTTTGTTTGAAAATATGGTATTAGAACTGTACATGTACAATTTGGTGTTGGTCGGTAAATCTATTGGATTCTTTTTTGCACTGTGGATAGTTTCCATAGAGTGCAGTGTATTAAAAACCCGGTAAGAGTGGGCGTGTGTGCTTATGTACTTGCGTTAGAAGTTATACTTCTTTGGCACACGTAAAAAGACACGTCCAAAAACAATTTCAAAGCAAAACCTATAAAATGTAAAAATATAAATTACTAAGACCATAGCGACTTCCTGTGAAGTTTCGCAACGGATGTCTTCATCTCGTCCTGTATCGCCAAGAATCGCACAATAATTTTAATATTTTACCAGCGGAGATTTCCAAACTATTGACATTCTGCAAAAGCAGTTGAACGCAGTCAAATATCGACAAAAACATGAAATACAGAAATTTTGTATGAGAAGCCCATTTTTGACATTTAGGTAACATAGCTAAAATCGTAATCAATGAACAGTTCCAATTTTCAATTCAATAACCAATCATTCATCAGCTTTTGAATTAAACATCTTTGTGATTAATTAGTACCCGATTCAAGATGGTCAAAAATACATTATTTTTATTACTGGAACGCTAATTTCAAGTGAATAAAATTTTGACAATTATGCAACAACCATAAAAATATATGAAATATACACATCTTGAGTTACCAGAAGAAACAGAATCAGAAATACTCAAATAAGATAATGTCTTGAAGTAGAACCCTTATTGACGTTTATAGAGATATTGCAGTTACGGTGGCTAGGACAGTGTCTTGCGTATGCCGGCAAAGTGGATATTTCAGGCAAGACCAGAAGACCATAGACCAGGTGGCCGTCCTAAGAGGAACTGGAGGAAAAATTTGGAGGACTGCTGCGAAGCGAGGTTGCAACTAAATTGGGATTACGTGGAGAGCGAAGCCCATGTTAGGAAAAATTGGAACCTTCTATGCGGTGCAGGGATCCCAAGATCCCCAAGGACCGTTAGGATAAGAGGTAGAAGAAGAAGAACCAAAATTTCACTTTGACAGCTAACTTCATGGTCTTGGATTTTCGCTACATGCTATGTACGCAAATTCTGTTACAATAAAGTTTTACCCTGAGTGCTCCGAGAGAAGTAAGTATAACTTACAACAAAAATACAGTAAAGGAAAGAAAAATGGAAAATAGATTTCAATGTATAAAAATTAATCCAAGATACCAAGAAAGCAATTTATTATTGCTTAATATAAATAATTTTATTTAAAAAAATAACAAAAGTTTTAAAAATCTTAATAAATGCCATCCCTCTCTGTCAGACAACAAACGCACCCATGTGTACTGACTAATGTATGATCAAAAATTTTGTTATTAATCGATGTGATTGTTCTTCTGTGAGTTCCTTGTATGAATCTTGGTAACGAATCATGCAAGGTCAAATAATCCTACGGAAATATAAAAAAATTCTAATTTTTGCACCGCGGTATATTAAAATCGTGTAAAAGAAAACCGTATAAAAGTAGAATTTGGTGTATTACATTTAATTTGATTATTGCTATTTATTCATTATTATATACTGAATTATTAACAATTTTATTGGCTATAATTTTATTGGCTCTTAATAATTAAACCTTACTTGTTTATTTGAATATGAAAATATGAATATCAGTGATGGTTTTTCGGTTTAAAATATGTTTTACTTTACTTTGTAATACACACACACACAATATGAGTTATTAAATTACTACTATAGTTTCGAGAGGAGCAGTCCCTCTCATCATCAGGTATAGATAATAACTTAATAACTTAGAGTTATTATCTATACCCGATGATGAGAGGGACTGCTCCTCTCGAAACTATACTAGTAATTTAAAAACTCATATTGTGTGTGTGTATTACAAAATAAAGTAAAACATATTTTAAAATATAATGTTGCACCACGAAGTATCTGCCAAATCTTTCAATGTTTTTTTGGGGTTTTTACGGCATATTTTTTTAATAGAGATGCGACCACGGAATACGTGTTACATCAATATTATTTATAACTAAACTCTTGTGCTGTGAAAATAGATTAATTTGCTTGTGTCCTGGAATGGGGCTTGAACCACCGACCACCAGACCACTAGGCTAGCGTCATGACCACTACACTACATATGCTCATGTTATAGTAAACATGTCACTTATACACGTTACAGTAAAGCGCTGGAAACATTGCCATAAATTAAAATATATTAGTAGTACTTAAAACATGGTAAATAAATCGCCATTTAATTTAACCTGAATCCCAAACATCTCTGCTTGGCTAACGAAGATTTATATTTGCCGTATGGTGATTCAGTAAAACGTGCGGTTCACCGTTCGTTCTAGTAATGGATGGTTGTGAAGAAGAAAGTGCGGCGGTCTGTATTTAGTAAAGAAATAGGCACAGAGGAGAGAATTCCTCTCACTCGTTATACTAATAATAAATAAAATATAAATATTTTAAATAACAAGGATAAAGATAGCTCTATTAAAAAATCAGGAATTTATAAATTAGAATGTAAAGATTGTACTGCCTTTTACATTGGCAAAAGAAGGAGAAGTACGGAAAAAAGAATTAAAGAATATTTAAGATGTTTAAATAGCAATGGATACTCGGAATTCGCAAACCATTTGCTGGAACATGACCATACTTTCGAAATCAATTTGGTCTCAAAATTTTAAGAAAAAATATTAACCTTAATAACGATATAAAATAATAAAATTCAATTCCCAAACAACCCCATTCTTAACATTTTTCCAATTATAAATAATAAAAAAACAACATTGACAATCCCTTAATTATTCCCTATCAACCTCTCCCCCCTCCCCTTCTATTTACTCCGCCTACTCTCTACCCCACTAGTTAACTATATAATGATCATTTAATTTAGCATAGGTACTTTGTGTTCTCCTGAGGAAGGGAACTTCGTTCCCGAAACTTGTAGAGGTGTGTTTATTCATATTGAATAAAGAAAAGAAATATATATTTAATGGTGTTTACTAAGTCGTGTTTTATTCAATTAATAATAGCTATTTAATAGGTAACTATAATAATCAAAAAGATTCATAGATGATTAAAACACAGTGAATAAAGAACAAAGTTGGATTAGACAATATTTGAAGTTAATTAATAAAACGTTCTAAGCATTAAACAAAATTATAACCAAAGAAAGGAAAGCGACCGAATATGAAAAAGTGAAAATAAAGAAAATAAATAATTAATGAGTTAAGACTCGGGAATAGGGATGGGCGGAAAAGGGTGAGGAAGTAGGAGTCAGAGTGGAGATGGAGGAAGAGAAGATGCAGTGAGTGATTGGCCAAAGTCGATTTAGTAATGATACTTTCAATCCATAAGTCGTGCAATGCTATGGGGAAGCAGTTTAGTGATGCTAGAATAAAGTACATGTAATCTATAGCATTCTTTTCAATGCGGTAATACCATTATTGAAGAGGTCAATATCGATAAAATTATATTTGAATTCCATGTGCAAAATAAAAATATATTTTGAGTAGGTACGGAATGTTCCATTTCTCGTTCTTCTTTGTATATTATTTTATACACCTCTTGAAACGATATTATTTTTATATGTACCTGTATGACATTCATCCAAATTATCAACATATACCTATACTAGAATACGTCTGAAAATAATTTTAAAAAAATCCTTTCCTATATAAGTAGCTTCGACTCTGTGAAACATATTTAATACATCAAATTTAATATACATATATAAAAATATATAATATACCTCGTCCGAGCACAAGAGCAATGCTCTTAAATGGAGAGGTACTATGTATAACACAATTATTCAAGTTATGTATTTTATTATTTTAATAGACAAGAAAAAAATTGTTATAAAAATTGTAATAAACTGTATGCAATACTAAAATAAATAAAGAAAAAAAACATGATTAATGACGCTTCTTTTGGGGACGAATTCCAATAAACTGTTTTTGAAAATTTTGAACGTACTCAGAATATTTTGAATATAGGGATCAAAATTAACTGTAATATATTTATTTCTATATAACAAGATAGTAGACCTACCTATTATTGTTTATTGAATTTTTTTACTAATGATATTGAAAGTAACTTTTGTATAAGGGTATTTAGTCTGTAATTACTTCATTTACAATTATTACTATATTTATTTATGTTGTCTTATATTTTCTTTGATATAGGTAAATAAATATTTTAACATTTTTACACTTATTTTTACACTCACGTTCTTTTACACTCATTCTTAGATTAATATTACACTTGTGCATAAAGATTAATTATTTTTGATACTTTGTAGAAGCTCGTAACTTTCTGTTTATAATATATAACCAGAAAGTAAAATACTCTTAGATTCCTATAAATTAATAATATAATACAGATATCATTGTTTCTGACCGATCTCTGCCCATCCCATTA
Source organism: Agrypnia vestita (assembly GCA_016648135.1). Taxonomy (NCBI): domain Eukaryota; kingdom Metazoa; phylum Arthropoda; class Insecta; order Trichoptera; family Phryganeidae; genus Agrypnia; species Agrypnia vestita. The sequence goes on along the minus strand of JADDOH010025043.1, from coordinate 114,379 downwards.
TAGTATCCTAAATAGAGAGGAACCACACATAATCGAGTCCGTAATAATTTGAAAACAACTGGAAGTCGATTGAACACATGACATTATACCCTTCATGTCTTATTTAGCAACGACATAAAACCATAAATAAACGAAACGACGCGAATCCGAGCGAACATTATGCCACGTATGCGAAATATTATCAAGTGACGATTTGTGCGAATTGCGAAATAGTACTTCAGTTAAATTTGTGTGAATAAAAAAACATTAATTAATTTTGAGTGTATAATTTTTTATGTATCATTTAATTGATGTTTAGATTACAGTTTTATGGAATTGTGGAGCCTAGAATATGATATAAGTTATGAAAAAAGTACTTTTTGCTCTTTGTATAGGTTTAAAAACCCTTACGCAATTCTTAGGTTGAAAATGCGGTGAATATATAGATATGATGTGCCATATTGATTTCTCTAAAATTCTGAATATTGTATTCTTTTAAATGTGGATCCGACAATCGGCCTTGTATCCTGCTCTTCACCCTCTAGCGTGAAATGTACGAATTAAAAAGGTTCGTGTAGGAGGTTAAAAAAAAATTGTCCACATTCACGTTGATTATATTTAATTTAGAATTAAGTGCTACGGGTTTTTATTTTTTATGATGTTATTTTCATAAAAAATACTCTTGTCAGAATGATGGATTAATATGAACAGCTGTTATGGAATTTTCCACAGAGCATTGTTGAAATTATTTTCAATAACACAATTTTAATTGTTGGATCTGTCTACATCATACAATTTTGCTGTGTAATCTAGTTATCAAACGTAACATACACCTTGATGTACCGAGTATGTAAACTATAATTTGTAAACTATAATATTCACAGTTATCTATGTATATATTTTGTATAAATAGGCTACGAATGCAAGAATGCCAGTAAGAAAAAACACAACGCGGGGTTTCTATAATATCTAATGAATATGTATGTCTTGTTTGCAGATTATTTTACATAATTTCGCAAAATATGATTTATTATTTGTTTATTGACGTTCATCAAAAAGGGCGATTCAGTGAGAAAAAACTCGTAAATTTTATTTTTAAATCTTCCTTTTATGAGTATTATAATATTGGTAATCTTTTAAAATACGAGAACGTTGAGGTCAAATCGGTTGACATTTATCTTAAACACAAACTGTTCGCATTTATTTAAAAACAGGCTAATCGGTGCTGAAACGTATAATCTGTCGCCAGGCGGTACGTGTGATGCTACAGGAATGGTATACTATGTTATTATTTCAGTGATTTTATGAACGTCTGCTTGGAGTTATTCTTGTGTTAATTGTTATGCTATATTGTACGTACTATAACAGACTACTTGACCGCTTTTTTATATTTTCAACATTGAAAATTAGGTTTTACTGAAACACACAGCCGTGTTCGTGGGGCAGCCAACGGTTAAACAAACAAGTTGCCTTAAACCAGCTTACTTAAAGTTAAAGTAAAATTTCTAAAAATGCAGCAAAGATGAGGTGTTACTGTTAAAGGAAAAATATTATGTCATTAATTACTCCAAAGCATGGCGAAACACTTCACACATTACAAAAAATTCTATATTGTGGTCAGCGCGTATTACACGCTCAAACGCGTACCTACCACGATCTGTACAATTTCTCTTTTATATAAAGCCTACATCATAGAAATGGTACTGGTCGCACATCCGTGAAAAATAACAGGACGTAATAATTAATATTGACAGCGGCCAGTCATCATCAGTGCTGTTGTTTCTTCTATTCTAGCCTAATTTCAGAGAGTTACGGACAGACATTCAAAATTAGGATATGTATCAGCTTTTTTTTAAATTTCCCTAAACGTGATACACAGAATGACACTATGCAAGAGCGTGCAGTGGGAACAAGAGGCATGACTTTTACCTTACCATATATTTTGAAAAGTAAACGAAATAAAAGATATTCCTCGTAATCACAATAATTAACATATTATTCAGATAATATTTTATTATATTCTGCTAGATAAATATTTAATTTCGATTTTATTTTCCAAATACGTACATATATGTTTATATAAAAGTCAGGCTTCTTATTCTCACTGCACGCCGCTGACACTTTGATATTATATAATAAAAGGGACATAGAATCAAAATCGCACTATGTAATTGAGTAAAACACAATATTAGGTCCTTACATATGAAATTGGCGTTTAGTATGGGAGGAACATAAAGCCGATTTTTTTTATTATAATATATTTATTTAATCAAAGTATGTACCATTGCTATCTATGCACTTTTGCCATCTCATAGGTAGTTCATCGATCCCTTTACTAAAAAAACCATTCGGACGGGAATCAATAAAATCTTTGAAGGCGGTTTGGACTGCCCCATCGGAGTTGAATTTTTCCTTTGCAAGAAGTTATCCAAATTTCGAAAAAAATGGTAATCTGTTGGGGCAAGGTCCGGAGAGTACGGTGGATGTCTTAGACATTCCAATTGAAGCTCCTCTAATTTGGTAGCCGTCTGTTGTGCAGTGTGTGGTCTAGCGTTATCATGAAGCAGCAGTGGCCTAGAGCGATTAACCAGCCTCGGTTGTTTAGCAGCTAGCTTTTCCATCATGGTTTGCAGTTGCTGACAATGGACATCTGCCGTAATCGTCTGGCCAGATTTAAGAAAGCTGTAGTGAACGACACCAGCACTAGTCCACCAAACGCTCACAAGTAACTTTTTTGGAGTCAATTTTCGCTTGGGGCATGGTTTGGCTGGTTCGACAGGGTTCAGCCATTGCAATGAGCGCTTCCGATTATCGTACAGGATCCACTTTTCATCACAGGTAATGATTCGATTTCAAATCCCTTCATTATTGTGCCGGTTGAGTAATGCAACGCAGCAGTCAACGCGCGTTTGTTTATTTGCTTCACTCAATTCGTGAGGTACCAACCTTTTAAGCTTTTTCACCTTACCAATTTGCTTCAAGTGGATTAAAACAGTTTTATCACTAACACCGCGGCCTGCAGCTAACTCGGACGTGGTTTGCGATGGATCCGCTTCCACAATAGCCTTCAATTCTTCATTATCAACTTTGGTCTCCGGCCGTCCACGGGGCTTGTTCTGCAGGTCGTAATTTCCAGAACAAAAACGTTGGAACCAAAAACGCACTGTGTTTTCTTTTGCGGCACCGTCGCCATACATTTCATTAATCCTTCGAGCCGTTTCTGCAGCACTGGTGCCACGGTGGAACTCGTACTCGTAAATAAAGCGATATTTCAAGTTTTTCATTTTGTCAACTGAGTGACGCAAAGAAAAAAACAATTGAGGAAAAAACAAATGAATTATAATTTTCAAAACACAAATACATGAGTAAATAGCTGTATAAATTTGGATTTGGAATTCCTAACCAAAGAGAAGATATTTGAGATCAAATTTGCCAGTACGGCAAAACGCCAATTTCATATGTAAGGACCTAATATGAATTATAATTGATTACTTTTCATGGAAATATATTTGTTTTTGTATTTGGTCTATTTTGGAAGCATAACAATTTTGAAATTCACACTCTAGTTATGAAATCAGTTAAAAAGTTACGAGTTTTTCAATTTCGCCAATCGCATAGTAGTGGTTTTACTTTTAAGCCTTTCGTATTAAAGATAAGATTTCAAAAATCACAACAGATTTTTTGTAAAATGTATCGCGGCTCCTTGAAGGTTTGAACAATAGAAATGTAAACACAATTTCTCCCACAGGAAGCACAACGGTTAGCTGAATACTTATCCTCCTCGCCTTATGGAAATAATAGCCGGAATATCCGCAACAGTAACGAAGACATTGCGGCAATGGGAAAGGTAGGGGAAAGGTGAAGTGGCAGAATAAGAGAAGAACACAATTTTGGGCAATAAATATCGCGGCGCCCAGCCAAGACGCGGCTTTTTGTTCCAATACGTTTCTGCGTCCGGGGGGCGATCATTTATCATATTCGGTGAGGGGAAAATTTTACTGCATTTTTAAAAATCAACTGAACATATTTGTCATACCTGTGAAAATAAATACTCGAGCTAGATACTTACTCACTCCATTATATTTCAATAATATTGTCACGGAGCGTGGCCTTGGGAGGCAAATGAAAACAATGGAAATTAATTTGGTTTAATTAATTACCATAAAAAGTAACTTAACACGAATTAAATTCATAATGTTATCGTCATTTTAGTCTCCCAAATATTTTACGCACTTATTTACTGTTCCTTTATTTCCACTAATTAACGATGTCTCTATTGTTTAAATCACTTCTGGTAACTCCTTTCAATATTCGCACGTAGAAACTCTTCACCCCGGTATTCTTTCTCTATTCCGCTGATATCACTGGTAGTCAAAATGTGTTTGCTCGCTTACTAGTATCGCGTCATCGCGTCTTGTAATATCACGAATCACTGATCTCACTGTCTTACGCTACGGATATCATATTGTTGTCGTCGCGAACTGAATTGCTTGAGCCCGCGTCGCGTGACTCCTTTTATAGCTAAATTCCTACGAATGATTTATTCTAGAGGTAACGAGATACCTCTCGAAAATTCTAGGTTTTTCATGAAGCATTTTACTGTGTAATGGAATGTCGTAGAATCTTCTAGAGAGATAATGCGGTCACGGATGTGTGACCCTGGATTGCGCGCAGTTTTCAGTTACGGGTGACTGACTGCCGTTGCGTGACATTGCTTGGTTGTTATCAGCATTTTGTATGTATTATATGGTGAAACAAGGTGTATGAATCAATAAGAAAGATATACCTACACCTACAGAAAAAAAAAATATTTTGAAAAAATATATGGATACCGGTGTTACTACGATGATTTGTTTTGTTATTCTATATTTTTTCTGTTAACGGATGATTTTTTCTTTTTACTTTTCTTTCTGTGAATCTCTTGTTTATTTGTATTGTGCACTTTTAAAGGCTTCATAGCCATGTACTTATATAAATAAATAAAAATACACAATCCCGGAATTTTCCCATGTCGTGGCACGACAATACTAATTTTACTGTGTTGACCATTTCAGAATACGAGAAATTTGATACTGTAATCTTGCCTAAAAGGTGTTAGCGTAGGAGCCAGCGACCTGTAGTATCAAACCTGAAATATTTACCTTATATGTATACTATAGCAGGTAAGAAGGTTTGGATATTATAATATTTTAGCTAGGGGGATTTTGGAAGGTAACAGGTAACATAGGCACAAAAAAATGTGTAAGTAAAACATTAAAATATAATATGAGATATCGGGAAATATTTTTAAATGGTGACCAGAATAGATGATATAAAATTCAGGTTTATTTTTGTACGTAAATGACTGTATAGAGCTTCAAAGTATCTGGCGAAAGAAATGACCCGCGAAAAGCATCTGGCAATTAAATATGAGTGTGTTTTTTAGTTTTACGTATTCATTTTTTGTACCTCTGTATTACTGTAATCTGCCAAAATTCCCCGATCTCAAATATCATTATATTCAAACCTTCTTACGTACTATAGTGTACATGTAGAGAACATATTTCAGGTTTAATACTATAACGCAAGGCAGGCGGTATCTGTCTCTTAGTCTATATTTATTTATTTTATTTCTACGTTTATTACATTAAATAAATGTTACAATCAAATATTGTATTATTAATATTACAATAAAATAAAAATTATCTTATTATTATTTGTTACCATTACATTATTATATGTTACTATTACAATAAATTAAAAAAATTATAGATGATTATTTAAATATTTATATATAGATAGATAACAGTGTACATTATAAATGTGAATAGTATCTGCTTACACGATCGTTTAAAAATGTATACATATACATACATACATATGAAATTTATAACACAATATCTATCTGTACAAATACACAAGTCACAAATCAAGTAAAGACAATTATAAAGTGTAGGTATATTAGTAAGAACAAACACATGTATTCATACATGTATTAACAAAGTTTAATCAAATAAATTAACGGTAAAGTGTTCGTTAAGAAGATTTCGGTAACGACTTAAGTTAATGTTGAGAATATCTGCAATTTGTGCATACTCGTTTCCTAGTATGGAAAGTCTGTTGATCGTGGAGTATTTTTGGTGAGATGTGTTGCTTTTGTTGCAGTGAAAGAATGCTTGTGAACGGGTATTTCTGGCCGGTATGTGAAAAGATATGGATGATAAGAGTTCCGGAGAATCCAAGTTATAAGAATGAATTATTTTGTATCGATATATGAGATCAGCAATAATGCGTCTGTCGCTATGATTAATTAGATCTGTCTGAATATGAAGTTGATAATAATTAATGTATTCGTTCGGAATTCTTAACCTGTAATTCACCTGTATCTTAGAAATTTTAATTGGACTTTTTCTAATGTCTATATGTGTGTCGCATTATGTGGTGACCAAAATTGACTACAGTATTCCAGCTGACTTCATTGAGATTTATATAGGTATGTGCGTGAGGCTATGTTATTAAAGTATTATATATTTATTATTTCATTTTCAAATTGCTATAAACTTATATTATTGATAGATTGGCGTTGACACTGTGAAGATTGTTCATGATGATCATTCAAATGGTTGAAAAACATTTATCATGTTATCTTTACTTGAATTAAATTATATTTTATATTTTAACACCCGAATATCAGTCTCTCATCAAACCTTCACCTGTCGACGAAAGATTCCCTGGTAACTTGAGTAGTAAAATATTTAAAAATAATTAACTCAAGTAGCACATAATATTTTCCATTTATATTAATGATTAGCTATTAACTTTACATTACAAATTGAAACCCAAAAACCATTGTACAGAGCAGAGCTTGTCTATAATTATTGTTACATTAATGTCTAATCAATGTTATGGAGATAATCGACTTCAGCGGCTTCATTTTTTAGAATATTCATGGCTTTATCTTTTGTAAAACTTTGGACTGTCTATATGTAACGTAACTTTTGTTGAATATTAAAAATTCATTTGCTATCATTCATGTCAATAAATTGAAACATGATTTTTTTCAGAAATCAGAAATGGCATGGTATGGATAATTTATGTCTTGTTTAAAATATTTTCGTTAAAATGAATCAAATTCGAAATACTTTAGACTTATCCGAGAGTCTCTTTGAGACATTGCTTTGGTCAGACTTTAGTATATAATATCACATACAAATATTCCTTGGTATAAAATAGTCGTGGGCTGGTCCACGTACTCTTCACAATAACACAATGGAGAATACATGAAGCAGGTTGGCAAGATATGATATATTTTGTGTTCCAGTAAACTCTTTTTCTTTAACTTACAACAAAAGGTGAGAAATATTTAAGCTCATCAAATAGTAACTAAAGTAAATCGAGTAGACCGGGTGCGGGAAATTCGGAACTATATATAGGTGCTATTATTTTTAATGGTTATGTGTTCATTATTTTTATTATGAAAACCACTAAATTCACTAAATGCGGAACAAATTAACTACATATCGAGCTTTGGGGTTGCGTGCACGGGGATGAAACTTTACTCTCGAAACTCGCTTAATGGATGATACAGAATCGGTGCTGAGCATGATATGTCATTTGTTGTCTTTTGTATTTGTAAGCAAAGCGAACTCACTAACTCATATAGCCGCCAAATCTCTAAGGGCCGGTTGTTTTATCAGTGGCTATGGTAGGTACCTAATAGTTAAGCAAAAATCATGCATTCCATTCCATCAATAAAACAACCCGTTTATGTAAAATCAATGCTCTTAATTATCACCATTTTCACTGATCAAACACTGGCACTAAGACTCGAAGGCAAAATTTCCTTCGTTCACAATGCCACATGCGACCAGAAAGCCAAATTATTTAGTAATTTTAATTAATTAAAATTCATAACGCATTTGTTTCAGAAATCGTGAATTTCATTTTATTCAACAATTTGTCATTGTGTTTGAGTATAACATCTGTGTTAGCGCCATATTAATTATTAACGCAATATGATAAATTATTATTTTGTAATGTTGCCTGGCAATCTATTTCAGCCATCTGCATGCAGAAAGAGGAACGACAGATTTTTAAGCTTACGAAAATAAAGTTTTCATGATACATATTTACATTTAATTATCCTCGTAAAATCTTGTCAAATATTTGTAGACTCGTGAAATAATAAATCATATTTTTCTTGTCTCCCACTTCAATAATTTATCAAGGGAAAATGTACTATTGTGACTGACATAATTGTCATAACCAACTCGGTGAGTTATGATAATTTTATCAGTCAACCAATTTGATACGAATCAGTATCGATCAATCAATACTTATATCAGGTGACCATTGGTTAAGTGATAATTTTCTCTAATGACGTTTGAACGCCTGAAGCCCGAAGAAATTGTATAAATCAATATTCTGAATATTTATTTCATATCAATGCTGCGCCGTAGTGGACTTTTACAAGTACGATATAAGTATTTTATACATACCTAACACCATATCTAATACTAAATATATATTGTATTAAATAAACGATAAAAATACATTTTTTTAAAGTAAAGAATAAGTAATAAAAAGTAACATATTTAAAAAAAACATCATTAAAATATTTTTTTTAAATATACATAAACAATGATTAGTAAAAAAGAACTCTCTTTTAAAAAATAATATTAAACAATTTAATAAACAATAAATGTTTTTTTTTTAAAAACACACTATTTAAAAAATAAACAATAAGTAAAACCACTTAAAAAGAATATTGAAAATAAATTAAGCAATCGTAACCAGAAAATACATTTAAAAAAAATAAACAATAATGAGAAAAAAAAAAAGTCAGACTAATACAATAGAACTATGAAAAGGCAAAAAAAAATGTACATTTAATTGCCCTCGATCCTACTAGCTTATTCCAAGTCGAGGATTTCTTTAATTCGGGTATGCGCAACAAAAAATGTCAGAGTTTCGAAATCTTATTATCATTCCGGTACATTAATGTTATTTGTGAATATATATACCCTACCTGCAAAAAATATTTTTAATCAAAACTAAAATTTTCCTTAATTGATAGCAACAGTTATAACATAAAATACGTTTGTAAAATTTATCATGAAAAACTGTTTCAAAAAATTTCGTTACATTTTAACATACTTTCACTTTTACCTCATTTTATATTTTCACCTCCACGATTTTGGAAGCACCGAATATCGATCTCGGTACCTCCGACATACTAAGCCGATGCTCTGCCACCCCAGTTCTCAAATTGACGTTTAAATACCTATATCTAACTAATGGCGTTGAAATTTAATGCATTGATTAATATTTTCAAATTTGAATATTGATTTTTTTAATATATGTAGCTACCCATATTGAATGCTGTAAGAATCTAGTATTGACACCATGCAAAACCAGGGTTAGTTTCGAATGTTTGTTTTTCTCTTTATTTTAATAAATTTAATAAAACATATAACGAACCGGAATACAGAATATAATATAGGTAACATACATACATCCATTCAAGGGTATTAAGATACATGTATACATAATTTAAAGCGTTTTTCCAAATAAAATTTAGTTTTTGTTATCTTATTCATACAATTTTTTATAATATATGTGTTATCTTAATGTATGATGTGAATAACGTCTTACAATAAATCATAATAATATCTTTTTTGAAAATTTTTATTTTATACAATATAATTTTTTTTAAATCAAACAACCAAGTTGTATTTAAATAGTTAAACAATAATATACTGTTTTCATCAATTATCACAATCAAATTATTAAAACGTATTAAACGAATTTATCTTATTAGGATATAACAAATGAGTTTTGTTGGCGTGTTGTGTGTTCGGTCTACGGGAATATCGAAATCATATTTCATTTTGCTATCCCCACAGTCCAAACGCCCCACCGAGCAAGTTTTCAATAGGATATCCGATTCAACTGTACGCTGAAACCTGCGATTACTCCTTACCGGCATTTTCTCGGTCGTAAATAAGGAAAACTTGCCCACGGTTCGATCCACTTGGGCCACCGGTACCGTATACTGTGTGCATTTATAAAAAAATCCAATATCCTTCACATTCTCGACGATGTGAGAAGACAAACGAACGGGCCGTTCGACGTCGTGCCGTTCCTGTTGACCATCAAATTGAAATATGTATTTCTAGGCACCGGCTTTAGTGGCGGAGGGTTCCAGCTACGGTGGTAGAAATTGCTCATTTGCCTGGAAAAAAGAAACAAAGAGAAAATAATTCGGCGAAATTGCCTTTTGATAAGGAAAACGACAATGTTGTTCTTTTCAATAAAGGAAGGGTTTGATACTTTATTTTGACAATAATGTCGCAGTAAGATGGAGCAGTGAAAAATACTTACAAAGAAAATGATAAAGCTTTATAAATAATGAATATATAATTTTAAAATAAATATACTAAACAAATCCAAACAAAATACTACTTTAAATAAATAAAAAGGTCGCGAAGATTTTCGGCCATATTTAGTATGTATAAGTTTGTAATTGTTTCTCCATATTGCAAAAATTTATAATATAGGTACCGCTAAAAAATAATATTAAAAAATCTGATAAAATCATTCATTTAACTATTTCATGTTTTTTAAAACTTCTTGGGTTTATAGGCAAATTTGGCAGAAAATAAGTATGAGTCAAATATAAAAATAGTTCAGTAATATTATGATATTTTCTATCGCTTGCATTAAACTACCACAATAAATTATAATATCAATGTTTGGAGTCAATGTCAATGAGTACAATGCAAATCTTCACAATAAGACCGATCGGACTCAAAATTTGGAAACTTATTCTTTAGGAGCCGGCGGGTATCATAGACGACATTTCCCTCCTCCACTTTTACCCCTTCCTCCCCCTGATATATTTAATACGAAAATCTGTACCATTCGACTGATCGGACTCAAAATTTGGATACTTATTCTTTAGGACCCGGCCGGTAACATTGGTGACATTTCCCCCACCGCTTTTACCCCTTCCTCTACCCCTGATATATTTCCATTGCAAATTTCAAAATCAAAATTTCCAAACTTATTCTTTAGGACCTGGCAGGTAATGAAGGTGACTTTTCCCCCTCCCCTTTACCTCATCCCCTCCCTTGTTATATTTTCTGTACAAATCTACACCGTATGACCGATCTGATCCAGGTTTTGCATACTTATTTTTCAAGACCCGGCGGATAATAAAGACAACTTTTCCCTCCTCCCTTCTTACCCCACCCCACACCTGATATATTTTTTGTACAAATCTACAACGTTTGCCGATCTGATCCAAATTTCGCATTCTTATTCATTAGGTCACGGCGGAATACATAGGTCACAATTCCTTCCTGGACATCCCATCCATCGCAACCTAGATTAAATGGATTTCTTGTTTTATTACAGTTATCATTAGTGTAAGTATTACACAAACTTATTTTTAAATAAATCCAAGCAACGCCGGCTACGAACAGCTATCAATATATAAAAATGTAAATATTCGTTTATTCTAAATCTTAAATCTCCGAAAGTTCTTCACGGATTGACCTTGATACAATGCTGCATTCGAATTCGCGCATGTTTTTACATACCTACTACGTCTTTATATACCTACTATTATACAGAAGTCACATCTGTGGCAGAGGTAAAAACATGCTTTTTTTGAGCAAAATTGAATACCCACAAGAATTGTAAAATCAAACATATTAGAAACGTGTGCTTTCTCTTTTCTTTCTTTTCCATTTAACAAGACTTAACCACAGCAACGCTTGGCATAACATAAATAACATAAATATTGAATAACATAACATAACATAACATAAATATTGAAAACTATATCACATCCACTCTGAAATATTTGGATATAGGTATGTACCTAGTAATTATGGCGTATGATGTGACAATAAATAATATAATACATTGCATTATTAGTATTCACGTCCGCACATGGCTTTTTATTATTTTAATTATAAAGCGTCAAATTACTACATATGCACCAGCAAAATCTCTTAGGAGTGCGTCGTGAAATTTGCATAGCTTTTTCTGTAGGAAATTTTTAGGTAAACGTGAATATTTTCAGCTCGCAACGCCTTTTCCATCATGAGCTAGTTATAATGCATAAAAATTTATAATTACATGTGAATAAATATTTTTTAATAAGAAAAATATTATAAAAAAATTTTTTGTAAGGAACGCAAGAATAAAAATTTATACGAATATGTTGTGATATATTATAGGTAATAATTTTATTTTCTCTATCCTGCAAGCATTAATTTTTGTTGAATAAAATATACACATACAGTCGAACTCGGTTATAATGAGCTCGGGTATAAGGAGATCTCGGCTATAATGAGCAAAACTGTGAATTGATTTTGTTTTGCGCATATTCCCATACTATCGTTCTCGGTTATAAGGAGCGCGATTCCCGGATATATGGAGCAAATTTTAGAAACTGCATACATATTTGCTTAAGTTACAGAAAAAAAAATACGTACTCATAACAATAAACTTTGCTTTTAAAGCGGCTCGCACTTAATTAGGGTTCATTTTATGATGTACACAAAGTGTGTCCGAAAATGCCACGTGCACAGGCAAAAAATAGTTCGTCGGCATTTCTTATCAAAGGGATGTCGAACCGAAAGTCGAGAACTGTCATACAACTCCGATTATTGGGGGTTTCCAAAATGTTTGAGGTGACAGTTTGTTTTATGCAGTTTACTGTATTAGCATTTGAAAGCCTAATAAGTTAAACACGATTGTTCTATCGGAAACATGTCCACTAACAAACGAAAGTGTCTGTCGGTTCGCGAAAAAGTCAAAATTATTCGTGAAATAGAACGCGGCGCCAAAAATTCCGAAGTCTGTAAAAAGTTTTCACTATCGTCTTCTACAATTTCATCACTCTGGAAAATTCAGGATGTTTTTTAGCTGTTCTTGAAAATAACATCACAGTCAAAAAAATTTAGAAAGTGAAATTTACCTATCCCGGATATAAGGAGTCCCGGCTATAAGGAGCAAATTTAGTCGGTCCCGTCGCGCTCCTTATAACCAAGTTCAACTGTATATGATATTAAAATATACATGCATCCGAACTACTCGTTTTTATGGTATATCGTTTATTTTACCACCAAGGACGCTGATCAATAATAATTTTCCCGCCTATTCAAATCCGAAAGTACCTGACTTAAACCATTATGGTGGAAGCGAATAGATAGAGAAATCAATAATAGTACCAAAGGTGGTGACTCTCCCCAACAAAGATGTTTACTTTTCAGACTCAGGCTTTTCAATGGCCTTACGCTTGCCGTTAAAGTATGGGCAGCTAAAAAGTCTCTAATATTAACTTTAAATCTTGGGCTGAAGAAAAGGGTCGGGATATTGGAAAAATTATTACAAGAAATTTATATGATTACAGATTTAGGGACCAAGTCTAAGAATTTCGTCCCTTTGCATAATGTCTACCACTTCCCGCGTCTCACACACTATGTCGCCATACGTAAGATGCCAAAAAGATAAGATTTTTATAAGTAGTATCCCATGCGCTTACTTTGTTTCACGCAAAGCAAGCCATTTGACTCAACCACGTTTCAAGCACGGGGTGTTCTCTAATAATATTAAATTAAACAGTATGAGACATCAAAACTTATACAACCAAATATTAAAGGATAGCTCTGTTAAAAGCTTCAACAGCCAAAGAACGACATCAGACAACAAAAGCAACACATCTCACCAAAAATACTCCACGATCAACAGATTTTCCACCCTAGGAAACGAGTATGCACAAATTGCAGATATTCTCAACATTAACTTAAGTCGTTACCGAAATCTCCTTAACGAACACTTTACCGTTAATTTATTTGATTAAACATTGTTAATACAAATATGAATACATGTCTTTGTTCTTACTGATATATACTTTATAATTTACTTACTAAGTTTGTGATTTATGTACTTGTACAGATAGATATTGTATTATAAATTTCATATGTATGTATGTATGTATATGTATATATTTTTAAACGATCATGTAAGCAGATATTATTCACATTTTTAATGTACACTGTTATCTAGATATATTTAAGTATCTTATTTTATTTTAATAGGCGTAAACCGTAGAAATAAAATAAATAAATAAAAATTGACGTTGAACAATAAGGTGCATAAAAATTAATCATAAATTACTAAATTAAACATTCTCAGAGAGAATCAGACAAAAATTCATAAAAATTTATAAATGAAAATTGCTCCATTATTTCATACTTGAATAATGAAGGAGACATAAAAAATTGGAAATATCACATAAACATACATTTTCCAGACTGCTTTCTGTTTACTGTGAAGTCGTTTTCCCTCAGCTCAGATCCATATTTGATTTGCTTGATATGCGTTGTAATTATAAACTAGACACTAAAATAGCTAATTCATAATATCGACGTTTACCAAGTTTGTACTCTTAGATACGAATTCAACAAAATCGACTAGTTAATAAAAAATAATATTTGCTGAAGGCAGAATTTAAGGTTTTGGTGTTCTGTGAGGCACAGGACTGCTGGAATAAGAGTTAGAAAGTCCCAAAAAAAGGTTTTACCGCCGTTTCGAGCCTCGTTTCTCCCTTCTACGGGGTTTTATAACTACTTTAATTTTATTACATTATATATTCTGTGGATCAGCATCTTTCTGTTTGATAATATGCATTTGATTATTCCATTTATCGTTAATACCTTAAAAATGATTGATTGCCATTTTGTTTCATCAACCGATCTCATTGTATCCGAATTTAATAAAAAATGCTTAAACTGACGAGGTTTTTTACACCTGATGATTCGTTCGTGATTTTAAAATGACTAGAAGTTTGAAAGAAAACATTGAAAATATACATAGCTTTAATGTTATGGAGGGTTCAAAAACTAGAAGTGATGTGTATTTTATATCGCATTTTTATAGATTGTTATGTTTAGTACAATATATGTCAATTCATATTTTATAACATTAATGATTTGAATGTATGTTTGTTTTGTAAATATTGTATACAGAAATAAATTGAATTGAAATAAATTATTATGAATAAAACAAAATAATGTATTAAAAAAGTAGATGAATTAATTAGAAAGATATACAGAAAAATTCTATCTTTCGAAAGAATTTTTGGTTGCCAAAGGGATACGAATTTTGCATTCAAAATAAAAATAAAGAAAAACCTTTAATTTTGGGACTATCTCAAAATTAACCTCCCTCCACCACTAGCACCTTTGCACTCTCCAGCACAATACAAATTTGTAGACCTACGAGCCTTTCACTTTGCCCTTAGAACCTTGAAAGTTTCCACCTCGACTAGTATTGTGTGCATATTGACATACACTGGTTTATAGACAGTCATATTTATATTCTAAAATATACATTAAAAATATATTTTTCGAACAAAAATGGTCTCACATTTACCAGATAGTCATCAGACAACGATCATTTATAAGGATGATAGCTACTTTTTAACACGCTTGTTCAGAACCAACGGCGGAACAACCCAGAGATATTGTGTCATCATCAAAACCAACATGCTCGTATATAATTGTAAATGTTTATTTTAACAAGCATCGTGCTGTTGAGGTACACGTTTAGATTATAGAGGGCAAAAAAATAACAATAAATAAATAAAGTATTCGTATATATGAAACCATGATTCAGCATTTCTTATTCAGACTGTAGATCAGCGTTTCTCAGTGTGTGTACCATGTGCTGTATCAGGTCCGCGGCGACTTAGGGAAGAAACAAAAATGATATATCATTTTTATAACTAGCTATATAATTCATTTTACTTTAATGCAATATTTTTTACACACAATTTTCCACATGCGTGGTGGAATGTTTAATGAAAAAGCACAATTTTAAATTATATTTGGCAGAATTCGATAAGTTATCGCGTTAGTGCGTTGAGGGTCGCCAGTTTTGTAGTAGAAGGAAGAATTCCATCCCTTACGGTTTTATAAAGGAAGGATGTATGATAAGTGGTTATACTTAACGAATGATTGCGCTAGTGATGCAAAATCTGCATAACGTTTCACGCACATCTTTCGAACGATGCCTGTAAAATTTTTAGATAGATTTATCGAGTAATTTTGTAGTGATAGCTCTAAGTTTGTGTTTGCTTGCAATCAATCAAATTAGCTATGTCGGTCAGTGATTCGATTCCTTTTTCTTGTATGAGTAGATAGCATACTCGTATGTGTTACTTGCTTGACGTGTGGTAAGCACGTTTGCAAGCAAGATGAACACAAGACTCATACAGCAAATAAGGAGTAATATAGATATACCTAGGTAATTTATACAGCGTGAAACCCCAAGCACATGTGTGTTTCCTTCTGCTGTCTTTACTGTTCATTATTTTAAATCTATTTTTATTTATTTATTTATTTATTTAAAATTTATTTATTCATAGAAATGAAGGTAGTTGCTTCACTAGACAATGTCTGTTCTGAAGCAACTATGAGCTTTATTTTGTGAGCTTTTAATACTTATATTTTATTATGTATAGTTTTTGTAAAGTACTTGTATATTTATATGGCGGGCCAGGTCCTGCACACCTAACTTGGTTACGCTGAATAAACGCATTATTATTCATAATAATACTCACCGTCTGTATAAACTGAATTTATTTTGGATGAATTAAGGTAACAAGTGACCTATAAGATAAATGCTTTAAGTGTATCGAAATACCAATGATGGAATGGTGGTAAAATATGGCGCGATTAGTCGGCCTTCTCAAACATAGACTACAGGTCCATGATTACCACAGGTGTTTAAATTAAGACAATATTAGTACAGTGGGTTTATTTGTCACTGTTATTCATTTATCATCTAGTCGCAAGATGGAGAAGTATCATAGTGCTGATAATATAATATATTTGAACATATATTTAACTTATATATGGACCAAAAATATATAATAAATTGATAAAAAGTTTTTGAAATCCGTCAATAAATAACACAGAAAAGAATATTAAAGTTAGTGTATTTTAGCATGAGATCTCCAACTCGCCTGTGATGTCACTCGGCCATATAGCCGGGCCCGGAGCACGAGCCGCGATGTACATCGGGTACGAGAGATGACGTCACGCGACTTCACCGGACGAAACAAAATTATTCATGCAAAATGCAAATTTTACATTCCATAACTTTGTTAGTTTTTGAGATATCTTAATTTAATTTCAGAATTTTGTTAATTTTTAATCAAATTTTCATTTCCATTGATTGAAAAAAAAAGAGTAAATTTCTCAATTTTCCACGCACATCTATTTCCACACATATTTTTAGATAATATTAATAGGGGCAGCGTTATGGCACCTGAGAGCTGTCTGTCGAGCAAATAAGTTTGAGGACCAGCACTGCAAAGCCTGTATTCCGGAAGTAGTCGCGTCACCACGGAATATGGTATGATAATGGAACTGTTCACCCTGCCCACAATACCCAGTTCCAAGACACCCTTTCTGGAGGCGACAATAGTTTAAGCTAATTCAAGATATTAGTATTGGGCGTACAATAGGAGCGGAAACTCGGCGCCATCGGGGTCGCACTTTGTTGGCGGCCTGTTCAAGAACTAAAACTGGCGTTGAATGTGTTAAGCCGTGGAAAGCAAATGTTATTTAACAAGGCCTTGTTGAGAAATCTCGCCCATTGTTTAATTTGTAACTTGTTTACTCACTCCATTAAAATTGAGGCATATTGAACTCTAATTTTTAAACGTTTCTCATTGTGTAGAGTGATCCTTAAGCTAACTCATACAGGTTGTACGCCCTGGCAATCGTACACAAAGACTTCTATACCATTTTTAGCTTCGTCTCTATGAGTCTTTTATAATTTATCTTAATTAATTTATCACCCCTCTGGGGACAAAATTCAGTAACTATGTTCTAAGAACATATCTACATATAAAAATATTGTTAAAATATATACTAGTGTATGAAAGGAGTTAAAAAATTGAAAATACTGATTATCATACATATTCTAGTACATTTATTAAATAATACGGAAGAAAATTATACATACATTAAAAAGAATATTGCTTAATATTCCACTTTAAAAATATAGAGGATTTTTTACCAGATGCGAAATCTATGTACACTCATGAGAAAAGACTAGAGAAGTCTCTAACTTTCAAAAATTTGATAATGTGTGGATGTTCTTCAAAATGTTCTGGGATAAATCTATTAATTTTTATTCACATTAAAATTATATCGCAGTACGAAAAAAAAAACAGTTCGTTTTCTGGTGGTAACTAAGTTTGTATCTTTCTAAATCTAATTTGAATTTAAATAAATTAACCGTTTCTGTCACGAAAACAACTATTTATGTTTTACGGTTTAATAAAATAAATAATTTTTTGTTTATTTTTGTAATGTTGATGAAATATTTTTTGTTTTTTAAATATTTTATAATAGCGTTCTTGTCAACCTATATTTTTATAGACCTTATCCATCATGCATATTAGTAAATTATTTTGTTTAAAATAATTCATAAATAATGGATACTACCCACGTATCGTAGTTTTATGAGTAAAAAATTAACTTACGCATCATTAAAAATCTTTGAATTCCACTTTGATTAGATATGTAATTATGTTATCAATATTGTTAAATATACATCCTTGATACATGAGATTTAAAAACATATTCAAGCCGCATGAAGACATTCTGTATAACGAGCTATTAGCCTCGGCACTAGCTATTCAAAGACATAAATAATTAAATTACCAATCAATGTAATTATTATATAATTGTTTTGAGGTCAAATACATGAAATGTAATTTTTTGAACTATACTGTACTATCATGTATTGTACATGATTTGAGATAATGTATAAAAATATATACATATGTTTATTTTAAAGAAATCACAAAACATTAACAACATTTTAAATTATTTATTAACATTATTTTTGTACATGTTATGTTTTATAGAGAAAATTATTATTTTTAATTTATATTAATAAATAATTATGTCTAAAAATTAACAAAAACTTGGTTTAGAAACATTTGTGTTTAAATTTTGTTACGTTATTCCTACCCTGGGCTCGAGAATTACTCTTTCATTGGAGAAATATGTCACTTGAAAATCTTTTTGTAATAGTCAAATGATTTTAAAAATAAAGTTCTAATAATATGATAATTTGCAAAATAAACGAAAAATTCCATCTAAGGACTTTTCAAGTTATGCCATATTGATATATAGATGAGGACATATCTTGCGGATGCCGGCAGATAGACTGCCAAAGTGGATATTCCAGGCGAGACCTGAAGGCAGACTACCAAGGGGCCGTCCAAGGAGGAGCTGGCGGAAACAGTTGGAGGACTGCTGCAAAGCGAGGTTGCACTTAAATTGGACATGGAGAGCGCAGCCCAATAGGAAGAGTTGGAACCTGGGACCCCGACCCAATAGGGTAAGAGGTAGAAGAAGAAGAAGCTGTATTGAGGAATAAAAAATGCTTTTTATCCCTGAAGATATATGATTTTTGAAATTAAAAATAAATTAATTTTTGATTCAATTAAAAATATGTTAATATTCATTTAATTTTTAAAAATATTTATTTTTATGGTCGTGTTGAACTATAGAGCCATAAATTACAGAGACGTGCCTTAAAGGTTGAACGAGAAGATGAGCTTCTTTGCTACGGACGGAAAAGATGGCAAAGTGGAAAATCTCAGCAGTGCACGTTTGGAAGAATAATTTTGTGTGCATCGCTCGAGGGTGAGTGAGCTCAACTATCGCGTGAACGTATCCAAATCTTGCTGAGGGCTGCGCTATATATTTTTTATTTTTCTACGAGATTATCATGATTTCATAGAAACGGAAATACTAAAAAAATAATAAATAAAAACAATTTTGATGTTAGAGTTGAGGAACACTTTTACTATTCCAAATTTCCTAATAATTTTTTGAAAATGGATGGATCATTCTTGTGATATTCATAAAGGTATACAAATTTACATAGAAACTATACAGTATTACAGTTGGATAAATTATATATAATTATTATTTTTCAAATAAGAAAAATCTTTTAAATTTGTTTTCATATTAATACTTCATAATTTATCGATCTCCAATATATTTATTTTTTATTATTTTATTGTCTATACTTCGATTTTTAATTTTTAATAGGTACACATTGTACCTGAGAAAGCTATTGGCCTCAAAACGTGTTAGTATTTTTAATAAATAAGCGGTGAAAACAAAGTTTTTTCTTTTAATTATATGAAAAATAATTCATCAGATATATTTATAAAGCCGACTTGAAATAAACCATTGTAACAAATTCAAATCTAGATTTAAGTACCTCAATACCCATAATTGCACCATCTGAAACTTTAAATATGACTGTTTTTGTTGTCCTTTTTGTCACCAATCGGTTAGTTTCTTAATTAAGGATTGTGACACTCTCTGATAATCCTATTAATATCCTACTGATAATAATATTCCATCTGCCATTATCTTTAACACTGCTTCTCCACCTTTTTCTGGAGATAGCTGTTCCAATAGGATATCTTCTACAGGTTATCAATTTCTCTAGGTCCGAAAAATTTTAAGATGCGTGTCAGAGAGATCGCGGACAATCTATCTCGAATCCTTATTTGTAACAAAGCTGATAAGTTAGTGTGCATTGCTCAGTTATGAATGTAGTTCAAAATTAATTAATAAAAAAATATTATATATTTCTTTGGTATTGAAAACATAAACAGCGCATCATTTCTCACAGCACAACTGCCAAAATACATGAAAATGCAAAACTATTTGAACGAACTAGCCGCAAGACTGACTGTAGAGATATCCGCAGATTCTAGGCAACGGCGATATTTGTCGACCTTCGTGGATGGCGGTCATTAAGTTAAAAACTGATTTTTATTTAAATAACTTCGTGATGTTAATATGACTTCGCATGATTCGCGCATTTCATTTCATATGTAAAATTTTACCCCAAAGAAGAATTACATCAAATATAATCATGTTGCCATATAAATTTACTGCCATGTCAATTAGTGAGCGAAGTCTATCAGATTAAGAAGTTGACATCCCTATGTCAGATTATCTTTTGTTGAGATGGTAACTTCGTAATCTTATCAATGTTAATTACTTTTCTGCGCCTTTCTTAGTAACCTTAATCAATTTATTAGATTTTACGAAGTATGAATTCACATACCATTAATTTTTAATTTTTAATCGTCTTCGTTTACGTGTAAAGCCTGACGAGAATGAATCAACCGGTAATACATCACTTCAAAATTTTACGCAACATTTATTTTATAGTCGCCCGGAGGTAATAAATCTCTCTTGTGAAATCATTAAAACTTACCTGGCGTTATAAATAACATACTATCTGGTGACGCGTTCATTTATCCACAATGGGATCAAGACAATGAAATTGAACCCATTCAGAACCGGAACCGGATATCTGACAGGACGGACATCTTGATAAAGCCTCCTTTTACCTTCCGGTTACCGAAATAAAGGCACGTCGGCGTGAAAATGGATCCAAGCAATATACTATATTCAACTCTCTCTTTTTATCTATTATCACAACGCTACCGGTAATAACTCCTATTATACATTATTGATTTAAAAAATGCGTGTTATAAAGTAAAAATGAATCACATAAAAAATCGTTTATGTTATCTTTACCCGACTGTGCAACGCAAAGGAGGGTAATGTATTTATTAGCTTATGTAGGTATTTATGTATGTTTGTTCCTTTGTGGCACTCTAGAGTCAAACGTGTGATTTTTTTAAATGATTTTTACGTCAATCGATTTTTCTTAATCTTGCGAGTGTCATTAAACACATGACAGGAATCAAAATTCAATATGGTGATAGCCTGACGTCATATTGTTAAAAAGTTAAGTGGGACTAAGTATTTAAAAGTTGACTAGGTATTCGAAAATAATTTTTAGTATTTTTAAGTTGACTAAGTATTTGAAAATAATTTTTAGATTTCTCTTATTATTTTTCGTTTTGAATGACCATTTACGATTTATAACGATTTAAGTTGGTTAGCAACCATTCTCACTTAAATTTTCATGACGTGTAATAAAGCTGTGACAAATTTCTTATAAATCGCATAATAGGTCTTATTAACGTGAAAAATAATAATTATAATATAATTCAAAATATTTCTTAACATCGAATGACAAACCCAGAATTTTACTGCTTTGAGAGATAATTTTAACGACCGTTAGTTATCTAAAGCGTTACTTAACACAGTGAGAAATAACCTAATTAGAAATAAATAAATAATTTTTAAAAATACCGTCATATAATCCTAACTAAAAGTAAATTTAAAAAATAAAATGACTCGACTGCGTAAATAGTTATCTTTAAATATTTTTTTATTTTTTAAATTTACTTTTTTTATTTAATTGTTCGGCACTTTCAAATAATAAAACCATAAAGTGTCTTGGATACAGATTTATGTCTAGTAACAGAGAAATAGAATAATCGATCTTCGTTCTGAGAGACAAGAATAATATTACTCTTTTTATGCCATACGTTTTGTTTACGACGTGTATTCCATATACATTATACATATCCTCATTTTTTTAAAATATTAAAATATGGGAAGAATGTTTTGAACCAAGAAAGAAACTTACATGCAAGTAAAGTAATATCAAGATTCTTCATAAACGGTAAATAAATAGTTGTGGCTTAGATAGATTCTGGTGAAATAGAAGATAAAAGTTTTATATACCTACACGTAGGTAGACGATACAAGCAGAGGAGACCTCATAAAATCTGTTACTACGAAGATGATACATTAAATGGAGAAATATCCACCTTTTAGAGTTTTTTTATCTTTACTGGAAACAAGAAAGTCTTTGCATTTTGACCCTGCACAAATAGAGTAGATTACTTTTTCTTAAAAAATAAAGGTTTAATATAAAAAGTAGAAACGCGGTTTTTTTAAATATTTTTGGGACATTAACTTTGTAACAATTTCTAGACATTTAGTTAAATATATTTATTTAACGTACATTTGCTACATACCTTTATAAAAAATCGCTACCAATTTAGATACGTCCGTGTCATTAACAAGCGTTGTTTAACAAACTTAAAATATACAAGTACAGTAATTAACAATACGGTAATTAATTTCTTCAGCTTTTTGCATGAATTCAAAGATTAAAAATTAACAACAAAATATTTTAAATAAATGGGAAAAAATCTGTATTTACATTTTAAAATGCAATTAATGTGATGCATAATATGTAAATATTTTAAAATTAGGACTAGGGAGCATAAACTCTGTTTACAAAACAATAATTATTAAGAATTCGCACATACGCCACGGTTTCAAAAAAAAAATAATGTGCATGAATCCGTCAGTTTAAGAAACATTAACATAAATCTAAAATCTATATAATATAAAATAATAGCACCATGTTAATCATCTTTGTTAGCAATGTTCCCTTACTTCGACCCTTCTCACCTCCCCGTTTTCCCCAAAATCTCTGCCACTACCCTCAAGTAACAACACTTAATTACTGTATTAGTTGATTTTAAGATGGTTTTAAACAACGCTTATAAATAATAGGATGTGACGAAAAAAACGCAGTAGTTATTAAATATCTCCAGGTCTAATGGTAAAAATCTCAATTAATTTTCATTATAATATCTTTAAAAAGGAACAGTATACCAACCATCCATTGATGAACGAGAGTTGTTAATAAGATGAATTACCCAACTTTATGCTGAGTAGAAAATTTCACTGCTAAAATATACAAGTCTAAAGATGAGCACCAAACTCATTAACCACGTCCTTTATATTCTTGCAAATTAATGTTGAGGATTCCAGAAAAAAGGTGATATTTGCCTATATATTGAAAGCAGTAAACCGCGGATTCAGCAGATTCAATCTAGCTTTACCAAATTTTAAGGGATTAGAAGCAAAAATTGTCAGTATCTAATAGAATAAAGTTAGATAATTTTTTTTATAACTGATTTTACACCCAGAGAGAAGATTTTTAAATGAATATTCTTTTGATAAAATGCTAAAACAAACAAAAATCCTTTCAAAATCAGTTATCATTTATGAAATTGACCCCCAATTTCTTGTACTTCCAATTTTGTTTACGTCGTCGTCCCATGAATCTTGGGACACCAACACTTTTCTACCTTTACGAGTATTTCAAATCATCTTTCCCCACCGGATATATTTTAATCGATAGATATTTTCCGTACAACGACACTTTAAGATACAGATTGTCTGTACCACATATGTTATTTCTTTATGTTCGCTTTCTATGGTCTCGCACTCGCTTGTTATTTGTTCGGAAATCCCTAGATTATATGGAGTTCTCCTCATTTTAGATTCATTGACGGTAAGGTTCTACGTCTTGGCTCCGTATACACTAAAAATAACGTGCAATAGTTGCTGGCTTTGGTCTTCAAAGATTGTGTAATATTGGCTTTGAGGATATACTATACATATTCAAACGTTCACCAACCTTCCTCCAAATATTTGCTTGACCTAAATAAATCCTCTCCAAACCCACTGCCCATGTTTGATATCATTTTTGCATCTCTATTAATTTGTCATATTTTTGTAATTTTTAATTATTATTTTTATTAAATTCAAGGAAAATTGATTTTTTATCTGAGTGTTCTCAAAATCAAAACTTTATTTCTCGTTTTCTGTATCAAAATTCATACTTTTATAACTATTTCACACAACAGTAGATATCCATATACTATTCCTTAATCAGCATCACAGCGAATATTTGGATCTTGCAAGAGATCGTTTATTCGCAGCAAAATAAAATTGTGTGAGCATTTGCACAGAAAGAAAGCACAGCCGCCGAACATGGTCGACATGGCCTCACCCTTCAAAAATATATTTGTGCAAAAAAATGTGAAGGCTATAAGACGGCAGTCTGTTTACAAGGATTTTTTTCTCTAAATTACGTCCCTAATAGTGCATCATGCGCACCATAGGTTACGCACCAAAATGAAATGGGTATTTATTGTATTTCTAATAACTGTTAACATCTTATTCTTCACAAATTTTGTGTTATTAGCTATTTACTTCGAATAAAAAATTTAAGATACCGAGGAAATACAAAATATTACTTGACGATATACATACTTGAAAATTTTTATAAAATCTAAATATGTAGTAAGCTAAAATATTTTGTGATTATACCTGGTGTATTGTATTATCAGGAGGTATTTTTTCGTTTGTTGTTTATAAAAATGAATGTTTTTTAGAGTTCTCTTGTCCTGAAATATTTGTTAAATATATTAAATTTGTTGACCGTTGAAATAAACCGACATCAGCATCGCCTAACAGGGACGCTAGAAATTCTTGGTCGGTTAGACAGCGATGACACGTGCCACCCCGAGCAGATTTTGCTCCAGGGGGGTGTCGGAGGGATGATTCACCCCATTGGAGGCTCCCTGGGAACAAAGCCTCACCCACAATGGGCTGAGGCTTTCACAAAAGCTCTCTCGATAAAAAAAATACAGAACCAACAACAAAAGACCTAACGGAAAGATTTCACGACGGCTATCTCAGTTTTGTAGAAGATATATTTTTTACATGCTCTATTCCGGTCTCCCCTGTAGAACTACGCAGGAGAGATGGATTTATAATTTCCCAAAGCATGGGATGGATCGCAAAAATACTAGTATTGGTCTGAATGAAAAGGTACTTCAATCAAAAAGGGTTGGATATTTTTTCATTTTCAGACCATGCTACTAGCAATATAATAGAAAAAGATTCATTGGGTAAAATGCGTACCTTCATTATATTTTTCAAGAAAAGATTTTATTGGGTAAAGAATGGCTTAATTTTCAAAGCAGGTAGTTCAATCAATAATGAAATACTAATGACTTTTTGTTGGCTATTTTGGGCTTAGTGTCAATAACATTTCAAGCAAAAGCCGCCATCTTAATTACCCTTTGGTCGGATCAATTTGGTTTACAGTAATAGTTGGTTTAAAGAATAGATTTTTACAAAAAAATATTGGCGGAAAACACAAAAATCTATGTTTTAAATTAACTATTACTGTGGACCAAATTGGTACAACTGATTTTTAATCACAGCAGTTTGCATAGATGTATCTGAAATTATTTTAATTAAAGTAAATTCACTTTTAATGGTTGTTCTCATAAAACATATTTGAATGTAACTTGATTGGGCTCTTTATTTTTGACGATTACTTTCTATTTATATGCAATGAGAATATATTTTTTTAAATTTATTTAGTATCTCAAACCTTATATATGAAAATATTCTAGTTTGAGAAGTTTGATCTAAAGCGTTTTCTTTCAAATTAGAGTAAAAATTGATACAAATAGTATTAGAGTATTTTTCAAATAATTTCTTTTCTAGCGCCACCAATTTTTTTTCAACTGAAACGCTTACCTACATCAATTTCTTTATCTAGCTTATATTATACTAAGCTACCTCGCCTTTTCTGCCTCAGTTACTGGCGTTGATTCGGTTGAGTAAGTAAAGAGGTTATCAAAAAAATATTTCACCATGATTTCACACAAAATGAGATCTCTTTTGGACGAACTGAGTATGTTAATATTTATTATTAAAAAAATTTATATCCTTAATTTATTATTTTGCTAATTAAAGCTATCGTTAAATAAATCCAACATTTTTGCAGGGGGTTTGAATATGTGAAAATATTTTTAATACAAAAGGTAATGAACCTTAAAATATTTTTTCATGAAGATGTGTGCGTATTTTTATCCATTTTTATTTTTAATGTTTTTATTTGTAACTCTTCTATAGGTTAAGTTTCTGAAGTTACATCAAAAAACACCAAAGCTTGAGTAAATCACATAGTCTTATGATGGCCTCACCGGGAATTGAACGCCTAATCCTCGATGTGAGAAACCAGTGTCGTGTCTTCTGGGCTATGAGGGCCGCTGAACAATTTAATAAAATAATTTTAGACTTCTTTATATATACACATTTTGAATGCACACTTTCCATTAAATTATTTGAATGTTCTTCAAACGCCTCTGAAGCTTTAATACTAAACGATCTAGGAATTTATTGGTTCGAATTTTGTTTACATCTTCTACGAAGTTCTACTTTTATATTTTATAATATAATAATATTTTAATTTTCGTTCGTGATATAGAAATTAAAAATGATCACTCGTGGTATCATTAACCATTGTCAAAACTAGATCTTTTTATACAGACAAGAAATCACATACAAGAGTACACATTTATATATTTCATAGTACAAGCGTTTCGTTCAGAATATAAAATCGGTAATAATGATTATTTTATATAAGTAATCAGAAGTACTTTTAAATAATATCTTAACCATCGTAAGCGAACCTTAATTGTTGTTGGTGAGGCTTAACATATAATAATAATTTGATTTCTAGTATGTGATGGCCACTGTGATGACCCAATAGGATAGTGGGGTACCGGGTCTTGAAACATTTAATAATAATTTGGTATAGCTCCTCGTCAAAAGGTGTGGTTTTGATAAATATAGAAATCCAATATATCTCTTGGTCCGGCACCAGAGTGATGTATGAGGGGGTGGTCCAAACGTAAAAGGCGGAAGTATAATATAATATAAATCTCAATATAAAAATAGAACATTTTTCTTATATGTGAGCGCGCGACGCTCTGCATAACGACTGCAAATTGCGTTGTAACTACATAATGATCGTGAGATAAATTATATTCTTCTATGAAATATTATAAATAATGTATTCTATACAATATTAATACTCTGCCTGTGCTAACTATACATTTAACTAAAATATATATTATTAACTGGAAATAATTATTCTGTGAAAATTGCGCTTTTGAATGCAAAATTAACTAAAAATATTAACTAAAATATTTCTAACATCTTGGGTTCGCAGACGAAATCGATAATACCTAATGCCCTTTGCATTTACTAAGTATATTACCTAAATAGCCACAGCTATACCATCCTGTCCGTCAGGGACGAAACATAAAACACAGTTATATTTCTAAAAGTGCTACCTCTTACGCGACAAAAATACCTATTACAGTCGGGCTATGAATATGAACTATTTCCGCCTCATAATGGCGCCTGGAACCAATACTAAAAACCTCACTAGAAATAATAAATGCGACTAAATCTCGATAAATACAATATATACTATTCGTAATACGTCGTTGAATTGGCACATGATTCGTCTAATGGATGAAGGACCCCGTTGTGTATCGTAATAACTTCAAATTCTTTTATAGGAGCAGTGTGGAAACAATTGCATAATATTACGTAATATAAACATCTAACGAACCTAATAATCTATACATTTATGTTACAATAAAATACGTACACTAGAAAGAATTCGTGTATTAGAAATAAAACATTTTCGATTTGAGACAAACTAGTAAAATCGTTCGAACGGCGCAAAGGGAAAAATTCACACATATTAAATAACACTGAAATTAATAATTATAAACACTTTGTATTAGCATATTCTTACCTTGAATGGTTCCGTCTTAGACGTGCATGAACCTGTTCATATTAATTCCGTGGGAAAATAATACATATATTTGCTATCTACGAAATACCACATTTTTGAAGTGAAACTTCTTTATGAATAAATAGATAAGGTCTCGGGGATGGTTTGTTCGAAAGGATTTTATAACAGCCCGTGAGTTTATATAAAATAATAGTTTCTTTGAATGCTAAATTTTGGTTTTTTAAACCCTCAGCATCTCTGCCGAGGGGGGTTGAGGCTCCGCGCCCGCCTAAACCCGGTGACCAACTTCCTAAGTGACTAAATGGCCCCCCTTGTTCCTCCGGAACTTACTGCATCCCGAGACTCTATCTCTTCTTTACGAGATGTGATCCTGTGACGCCTCTCTTTTAGGCTTATAATTGAGATGTACGTACTCTTTTGGTACGAGTTTCTGATGATGGGTGCTGTCTTGAGGCGCCTTTCTTTTAGGCCGGTGTTTGAAGAATCATGTACTCTTTTGGTACGAATTGATGACGACATTAGCCTCCTTTGCGGGCATAGTCAGCGATGTTACAAATTATTGTGCAATCTCATTATGCCTTTTCAGAGCGGCGTCCCACGATTCTGCATCTTGCAACATTTACTTTGGTCAAATGTTAGGGTGTTAGTAACATATTTATAATATCCCAGCTACTCTATATGAGTGAATGATTTTTGTACTGCATCTGGCTCTGTCCTTTTTTACAGAGGACGGAATAGAAGTTAACGTTTTCTATCAAGGTTTTACAGCATTCAAGCATGGAAATCCTTCCAAAGACAAAGGGAACCTTTTTGTTGGTTTAAGTAGTTTGCGCCGGATGAGGTTAGGTGGTCGGTTTATTGACGACCCCGAGCAACAAGGAGGGCCCCGCCTTTAAGGGACCCTGCAGGGGCTTGTGCGGGTTCCACGCCCAAGTGCCGGCAATCATCCACCCCTCAGCCAGCTAGGCTAACACAAACCAGATATCCCCAATCTTTAGTTAGATCTCCCCATTCTGTCCTTTACTCGTCGTTCTGAAGCTACTTGTTAAGCTAGAATATACCGAGGTACTCGATTCATAAAGAATTAGTTGTAGACCGAGTGATTGCGCAATACCTACGCAATACAGTAATTATTATAATGCTACTAAGTAATTCATATAGAAATCCGTGTATTCAAATTTTAGCATAAACGGTATGAAATTCGCTTTGCATAAAAATACACCCGTTTGGAACGGAATTCTTGTACGATTTGAACCAATATCACACAAGCAATCGTGATATTTAATTACACATAATTATTCCGAACTCAAATATTCCCAAAATAAATACATTTCGATAGTGAAAATAATTAACCGTAATAGATAATATGAATATGATCCTTAGCTGTTACTCTTTGTGGCGGAATCCTCCTTCTGGTGCTGCGGGATGGTGGAATCTCTATACTTCGCCGCTGCAAGACCCGCTTTCTCTCAAGCTGTAGTAGGACGGGCAGCTCCTTTGCTCGCAACTGATGATCTGGAACTCGGGCTCCGCGGTAGTCTGGGCAGCGCTCCGCTCGCAAGTCTGGTCTCGAACTGAAGGGGCTGAGTATATCGTGTTCGCTCCTTTTATAGTAACGATTTCACCATACCTCTGAAATCCACGCTAGTGCAGTGACTCATCCTATGCGCGATGACCTCACCGCCGGCGCTCGCCATTGGCCGGATTCAGTCATCAGGACGGTCGCCTCCGGCTCAACCCGTCGAAGGCAAAGCGCGCCTGTGATTGGTCCGTTTCGTTAAAATAACAGTAAAGCACCCGCTACACGCGAGACTTGCTGTTCCGATTCATAAATAATAAAGGCTCGTTCGCACCTACTCACAAGGTCGAGTCTATTAGGATTGGCAAACGATATTAATTTAACACAGAATTATATCTATGGTATAATAAAGATCTAAGAAATATTACTTGTATAGCTGAATATTCAATATTTTGTTAGCCTCTTGTAATACATAGAATCTTAAGAAGAAATATATCAGGCTTTTACTTTTTTAAACGATTCCAAACAGAAGAAATATATTTTTGATGTCCATACTTGACTTTTTTGAATATTATTATTTTAAGATTTTCTAAATTTATTAAATCTATCTCTATGTCGACCATCACAAGTATTTGCTAGTTATCATTGTCATAAAATAAATCATATGAATTATCTTTTAAATAAATAAAATTAAAATATTTCGATAAATACATTTTGTCTGTATTGATCGATTTTATTTATTGTAAGTAAATTGTATTTTGACTGGAAAAATACATATTCATACTTATCGTAAATAACAATTTTTTATGCTGATTCGCGGCATTTATGAAATTTATCGAACTGAAATTAAATCGATTGGTTACTTAAATATAAAGCAACATCAAATTCATTCCATTTTTTGTCGATTAATTGTGTTCTTAAACGCTTCAACCTCTTTCAAGTCAAGAACTTTTGCAAGTAGATTAAACATATTTCGTGGGTACAATAATATACCTATACCATACACTTTGAATTAGTCGTAACTCATATACGTATGTTAATATTAATATTAAAATAGTATCGTAAAAGGTTTCATTGGAGTAAGCAATTAATTGAATGCAAGGACAGATCTTAATAAAAGCGAGATATTGGAAGCTGTTGGTTTGGTGAAATCTTAATTAGAAGCTACCCCGACAGATGGTTGTGGGATTAATCCAAAGGTGTTCCAGGAAATCTCCGGTTTAGGTTACAAGTCGCGTAGATTAGATAGTATATAATATGTATTGAGATATACATATAAGCTTACAACAAGCACAAATAGATTTTCAATTGAAATTTTACCTTGGAGAAATTATTTTTTACGATTTGACCCTTTTTAAATTCAGCTACAGGGCCGCCAAAAAAAGTTTGAAAAGAACTTAGGACAAGTTTGTACCATTTCTATTCTGTACACATGAATTTATAAAAATACAGTCCTTTGTAATAATTTTAGGATTTAGGAATAATAAATAAAACATACGGCATGGTGACATGAAAATGAGATTTCTTTAGGGGCATTTGGTAAGAATTTTCTTAACCTGAATAGTTCTAACCTTTCAATATTTGCAATATTACTATTACATAATAATGTAATATTATTTTGTAATACTAATATTGCATTATATAACTTTTGATGAAACATCATAATATATAATTTGATATTTTTCTCGCACTAAATTGTTTGTTAGTAGAAAATCCTATAAAGTGTATTAAATAATATTAAAAGTATTGAATATCATCTTGCTAAAAATTTTTTTTTTATTTGTATTTTCTTTACGTTTTGTAATATCTAGTCCCATAATTCGTTATATTATTTTTTTAAATATTTAGTTCAATGAATAAGGTAAGAAGGTTTGCATTAAATAATTTTATATATTTTACATAAATAATCACTTTTCGCTTCGCAATTTATCTTCCATTTTTATATCCTTTGTATTTCAATAATTTTTATCTTTTCCTTATTTCTTTATATATCTTATGAACCTGCTTGTGATAATTTCTGTCTATACACCAAACCCTTTTATATTTTGTGTATCACTTGTATTTTAATTCAATATATGTATATTTATATGGAATGTGTGGAACTGCACTAACCTCCCTACATATTGGAATAAAGACATAAATAAATCAATAAAATACATATATGCATGACTTTTATTGGTAAAGGCTCACATTGTAATACGTAGGTATATAAAAATTGCAAATATTTATATACCTACATATTATATATTATAAAATGCTCAGGATTTTCAATATTAACAATGATATTTTTTGCTAACTCGAAATTATATCTATTTTTAAATTTTACGCTTTAAATTTCAAAATTCCTGCCCATTATTTATTAAATATAAAAATTGCCCTACCTTCTGTAGTATATGTAGTATAACACCATTAATAAAATATAAGAAAATATCCATTGATTCCAATAAAGATTTGAAACAATTGCAAAATTTATCCGATCGCTTTTATATATATGATACGTCTTTTATCTTCCTTTGTACTGAATCCAAGAAAAATCCTCGACTCCTCGGAAACGAAAAACCCATAAACTGAGAGTTTATGTTGCAATCAAAAAAGAAATCTAAGAGAGAATCGGACAGAAATAACCTGAAATTCTTTATCTGTTGGAAGTGATGAGCCGTGAGAAACATCGAACGCCTCTTACATTGCAGGCGATGTGAAAATGTTCCACAAAAGGCAGCGTGGAATCGGCGCCCGATGCCTCGCGCGCCGGGCCCTGAATCCCGCGCAGTGACGCCGGTGAAAATATCGTCTGGAGTGTGATGAGGAAAACATTAAAAACGTGTAACAATAAAACAAAATTATGTTACTTTATGCAGAAATTATTTAACAGTGTAATATGCCATATATTACACTTTCAAATAATTTCTAAATTGAACACATCGTTTTTTAGATTTTAAACAGTAGAAATAATATGTTGATCATTTAAATGGATGGAATATATGCTATTTGAGTAATAATACTGATTATAATCGGGAATTTAATACTTCAAAGCAAATTGCTAATAATAACGGTTATAACGACGTGTTAAAAGATAAATTGTTAAATGTTATTTATTCTTCTTCTTCAAATGTAGCAAATTTATTTTGTGGTAACATAATTATAATTAATATAAATTAACTTTGTTTAAACCACTTATTTATTGAAAAAAATCAACATGTTTCGAAGCCAATGGCTTCTTCCTGATGAAGAAGCCATTGGCTTCGAAACATGTTGATTTTTTTCAATAAATAAGTGGTTTAAACAAAGTTAATTTATATTAATTGTTATTTATTAATTTATTTCTTAATCACAAATAATATACAATTTGTGTTGTAGGTACTATACCTGTCGCACTAGAAGAATCTGTGTTGATACAGGCATAGTTTACAAAATAGTTTTACAATAAGATTTTAATTCATATGTGCCTAGTTACAAGTTGTTTCTTCTTTTTTTAAAAAAACAATAGTGATGCGAACACGGAATACGTGTCACATCAATATTCTTACTATTTTAAAACTAAGCTAAACGCTTGTGCTTTGAAAATAGGACTAACTTGCTGGTCTGAATTGAGGTTCTAACCTGCGACTTTTGGATCGCGAGGTGATTCTTAGTGTTGTTAGTTGTGTATACAAAATAAAAGCACAGTAATTAATTATATTAATTAAATAAGTGAATTAAAAGAATTAAATATGTATTGACAAGAAAGAAAAAAGGACAGAAAAGTAGAGGTACACTAATCAGTAATTTGTTTGAGTGAGAGCACCAATTTTGTGTTTTAGCATATTTTTAATCCATGATTTTATTGAGTATTTAATTTTTTTTGGAATTTTCTATCGGATTATCTATCATATCTATAGGATATCGGATATGTAGATAGTTAAAGAGTTTGGGCCCAGAGTAAATAAAACTCCTTTCCCCTTATGAAGTGTTTGTTCGTGATTTGTAAATTAAGTTTGTTTGTTGGAGTGGCAATTGTCATTTGGGCCATTTTAAAATGTGTATTTTTGTGATTGTATGTGTAGTTTAGAATAGTATTAGCATATATTTGTCTAATATCAAAAACATAGAATTTATTGAATACTTTTTTTTTTTAATTTATATTTACAATTTATATTTATAATTAAATATTATTTATTGTGTTATTTATTCTACAAAAAATTCGTGAAAATTTAAGTTATCGCTTTTTGTATTCCAAACATAATTAATATTCGATGGTCCCTATGCAAACTCTGAAATCTTAAAATGCAATTTTGACTTTTTGTTACCATACACAGAAAAATACTATTCTCTGTATCATGAAATATTTTTTTTCAGAACCCATTTTTTATATATAGCCAAGTTTCAAACAGCTTTTCTGTAAAATTTCTTGTAGATGACTAAGTTTACGTAGGGAACGCCGATATAAATAATAACATTGATAACATTTCATGGATTAAAATACTATATACAGGCCCAATCTCTACTAATATATAAAGAGGTAAAGTTTGTAAATTTGTATGTAGGAGGTAATCACCGAAACTACCCATCCGATTTCAAAATTTTTCTCTCCAATATTTAGAATGAACTTTCAGGGTAGACATTGGTTATGTATTATCCCGTTAAAATAAAAGGGCTTTTCGTGGTGATCTATTTTACAACTAAAGTCGACGAAAAAATGGTCGAGCGATGCGTTTTTACAAACACTGCCTTAATGGTAAGGGATATTTAAATTCTTTTGAGAGAAGTTGAAAAAGTTCTATAAAAAAGTCTGCGATGACATATATCTATAGGTTAAAGTTAATACACAAATTGATAAAATATGACTAAAAGTTACTAAAAATCTACGTGTGAGAAGCCGGGCGGGTAAGCTAGTATCAACTAAAATAACTCAATTTCTCCCTCTTTATATTAGACCTCGCGTTTAAAGGACATAATATAAATCATTTTAAATGTTTAGAAATAAAAAATAAATTTGAACTCGGGTATAAATTTGTTTCATAATATTACTTTCACCAACTGTTCTTCTCTCCTCTTAATTTTTCCATTAAAACCACCCTTGTACCTTGTACTTACAACTCCGTTTTTTTCAGTCAGTATCTAACTAATAATGTTTATTTCCACCTAAGATAGATTTTTTTGATATTTGGCATATATATATATATATAACACCCTGACGATGGAAAGGTTTTTCCGAAACATATAGGTGTAATTAATCAAATAATATACACACAAATAATACAATTAATATAAATGGCCTGTCGATAAATGCCTATATTTTATTTATTATTGTAAATGATGTTCAGTTTATTAGTTTTATATAAAAAACCAGTTTAGCATATATGTACATTGTGATATGAATTAATAATAAAAACACTAATTTTCGTAAAAATGCTAAAATATGCATTTGCAGTGAATGTGCCGTCTAAATGGGTTAAACCACCTTAAGGCATCAAAAATACATTAAAATTAAAAAAGAATTGACGTAAATATTGCAAATAAAAAATCTTTTTACTCTGATTGTTTACGGCATACATTGTTTAATATATTTCAATGACAAATTATTTTTAAAATTTCAAAATGTCGTAGTTATGTGCTATCCCGCAAAGGTGCTTCTCCGTAGCTCGCTGCTTTTAGAGATAATCTACAACTTACCGAAATATATGATGACAACATTGTAAATGACAATATGTACTCAATAATATTTCATCACGCACAAAATTTATGGGCATATCATGTCTGTATTTATGATAAATTTAATAAAATAATATTAAATACATAAACTTATCTGTATTTAGCTAAGAAAGAAAAATTACTACCTACCTTAGAACATGCTAATTTGTATACCTAGCTAGGCAGACAGTGGCTTTGCTAACATTATTTATTTCGATTTTTTTTCTGATTTGTATTTTTCTGATATATTTCTATAATATAAAAATATTAAACGTAGTTACAAGCTATTAAAATGTCATGTCACCAATAAACAACGATTTATCGGCGCTGAACTGAACTAAACGGATTAAAGTCTTAAAATAAATGTTCTACGTTTACTCATTTTGTAAACGTAGAACATTTATTTTGTATGAGATACCGATTTATTTCCTATCTTTGTCTTTATTTTGTATATGTCTGAGATACCGATCTATTTCTATCATTGTTTTTATTTTAAATATGGATAGTAATCAACGGTATGTTTTTCGCAATCACCGCACAGATAATTTTTGAAAATTATAAAATTTTATGAATAAAATAAATAATCGTCATCTTCATTCCTTTGTCCTAGAAGGGTCAGGGGCCCATAGACTTGACATGCTGTTTCCGTATTCTCGTATTTTGTACTGCTTTCGTATGTGTTATCCCTTACGATAAAAAGGTCTGCGGCGCGGTGGTATTTAATATGTACTTTACCAAGCCATCTTCCACGCCAGGGTCTCTGGCATGGTATATTGAGTTATCGGTATTTTAGTTAGCTGACAGCTCGGATGTCCTTTGCATTGAAGTACTAGATTTCTACTTACCCATCATCCGCTCCCACAGATACAACTACCGCGATCACTCTGCCAGGCGATGGGTGCCAAATAAAAGTTATTATGTTAAGTCATATATTCAATATTTACATTTAAACAATGCATTGAGTTTACGTATTATTTGTACTACGTCGCGGACTAGGTGAGATATTTGACGCGCGCTGGTAAGTTGTATGAAACACGCACTCCCGAGAATGTAATACGGGACGTCTTGTCTGGCGGTGGCAGAGCGAATGACGTCTCGCCCGGCGACTCCTTTTCTTCCGCTTCTGCGGGTAGGTCGTCGGTTTCTCGAATCTTCTCCGTCGCGCCGCTTCTACTGGCTCTGAGA
Source organism: Agrypnia vestita (assembly GCA_016648135.1). Taxonomy (NCBI): domain Eukaryota; kingdom Metazoa; phylum Arthropoda; class Insecta; order Trichoptera; family Phryganeidae; genus Agrypnia; species Agrypnia vestita. The sequence continues at coordinate 77,559 of JADDOH010025043.1, read as the reverse complement.
TGTCGCTATTGTTGGTTTTGCACGTAGGTCTGCACAGGTCTAAAAAGAAATCTATGTCATCGCTTGTATTAATTTCTTTCCGATATATTAAAAGAATTATTGTATGTTAGACGACTAAATAACAAGATATTTAAATAAACTTGGCAAGTACACAGACTAATATTAATTTTAATATTTGAAAACACGTGAGTGTTGTGCATTTTTTTAAAAATGTGGATTATTATAAAGTTTATGGGCGCTGAATAAAATATTTATTCACCATGGTAATGAATGTGAAGTATTTATTTAGTCACAATTTCATCACATATTTTTTTGAAATTACAAATCATCATTTTATACCAATAAATATATCGGGAAAATTCTTTTCTACTCAAAAACTTTAATTTATTTATTTTAAAAAAGCAAAATAGCAGTAAAAACATAAGCCACACCTAAATACGAGAATAAAAGAACATCGCCGTTGCCTAAAAAATAATAACTTCTCACAATTCGGTACGTCATAAAGAATGAACAACTTGGGATCCGTTGAAATCAAAATGAATTTAAATTCTGAGAAAATACTTACGAATAATATTCCACAACACGTCCCCATTATTGGGCTTGTTTTTCTAATAACCAAAAGCAACATCCCCACTATGCGATACACTCCACTATTCAAGAAGGTTGACAACACTCATTAAGGTTAGTTATTTTACACCTGATGACGAGACGGGCTATTTCTCTCAAAAGAATAGCAGTGACACATAATCTAATGTATGTGTAGTACAAATTTCAATCAATAACGTATCAATAATAAGAAATTATGAATTGCGAATACTTGGTGTTTATTTGTCGGACATTTTTAATACCGTACTTGAGATTTTTCTTGGGAGGCAACGACCTACCTACTCCCTTCTAAATTCCTCTCCATTCCCTTCCCCTCCTTCCCCGTTCACCCCATTATTCTCCAGACGTTTTGGGTTTTAAGGTTTCCTGAATAATTCATTCCTTGCCTCGTTCGTCATAAATCGTCCCATACAGACAGCATCTAAACAATGAGTGGTAACATAATCCGAACGGAACATCTTCACGCCAGGCATAATCCCGGAAAATTACTAAAGGCAATAATAAAAAAATACTAAAGATATGAATAGATAATGATATGTTAAATAATGTTAGAAAATACAGAAACACTTTCGCTCAGTACATAAAGAAACGGTACAATAAATACGCATAGAAACGTATTTGATTTTGTTGCCAATTTCATATTAATGTTAAATTAAGTAATGGGTTAAATTTTAACCCTAGATTGCTCTTTAGGGTGATATAGAACCCAACTTCAATTTTTATAATTTAGCAATTAATTACCTGGGCGCTCTCTGTCGGCGAGTGTTCCTGTATTATCCTTTCCTTGCAGAGTATGTGAATATGTTTTTTTGTGAATTAGGGATGTGACATTTTTGATATACCTAAGTCTTACAGGGTACTTTATAACAGGAGTAATAAATTATTTGAATTTTTGAAAAAAAAAAGTATGTAATAACTGTGAAAATATTTTAAAATAATTTTTGTGATAAAAATTACATGGGATATTATACACTTAATAAGATATAAAATAAAGATATACAGTCATAATTTTTTTGTTTGTGCTTATTTAGCTTAATGTTTTAAAATTTCCTTTATTAGTATAATGAAAATATTGTTTTCTAAAAATAACTGCGTAGATGTATCAATAAAAAATAGGGTATTTTTTCCTGTGAAATCCAGGGTTAGTAGTGTATCACAAAAGAGCAAATACCCGTAGATCGAGCACTATAATTTACAGTAATAAAAAATTAAATATTTATGCTTTGTCATAAGACTGTAGAAACAGAAAGAATTACACGTAATCGAAGATTTTACAGCACTTTGGACGTTTTACAATAAATCAGAAATTACTAGAAAAACTTAGAAGTCGGTCGATTGTACCCGAGTTTTCGCAAAATGAAATTTCCTATTTGCATGGCAACATAACTGCTACACGAGTAGTTGTTGTTTTGGCAGTATCGAAACTAGAGATAAACGAATGAAACGGGACAGTAAGCGACTCAATTCGTGTATTGATCCCCGATAAATTAAGAGAGTACATAACGGGCGTGAATGAATTAGTGGAAAATGTTAGAGACGATTGATTAGTGCAAAATTAGTCAAATTACATGCAGCTCTAGTTAAGTTCGTGTTCAGTGACTTTGTTGATAAAGTTTGACTTATGTTGAGATTTTTAATTGTCTCCCACTACCGGTATCCCGTGACAGTAAAATATATACATTTTTTATTATTGCTACACATAAAAACATCATCAAATTTGATGTCATATTTAGCGTATTAGCTTTGGCTTTTGGCAATTGGCTTTTGATGTAAAATTAATAACCGGACAAAATTCAAAGATTATCGGTAGGTTACCATAGCATTTGTAATAAAAAAACAGAGAATCAATTAGATTTTAGAGATTTCCAAAGGAATCCAGTAGTTCTTTTGGTATATTTTTTGCATTAGGTCTCGAATTTAAATTTCGAAAGTAAATTTCTACATAAAAACCTCCCTTGAAAGTTAAAACCCCTGATTATTTGGAAGCGAGGCTCCATATTTCACGCCCGCTGACCGTGGTAGAGACAAGTAGCTCGCCTTATTGTATCCTGCGGTATTTCCTCGCTATCAGCTTTGATAATATGCAAAGTGGACATACCTCGTGCTTTCTAGCCCCTGAAGAATGAAATATGAACAGAAATGCAGCGAATGGGTTTCAAATTATCGGCTAAGCGAGATATTGTCGGTTTCTCTATGGATTTAGACAAAAACGCTGCAATATTTATTAGGTACTTAAAATTAAGTGATATAAATCGGTTTTCTGAAAGTTTTGTAATCTACAAAAATAAAAGTATCTCATTTTTGTTCGTTTTGAAAACACAAATAAATGATACGATATTAAACGAGATGATTTTTCTTCGCTTTTTGTCGTATATCAGTGGAATGGTGCCTTTAAGACGCGATTTTAATAATACATCATGTTCCTGCTAGGTCTACCAGGCAAAACATCACTTTTCATTGCCAACCTGGAAAAACAAAATATATTAGTTAAACTCATTGATAAATAGATTACACAGGTTTGGGAATGAATATGTTGATATATCAGATTAATTTTCAGATTATTTACATCATTTGAAATATTCGTTGATTGAATAATTTCGTCTTAAGATTTAATATTAATTTTTAATTTACTTTCTTTACTTGATTTTCAATTGTTCGGAGGACTTTTTTTTTGTTTTTAAATTTTTCTTTTTATCTGCATTGTATAAAAATTTCCATGATCCATGTATAACTTTTTTATAAACCCTCTGGCATATCTGTATTTTTATTTATTTTAAGATCAATACCTTTTACAATATTATATAACTCATTACTAAATAATACAGTGAAATTACGTTTGCATGTATATAAATAATTAAAAACTCTAAAAAGATAATACACAAATCCGTATAATTTAATGAGATAGGCATAATAAAGATTAGGTGAATATGTTATTAGTAAAATAATCACTGAGAAAATACCGGTAGTGAATCGAATTCACGCAAATAATGTTTGCTAATTGTGCTCATTAAATAATATTAAAAGTTTATTAATAGTACAGTTTTTGTATGAATAGTATTGGTTTTGTTACAATGAAATAAGTTTTGTTAACTAGACGGTACCTGGAATGAAATAGACGATTAGAGGTCAAGGACATCCAATTTATATGAATTTTTTAATGTTTTTATTAGTTATTCACATACTTATCACTAAAAAAAATATTTTTCAATTACTAATTTGAATATCTTAAGATCTCTTATTTAAATATAAATTAATTTAAAAGACGTACGTTTATTGAGATATAAAGCTAGCACGCCCCGACATGTTTTCATAAAATGAGAACAGAAGTCTACTCCAATGCTACAAAATGAATTGAACTCGTATTTTGCACATTATTTTATTTTATTTTTTCCCGGGAACGTATTTGAAAAGCAACGATTCCAGAAAGTTCCTCTCAAAGAGATTTTTCTAGATCTCCAGACGGTGAACATGGACCAGGAAATGTAAAATTCTGCTCGGAATGAAATATCTCTTACCTCACCATCGCTGGTAATGAAATGAACTAGATATTTTACGAGGAAAACGTGTTTAATCCGGTTTTCCGAAGAAACATCACTTTATTGATCTCACCAAACTTAACATTATTAAAAAAGTTTTTTTTTAGAGTTGGTACACGAAATACGTGGCACATCACCATTCTTACTATTTTCAAACTAAGGTAAACTTCGGTGCTTTGAAAAATAGGGCTAATGTGCTGGGCTGACATGAGGCTCAAACCGACGACTACTATATCACTAGGAAATTAAACGTTTAATTACCATGCACTCCAGGTCTATAACTAAATAAACAAATCTCTCTTCAATAAACAAATATGTGTGCACCAGGGGAGTGCAGTGGGAACATCGCAGCATGACTTTAACGTAACCAATTTGGAAAAAAAAATCGGAATACAACAAATATTTTGTAATATTTCTATGACAATTGTTATCAAAGCATTCTTTTTTTATAAATCATAAAAATTTGTATCATAAATATTTGATTTCTATTTTTTTTTTCAAAATATAATTTTACAAAAAAGTCATGCTTCAATATTCCCACTGCACGCGCCTGGCGTGCACCCACTTCGAAAGTCAGTTAGTTGCCAATTATCAACATACAACAGCAAGAATAACTACTAATATACTGATACTATCCGTACAACCGTGAAAAATCATGGGAATATTAATTAATAATGACCCTTTAGTGACCGCGCAACATGAACCGCTCACTGATTGCGTGTCATTATTTAAAGTTGTCGTTCCAGAAAGTTACGGACAGACAATGAAATCATTATATTTAAATACTCTGTGTGTTATAAGCAATCGTATCAGTGTATTTGAAAGTGCAGAGTTATGAAATGTTTGCTCAACTTTCGCAATATATCTATTCAAACTTATTTATTTTATTTATTTACTTTCGTAATATATTCAAATTCATTTATATAACAGTTTTGAAGGCATATATGAAGATGTTTAGTAGATACAATTAAAATTAATTGATATTTAGGTATATTAATGCAAATATTAAGTCATTGTTTTGTTAGTAGTTTAAAAATATAATTAAAACGAAACCTAATAAAAAGAGGTCATTAATTTTCCTATAACATGCTTTAAATCCTACCACATACAAAGGGATTCGTGAAAAATAACTTGACGCCAATAATAAATTTACTATAAAATAAGCCTTTTGCATTAGTTAAGAAAAAATAGTTGTGTTATATAATTAATTCTCAATAAAATTGTTGTGTCATTTGGCTTTGTCTTTGCCGATAATGTCAATGTAAGGAAATTACTTTATATTTATTTTTTGACGAAAGCAGCTCAAGTGGACGCATTTCGATGTTTAATCTATTATTCACATTTACTTCTTGGAGAAACGTCCATAAAATATGTTTTTAATTATGTAATTATATTATGATCAACATTGGTCAAGAATAACACTCTAGGTAATTGGATTGCATATTGTGCCTGCCAAGTTTAGATTAATTAAATACAGTTTAACGTCGCACTTGGTGTAGTGGAAAAGAAGCTCTGATTAGTATTACAATAATATTGTTTACTGGTATCAGTAGTTCGTTATGTTTGATTGGGTTTAGAAATGCATATTGCATTTATAAAGAAAACGAGGTTCTGCGTTTGTCTTCTTTGAGATAAGTTCGAATGTTTGATAAAAATCAATGTAGGTAGCTTCTTAATTTATATGATTTTTAGATAACTTACAAGTGTGACAAAATACTTTAATTGTATAAAATAAATAAATGTACTTAATAATAATAATTTTATGTTAACAAGTTATTTCGAATCAATATAATCACTTATCCCGTATATTCAGCGCGCACGGTGCGTTCACGTTCAAATTCAAGTCTGACTGAACAGCCCCAGCTGTTAAATTAATCTGGACAGATTAAATGATCGCATTTGTGACTTGGACCTTTGGAAAGTAAGAGCTAAGCATCCTTAGGAGTAAAATCTTCCTTCGTTTTACAGAAGGAATTATCGATGTAGTGTATTTTGTTTTTGAAACAATATACCACATTATTATTAGAAGTACTTAAGTTATCGCAAGATCCAGCATATTGACTTGATGAAGTTGAGTTTAATTACTCACGTTTTTATATAAACATCAGGAGAGAAAGAAACAAGTGAAGCTATTATTAAATTAAATAAGATACAAAGATTATGTTGAATGTTTGCTTACGCGAAAGTTGTAGCAATAGCCGCAACTCCTCACTAAATTTCGCTACTTCCTATGTACATAAATGGGATAGCTGAGCAAAGAGCGACAAAAATTGTTATGTTAGTAAAAAAACAAATTTTCTCCGTGCTGGTGAATGATACAGAAATTTTCAGAATCAGTGTTCTAGAATCTATACAGCTCAGAGAAAATTTCCTTAGCGATAGAATGATTTTTTTAGAAGTGTTATTAGAAGTACTCCATTGTTTACTGTAAGTTTGATTTGAAATACCCATTTCTATTCTTATTTCGTCACACTTCATATATTTTTTAAATTATTTACTTTATTTCTTATTGCGTTCACGAAATTTATATCAAAATTCGAATTTGATACATTCACTATATATAAAAGGAGGACAAACAAAGAATTTTTTTTTTTTCATAATATTTCAGAGTCAGTATTTTATTTTGAAACATACTTTTGTAAATTGTTCGTCTATTATTTTTCTTTTATAATAATCTGGCAACATGTTGGAGTTATTTGCAAACTCTGTTTTCAAAAAGTTTTACCTTTTGCAGAACGACTCAATGCCAGTTCTATGACCTTTTTTCAACGAAATACCCCTGAAGGGTTATGTCTCTTTATGACACGAAATAAAACAGTGTTATATTTCTTTCAAATGAAATGGGTTTTTGCTGCAATTTACTTTCATTGAACACGTTTTCGTAATAGTCTTTGTTTTTCTTTTGAGCCGAAATATTTAATACGCAACAGTACAAGGTTAATATAAAATTATGTAAACCATTTTTTGAGGTTTTCATATTTTTTTCTGGATGAGTCAACTACTCGCATAAATTTCATGTGAAACATTTTGTTTTTTTTTCATGAAAGCACTATGCATAGTTAAAAATATACTTTGTTTATTATGAAAATATTTAAAATTGTTAAAAATATTATAAAAAACAATACGAATAAATTGAGAGTCTCTAGAGTTTCTGTTCTGTCTTTCCCACCCTTTTCAATTTGGTCATCAAACTTCGCGTTGTTGAAACTTTGTTTTGTCTTTATAAAAGTGTTTTTCATCGTTTTAGAGGTCTAATCGGTTAAGAAACCAGAAGGTATAAGGCAAAAGAATCGCATTTGGCAGCAAATATTAATTTATTTAATAATCCATATTTATTGAGTCTTGAAATTTTCTGAAAAGGGAATATCTGCGACCGGACATCTAAGTCTTAACCACATACATGAGGCATTTCTCTCGCTACCCACATCTATGTAATCGTAATTCGTAGTCGCAGTCGTTCACGCCGCGATTATGAACCAGGCCGACTTACCTGTGGTAAAGTCAGCGTAAAGGACTTGCGTTTTAGTTCCTTAGCGGATGAAGTTGCATGCCATTGTACTCACAATATTTCAATCCAAGAACGGGAGAGCGGGTATAAAATAAATGGTTTATACATGAGGGCGTTAAAAACAAATGTGCCAGATAATATTCACGTCACCATGTAGCCTCATCATACGCAAATATCGCTTTTGCTTCTAATCCTCTAATCACTAAAGATCGAATACCCGTGTCCTGTAGATCGATCAGTCGACTAAAAGTCTACTTGACCAGCCTTTATATTTAATTAACTTTTTTTAAATGGTTGGCTTAGATTTTTCTAGGAAAATTTTTCATTTTTTTTCAATATTCCTCCGTATTTCTTATTACACGCCAAATATTAACATACACTTTATTTATCAAAATACCAAATTTATTATTATAAAAAATGGAACTTTTCTAACATTGTTTATTCATTTACTTTTCAGATTACATGCAGTCGCTCTGCAAGAACCACTTCCTCCAGCAACTGTACCGCAAGATAGACGGAGCGGTGCTGTGGTCGCAGAACGAGAGAAATCTCGACTGCGTCATCACGTTCCAGACCCATTCTATTCTCCAGAGGTTCATGCTGCGCTTCGATATGCTCCAACTGGACTGCAACGATCACCTGCTGGTCTACGATGGAGCTCACGCCGTCGGCACTCACAAGGTAAGAGAAGCTTACACAGTATTCAGGGTGTTCAGTGAGAACGAGAAACCTGACTTATTTAAGTACGTATTTGGGAAAAAAAATCGCAATTAAATATGTACCTGGAAAATCAAAATCTGAATAATATGTTAATGAAATGAATTAAACATGTTAACTTAGTATAAAACCAATATTTATTAGTTAATATGCCAAAATCTCGCTTTACTCAAATTTCATAAGGACTGTCAGTCCTCAGTAGTGCCCTGATTGGCATATAACTAAAAAATAGTGGTTTTATACTAAGTTAACGTGTTCAATTTATTTAATATGTCAAACCATAAAGTGATTGCTTCATACCAGAATATAATATGTTAATTATTGTGATAGGAATATAACGAGATATATTTCTTTTTTATCTTCTTTTTTTTTCAAAATATATGCTTAGGAAAAAGTTTTGCTTCTTGTTCTTACTGCAGGCCCCTGGTATAATTAGTAGTATTGTCAGTAGCGTAGTGACCACACAAGAACCTGGATATCTGGGATTGCCGATGGCCTGTGCTCTGGAATATCAACTTCATAAATTCTTAGTCATTTGGTCATGTGGAACCTATGAACGAGGAAAGAATGGTTAAGAAAATATATGAGGCGAGTGTTGAAGGCAACAGGAATAGAGGGCGTCCGCGAAAGACCTGGCACGATCAGATACTACAAGTATTTGAGGATGGCCCTGTTAAAAGCCGCAACAACCGTAGAAAGTGTATAAGAAGATGTATGAATGTGGCCGAAGCAAAATTGGTGTGCCAGGATAGAAGAGTATGGCGTTCAATCATATCTGCCTACCCCTGCGGGGAAATGGCGTGATGGTTAGTTATTTAGTTAGTTAGTTAAATTCTTAAGAATAAAAACGTCAATTCATTTTTCCAATTTATGAAATATTTAGATGTTCACAATCTCACTGTAATTTTCAGTGTTGTGTATGTTACGGTGATAGCATATATAGGATGTACTTAAGTGTTTTGTGATGTATTTCGCTTCTGTAATTGGGCCTCCTGGCCTGTTGAAGCGTTAAAAAAAAACTGATTTAAATATATTTAACCATTCAACAAAAAGTTAATTTACATATAATTTATGAAAATGTACTCTTTTTTCACCACTTATGTGTTGAAAATATCAAAATGTTTGAGGGCCAATGGTCCCAGTATAAGTATGTACATACATATTCTAAAATAAATTTTGTTTTTCCGATGGAATGTAAATTGACCTTGAATTTGATACCAGCATAACGTGTTTTTAACATTTTTATTATCTATATTAAATTAAGTTCCCGAAGAGAAACGAAAGTGGGCTGAATGCAGTGGATATGAAATCATTTTGACTTATGTGTGGCAATTCATGATAGAGTAGAGAATGAACAAATTAGGTAATAGCGTAAAGTTGAACTAAGTATAGTAAAAAAAATTGGGTGGCTTAGGTGTTTTGGGAATGTTGACTAAATAAATGAGGAAAGAATGGTAAGAAAGATATATGATGTTAGTGTTGACAGGCGCCGGAAAGAGAGGGCGGCCGCACAAGACGTGGCGTAACCACATTAACAAGAATAACACTAAAAGGTGGTCCTGTTAGGAGTCTTAACAAACGTCGAACTTGCACGCGAAGATGTAGGAATGTGGATAAGGATAGAAGAGTGTGACGCTCAATCGTCTCTGCCCACCATGTGTGGAAATGACTTGACCGTTAGTTAGTTGTGTAAAGTAAATATTTATATGTAACAAATATTTATATGTAATCATAGTATAATGCCACTCACTTTATAAGATATTCTCTTTATGAGACCTGCATAATCACCGGTAAAGCACCTGTCTCAAATTTAGAGTTTTACCGGAAATGCCATTTTCCGGTTAGCGGTCCCTGGTTGCAGGTTTCTGGGGTCAAAAATGTGCAGAACTTTGAGTTTCACCGACCCTGAAAGACATTATTCGAATTATCTATCCCTTGCAAAAAGGGAAAACTCCTTTGGGGCTTAGAGTTGCTCGTCGGAAGGGTCACAAAAATTTATCGCCACACCAAAATCGCCTCAAATATCATATGCGGGAGCATAATAGAGCCTACTTTCGCGCGACATTAATGACCTGCGTATTCATGACACCAATAGTTCGAGGACCTTTATTCGTATAGTTTAGTCCATTATTTAATCCCCAATTGACCAAACATCGACGAACATGTCATAAAAATACAATGGGAAAACTTTAAATGTAACGAGAAAAAAGCAATTCTAAGTGTGTCGGTGTTGTTTTCGGGAAAACTTTTTTATAATGAATTTAACTACTATATCGTTGAAATTCATGAAGAGATATTGAAAGAATAAAATTGCAATTGCAACTTGGTCTTATAGTTAAGAGAAGTTACGTGCTACCTCTCTAATAAGACAGAACTGTTCGTGTTTAGAGTAGGTAAATATTTCATTATATTTAACTGAAACACAATGGTGCTTTCAAGGAACAAAATATCGGCAACACAGAAAAATTACTATATCAACGTGACTACTTACAACTTGAATTGTCGATGACAATGACAATTCAAGCTGTAAGTAGTCACGTTGATCTAGTAATTTCAGACGGACCAAATAATCCGATGCAATAGCGCACCGTTCAAGAGTTTTTATTGCTTCATACGAACAAATTTTCCGGATTGTAACTAAGATTATGACAGTATGAGTAAATTATATACAAGTTTAATACAATGTTTTTATATACCTACTTTACAACTGTCGCTGTCGGTACGATAAATAGGCATATAAAACTAAATATATTTTATTGGTATGTATAATTATTTTATCTAAACACCAAATTTGGATGAAAATTCTCTTTGACTCGGGTTTGGGGCGTGTCATAATATAACAAAGAAAACACAATTACTCAGGCAAATCGATGATTGTGTACCGGGACTAGACGAAGGCGTCTTCACCCCCATCCGAACTACCCGAAAGTAATACCCACCTTCGTAAACATAGTAAAGTGTCGTTTGTTTGGCTGGGACTGGCAATTTAAATATTAATGAGCCTGACAACTCCAAACAATACAGACAAAGGGTACATTTTCCAACAAGTATTTTGCCTTTATCTTGTATAAAAATTTCATTTTGGCTCTTATTTCTGTTTTGAATTGCTGATATTTTCAACGGTATTTTATATTACGAGTTGAATTCCATGTTTCCATTCCATGAATATCCCGTTTATTAGCTTCAAATTATTATTATATTTGTGTTTACGCTGTAACCTTACCTATTTTCTTCAGTACAATTAATTTTTATTTGCTTTAGTAAAAATTTGCGATACAGTTTATAAGAATCAATATGACAATATTTTTAATCGTTTTAAAAGAACACATTTTGTCCTGATGTTGTCTCAAATTTTTCGTTCTCTTAAACTGTTACCATGGAAAAATTGTCATTGCTGTTCCCCGGTTAAGAAAGGTTGCGGGATCATATCCCGGTGATATCCAAATAATTTTTTTTATATTACGACGTGAGGTTCTGTTGCTCCCAACAGAACTCCTCGTCGCCACCAGCTTCGCTCAGTCGGAGAAGAATCGGACTCACCTTACTTCCACAATTTAAACTCAGGGTACTTCCGGTGTCGTGTACGCTGCACTTCAGCTGTCTCTCACTTTAACTTATTTTAAGTTGCAACAGTTCAATGACTAGGGTAATACAACGAAACATTATTTAGATGAAGGGGAATTTATTCAAATGAATTTTAAACAGAAATTAATAATGCCACAGAAGGTGACAATTTTTTTATGAAGTGTTTTTGGGAATTTTGCACATTGAAACCCTTTTCTTTACAATAAATTGAGGTGAAGATTTAATTTACCACGCCTCGACATCAGCGCTAGCGGCCGCGTCATACAAGGAGGGAAAAGACAGTGGAACTAAATACTTTTATACTACTGGCGGTGACGCAGCGCAGGTGTCGGTGCGTGGTATTCACATTCTGCAAATTAATGAACATCTGGGCAAAATTTCTATATCACATTTAAAACAATGAAGCTACAATAGTCTGGCACAAACACCGCTTCCGCACGTGCTTAGCAATGTTCCTTTTTTCTAAAACCGCTCGACCTGATGCACATGTTCTTGTATTTACGGAGTCAGATAACACGCAGCTCGCTCCAGGCGTGATGTGAAATTGATTATTAGAGAGAATTTGAATACCAGGCAAGTCGTGGTCTTTATTTTGCTGGCCTCGCATCTGAGGAGGATTGCTCCCTTAAGGGTCCAGAGAACAACCCCGCCCCGAGGCTTTGGGCTGCCGATGCAGATGATTACCGGAACATCACCTCTGCAGCTGCCCCCCAGGTATTGCAATGGATTCACTTTCCACTCCATGTTGCGTCTCCTGGCCATGGCGCGAAGCGCTCCCGTGGAAAAACCCTCTATTAAGACGAAAGACATTATTAACAACCAATCATGTAATTTCACATGTTATCTTTATGCCACTTCAAATTGCGTCTCTCGGAATGAGCTTACCTATTAACACGAGGGTTCACAGAAAAAGTTCACATCTTGCGTGCTGAAGTGTCAGATTCCGAATGCGCCATTTTGTAATCTCGTCCCCGCCGTTCGCGACCGCTGTGAAACTATCCGCAGTAGACCAAAGACATTATTTTGTTCCATAGAGTATTTGTGGTACCTACGCGGTCAGAAATCAATTTTTGGTGCAGATCGTTGGTGCGGGGATCGATAAATTCATTTCTTCAGAGGTTTCGCGAAGAGGTGTGACGAACAAAGGTTGCTACGTCACACGAACGGTCTTAAGTCCCAATCACTGTGGCATCACAAAATTATTTAAGAGCTTAAGAAAATCACACATATACAGGGTTATTTGGAAAACATTAATAACCTCGCAGTACTATATTCCTGCCCTGATTATGAGTCGAAAATGTTCAAGTGCTATATTCATTAGACTACGTTTTATTTAAATAAAGTTACGAAAATGGAATACGTGTCGTATCAACATTCTTACTATTTTCAAAATAAACTAAACGCTCGTTTATGAAAATATGACTAACTTGCTGGATACTTGGACGGACCTGGAACCACCGACTAATGTACGACTCAATGAGAGTTATAACCAGTACACCAACAAGCTACTGAATAAACATTCTTAGGTTTTCACGAGCTTTCATGATCTTCTGACTTCAGTTTTCTAGGATATTTTGCCGTATTTTTACTTTTTGCCAATTTCCATCATCTGGGCTGACATATTGTAGTTTAACAACACATCAGCCCTGATGTAAAAAAATACGAAAGTACCTACTGGGCAATCGGTGGTTTTCAACAGCGATCACTGTGATAAAAAACGGTGAATAAAGTATTCCCAGACATGCAAATATTCTAGAAGACGGAATAAGGAGTTCCAGACAAGTGGAAGATACTCGAGTGACGAGTGTAAAATTATTACGAATTACATAATACTCCTCCACTTTTTGTGACTAAATAAAAACATTAATTAATTTCAAATATTTCATTTGACTCCCGACCGCTGCGAACCCGTGAAAAAATGATATTAAAAAAAAATATGCTTAGTTCATTAGTCAGCTAAAAATGATAAAATAAAAAAAAATCTTCCAAGTGTTGTTAAATTTCTAAAATTGTTTAGGTAAGTGAGAATTAAAAAAAGAGTAGCTTGTTGGTCTTGTGGTTAGGACTCTCGCCTCGTGATCTAAAGGTCATGGGTTCAAACCTCACTCCAGGCCAGCAAGTTAGTCCTATTTTCATAGCTCAAGCATTTAGCTTAGTTTAAAAATAGTAAGAATATTGAGGTGACACATATTCCGTATTCAGATCTCTATTTAAAAAAAATATATTAATTCCACATATGTATTCGACTTAAATATTAACCCAAAATATAATACTGACAATACGGTGCGGCTTCCCAAAACGTTAAATTCTATTAGTAGTTTGTTTTGAACATGTAACTGATAAAACCGCATAATCCACCCGGGCCATATTATTATACGTGATATTTCATCATGTTTGATACCGCACGCGCACTCCGGTCCACGAATACCAAAATTCGTAAATCTAGTAATATATCGGACTTAAATTTCACCATGAAAGTTTATTAAAATACTTCGTAAAATATTTTAATTCATAAATTAATTTAGCAATTGACTAAAAGGAGATGTACGAATCTGTAGAGGATCTTGTGAATTGGGGTCATCAATGTAGAGGATTACTAATGTAGTACTACTACTAATGTACTCACTAGTGTTGAAGGTTTTGCGTTTGTTGTGAAGATTTTTAAATATATATGCATGGACGAACGGGACCCACCTCTAACATTTTGGTTCCCTTCGGTGTTCAATGTATGGGAGTAAGTATGTCATCGTATATAAAAAATATACTTTCAGATTAAACACTAAATTTATTTTATATTTAAGTAATCAACAGCGCTTATAATCAATATGGTTAGAGCAGAGGAGAGAATGAAGAAGCGCTGTGGAAATCCGCGGACGCTCCGTGCCAGCTGGGCGCATTGAGGTTTAAGATTTTATTTTATATTTATTTTTATTTATTTATCATGACGTGTTAGAATGAATAGGATAAACCCTAGCCAAATTGAACAGCATTATGACAAATTGAGGACAAAATTCTATATTAAATTCATTAACTATCTAAATATTTTAGATAAAGATAGAAAATGTAAATTTAAAAGCAAGTACCTACCTAAATATTATTGGATACCATAGCAGATAAAATAACAAATTTAAAATGTGGGCTTGGAAAATAGTAAAAAATGGTGTGTTTATTCGTATATATGAAAAGATATCGTTTATTGAGCACTAACTAAATTAAATCTTGTTTTCTGTAGTTGGATACTTGTGCACATACAGTTGACTATACCATTAATTATATCTTCAAGGAATAGTTTTGACAGTAAAGAAAAAAATTTAGGTGACTACGATACGATACGTTGAAATGGAAACCAAAGACATTTTAATATCATTCAGCATTTTCAGAAAGAACATTAAATTGATTAAAACCGTACATTATAAAAAAATAGTTTTACGTTACAACTGATACCTATCTCTTATCAACATATTTAATATATAAAAAAAATTGTGTATTAAATAAGTTCTATGTTTTTGGTTACTTATTAATTTTTTTAAAAACTTTTTTGTGCATCATCTAGTACTAATAGTAGGTTATTGTATTTAAAAAAAAATATTTTAATTCGTTTATGCATATTAATTAGTGTGTGTTATCATAAATTGTGTCTGTTTCATTCAAATGAAAAGCACAAGAAGACACAACAACAAAACAGCACAATATATTTATCAATAAGAATTCTTCTTAATTATATAAAAATTCTTGCCAATGTTATGTAAGCTGTTGAATGCCTTTGCATTAAAAACTGTTTGGCCTTGCTATGAAGAACTCGAAGGATTCGAAAGAGGTGTCAAAAAACTCAGTTTTGTCTATTTGACAATATTTTGAAGGCTTATAATTTAATAAGATAATAAATTTAACGTAAAAGCAAATACGATATCTTGTAACACAGAAAATTTTCTTTCGTTTGAAATATATTTCAAAGTTATAACTTTTACCAAATTATTCTACTTTTGGCACGCATTTTAAAATTTGAACGAAACGGACATTACCTATATTATAACAGATAATAAAATACCTGATTTCTTTATTTGTAGCACATTGAAGCTGCGAACTAAATAAAAATTCCCTCTGTATTTATTTTTCACAAATAAAATAAATATATGTAAAAAAAGTATCACATAATATTTGAAAAATGCCATATACATACTCTTTTCCGTCGTTCGGTTCCGAAAGGTTGGCGAATAACGAAATAGGCCATTCGTTATTTCCTTTATAACTTCTTTAGTTTGAATCTCAGTAAAGTTGTTTATTAGTTAGTCAAACTCAATTCGTAGTTTTTCAGTGAAGCGAAATATTCTAAAAACTAGCCGAAAAAAAAACTTAACCATCTTTAAAAAACAGAAAATTACTCGGTTTCATCAACATAAAAGCAAAATTATTAAATAAGTTTTACTTATGAAATTTTTAAAATTATCTCTTTAAAATCACAAATCGTTAACAAAAATACTGGTATTTAGTCATTTAACAATCAATTATAATTTTTAAAAAATAACCACGTGTTTTCCGGATTAACTCATTACTTAATGGAAAATAATTACACTTTTGATAAAGCGTCGCATTCATGTATTTGACATGTCAATCGTGTTGATTTTTAATTAGATAAGTTGTAATCGTTAAATTTAATTAAAGCATGTAAAAGTTTCCAAAATATCATGGATCTACACTTAACCTCCTTTCCTATCACTAAAATATTTTCAATAATTTACGATATATTATAATATAATTTTCCCATATCTTTTCATCATAAAATGTCTTTTATATTTATATATTCAGGAACTACAATTATTATTGAAATATTTTTTTATTTAAATAATTTTTTTTTTAAATAGAATGTAATATTTTTATGTTTTTGATTTGCTTTTTTAATCGATTTGGAATGTATATTATAAACAGGTTGTAACAATAGTCCACAATACTTTATAGTAGATTCCTGCCTTGATTATAAGTTGAAACTGTTCAAGCAACCATGACCTTATATTAATGTAGAATTAAAAGTCATGACAAATATGAAAGAGGTTAACGGTTGAATGTGAAGTAATTTAGGAAAACAATGGTTCTAGGGAACGCTAGGATGGACACCCTCGCATGTTCTTAAAAGAATCTGTAATTACAGCCAGCACCTCTGGGGTGAGACAATGGGCGGTCTCCTCCGGATATCAACCCTAATGTAATGTACCTCGCAGCCTCCTAACTGTGTGTGATCCGAGGATAATGGGATGTACTTCATTAGTGTTTTCTCACGTGGAAGAATTTCCAGGGATATTTTTTTCCATGTCTCCAGTGAGAAAGTAAAATAGAATTATGTATGTATATTCGCTTGAAAGGAGTTTCTAAAAATTAAAGCTATTTCCAGGAATAAACCTTTTTATGGCTTAGTAAATAACAAATATTACTATAAATGTGAAATATTTTCTTATTTTTATTTTAAATATTTGATAAATTTGAAAGCCTTGCTGAAAAATATTTCAAAATAATCATTGATTTCTACAAAAATTTACTTCGTTTAAAATATAAACATGAATGACAAATACCTGATAATCTTAATTTAATAATTTCGTTATATGTGTATCTATCCGTAACTTGATGGAATTACAACTTTAGATAATTAGACATATGATACGCAATCACTGAGCAACAGGCAACGGCTCGGGCAACACGCAAGGGTCGCCTCATCCAATTACACTGTCTTGAGATTTTTATATTATTGTTGTATTATATTTACTTTTAGGTTTAACGCAGTAAAGTCATTCTGTGATTTTTATATCCCGCAATTATTATATATTGTGATTCTCCACGGGAGTACGGCTAGTGGCTTTATAAAGTAGTGTAAAATACTAAAATCATCTAAATAAACTGTAAATTCAAATTGATTGCTGTCGATGAATATTTAATTTAAACTTACAGATGTCATATACCTGTAGTATCTACCTGTGTTTAAAATTCTTATCATATTTTACCAAGATCATGAACATAGTAAATCAGCACCATAACGTAAAAAAAGTCTACTTATCATTCATATATACGAGTACAAGGTATATTTTATGTAGCAGACAGATATTTTAGAGTAACCTTTTAAATCTATCAAAAAATTATAGATAATTGATTTACATCTGAACGAAACACAAAAAAATTATATCAGCCTAATGGCGGCCTTAAATATGAGCTTTTTCAGTAATATGTTTTATTACATTTCGGCTAATTTACAGGATGTGTTCGATTTCTTCGTAATTTTTTTTTCTGGTTGGATTATCATCTCTATATAACCTCAAATAAACAATTCAGGCACAGTTAAATGGAAATGAAACAGGCACCCAAATGATATCATCAAATTTTCACCTTTTGCGGTCAGGAAATGCATCGTACGCATACGCATACCGCATTCGTATACCTATATGAATTGCGTGCGATGATTTTCTGACTATACAAGAAGAACTTTGAACTTCTATATTAAAAAAACACCTGATTATAGACGATACGTCAGTGGAAATCACATTATATCTGGCGCTAATTAATACAATTCATATATCGGAGATAGAAGACTTAAAAATTCGATTAACGAAAAAAGTTCAATAATTTGTGAAAAGGCGATATTAAGTTTGGAATTTAAAGTAATACTTAATCTGGAAATTCTCCAAACAAGCAAATGAAAGTTTTGTCAATCCGGTAATAGATTTTACGCCTGTTCATCCGTACAAAAATACCCAAATGACAGTCAGGTTACTTGAGCAAATCCTGATTAAACATTTACTGCCACTAATGGTTTTGTCCAACTTTGAAAAGAGTTTGAACGAGAAAACTTTTTTGTCTCCATTTCGTACATTTTTGCAGACTCTCAATGCCATTTAAAATAAAATAAAATGTATCTTTCAAAGGGCTTTTAAGAAATCTGAAAGAAAATTCTGCGCTCCTCTTCCTGAGTAATTGTTATGCATGTTTATGTGAAATCCTTCTGTCGGAAAATGAAAACAGTTCTCCAGATCCCTTTTAGAATTTCTACTTTATTCGTTTCTGAATGACTACGGAAATTTTGAAAGAAAATTTTAATTTCAACTTACTGGAACTTACATCAAAGATTATTAGGGAAAACTTCTTGTTTAGGGTAAAAACATGTCGGAACTTGTTTGAGGCGGAGGAATGCGTAAAACTCGACTCAAATTGTCAACAGCTTTGAAAGATGATCCGAATTTACAAAAGTATAAGACATATTAAAAGTAGCAAATAAGTAAGTGATAAATATGAAATGTTGGTAAAACTGTTTGATGGAGCTTTAAGAGTTTTAGTTTCATGTGGTTGTGTTTTATTAGTAAATATCCCTTAAATTAGTATTCTGGCATCAGAAGCATCGGTACTCACCGAGCAGATTTATTTTGTGCAATTCTGAAGATAAGAATAATTTCAGTTTTTGATATGAGATATTCAGGGGTTCTGTTATCTCTTTAATAGTAAATCATCCTTTTGTCAAATCTAATTCATGATATTGTTGACATTTTTTGAAATTACTATGGTTGATCGATAGCTTTCCACTACATGGGTCGTCTTCAATATTCGGCGATTAAGTTTAATCCAATTGTTTTAGATATAATAAACCTGATTATTTTTATTTGAAAAACCTTGTTTCGGTGCAAATGTACAATATTTTGTACAAGAATGACAACAATACGAGTGCTAGAATGTAGGCTCCGTGCTGGAGTCTGAAGCAGAGTTTGTGCCTTACCCAACTAAAAGGACCTTACAATACGTTACCATTTACTTATCGTATGAGGCTGTACTGATAAAATAAAAATAATATCTAGAATAGATGCAGATGAATGTGGTGAATAAAAGATAGAGACGATCAAGGCAAGAAAGGACAGTGGATGGATGTGGGTTAAAGAAGAAAATAATAGAGAAAGCACAAATACTGTTTTTATTTGTACCGATGCCTTTGGAATAAAATGCCAGTAAAATTGTATAGGACTTTTTCTTGTAACTATGATTGTATACCTACACCATAGTTGTATATTGTTGGTACCGAATGTTTATTACTTTGTATGTTCCTTTGAATTACTTTATTTTGTTGTGAATGTAAGTGAATGAATTACTTTGTATGCTCCTGCATACTGTAATATTCAAATATTGTTTTCTCCTATTATTTAATTGATTATTTTATATCGCAATATGTTCATATATATTCTGTAACACTTCATTTTTCTGTATAAAATTCATATTCAACTGTCGAATTTGTAGGCCATGGTGGGCTATCACACTGCATTAAATGCATGGACATTCTAAAACAATGTTAAAGCGTCTTCTGCGTATGGTTTTCTGGGATATTCTGCCGCGTATATGTGACCTCTCTGGCCAACTTTTCGGATCCCATTGCAGGGTCCATCATCAGGGCTAATGCTAAAGCGAATTGAAACATTTGTGATGTGAATCTACGGACGGCTCTTAAAAATTGCCTTGATTGTAAGGGTTACTAATGATTTAAAATTAAATTGATATTGACATCTATATATTACAACTACTACCTAGACAACTAACACTAAGTCCTGCAAGAAATGGAAATATCGCAAAAAGAAAAGGTCCTGAAAGACAAAAGACTTCTCAGCTGATAAATCAAAAGGTTCCGAAAATCCACAGTAGGCAGAATTATTTTAAGGAGCTGCGATTAATATGATGATACTACTGTTTGATAATCGGATGAGCACTAAGAAAAAAGTCACATTTGTTAAAGATTTGGTGACGACATTTTTTATTGCAACTTAAATATATGCACTTAGTTTTGTCTTTAAATTAACATGCTTTACAAAACATTAAAAAAAACATTTTACAAAATTAAAAAAGGTGGATTATCCCCTTTTCTGAATATAAATTACGTTGAACTAAATTACACTACAAAGCTTCTAGAAAAATCGGTTAAAAATATGATTCATACAAGGGACGCAGGTGGAATCTTTAATTAAATACTCGTAATATTTCGAGCTGTTTGTTCTACGGTTAGACTCATACATAAATGGTAAGGATTTGTTTGGGTTTTTGTTGGGGATATTATCCACGCGCCTTGTAGCGTACAAGAAATAGGAGATGAGGAACCGGAACACAGATGTGCTTCCAAATAAGCTAATGAAACAATTTTAAGATTTAGGCTTTGCGAAGCGATAAATTAAGCCTGGTTAAAAGGAGCGCATAAAAATGGTGTGTTTATTATTATTCCTTGTCGTATTGTCCTAAACTTCTGTATTCCTCTGTATCATGTTATTTGAAGTGGAATAATTTAAACGCTTTCACTTCAATCTTTTAAATATGATGGTGTATATTAGGGGCGTGAACTGCATATAACAAAAACAAAATCAAAACTATTGTATGCTTGTGGGCGGACGGTGTGTAAAATAGCCACTAGCTCGGGTGAACTTAATATTTAATTATACCTCTCAATATTATAATGCAAAAAAATGTGTCAAATTACGTTTTTTCTCTCTGAAAAACATACAGGAGTAAACAAAATAGGCCACAAATGACCACTGACCTGTGATTTATCCTTTTCAGCTTCGAAGACAGTCGAACATCGTCTGGTGACAAAGGCGCCACTTTCTGCAAATATCTGAGAAGTCTTTTTGGTTCTTCACGTCACAAATGACACGCGAAAAGAATATCAACTGGTGCAAATCCCGGAAAAATATGATTACAATGTTTTACTAATTGATTACAATCCGATCATTCGCAAGGCGAAAAAATGCACACTCCGGTAGAAGAAAAACGAGAGCAATTGTTTCAATGTTTTAAAATATGTTTTTGTATTCTTGCGCCGTAAGCACAGACCAACGCCATCTAGCGTCGGTGTAAAGTTTCACAGAAGCAGTGGCATTTATGAACCAACATGGAAAATCGAATATGCCTTCAGGAAAGATGTAATAGATGTTAAATATATTAATAGATATTAAATCAATCATCATTTTGAGAGGTATATTTGCCTGTCTCAACACAGAGCTCTCTAGTGAGACAGGCATAGTATAATCTAACTCGAACAAATGTAAAAGTAAAGAAATGAAATAAATAAATAAAAAATTATATCGCCTTACCAAATATGCTTATTTAATCAGGTAAATAACTGAAAGTTACCACGTTATTGTTTTAACTAAAACAATATTGTATTTTTTTTTAAATAGAGATGCGAACATGGAATACGTGTCACATCAATATTCTTACTATTTTAACTTTACTTTCAAACTAAGCTAAACGCTTATGCTATGAAAATAGGACTAACTTGCTAGTCTGGAGTGACGTTTGAACCCGCGACCTTTGGATCACGAGGCGAGTGTCCTAACAAGGCCAACAAGCTACTTAATTACTATTCTGCATAATTAATCGCAAAATCTGCTATAAATATTGCACTACTTATTTCTCCGGCACTGCATGATGTTCTAAATGAACGTCTTAAATAGGCGAGTTTAAAAGCAACGCTTATTTTTTTTATTAATAATTTATTTGATACATAAATACATTTTATTTACAATAAAGATAGTGACAGTTTTTACAATGGTATTTCTTTTCTACATGAGAAATATAACTCGTGAGTACGAGAGGAGTATCATTATATTCAAAATATTTAATAGTAATTAGTACCTACATATGAGAATAAAAAAGTAATATGCTATAATCATAATGCGATTATGTGAGACAAAAGTAAAAATAAACTAATAATAAGCATAAAGCATAATATATAACCGTGCGCAATTATTATTTGAAGTAACTTTAATGATGTATCATTTTGTATTATATATTTTTAATGCCCTTCGTTTTAAAAAAACCTCAAGAATAATACGAACAAAATATTGAGATATGTTTTATTAAAGACAACTAACTTACAATAATTTTGCCTCTGAAAGTGTGAACACATGAATACAACATCTAGTGATAACACAATCTATTGCATCATCTGTGGCGTAAAGATGCAAAACCGTCACTATCCATATGGAGCCCGTATGGATAATGGCGGTTTTGCATCAATACGCCACATCAATGCTTACAGAATCTACCTATATAAGCAGCCTAACTTAAGCTTAACAGCATAACTTAAGTCACCACCAAAGGATGGTAAAATTTAGGTAGAAATTGGGTGTTTTTTTACCTGGAGGTGATTTTTTTTATTGGCACTTATTATGTACATATTAAACTAAATATTATTTTATTTAAAGGATATAGCTTTGTTGAGACGATGTACTTCTGAAAGTCAGAAATTTATGTAGAAATTTTGTATTTTTTTGGAAGGAGGTGATTATTTATTTTTTTGGCACGTATATATTAAAAGTATTATTGTATTGGAAAATTTTTGAAAAAATGGAGCTCCTCCTCCGTGACTTACACGCAACTTTGACCGGTGCACGTTTACTCGATACAGGAAAAAATATCATGTACTTATATAAAAATGTAATATCTACATGACTTTGCAACAAACAATCGTTTCAAAAAATTTTTTGTAATTTTGTTTTTAAATTGCTCCCAATTTTACGAAAAACGTTTTTTTCCAAATCAGATGTGTTAAGTTGTAGATATTTCATTTTTCAATAAGTAGATGATATTCTTTTCTATCTTGGACAGACGTGTACAGAGGAAAATTGCACGTCAGTAACGAGGAAGAGCTCTACTTTCTCTTTGTAAATTTTTATAATAAAATAATAGTTTGATATACCTGTCCTTTGATAAATAAGTGTCAATGGTAAAAATTAAAATAATTATTCAACTCTATTTACCTTTATTGCCTAATTTCTATCTAACTATTATTCTCCCGGAGACGTGTAACCACTTAAGTCCGTGTCTAGTGCACGCTACTGGTGTTTGTATATTATTTTATGGATAATATTATAAATCCAGTTGTGGCAGTTATTCTGAAGAATATTCACAATTTGAAATGAAAATCTTAAGAATGTAAATACAATTAATTTCTGTACATTTATTTGCCTTTGAGAAAGCCCTTTGACAGATATACTTTCGTAGAAATTAGTGAATCTCGTTAAACATTTTCTGATATTAATTCAATATTTTAAATACCCCTGTCACGATGAAAAGGTGTACGATTATTAATTTCAGTGTCGAAAAATCTTATTATTCTCTGCAGAGAAAGCGTAGTATTTTATTTTATTATAATAACTGGGAATAGACAAGTTTTATTACACGATGAAAATGTTCAAAGAAAATTCTTTGGGCATTTTCATTTGTTAATCAACTTAAATACGTTGATTTACAAATGTCTTTTAATTAAATTTACTTCATTTTATTTAATTAACTTTAAGTCCAAAAAAACATTCCTCAAATCTAATATAATTTTTTACAAATAATCAAGGTGAATTTTATACATTTTTAATATTGGTGCATAATACAAATGTTCTGTTGCCAAAATCTTTCACCAAAGAACGAAAGTACATTGAAGGCAGTTTTTAAGAAATATCTGTGAAAAATCTACGTGCGATAGAGTGAGAAATTAACAAATTCGACGCGAAATATAAAAAAATAAATCGCTTAAATAATTCGGTCACATGAAACGTACAAGCAAAGTGTTATATATATTAAGCAAGCTTTGAAAGTAAAAAGGAACAGAGATTATCTACCTGGGATAAATCCTGGTGGGATCAGATAAACCGATTGTTTTGAAAACGACCCGAACATCCGAAGAGCGTGCGTGAGATATGAAAAAGTGAACGATTTTCAGGACAAAAAAGTCC
Organism: Agrypnia vestita; assembly: GCA_016648135.1. Lineage (NCBI taxonomy): Eukaryota > Metazoa > Arthropoda > Insecta > Trichoptera > Phryganeidae > Agrypnia > Agrypnia vestita. Next base: position 52,873 of record JADDOH010025043.1, on the reverse strand, counting down.
GGCAAAGAGTGTCCTCTGCTTACAGGAAATGTCGTGATGATAAGTAAGTTCGTAGATTATGCCAGATATTGGGGTGTGTGGTCCACAGGTAAGCGTTAAGAAAAAACCTTCAAGAGGATTTCGCCAGGTGGCGGTAATAACGTTTAAAATATATTTGTATTAAATAACTTCATGGTAAACTACTACCATGAAGCTATTTAATACAAATATATTTTAAACGTTACACTACGTTACGTTATAAACTACCGTCGCATGGTACGCACGAAAACAAAAATTCATTGCTCGAAATTAAAAAAATAATATTTAAATTTTAATAATTTCTCTATGCTGTCTGTTTATTCCGTAAGTCCGTAACATGCTGGAACTCACAATTAAAAAATAAAATAATGGGTCTGAGAATGATTCGAACGCGCGGACGGCAACGTGGCAAAACTGACATAGCCACCACCGATTCTCTATGGCAGGTCAAAAATATACATTGTAAGAAATGAGCCAAGACGCGAACCATTAATTTACGCCTATGTATAAATAAATAAATAATACTTAATTTATTTCATTATTTATTTATAGAGTGTAGCTTTTTGGTCTTGTGGTTAGGACTCTCACCTCGTAATCCAAAGGTCGCGGGTTCGAACCTCACTCCAGACCAGCAAGTTAGTCGTATTTTTATATCACAATCGTTTAGCTTAGTTTGAAAATAGTAAGAATATTAATGTGACACGTATTCCGTGTTCGCATCTCTATTTTAAAAAAAATATGTTCATGATTTTTCACAGGTGTACTCTAGTAATAGTTTTAACGATATATCTATCTATTGACAATATGAAAACTGTATTATGTATACAAAATTTGTTTTATTCTTTTCCTCACTGCATCAGATAAACTGCTTATAACGAAGCGTGATAGTACAACGTTGCTCATAATCTTTTCCTCTTCTTCTCAGGCTGACTTGTCCTGCCGGAACACCAAGCAGTCCGTGGGCGCCATCTTCACGCGAACCAATTTTGTGACGCTTAAGTACGTCACTGATGGTTGGGGAACAGAATCCAATGGCTTCAAGCTGGTCATCACCGCAGTCAAAGATCCAAGTATGTATATCTGTCCAAAAAATTGTATAATCATTTTAATAAAACGAAAATACTTTGTATAAAACCACAATCTATTGAATAATCAACATGTTTTTGGGCCAAGGGTCCCTTCATAAAAATGCAACGTTCACAAATTAAAAAAATATATCTGGGAGTTGAATAAAATTAGAAATTTACGTGAAAATAAATTTAAAATGTACATTTTTGGAAAAAGTATTTGGCTATTTATAATATTTAATTTGCTATTAACACATTTTCTTAAGTTTTTAATTTATCTAAATATAATTTTATGTGATTTTTTATGAAAATAATTTGGTTTGTTTCCAAAAGATAATTAGTAAAGGCAGAATAGTTACTGTTATTTAAGCAATCCTTAAAGGATCAATTATATTATTGATTATTATTCCTAATAAATATACACTCCTTATTATTCTCATAAATATTTAACAAAAAGAAAATATTGAGAAATTCGGTTCCATAGATAAGTTTCGCCAATAAATGTGGCGGCGTATCAGTAGTGCAGTTTTACAGCAAAATTTGTATAAACAAAATGTTCATAACTAAGTCTTATTTAATGTTGATTTTTGTACTTGATATTTGGAATATTTTGATATTTTGAAAAACCTCAATCCCAGTATTTTATGGATTGGTACAAAAAATATTTTTAAAAGAGAATAGAAGCCCGTGTGTTCCAGGATTACCAAATGTGCTGGCGCGCTATGTGGCGACCCGGCCGCGCTCTGTTTCACTCGCACACAAGTGTGAGTGAAATAAAGCGCGGCTCGAGTCGAGACGTCATTGGTCGGTCGATTAATTAGTTGTGTCCGCGACTTCAGGTATAAAGTAATATTCCTATTAAATATGTAGTTATTATAAATAAATATAGAGTTGGCTTAATTTTTATATGATTTTTGTGCAGTTTTTCTTATTTTATTAAATTATGACATGTATTAAGGCCAAATTCACATTGCAATTGCAATCCGAGGTCCCTATCTTGTAATAATTAATTATAATTATTATTATATACAATTATATTCTGTTTATTTTTTATTTATTATATTTATTTATACAGTAGATACATGTTTTGTATAATAAATTGATTCTATACTATAACATTTTTACAGACATTATACTCCCCATAATATGAGCCAAAGCTCGAGCTTATGGGAGGAGTATTTACAAGCTAAATTAAAGTATAAAATAAGAAACCATTTAGAATAAGTAATTTTTTTATTATGCGGAAACCATTTGGGACAAGTGGGCAATGTAACAATTCATCGTTGTCGAAAATCAAGGATTTGACTTCTTTAAGTTTAAGAAAACTGTTCGTATTTTGGAATGTTCCTTTCTTGAAATTTGTTTTGCGACAACAATGTTAAGGTTGTAACAACAATAATATTAGGTCCTTACATATGAAATTGAGGTTTTGCCGTACTGGCAAATTTGATCTCAAATATCTTCTCTTTGGCTAAGAATTCCAAATCCAAATTTATACAGCTATTTACTCATGTATTTGTGTTTTGAAAATTATAATTCATTTGTTTTTTCCTCAATTGTTTTTTTCTTTGCGTCACTCAGTTTACAAAATGAAAAACTTGAAGTATCGCGTTATTTACGAGTACGAGTTCCACCGTGGCACCAGTGCTGCAGAAACGCTCGAAGGATTAATGATGTGTATGGCGACGGTGCCGCAAAAGAAAACACAGTGCGTTTTTGGTTGCAACGTTTTCGTTCTGGAAATTTCGACCTGCAGAACAAGCCCCGTGGACGGCCGGAGACCAAAGTTGATAATGAAGAATTGAAGGCTATTGTGGAAGCGGATCCATCGCAAACCACATCCGAGTTAGCTGCAGGCTGCGGTGTTAGTGATAAAACTGTTTTAATCCACTTGAAACAAATTGGTAAGGTGAAAAAGCTTGAAAGGTGGGTACCTCACGAATTGAGTGAATCAAATCAACAAACGCGCGTTGACTGTGCGTTGCATTACTCAACCAGCACAATAATGAAGGGATTTTAAATCGAATCATTACCTGTGATGAAAAGTGGATCCTGTACGATAATCGGAAGCGCTCATCGCCATGGCTGAACCCTGCCGAACCAGCCAAACCATGCCCCAAGCGAAAATTGACTCCAAAAAAGTTACTTGTGAGCGTTTGGTGGACTAGTGCTGGTGTCGGTCACTACAGCTTTCTTAAATCTGGCCAGACGATTACGGCAGATGTCTATTGTCAGCAACTGCAAACCATGATGGAAAAGCTAGCTGCTAAACAACCTAGGCTGGTTAATCGCTCTAGGCCACTGCTGCTTCATGATAACGCTAGACCACACACTGCACAACAGACGGCTACCAAATTAGAGGAGCTTCAATTGGAATGTCTAAGACATCCACCGTACTCTCCGGACCTTGCCCCAACAGATTACCATTTTTTTCGAAATTTGGATAACTTCTTGCAAAGGAAAAAATTCAACTCCGATGGGGCAGTCCAAACCGCCTTCAAAGATTTTATTGATTCCCGTCCGAATGGTTTTTTTAGTAAAGGGATCGATGAACTACCTTTGAGATGGCAAAAGTGCATAGATAGCAATGATACATACTTTGATTAAATAAACATCTTATAATAAAAAAAAATCGGCTTTATGTTCCTCCCATACTAAACCTCAATTTCATATGTAAGGACCTAATATTACCACTAACTTATTTTTCTATTAATGAAAAAGTTGTATAATCATTCGAATTTATTTTATATAAATATAACGATTAAGTTTTTATTTATTTCATGACTTGAGATTCTGTATATGCTTATTATTTTTTTCCGAAAAATATGAATATCAAAAGAATAATAATTCTTTTGATATTCGTAGACATTTCAATTTTCTTTCTAAAATAGAAATAACTGACGGCTGATGGAACGAGGATTTTTGATCAATCAATCAGAGACCTTTCATAAAATATTTATTATTTATCACAACAAAGACCAGCTAAATTTTCTGAAGACAATTTATATATTTCTAGTTATTTCGGTAATATTTCATTTTTATTTTTGTTCTTAATTTTTTAAATCATTTATTTTATATAATACTCATGAAAAACTTTGACATTTAAGCAAATAAGATTTAAACAAATAAACGAAATAATTCTGAAAATCAGATGACATCGGATTTTCAGAATTATTGACGCTATCATTAGATTTGCAGTCCCGTCAATTTATTACGGCCATCTCCAAATATTATAAATTATTTTTTTTATTTTTGCAGACAGAAATCACTGTATAGTTTTGACATATAACAAAGAGAATGTATTTTAATTTATTATTAATTCATTCAAAGTTGTAGGTTTTCTTATTTACTAGCTCATTTTATTGAATAATTAGTTTATTCTGCAAATCTATAATACTCGTATAATCTTTACTCCTCACATTAAATACCTATTTGTTTTACTAATGCAGAATATTTTTTTCCGGTTTTCTATGCATTAGTTCATATTCAATTATTGTGGAATCATGTCTTACTTAATAACATATTTAGAAGACATTCGATGTAACACATGTAGATACGGCGATATAATACAGTGCAATTGTTGCTTAAATCGGAATTCTGGCTACTAGAAATGTAATGTCTTGGATTAAAGTCCCGGCGATACCTAAATTTTTGGTATGTCTAGTTTAGTTTCTATTTTATGGTGTGCATATATCTAAACGATTCTTTAAAATTATTTATTATTATTTAATTAGAACAAAATTCTGTAAAATTATTTAAATTAAAAATTTTAAAATAGAATTTTTCCTCTCAATCTATATAAAACGGTTCATTTATCAAAAATATTTATCAATAAGTAAAATTCACTGAGTTTTGAATGTTATTGAAAGTTAGACAACTTTAAGTATTTTTCAATCAACCATCGGAATCAACCGAAGGATTTCTGTACCCTTTACATGCCTTAATGTATAAGTTTCTTACATATAAAATTATAATACTTAGTGACATTTATAATCATGATGTGGGAATTGAAACACTGTGCCTAATAAATAAATGTGTACTTAGAGTATCGTGACATAAGCTGGAAGACAAGCTTTCCAAAACTCCGGTATCCTTTGTATCATGTACTCAAAATTGAGGGAAGTTTATTCCAGTTCTGTAATAATTACATCGCTTCCATTTGGTAGCAGCCTCTATTTTAGGAATTATCCCGGTCAAAGGTTCACGTAAATTTTTAAAATTCATTTGGTTGTATTGGACAAGGATTTCTGGTTTATTTTAGGACATCAACGAGGAGTGTTATTTCGGAACGACAGTGCCATAGGAAATACTAAAATCTATGCAAAATTGATTTGACTTTGATTTCTATTTCAGTTGGTGAATAGCGTAAGCGCATTTTCATGTAACTGTCGTAGTTTTCAAAGAAATTCCGAGAGTATCATGTGTTATAAATAATTTCTAAATGTATTTTAAAATAATCTTTACACCTCTTTTCTTAAAAAACATTGGATTTCATTATATTTGAAGTTGGCAATGAAAAACATATCTTAATCGATGCATATTTAGCGAAATCATAATATAGACTATATTATATACTTATATCTTCATGGATGGTTGTTTGAAATAGCAGAAAAATAACTAGTTAATAATGATTTTTTTTATTACTATGATTTTTAATTTTTAGTCCTGACGAAGGGACCACTGGCCCCGAAACATGTTGGTATTTTCAACAATTTAGTGGTGAAAAGAAAGTATATTCTTATTAATTATACTAAGAGTTGTTGCCTAAAAAATCTGCATGATCAAGCAACATTAGACTGGCTATACGACTACCTATCGGAAAGATGATGGACGATGAAGTTCTTGTGGTAGTGTGCGGTTGTATACATATATATATATTAATAAATAAATTATTAATTTTAAAATAAATTAAGGTAATATTAATAGGGATTCATGAATACTCTTCGTTTACTAGTGATGATTAAACGATCCACGTTTTAAGAGTTAAATTACGAATATTGGACCAGGAAGATTCATCTCCAAAGTGCTCCCTTTCAACAGGAAAAATACATAAAAATTAAAGAGAAAACGTTCACGCAACCGTTTGTTCATCTAAAATTTCATTACCTAAAGGGAAATCAGAAACAATAACATATTTTACGGCCAACTTTAAAACCCTTTAAAATGTTCTATTTACGTACTCCAGAAGCACAGGGCTTGCGTCGCAACCTTTATTAGAGCTCTAAATTCTACCATATAAAAGTGACATCAAATCAGTGGGCTTGCCATAAAAATGGAACATGAATCCACACAATTAAACTGGATACCGTTTCAGTTAACTAAAATAATTGAACATTTGTATTTTTTAGGTAATAATGTAAATATTTCGATGAACACGGTGCTTATTATTATTTATTTTATTATAAATTTGATGAAATACAGTAATTGCATAAAAAATAAAATAAAACACGTTAATACTATGTATTTTTACAGATACTTAAAATATGAAGTACATATTTACACAATTAATTTTTGATATTACACTTCTTAGGCGCATGCTGGGTGAAATTTTGGTATGCAACGAAAAGCGCGTGCACCATGCAACGAAAGTTTTCACACCATGAAGTTAGGGAAAGGGTGAAATACGCAATGCGCATTCTATCCAGCTAGGTTCCGACGCAAGGTATACAACACATCACTAGGTTTATCTTATGTATGTCGAAAGAAGTATCTTATAACGCGCATACATGACATACTGAAATATCATTTTAAAATAAAATTATTGACGTATGTTATTTATTCGTAGCACACAGGCACTTGAATTTGTACATTCATCAAACATGATATTTCGTTGTCTGTCTGTTTTTTTTGTTTTGTCTGTCCCGTAACTTCTTTGAACGTCCGTAATTTAATTCGAATTTACGGCTAAAAAAACGGTCGGAGATGGGGCCTGAACCGCGGTTCACTAAACGATCGCTAGATCGCCAAAAAGATGCTATAAATATTTACTAGTACTAATATATGCAGTAGTGATTATATCTGCAGTAATATTTTTTAATGATATTGCTACGTGTCTTGTAATAATCTCGTTGCCAGACTCCTGATGCCGATGACAGCATATTATGGATAATTGGAAAATAAATAAATCGGTTTGTATCTTTGCTGTATGCACCATACCATTCGCAGCGTGTAACCAACATCACCGGCCTGTAGCGTAATATAATAATATATGATTTTGCATATGAGGGGTGTAAAATTAATGCACTCACCCAGGAAAATAAATTTAGAATGTACTGAATTCGAGATTTTATAGCTTCCAAAATCGTCTTTCCGAATCACTATTAAAAGCCGAAGCAGCAATATCTGTTTCAAGCAATCAACCCCTGTGATGTCAAGTCAGAAACTGGTCGCTTCATACTAAAGTTCGAGCTAATGTAGATTTTAGATTGAAACATAGCAAAGACAGCAGTATCCAATAATGTAAATACCAAAAGCAGAAATGTCCACTATTAGCATCATAGAAATATCCATATTTTAAAATTAAATATTTATTTACTAACTGTAACCCGTCAAAAATGACGGCTTACATGTCGGTTCCTACGGAATAAGTATTTATTAAAAAAAATAGGAAAAAAATACTATAAAAAATTTACGGACGTTATACGAAGTTACGGGGACAGACAGACATACGGACGGACAGACAGACAACGAAATTATTGTTAATTGGGATAATCGTATATAAAAGGAAAACTGAGATGGCAATTGTTTTTAAAAACTTATTTCCAATAACATTGTAGATTTCATAGATTTCAGAGAAATTTCACTGAGTAGTGATATGTTTTTTTGTATTATCTCAGAAAAACCTCTAGTTGGATATTGCTGCCTATGCTTTTACACCCCTCACATAATGTCAAGTTAGTTTAAAGTGAATAGCCAGTTGTGGTCTCTACGGACGTATGCGTCTGTCCTGACGAAGATACAATGGTATCGAAACCGGTAGACTTAGAGTTGCTCCAAGTGGTCGATACAAAATTTTTAAGTTAATTAATAATTGAGTTTTAGATTCAAACTTATTTTTACTTTATTGCACTTGGGTTTCCTTGGATTGATTAAATCATATTTGCCACACGCTCCCTTGTATTCATCTTAATCCTGTGCATAAGATTAATATAACGTAAACGAATTTTACTTGATTTTCATCCCTGTATAATTTTTTTTTTATGTTCATCCCTGTATAATAATAATAATATGTTATATATGACTAGTGCTCATTTAAGTTTGTTTAATAGATGATAAAAAATCACGAATCATGCCAGAGCCACTAAAATGCCTGTTTTTTTATTTTGCCTTTCTGATAAACCATAAAAAATCTATGATTCCACTCGTGAATCGTAATATCACTCACGTTTCTCCTGATAATGTATCATATACCGAACTAAGTCAGTATTTTATAAAAATATAATTCTTTCGAAAGTTTCTTTATGTCTGAAATATTAAAATAAATTTCTATGCCTCTAATATATTTTCGCCAAACACGACAGAACTGTTTTTGACATGTGAATTTTTTCACAAATGGCATACGTTAATATACAATTTCCCGGTCCTTTTGGATAAATTTGAAATGGGAATAATTATGTTTTCACAAACATACATCTTCTCCCGGCCGTTATTTCCCGACAATTATTATTAAACAAAATAAAAGTGACGGAGTTTCTGTTAGGGTGGATTTATTTTCCCGACTTGAATTGCATTACACAACAGTAAACTGTTTTTAACAATATTTTATGTTCCGGGAACGTAATTACTGGATTTTATCCACGGAGGGGTATTTAACAATTAAAATAAATTATAGAAGTCTCACAGAGGCGAAGCTTTTTATGACCTGTATGATGCAGCTTTATTTTCAACTTTAAGAATATACAGTTAAGAATACTAGCTACGAAATAAATGTATACATGGAAAGGACTATAGATGTCTCTAGCATAGTCTATTCGAATATATGAAAGAAACTTATTCAGAACATATATTAGGTCCTTACATATGAAATTGGCGTTTTGCCGTACTGGCAAATTTGATCTCAAATATCTTCTCTTTGGTTAGGAATTCCAAATCCAAATTTATACAGCTATTTACTCATGTATTTGTGTTTTGAAAATTATAATTCATTTGTTTTTTCCTCAATTGTTTTTTTCTTTGCGTCACTCAGTTTACAAAATGAAAAACTTGAAATATCGCGTTATTTACGAGTACGAGTTCCACCGTGGCACCAGTGCTGCAGAAATGGCTCCAAGGATTAATGATGTGTATGGCGACGGTGCCGCAAAAGAAAACACAGTGCGTTTTTGGTTCCAACGTTTTCGTTCTGGAAATTTCGACCTGCAGAACAAGCCCCGTGGACGGCCGGAGACCAAAGTTGATAATGAAGAATTGAAGGCTATTGTGGAAGCGGATCCATCGCAAACCACATCCGAGTTAGCTGCTACAGGCTGCGGTGTTAGTGATAAAACTGTTTTAATCCACTTGAAGCAAATTGGTAAGGTGAAAAAGCTTGAAAGGTGGGTACCTCACGAATTGAGTGAAGCAAATCAACAAACGCGCGTTGACTGCTGCGTTGCATTACTCAACCGGCACAATAATGAAGGGATTTTAAATCGAATCATTACCTGTGATGAAAAAGTGGATCCTGTACGATAATCGGAAGCACTCATCGCAATGGCTGAACCCTGCCGAACCAGCCAAACCATGCCCCAAGCGAAAATTGACTCCAAAAAAGTTACTTGTGAGCGTTTGGTGGACTAGTGCTGGTGTCGTTCACTACAGCTTTCTTAAATCTGGCCAGACGATTACGGCAGATGTCTATTGTCAGCAACTGCAAACCATGATGGAAAAGCTAGCTGCTAAACAACCGAGGCTGGTTAATCGCTCTAGGCCACTGCTGCTTCATGATAACGCTAGACCACACACTGCACAACAGACGGCTACCAAATTAGAGGAGCTTCAATTGGAATGTCTATGACATCCACCGTACTCTCCGGACCTTGCCCCAACAGATTACCATTTTTTTCTAAATTTGGATAACTTCTTGCAAAGGAAAAAATTCAACTCCGATGGGGCAGTCCAAACCGCCTTCAAAGATTTTACTGATTCCCGTCCGAATGGTTTTCTTAGTAAAGGGATCGATGATCCACCTATGAGATGGCAAAAGTGCATAGATAGCAATGGTACATACTTTGATTAAATAAATATATTATAATTAAAAAAAATCGGCTTTATGTTCCTCCCATACTAAACGCCAATTTCATATGTAAGGACCTAATATATGTGCAACATTAAAAAAATTGATAATGTGTGACTGTTCTTACGGTGGAACTAGTGAACATTGCATTGTGTAATGTGATCAATTAAGCCAGACTATAAGCCTTGAACCACCCTGTAAAGACTTCCAGATACGTTTTTCATATAAATAGCTGCGTCTCCGCGAGACTTCTATAACTTATTTTAATTAGTTAACTTATTTGTTTTGTTGAAATATCCACACAGTATATCATTACTTAGATGTAATGAGTTTTAATACAGTTACTGTGTATAAAGTGTTTCTGTACAAAACTTGTTCTAGATAATTTTTTTAATGGTAAAGGAACGATAAAACCTAAAAAGAACGATAGAACCTGAGATAATCTGGATTCATTAATTACTTTAGACGAAAGTTATTCATGATTTGTTTGTAGAAATATTCAAACACTGATTTACGTCTAAGAAGATGACCTGGTAAAGTGTGGTAATCCAATACCGAAGATGAATTGGTTAAGTGCCATAATCCAATACCGATAATGGTAATGGATGCGAAGCACCTAGCTGGAAAGACTGCAATGTCAGAGACACTCTCGCTGTGAGAGTGAATCAGGACCAGGACTTGTGGAAGTGTATTTCTAGACATGTCTCATCTGACTGAGGCCACTATGTTAATACCCACAGACACGTATAAGAATATTGCACCTTTTTCACTTGCAATAAACTACGCCAAAAACTATAAAATTAACTTTAAATTAATGGAGTAACCATCTAATTAATAAAACATAAGGCGTGTTTGGATGCTACCCGCAGTCTATAAGGGCCACAAAATTGCTGGCAAGACCAATCTCGTTCTGGAAGAATATAATGCCACAAATCAAAACAACTCTTGATTTCAGCTGAAAGGTGAATATAGTATTCAGGAGATTGAGCAAGAGTGTGCGCGAGTTGACTAGTTCTAGGCGAAATCCGTCGGGTAATTTTTAATATTTAAATATTTTTCTCTATGAAGTTGCACGAGCCCTCTTCGGTTAGCCGCGGGTAATCTAGCAGATGGATACGGAAGACAAACAAAACGGCAATATTTACAGTGAAGCAATTAAGTTCCAGTGGGTACGCCATGAACAACAAGACGCGGATCATGAAAACGTTGAGCGGAAATGGCCGATTAAACCGCTTAGCATTGCTGGGTCACGAACGCGGCCAACTAAATTGAAAGCTCCGTTAGCGATTTTTTCCTATTTCCTTTTTCTGAAGCGTAATCAGATATTACAGTAGATTTATTACACAACTTTCTAATATTCCCAACTACACCTAAGTAACGTAAATAAATATCACTACCCCGTGTTGAGAGTACATCGGTTTTTTTTCGGTAAACTTTCCGAAATTTAAACGTGAGGTTTTTACTATTTATGCGAGCCGCGTTGTTCAACCACTGAAAAATGTCCCCAAAGCTAATTCTTCAGACCGACTATTTGATTTTATTTATTAAATTTTTTACGTGTGATAACTGTATCGGGTAGCCGATACCTGTGGAAAAAAGAAGATTAATATGTATTAAGTCTGTTGCAAATGAACAAAGTTCAATTTTACTATTTAATTTTTATATTTTAAAAATCGTATTATTATTGTTTTGTTTACTAAATATTATAAAACAAAACAATAAAAATATGATTTTGTTAGATTAAAATATTATTATAGTATGTGAACTCTATATTTTAATTAGTATCTTCTTTCAAAACTTCAATTATCATCACTCTTGAACGAATATTTTTATTTAATATCACTTCATTGTGCATGTTTCACAATAACCTATATTTTTCCTTCATTCACAAAATTTTTTTTACCAATTATATTCAAGAATATGGACATTTATGAATTTTATTTAAAGTGTCGCATCACCTTGACATTTAAAATAATACGTGTTTTCCTGCTTTATCTTACAGCTTGAAGTTATAAATAAGTAATAGTTGAGTCTACTCTTAATTCATAATTTCTACGAATTGGCTACACTATGGTATTTTAAAGACAGAATGGCAGGTGATTTTTTAAACAAATTACATTCATCTTTTGCTTTTTTTCTGTGTGCAGTTTTCTGGGATATTCTGCGGTCTATATCTGACCTCTCTAGCCGACGTTTCAGCTGATGACATCAGCCCTGATGATGGACTCTGTAATGGGATCTAAAACGTCTGCAGATTCTAAACGGCGACCTATTCTAAACGAAAACCTGAGAACATTTTTTATCATTTGCTTTTTTCTCGAAACTCCCTTAATCAGACCATTGGAGATGATACCTCAAAAATTATAACGCATATTTTGATAAAATTTTACACACATCTTGCTAATAATATTTATCAATGACGTATTTTTGATAAAATACCTATTATAAATTTTTAACTTCGATTTTTGTGGAAAAAAATGAAAATCATTTTAAACTGATTTTATACGTAAAAAAAAATATTCTGTTTTTTTCGATATACTACATCATAGACACTACTTAACAAGAAAATAATTCACTTTTATATTTTCCTCAAACCCTGGTGACATGATTATCTCCACCTGTCGCGCGCGTCACAGACAAATACCTTTAGCGGGACAGAATATAACTCTGCCATTTTAATATTTTCTAAATAATTTTTTAATGAAAAATGCTAACCAAACTATGACGTATCCTGTAATAAAACAAATTTTATATGTGCAACAGTTACGTCACTTGAATGTTGACGCCTCAAGATGGCGTAATCCCTTAAATACATTCAATCAAGAAATCTGATTTAACAAATTGTATCTGTTGACATCTTCACAAATCTCTGCACAATTTAGCCGTGTATTTAATTCCTTCCTTATTCCTAATGTAATTAAATTTGTGGCGATCGATCTCGGCTAGCATCCCCTCCCCCGTCTGCGCCCCCAGTTAACCCTTATACAACAATAGTAGTTACCCACCGCCGCCGGCAGGGGCGCTAGTGTCATTAATCTTTCCCAAAAACATGCTCCGGCTTTCTAAAACAGCCAGCACTTTTTATTTCAGCATTATACGGAAGTTTCACCGTACCCCGTTATTTCAACAAATTAATATGTCACCTTCCTGAGTGGTTTTGAACGCCGAATATATATATTCATCGCTTAATACTTACGCGTGTTCGTAATATTTCAAATTTTCCTTATCGTAATTTAAAAGGCAATACTTTAATTTAAATATTTTATTAATAGTGTAGTTTACAGACGTTAAATTAAACTTGTTTTATAAACATTATTTGCCACTTTGCATGTTGTTTAAGCAGTATTTTTGAAGTTCATAGCTTTAAACTATGGTGTTCGGGAATTTAATGAAATATAGGTATAAAATTGTGTATCATCACATTTATTATTTTGTATACAGTTATTGTGCTTCCGTCTTGATGAATATATACTAGTATCGCAACCGTCATGGTTAAAAAATAATCAATGAGGTTTATACAAATTGTTGTCTTTTAAATGAATTGGTTTAAATTAGTGGTATATAATATCTTCGATAACAAAGAGATCCCAATTAGCCTAAAAAGAAAAGCCTTTGAATCATGCATACTGCATATGGAGTGGAAACTATTGCCCTTACAAAGAAAAGTATGGAAAAGCTCAAATGCACACAACGGAGCAACTCAAATGTACGGAGAGATCCACGCTTGGAGGAATGACGAAATAAGGCGCAGAATTAGAATTAGTAGTGGATATCATGGATCGTGTAGCGAATCTAAAATGGCAAAGGGCATGATGCTACAAGATGGCCTCCAAGAGTTCTGAAATGGAGACATTGGGAGAATAAAAGACGCATCGGAAGACCTCAAAAGAGATGGGCCGACGATATAGCCTCTGTGAGGGAAGAGGCCTATATCCAGCAGTGGAGAGATGAAGGCTGATGAAGAAAAAGAAATCAGTGGTTAAATTATAAATTTATGAATACTTTGTAAAAACCACAAATTTGTTTAATTATTAACGTTATTACGTGAAGTATTAATAACTAAATGATACGGGGCCAAGGTCCCTTCATCAGGATACATTTTACACCAAAAATTAAAACTATAATTATGATAATAATAATAATTATTATTATTAAATTGTAATGAGTGAAATTTTTGTCTACAGAACACGGATGCAAAGACTTCCGGTGCAACCTCCGAGAGTTCTGCATCAGCGGCGACCTGATGTGCGATGGAGTCAACCACTGTGCCGATGGGTCAGATGAAACATCCAGCACGTTGTGTCAGAGTAAGAAGTGAACCATTTTCTAACGTTGTTTTTTGTATCGGTTTGAATACCACACACACACATACAATTACACATTTTAAATAGGTCGTCAGGCTGTTTTTTTTTCTTTTTTTCTCGCTTTGTTTTTTATTTGCGATACTTCAAATTATTACACCTGGATTACTAATTTAAAAGTTACTAAATTCTAGATTTTATGTATTTATCCCCTCCACAATCATGTTTTCTATATATTTAAAGGCTATGTTTCCTATAAAATCTCGAATTCATTTCATTATAAATTAGTAATCCTCAATTTTCTTTTTTGGATATTTCTGCTTTTGATTTTATACTCCACAATTGTAGTTGTTTTGCTTTATTTTTAATATGTTTGCAACGTTTGTCCATATTTTTTTAGCTGTAGTTTATAATTAAGTCCACTATTCTCTAGAATTAATCTTGAAATAGAGTCTTCTTAATGAAAAAAATACCCAGTGATCCACAGTGTAATCGATAATAATATTGCGAAAAATAATATAAAGGCAATAAATGGTTGCGATTTGTGAAAACAAAGAAACTCATTTTTAAATCAAGACTCCATTTACAACAATTTTAGTCAGTTTTAGAAACAAGTTGTATACATTTTTAACGTTTGAAACTAGATTTGTCATTTTCGCGATATGATTGTAGTTGAAGCGAGTGAAGTAAAATCAAATTATATATATTTTTTAAATCGAATATCTACAAACAAATTATGGCTGATGTAACGTTTATGCTCGCTTCCATTATTTACTTACTAACCTAATAATCATTAGTGACTTGTTTATTAAAATCGTGATGAATCGGTAGCAGGTAGGCCATTTTTGGCATTTCTCTCTGTCGTACGAAAAAAAAATTACGGGTGCCTCCAAAGATATTAACGCGTTACTAAAATTGAAGAAAAAGAAAAATCAATTTTATAAATCAAGTGATGGGGATTTTATTATAGAATACATTTAATACTTCATTTGGAAATTAGATATTTTTATGACGTTTTGTTTGTTTTCTCTACTAAAATACTGTATAAGAAAACAGACAAAACATTATCATTGTTTAGAGCCTAGACAACTACCTACTATATAAGTTACTGTTTCATTAAAGAAAAAGATAATTTCCCCTTTTCAAAGGTAGACAATGTTTAATTAAAACATTTCGGGGAAAACCTCCACGAAAATAAACGGGGTTTTTCTCTCCCCTCCCTTTATACACCTTTATGATCTCTTTAAACTCTTAAGTTCGTTTATCTTTTAAATGCCTAAACAGATACACAAAGATTAAATGATTTACATCAACACAAAGTTGGCTCCCGTCTTTCAAGAGATAAGTCTCTGTAAACATTGCCTTCCAATGCGCAGCCTCTATGTATTAGTACAACTTTTTATTCACTTAGGCATTTACTATAAAGGAAACGAATTAAGAAAGCAAATTTACCCAGGCGCCGAAAATTTCAAGATTCTTCGACGTCTAATTACAATTTATAAATTTTGATGACTGAGTAATCTAGCTGAGTATTTTACGATTTCGCTGTCTTTTAAAATATATCTTATAATAAAATCATCAAATATATCCATTTAATTAAAAAATATATTTTGATAGAAAAAACCTCTTTAAGTTTTTTTATGAATTCTCCATACGCCTTTGTTCTCTCCTCGTGTTTAAATATTTTCTTTTTTCTTTTTTAACCAGGCGTTAATAAAATTAACGCTTTGTTTGAAAGTTGACAAGAAGTTGTTTGACATTAAAATACAATGTTAAATCGTTTTATGATGATTAGGAGAATAAAATGATGACATAATTTAAGGGGTTGTACTCCTTGCCATTCAGAAACAAAAAATATATTCAATTTAAAAAAAAAACAGATTAATTATTGCACTTTCGAACTTCATATGATCATCTTTATTTAGAGTATATATTTAAAAATATTTTTCATCAATAAATTATTTTTAAATTTTCAAAATGGCGGATTGTGTGCGGTCTCGTAAAGGTTTTTCTGACACGGTCTGGTATATACAACCATGCCGCCAGGGCTTGACTGCAATAAAAAAGTTAAATACTTTTCTGTAGCCCAATAATAGTTTTTGATATATTTTATTCACCAGTCTAAATAAAATAATCTAGTAGTAAATGCAAAAAAAAAATCGTTTTAAAATTCACCTACCACGCTAGCTCAAATCACTATAACTCGGCCAATTTTTTAAATTTTTGAATACGTAACTCATTATTCTGAAAACTTCAAGCTATATCTATATAATATTATATATATATATATATATATATAATATATATATATTAATATATATATATTTAATTATAATAGTGCAACCCCCTACTAATAAAAATAAACTTTTTGTAAAATTACTGCATAAGTGTGAGTGCATGAGTTCCGTTATCAATAAAGTAACGAAATTACAATCGCCCACCAAATTACAAAGTCCTCATATCTTTAAATTATTATTTTATCATATTTAGTTGTAGGTTTAAGCAAATAAAACAATATAAAAAACAAATTAATTTCTATTCATAACTTTTCACCTTCAATTATTATGTCCTGTGATTTTTCACGGGTGTACGGCTAATACTCACATATTGTGCAATAAGAGTAGAAGAACAATTAACAACGGTTAATTAACCGAAGAAGAAGAAATAAGAAGAGGTGTAAGACAAAGTTGTATTCTTTCACCAATGCTTTTCAACCTCTAAGCAGAAAAAATATTTGAGGAGGTTCTAAATGATGGAGATGAAGGCTTAGTGATAAATGGAAAGAATTTTTAAAAACAACAATAGAATAAATATAGGTTAATGTGGAGAAGTTTCATTTTGTTGATGATTCTGTATTTGACCTCATGGAATTAAAATATAGATCAAAACTAATAAACCAGTGAATTTTTTAAATCAAACATAATAAATTGTTTGTCTGTCTGCCTGTCTCCGTAACTTCATGTAATGTCCGTAATTTCATTCGAAATCACGGCTAAAAAAATAAATTAAACGGCCGGAGATGGGGCTTAAACCCCGGACCAGCAAACACGAAGGCGACAACGATAGCGATGTTGCCATCTCTGAGCCTGCGTTACTCGTCAAAAATACAGTACATATATGACATAGCAAAGACGCGAATCATTTCATGTTCCGCCCAATCGCCGGCACTGGAAATATTTAAAAAAATCTTCAAATATTTTGATAAATTTTGTTATTACTATTTGATGGGTGTCGGTAATAAATTAGTAAACACTTATTCTTAGGAACAGGCATGTCAAAGGGCCGTCATTTAAGACGGGTTACAGCTAGTTTGTCAACAAATGATTAAGTAATAGGTAGTAGGTTTACGTATTTTAGCTCGCGCCGCCTGAGACGTCACTTGATCTAGGCGAGATCGTCGCACCACTAAGCGAATCTAGATCGAGTCTAGGTCGAGTGACGTCACATGGACGTCACTCGACCTATACAGACCATCGCATGAAATGAAATTATTTTTGCAACGCATCTTTAAAGTCCCATAACTTTTTCATTTGTAGAGATATTTTAATGATTCTTTCAAATGTTTGTTTCGTTTTACTTATTTACTCATTTTTATACTTAAACTTTAAAAAATAATCTTTTGCATTGTGATATATGTAAAATATATTTAAAAAATATATATAAATAGGTATAAATAAAATAATATTTATGTGTTAAATAAAACGGATATTTTGTACAAACCGTATATCTTACTGAGACGCATAACTCGTCGTTTCGCTGAAGTCTTATTCAGTGTTATTGGGAGAGCGTCCCATCACGAATGGGAGGTGTAGGGCGTTTGCTCCGATATGTCGAGATTTGCTTCTCAGTAAAATGTGTGGTTTGTATCCATTTTATTTAACAATTTAACTCTTTAATAAAATAATAGTTTTAAAAATGTATATTTTTATCAGGCTTTTTTAATTGTACTTTTGTTCATTCCATTAATTGATCCAGACCAAGACACGAGCACCATCCTGGGTCTGGAGCTGCCGTGGTTCGTGGTGGCCGCTGTCAGCGTGGCGCTGGTGCTGTGCGCGTTCGCCGCCGCCATCGCCCTCTGCATCTGCCGGCGAACACGGCCCAACCTCCACGCCAATTCACAACTGCAGCGTGAGTTCAAATAAAGCTTTTTACTTTTATTCAGTCACTTAAGGGGTATTCTAGACTAGCAAGGAATATTTTTACCATCCATAAAATAGAATACATAAAAAATAAAAATTCAAAACTCGAAAAGTTATCGGCTGGCCAAGTGGGGGTCCAAAAAAAGGATGTCCTGGCGTGCATGGTTCCAATCCTTCTGGTCATCTAAAAAAATCCAACGAATTTTCAATCCGTAAAGATGTCGCTGTCTACCTGGGAGAAGTAAATTTTTTTTTTTCAAAAATGGTGGGCGTCTGAATTTTTAAAAAAAATTCAAAGTAGTACAAATTAAAATTTTGACATATAGATATGTTTAAAGAAGGTTCACACAAAAACTCTAATAAATCGATCCATTAAAACTTGAGATATCATGCACGCCAGTTTGAAATAAGTAGTTTCGAGAAACGCACGTCTTCGTTGCTTAAAAATTGACTCGAAACTAATCTGAGCTAAATTCTTACTAAAACGAAAAGATTCTTACAAAATACGTTATTATGACCTTCAATTAAATATACCTACAATATATAAGTAGGTACATACTGTACATAGTATAAGAAAGGTTTTATGAGTTAATCCATCCACAAGTAGCCAGTCGGGCAACGTCTATCGTTTATTGTTCGATTTGTTCCGTTCGGACCAGCCACGTCACCAAAATCGCTGTAACTCAGTAAATAATAAAATAAAAAATCCCTTTGAGGACATACTCTTGAATGTCTAAACTTTGGAAATATATAAAAAAATATATTTTTTTTAATTTCTGGACTAGAATACCTGCTTGAATTACTTCTATTACTAAGACCAGCGATGGCGAACGTTTTTACGTTAGCGTTCCGAAAATTCTCAAATATTATTAATCGACTGTCTAACTTGACAGTCCTTTTTTATAATAATCTACAATATTCAATTATGCTACAATTAGTTTTTTAATCAGAAACATGACATGCGAACCGTGTCATCCCTTAGCAACACACGGGTTTATTCATTTTTCCGTAGTCGGTTTGATGGTTCCTTGAGGCGACCACACAAAACCGCTTCGCTACCATCAAAACCAAACTATACAATACAAAACAATAGAATGAGATATTATGATACAATGATATTCATATATAAGGGGAAATACCGTAGAGACATTTAAACTAGGTACAATAGTCACTCCCCTAAGGAAAAAATGAAAATAAAGTTGTACACAACAAAGGACTCGGAGTAAGGAGTTATTTATTAAAAAATATTGATTATATCATTTGTATTTATCTACTTCTTTTATATGAGTAATCCATCAACATGTTTCAGAAAAACCTTTCCATCGTCAGGACGTTGTATAACTATTATTATCATTATTATATATTAGTTTTTGGTCAATATTTTAGTTAAATTTTACAACATTTAGGGTGGTCCATCAGATACGCTGGATTTAAAATTTCCTCAATTTTTTATATACATTTTTAATAATATCAGAGTTGCCAACTTATATTAAAAAAAATTAGGAAAATTTAAATCCGGCGTACCCGATGGGCCACCCTATATTATCAGCAGTATGAAACTTTTTCATTATTTTCATACCAATGAAAATACTGAAAATGGCCAGGAATATGACGTACTTTCCGCAGTCCAACAGATGTACGGGTCCAACGGCGCGACGAGTAAGCAGCAGCAACAG
Source organism: Agrypnia vestita (assembly GCA_016648135.1). Classification (NCBI taxonomy): domain Eukaryota; kingdom Metazoa; phylum Arthropoda; class Insecta; order Trichoptera; family Phryganeidae; genus Agrypnia; species Agrypnia vestita. The sequence goes on along the minus strand of JADDOH010025043.1, from coordinate 32,455 downwards.
CAGCAGCAGCAGCAGCAGCAGCAGCAGCAGCAAATGACGGAGCTGCCGGGAAACTGGCGGCGCCCTGCGGGGCGGGGCGGGGCGGTGCGGGCGCGCCCCTCCCGCAGGGCGCCGGCCGCGCGCTGAGGCCCCCGGCGCCCGCCGCGGCCGCGCCACACAAGGACGAGTGGTTCGTCTAACGTTAGGTGCGTACTTGCCTTTATATTCGCACAAACACAGGATCGACGTTAATGAATATTATTTTTTATTTTATTTTTTATTTAAAGACTATCGACAGGTTAGAATGACACTAATGGATAATCATTTAGGACAAGGTGATTAGTACAGTTACATTTTACAGTAAAACATCAATACAATATAAGTATAGTACAATATGCGACTACAAGATGAACGAAGTTCACAATCTCCGCACGACACAGTAGGCACGTAGGCTCCCTGGTCAACCGAGTTAAAAAATATATACCCGCGTCTCTGTGGCAATAAAAATTTTTTTTTAGGTAGATTTCCAAAGATTCCGTCACACGCTCAAATTATTTTCGGTCAGTAGTGATATAATTTCTCTCTTAAACTGAGGTTGTGTCATATGAAATATGTCGATGTTGGGTTTACGACGTGAGCTCGCTGTTGAGGTTTAGCATTTTAGGTAGAGGAGAGAAATAACCTATGTTGGTGTTGTAGACCTTTCAGTGGAATAGTGTTTGGGATCTCAGAGACCGGGCAGGTATATTAATATCTATTTGCGAGAGTATTGAGGGCGAGTCCAGTTTGTTGTTTACTATTTTGTGAATTTTCGTCTTTTTTCTAATGTGATTATATGGAAATTTTCGATTATTTTGTCATATATATTGAGCAACTCATTTTTTTCTGAATTTTTTCGACTCTGTAGTTGTGAATTTCGTAATTGGGTGACCAAATTGTTGATGAGAACTCCAGTAAGCTTCTGATAAGGGATTTATTTATAGATAGTAATTGACGCGGCTGTTCATAAATTTCATTCGTGTTATGTTATTAAAAAGGGTAAATTTAAGTACTCGACATATATCAGACTCAATGACCATTAATTAATTTGATAGATCTGCCACTGACTACATGGAATTCTACACCATTCGTTATATCATGGCTCAGAAATCACCATCACACATCAGAGGATAGACGAATAAGACCCGTTACGGTTAAAGTTTCAATTGAAAATCAAAACACTATTTGGAATAAATTCATGTTATGCATAAATTATGTAAATAAATAATTTTTGATACATATGTTTTTTTAATTTGAAAAAAAAAATGTAATGAAATTGGGGGTTGGTGTTTATCAAGGTGCGAGACGGTTGATAGGATGTTAGCAGCACATCACTGCACATACATAAATATAATATGTTCGTACACAGGTGGCCAAAAAATGTACACGAGATTTGATAAAAAATACGCGAAATTTACGTTTCAAATTAAGCATGGACATTTATTTTTAAACATTACTTGGAATAATCGCTTTATGACAAATACTATATTACATTTGTGGAGACCAACGCTATTCTCATAAGATTTTTGGCTATAGCGACATGACGATTTTTATTACATTTGCGGCGATTAGCACTTCATTTATAACATTGTTTCGAAATTAATAATTTTTTAAAATTATAAATTGAAATATTTTTTTGCTCATCGTCGCTTAGTATAGTTTGTTGGGACCAAAACAGCTTTGGGATAAGTCACAAAATGGACATAGAAAATTATGAAATGGGTTGCTACGACATTTAATAAACATTATTTTGTTGCATAATATGATGTTGTTCTGCAAATGTCGTAAGTCACATGCAACTTATACCGGGATATTTAACGTTAAATAGTTACACCTTTATTATGAAAAAACATACTTTGCGATTCTTGTTTAAATTTATTTTACAAAACACATTTATCTTTGTTTGCTATAATAACTTAAGCATCTAACTAAAATTATGTTATTTTATGTTCCTTTAGACGAATAATTTACTCTCTGTGGTAAAAAAATTCTTTAAGAACATCTAAGAAACTATTTTTGTGAGAAAATAATTCGACTTTTCGTTCAAAAATCTATATTTTTTTTTATTTTACGGTTTCTCAGAATTGTGAATGACATAAAAATACATATTTTTGTAAATACCGCAAGAAGCAGCTTCCACGTGTCGGCCAACCGTAAATTTTCATATTATATAGCATCAATTTTCCCTTGTTTTGTAAAGATGGCGGGTGAAGTGCAACTGTGTGAACTGACAGACTGTTTGCTCTTTCCAGAGGTGGCCCGGCCAGGCCTCGCAGGGTGAAATCCGTAAGCATCCGGGGTGAGCGCCCGCCCACCGCCCCTTGCCCACAACACACTCATCGTCATCCTCGCCGCAATCATCGTCACGAGCACGATTGCGTCATCGTCACGTCATCGCCGAAGAAATCACCATCACAATCGAGAGCGATCAAAAATATTAACCTATTTTGGCACAAGAACTTTATCTGCCGAGCTCTGTCTTTTGTCTGTTAAATATCCAATGATGAAGGCATGTCTTACTTTATTACGATTAATTTTAATGGTTAAAATCATATTTTATCGATTAAAGTATATTTTCAAAATATATATCGCTTTAAGTTTGTAATAAACAAAGTTTTACGCGTAACTACTGATATTTTCAACACACCTAAGACAAACAAGAAACACGAGACGTGAGACATATCGCAGAATGAGATAAAAAATAAAACATAAGGGTTGTTTTTATTATTAATTTTATTGACTGCTTTTTGATGTCATCGTTTTAATAATATTATACGTATTTCACGGTTTGAACTCTTTCAATTTTGTCATGTTGCATTTGTTAGTTTATGATATGATATAATGTTTTGAATTGGCGCGTTGTTGATTTGAAGCAACCAAATGGGAATATTCAATGTGTCCATCAAGTGTTCCAATTACTGTAAAATCTTGTTTATTTGTATTAGTTAGTGTTGTAAGATACGTCAGCTGCGACTGATAAATTAATAAATAAATGTACTATAAAATGCAGTATGTTATTTACGAGTGTAATCATATGATAGGAGACGGAGTACCTATAGGATTCCAATATTTTTTTTGTGGAATCGGTGATTAACCATGTTTAATTCTGTAACTCTTCCGTACTTTGTACTAAATATGCACATTTCATCCAACCAGTTTTAGAAAATTTACTTCAAATTCAAAATTCCCTTGTTTACGGTCAATGTGATGTAATATTTTTGAAAGCTTTTTCATTTATTTCTTTGTTAACATAGATTTTGTTTATTAAGCATATTATATCATATATTTAGAATAAGGTAAGATAAGTATGTAGAAAACTAACACTGTTTTATGGCTTCTTAAGCTAGCCATATCGTTGTATATTTCCCTTCGACGCCAACATAATCCCAACACTATTATACAAGAAAAATGATACATATTGAAACTCGGACCTAACAATAAACTCCAGCTCCCTATTGAGAAATAAAATAATAGGTACTTTAATCATAAGATAACATTTTATTTATATCTGGAATGAACTTTTTAATTAATTAAGTAAAATTTCGTTTGATCATTATTAATAATTTTATTTGATTTGATAACCTTATACATATATCAAATTTTAATGTACCTACTTTTTTTAATCAATAAAAATCACATATCATTTTTAACCAAAAAATATCTAATGGCAATATTTTATAAACACTTACATATCAGAAACATCTCCAAAAATGTATCGATTTGAAATGATATTTCGAGATTCATTAAAAATATTCTGATTAGTTTACTGAAATTTACTGAAATTATTGTACAACACCAAATTTTTATAACAGATTAAATATTTGCTTTTTCAGGAGCCTTCTGAAATTATTTAAATTCAGAATACCGACATGCTCACAATACTCATATTGACAATTTGTAAGAATAGGGGTAGGTGTGCGTCTTATATTATAGTATGTATAATTTATTTCATTGAATATTTTATTCACAATGGATCCAATCCTTCGTAATATTTGATAAAAATTCGACAAATATTTTAAACATCATTTCAATAAATTCATTATCATCTAAATAAAAAAAACTTGATCAATTTTCGATTAAAGTGTTAACTTTTGAAAAGTTGACGAACTCATTCTAATACGAAATAACTAATAATGTGAGTCGAAGCTAAAAAGTTCATTTATAAATAATCTTTACAAGATGTAATGAGACAATACCTTTCTAGTGTCTATCGTAAAATTAACATACTTTTAAATGCTATTTTTAAATACCTTTAATTCTTACTCTAATACATAAAATGTTGTTGTAAGAAATTAGGTTTTTTAATACACAGCAATAGTTTTTACTTTTTAACTTTAAATTTCATCGTAAGTTTTATAATATGATTTTTTATTATAATTTAAACTTATTTAAGAAACATTGATTTACTTGTTCGAAAGAGTTTAAAGCAAATATTTCGTATAAAAACTGATTCAATAAAAAAATATTGAACTTTTCAAATAAAATATCTCGATTTCTGTTACCAATTTTATACACTTTCGAAATTATTACATTTATACTTCTAAAATAAAGTAGAAAATACTTAAAATTTATAAAACATAAATTTAAAATATTAAAAGGAAAGGCGTTTCGTGTGGATTGAAAGGTTTTGAAAATTGCGGAACAAGTTTATTAAGATATAACATAAGAATACATCACCATCTTCAAAAAAATCATCAGGTTTGTTTACATCATTTAAATACGAAAATATTTTTTTCTGTTAGAATTTAACTTTAATGATACATTTCAACCACATAAATACATCGCTTCGTAAATCTTACGAATTGACCCAATCCAAATATGGTGAATATTATTAGACTGTTCAGATTTAGTATTTTTTAAAGTGTACGTTTAATTCGTAACATTCAGCTGACATAATATATGCATATCTAAAAATAATATTTTTTGACATATCAATATCGCAGTATAAAAGAGAACATGATTGATTTACGTATATTATTGAACCGCGCACGTATTTTGTGAAACAATAATACAATTTTGAACAATTGAAATCAACGAAGTGATTCAGTGGACCAGATGAAATTACGTACAGTGAAAACCTATTCAATAGCTCTTTTGTTGTTCTTCTGTATAAAGTCGGACTAACTGTGGGCGTACAATAACTTATCCCATCATTACATATCATCTCGTTCACGCTTTCTTTGATAATGCACTTAAATGTTAACACAGGAGTACTTGACTAAAAATTGGAAGAAAATGACAATAAAATATATAATATACACATACAGAATCAAAACTAAAAGGTAAGCTTGCGAACTTAAGCATACCACGTGTTCAAAGGACTTTTGTACGTGACATAAACAATGCTTGTTTATAAATTTTCAAAAGATTAAAACGAGTTCAAAAAGGCTGTATTGTACGCACATGGATAGGTTTCATCTGGGTCTTTCATTTTGTTATACATAATGATAAAGTTGAACAGAGATAGAGAGAGTGTACAATCGTGAGGAGACCGGAGAATGTCGGGTGTCAGTCTTGCAAGCATAGAGCATTGTATAGAAATAATTACTTAAGCTTTTTTAGCAATGTAATTACTAAGAAAAATATTTTAGAAAACTAATCCATTTAGTTAATTGGTTAATAAATGCAATTAATTCATTATACAAAGATAAAATAATATTTATAGAAATATTAATGAAATAATAAATAGTTGACAGAAATGTTAGGAAATTTTTACTTGTTTAGAGAAATATTTTAATTGGTTTCTACAATGATCTTATGTAATAACTTCTTATATTCTCATCATGTGTGTGTCGCTTAACATGTTTGTGATGACTGGTTTTGATGTTACATGAAATGCAAATAAACGATAAACAATAAAAGTTTTACGGCGGCTATACCTTGCCGCTATAGCACACGCGCGTTTTATTCCTACCCCCACATTACCTGCAAATACAACACTACCAATAGGGTAGGAGTCTGCGACCGCCAGACTTACGTTACGTTATCAAACCTGAAACATTTTCTTTAGATACACACTACAGTAGGTAAGAAGCTTGGGATATTATGACATTTGAGTTCAGGGGACTTTGGCAGATAACAGGTAAACATGCAGAAAAAATGTGTAAGTAAAACGTTTACTAAAGATATCAGGTAATATTGTTAAATAGTGGCCGAATAAAATATATAAAATTCAGTTTTGTTACTATAACGTAAATGACATGATTATTTGAATAGAGGGCGTCCACGGGAGACCTGGGATGATCAAATACTACAAATATTGGAGGATGGCCCTGTTAAAAGCCTCAACAACCGTAGAGCTTGCATGAGAAGTTGTATGAATGTAGCCGAAACAAAAGTGGTGTGCCAAAATATAAGAATATGACATTCTATCCTCTCTGCTTACCTCTGTGGAAAAACGGTGGTTAGTTAGTTATAGAGCTTCAAAATGACCCGCGAGTATCATCTGGCAGTCGTTTAATATGGCAATCATTTAATAAAAAAGCACATTTGTTGTTTTTACGTTTTACTTATTCATTTTTTTATACCTGTATTACTTGTAATCTGCCAAAATCCCCCGAGCTAAAATGTCACAATATCCAAATCTTCTCACCTACTAGAGTGTACATATAGTAAATATTTCAGGTACTATAACGCACATCTGGCGATCGTTGGCTCTTAGTCTATAACAGTGCTTATGTCCGAGGAAACAAGGATATCCATTATGCGCCTACTTCATACAACAGGCACAGCACCTGAAGTATAAAAGTATATCATAAGTACTGCTAGTGATACACAGATGTCACTACAAGCGTTTAAAAATGTTAAAAAATATGTTGTACAAAACTTGTCAGAACAGATCGTTTCAAACTAGAAACATAGGAATGACGAAAAATACGGTATTAATCACAGACCACAAAAATGTATAGACATGATCTAAAGTAAATTTCTCTGTACACAGTCTGGTGTCACAGCTAGTTCTAGTACGTTTGAATAGTTAAAAAAAATAATACGAACTTGAGAATTTTGTAAAAATTATGAAAAGTTTAATTTCATAGTAAATAAGTCGCGTTTGATTACAAAAAATGTTTATACTTAATAAGACTTGGTTTGGAATAAAAAAAAAAATTTAAAAACCAATTGTATTGTAAAAAATGCGTTTTGTTTACTGGGGAATATATAATATATAATTACGCAAGAATAAATGCTTTAACTGCAGTATAAATGTGTCTTAAATATACGCGAGGGGACAATCTTTCGCTGTGACACGATCCCCTCGTCTAAAGAAAGTTTATTTTTTCATCTCTGTACAATTTAATCCTCTGTTATGAATCATTATTTATTAACTCCGTCGACTCTCGGTGTCCCTTGAAAAAAAAAGAAATGCAAGTATTCGATATAAATAAAAATACATATTTCCATAAAAATTATAATTTAATAAAATACAATCTTATATAAAACATAGATTTGTTGTAATCTTTCCCCACGAATATATATAAAAAATTTAATGTTTTTTAAGGTCACTTTCCGAGATTATAATATACTAGCTACAACTCGTCAAAAATGACGGAACATTGTTTCGCGTCTTTGCTAAGCCCTATTATATATTTATTGCATCTCTGCAACATCATCAACATGCATGAAACTGCTAGTTAGGGTTTGGTAGCCCGGGGTACAAGCCCCATCACCAATCGTTTTTTAGTCGTGAATTCGAACGAAATTACGGACGTTACATGAAGTTACGTGGACAGACAACGAAATTATTGTCTGTTTGATTGTTTCCAAAAAATCCAAAATTATACTATAATTATTATTATTTTTTAACGAAAATTTGATAAATCTTCTTGATCGTCACCACGAGTCTGCTTGCTAAGTTTCAGTTCGATTGGATCACGGGAAAAGGGTCAAAAATGGATCCAAAGTTTTTGTTGACGGCAAGCAAGCAAACGCCACGAGTTAATATAAATGGAGTAAAAAACATTGCTGTTAATCTAGAAAGTCTGCCTAGTAATTATTTAAAATATTTTTTATAAATCCAGTCTCTGCAGTTATTTTTTAAAACAGTTTCATTCGTTTATCTCAGAATGTACCTACTAAAATGGCACATAGGATTAATTATATATACAGCGACGATTTGTTGTAACATACAGTATCATATATTCATGTTGAATAGAAGTAGAGGAAGTAAAAGTTAAGTCAGGAAGAGGCGGCGCTTCTGGGGAGACCAGGTGGATAGAATGGATGGTACATGCATGCCAGAAAAACCGCCACAAAGATGGAATGATAGCTGGTGCTCCACTTCCCAATAAGATGGCTCCCGCTGAAGACCAGTTCAATTATCAAGAACCATAAAAAAAGAAGAATTAATTAAAATAGTAAAAAAAATATAAAAAAAATCTTTAGCCCAAGAAAGCAGATCGGAGGTCATTGAAAATAAACTCAAGCGAACTATTGAAAGACCAATAAGTGATAACTTAACGTAATATTGGAAGAGTGTAATGAACATGGAACTGTGGAAAGTTTGTGTCACAACAGATATATATAGGACGTATAGAGAGAGCAGATGAGTCCCATAGCACATGAAGGCGTCCCTATAAAAAGGGTCTATGTAGTACATCAGATCACAAAGTGATTTTATTGTAAAATAATGTATATAACAGTACGCACCATATGCGGTATTTTATTTTTCATGATTTTGATCAATCTTGCCGAAATTCGACCGCAAAAGTTGGCCAACACGGAAAAAGGGTCCATATTCATCCGGAAGTAACAAAGATGAAGGATACCGACAATTCCACGATATCACAAGGTTGCTCAGCATGAATCAACAAAGGAAAAGGAAAATTAATATATAATAGCCGGCAAACATCTTGAACAATGGCTTAGCTGCGCAGGAGACAAACTTTGGGTCTCAGGGATGAGGTAGTATGGAGTGTAAATGCGCAAACTTTCCCCCACTAGGCAGAAAATTGTTCACGATGTTTGCCGGCTACTGTACATAATTAGTAAGTAAATGAATATTGCAAAATAACAAAAAACTGAAATTCAGATTTTTTATCTTGCCAAGTGTTTTTCTCTCTCCTGTAAAAAGTTGTTTTGCATATAGAACCTTTTTATAGGGACACCTTCATGTATAAAACCCTTACGTAAAACCCAACAATAGCATCATGAACTATGAAATCAAGACAAAGAGGCAGGCGAGTGTCCTGCAGGCTTTGCTATAATGGCGATATCAGGAGATGGATGGCGCTCTGTAGGGAGTGTGGTCATAGTATTTTGAGATCGCTAAAGAAGAAAGTACAATGCACTTTTTTCTCCAGACCTTGTTCTAAGGGGGCTGAATGCTAAGCAAATAGAATAGATATTTTTAGAATCCTCCATAAGACAACGACGAGCACACACAAGAAGATGTATGAATGTTGATGAGGTGGATTTTTTGTGCTAGGTCTTAGGGCAGAAAAAATATCCTCTGTGCGGTATCTGCGGATCTACCCAGGAAACGGCATGGTGGCAAGTTAACTAATTATTTGTAATAATTACAAATTATTTTAATAAATTTCAATAATACGTAGTAATGGGGAGATATTTCAGCAGGGCCGTATTATTACAAAAAGGTTAAAGGTAAGTACTTCAAATATTTTAATTTAAACTAAATTGAACACTGTATTGCACACACGTTAATTTAATTTAACACGACTATATTTTCGAGAGGAGCAGCCCCTCTTATTTTATTTTATTTATTTTACGCTTCAACAGGCCAACAGGCCCAATTACATCATAAAACACCCAGGCTTAAGTAAATCGCACAGATTAATTGTGACCTCATCGGGAATCGAACCCGAAACCCTCGGTTTGAGAAGCCAGAGTCAAGCCGCTAGGCTACGAGGGCCGCTGATCATTGGGTGTAATTTATAACTAATCTAAATACAGAAATTATGAAAATATTTGAGTAGAATAGCGGGTCGCGAAGCAGTGGTGATGCTACAAAAGTCTCCTGCTTTGTCTGTTAGTTAAAGATGCTTCTCATATACTTCTCAACATCTTCCACTAACAGACCACATTAAAAAATGACCCCCACTGCTCCACGACCCGTTACTATACTCAAATATTTTCATAATTTCTGTATTTAGGTTAATTATAAATTACACCCGATAATGAGAGGGGCTGCTCCTCTCGAAACTATAGTATTAAATTAACTCAATGTTTATGCATTACAAAGTTCAATCTAGTTTAAATTAAAATAATCATGTCGCGCCACAAAGTAATTGCCATATCAATGAATAATAGTACCTAAAACATTTATTTTTTTATTTTTTATTTTCTTTACACTTTTGTAATATTTCTAGTCCCACAAAACGTCTAAAAAGACGTTTGTCTGCAGGATCATTTTCACAATTTAATGTTACACTGTTACTAAATAATAATAAATAATATTCATTTTATAAACAGAAGAGATAAAACCAAAAACAATTTTAAGTACAAAAGCAAAAAAAAAAATTTAAGAACAAAGTTAAAAATTTTTAAGTAACTTATGAAAAAAAAATTAAAAAATATATATATTAAAAATAATAAGGTCGTTAAATACCTCCACCAAAAACTCCAGCTAGACCTTTTCCTTCTAATTATTTTGATATCTCTACGATGAATCTTGCAGTAATGGGAAAAATATTACTAGATATTTATGCCATAATATTGTCTTCAACTGTGTTTAATGTTGATGCTTTTTCAAAACTCACGTAAAAATGCTTTTAATATGCATAATTTTAAGAATCGCAATTAACTAAATCTTAAAACTGCGGTTGCAACACTGAAAGAAATGAGTGATTACTATACAAATATAAAATGGAATGAAATGTCAGTGATCTTCTTTTTGTTTAGCCTTCTCTCTTTCAACTTCTTTCATTTTTGGAAAGTGTTTTGGCGTATTGGATACCACGCTTGCCAGACGAGTTGATATCTTTTATTTCAGCCGCCCCTAACATGGGGAACAGGCGCTGCTTGTAGTCACCCACTCTGGACACCTATTGGCCCACGAGAGGTATTTTATTCCCCTCCTACTCTGTATATCTACAGAATGTTCCCCTATGCGCCGCGCAGGGACGCGTCTCTTAGCGGTCAGACTACGTCGGATATGCCTATAATGCAAATTAAAATTAATATGAAATAATGTATGATGAAATGGAATATATACCTACATAAAAAAGTCAAGAGTAAGTTAAGTTACTAATCATTTATTTGGAAAAAGATACTTTGGATTTTCTTATTAATTTTTATAATTAATCGCTCGAATCTCCTATATATTTTATGTAATATTTTAAATACAATCTATATTTGTGCTGCATATTTTCATTTTAATTAGGTACGTCGAAGTATCAAAAATAATAACAATTATGCAAAAATGAAATATTTCCCAGGCGCTTAGGGTGAAATTACGCCGCTGACGATCACGCAAGTTGTTAGTTACAATCCTGATGATGAACCCTGGAATAACCAAAACGTCGATCAAAGAAGTCGGAAACTCACGACGAACAGATTCTAGATGGCCGCAAAGACAGGAAACCACTTTAAAATATTCAATTTATTAATATAACGTATTCTGAAATATATATGATGTTACGTTGCAAGTAATCCCGCCATTAATAACGCGCCGCGGCACAAATTGATTTGTGGGTATCAATCGATCTAGAACTTAATTCGCCAACAAAACTAGGGTTAACGCAGGGGCCCCAGCTAAGTACCGCTCTCTCTATCTTGCTGGCAACTTATTCTAAAACTTGTGCGCGCGTTGCAAGTTCCCCCACGCCGGGCGCAGTGAAATGGTGGGAGATGCGTACCTACGTGCTTGACCTCTCTTCCATTTGTCCCCACTTTAAAATCTACCAGGGCCCAAGGCGGACGGACCTCGGCAACTGTTCCCGTCTTGGTGAGCACGACTCTGATACCCCACTTCACGATCCAGTATGTGTGAGTTATTTATACTGTACTAATTTGTATGTCTCTTATAGGGCCCTGCCCTGTTAGGCCAATAAATACAATGTTTGCCATACGATGCCATGTATGGATGGCCCATTATCTAAGATTATCAATATAATATAACGATCCTGTGCTGCCCCGCGGCCAGCTATACCTCTACTTTACCTGCTAACCACTTTCGGAACTTTCTCATGGCATGGATGAGAGAGGCGCTTTGTAGATGTTAGCATTGTTGCCGCAAGGATTTCCTGTGGTGTTGGCTGGCGGATGCGGGATGCCTGATCGCACATCTTCGAGTCCTGACGCCATGTGGATTCTGCAGTGAACATGGATGCGCGCCGATTACATGTGGGAGCTCCACCCGGAAGATAGAATCATCACGTGATCACCCAAATGTAACATCTGCAAACGTGCGGCACCATGAATTTATGTTCTAATTTTGCATTTTTTAAATTTAGAATCATTTTAATGATACCACCATGCAAAATTTCATGTTGTAATTTTAAATTCTTTTTAATTTAGAATCATTTTAATGATACCACCATGCAAAATTTCATGTTGTAATTTTAAATTCTTTTTAATTTATAATCATTTTAATGGTACCACCATGCAAAATTTCATGTTTTAATTTTAAATGCTTTCTGATTGAGAATCATTTTACTGATACCACAATGCAAAATTTTACGTTTTAATTTTAAAATCTTTTTAGCTTAGAATCATTGTGATATTATATTTTATTTTGACCCGAATGGAGGTAGAGCTTTTATTTTGGCCAGCGCAGTCTGCCAGTGCCTTTCAATTATTTTATCTACTCCATTGTTCTGCCCGATGGCATATTAAACGTAATGCACTAGCGCGAATCTGCGCATTTTGTCATATTTCGATTTTATTTTCTAATGCAAATCTTTTATACGAAGTGCATGATTATATTACTGTTTTAAACTTACTTCTTTTATTTTTGTAAAATCCTACCCATGTACTCATCTCATGCATTGGTTTACAAATTTAAAGAACTGGATATGCGTCACATACTATCAAGTAAGAGCTCAACCTGAGACTTGTGTTATACCGATGAACTAGCTGGTGGGATGCATCTGTGTGCGTGAATATGTGAGAAATGCCACTCACCATGTCAATACCACGCCGCTATGTACCAATGTATTAGAATTTTTTTTTTATATTCTTCTTATTATCTTTACTTATCTACTTACTACTTACTATGATCTAATTACTTATCTTCTATGTAATGTAAATTTCTGTACGAAGATTAGTTTATTTAATATTAGGTCCTTACATATGAAATTGACGTTTAGTATGGGAGGAACATAAAGTCGATTTTTTTTTATTATAATATATTTATTTAATCAAAGTATGTACCATTGCTATCTATGCACTTTTGCCATCTCATAGGTAGTTCATCGATACCTTTACTAAAAAAACCATTCGGAAGGGAATCAATAAAATCTTTGAAGGCGGTTTGGACTGCCCCATCGGAGTTGAATTTTTTCCTTTGCAAGAAGTTATCCAAATTTCGAAAAAAATGGTAATCTGTTGGGGCAAGGTCCGGAGAGTACGGTGGATGTCTTAGACATTCCAATTGAAGCTCCTCTAATTTGGTAGCCGTCTGTTGTGCAGTGTGTGGTCTAGCGTTATCATGAAGCAGCAGTGGCCTAGAGCGATTAACCAGCATCGGTTGTTTAGCAGCTAGCTTTTCCATCATGGTTTGCAGTTGCTGACAATAGACATCTGCCGTAATCGTCTGGCCAGATTTAAGAAAGCTGTAGTGAACGACACCAGCACTAGTCCACCAAACGCTCACAAGTAACTCGCGTTTGTTGATTTGCTTCACTCAATTCGTGAGGTACCCACCTTTAAAGCTTTTTCACCTTACCAATTTGCTTCAAGTGGATTAAAACAGTTTTATCACTAACACCGCAGCCTGTAGCTAACTCGGATGTGGTTTGCGATGGATTCCGCTTCCACAATAGCCTTCAATTCTTCATTATCAACTTTGGTCTCCGGCCGTCCAAGGGGCTTGTTCTGCAGGTCGAAATTTCCAGAACGAAAACGTTGGAACCAAAAACGCACTGTGTTTTCTTTTGCGGCACCGTCGCCATACACATCATTAATCATTCGAGCCGTTTCTGCAGCACTGGTGCCACGGTGGAACTCGTACTCGTAAATAACGCGATATTTCAAGTTTTTCATTTTGTAAACTGAGTGACGCAAAGAAAAAAACAATTGAGAAAAAACAAATGAATTATAATTTTCAAAACACAAATACATGAGTAAATAGCTGTATAAATTTGGATTTGGAATTCCTAACCAAAGAGAACATATTTGAGATCAAATTTGCCAGTACGGAAAAACGCCAATTTCATATGTAAGGACCTAATATTTATAAAACTTTTGAGCCAATTTTGTTAAAATTTAGTGCACATTTTATTAATTATGATCTTTTTCGATAAAATTTCCGTTTGCTTATTGTGAATTTATGACAATATTTTTTAGGATAAGAAAAAACATAACATTTAAAAAGAAAATAATTAACTTTTTTCATTTCCCTCAAACCTTACAAAATTGCTCAACCGATTGAAAAAACATTTTTTTTTAATTATTTATTTAATTTCTTCAAAATATTAACACGATTTAAGGAAAATTTGATCTCAAATATCTTATTTGAGATCAAATTTGCCAGTACGGTAAAACGTCAATTTCATATGTAAGGACCTAATAGATACCTACTGTCTTGAAAGAGTTGAGAGCAATCGAAACCGATAGATATTCTACATTTTATCAATAAAGTTGACTTAAAAGAAAAAAAAATAAGAAAAAAAATGATTTTATTTTGTTAATTATTCAAAATCCGTTAAAATTGTTTTATTGTAGGAAGATTACGTCTAGGTATACAACGCAGACAGATGAAGGCTTTTATTATTGGTATACATTTATTCATGATACTTAAATTTTCTGTGTGTAGTTTTTTGGGATATTCTGCCGTATATATGTGGCCTCTCTGGCCAATGTTTCGAATCCTAAATTCAAATTTTTTCGAAAAAAGTGTCAAATATTTCAATATTTCTAGCCGTTATGAAGCTTTCCTATTAAACGAAACTTAAAAGAACAAAATTTTGCCAAATTGAGAAGATAAAGACAAAATCATCGAAGGAACTTAACGCCGTACAGAAAATTGCGTATGAAGTTTGGAAAACGAGCTGGCACATGTGTATTAGACCTGATGTGGACTAAGAATGTTCACGGCCGTTCATAATCTTCTGGTTTGTGTCTTCTGGGGTATTATGCCGTGTTTTTACGACCTTTCTGGCCGACGTTTCGGATCCCATTGCAGGGTCCATCATCAGCCCTGGTGATGGACCCTGCACAAACCAGAATTCTGATGTGGACTGCCTTGAAAGGTATAAAATTAATATTGATGACGATTAATATAGAAAGGGTATATAGATATTTAAAATTTATTAATTGCTGGATAATACTGTCTGATTATGCTTATATATATAATATTATATTAAAAATAGGATTTTTCCAAAACTTTCTGTGTAGTTATTGTATTTTTATTTGTACACTTTTGCACTGTTTTACTATTTTACACAGAATCTCTCGTAGCTAGTAGCAAAATTTCGGGGGAGCCTTTTTTATTCAATTTTGAATAGAAAATATTCTAATAATATTTTTATATGAAAGTAATGTATGTTCTAAGAACATGGTTACTAGATTGGTCCCCAGAGGGATGATTAATTAATCAAGGATAAATTATAGGAGTCTCACAGAGGCGAAGCTATTTATATATGAGAAAAGTGGATCGAAGTCTCTTGTACGATGGCTCGAGGCTTACAACCTGTATGAGCTAACTTAAGTGATCACTCTACACAATGCAACGTTCACCAATTCCATCGTAAGAACATTATCAAATTTTTGAAAGTTCTATATATAGTTCGAATAAAGAACATTTCATATATTTTGCACTAGTTTCTGCTAGAAACACCTGTTGTTATTTTTTTCCTCATTAACAAGATAGTATATAGATAGATTTCTCAACTTGTATTTATACTTCTTTATATTATTTTTCAAAGTGGAGTTTTTTAGCAATAATCCTTTTTAACGTAGGTACATAAATATGATATTCTTTCGAATTATTACATATCTACTAGGATAAGAATATTTTTTTAGAAAATATTCTTTTAGACTTTGAGTGAAATGTCGACAACTGAGCAATATCAATGTTTTCATTTTTTTTCAATTTATCTGATCTATTTTCTGTAGGAAAAAGATAGACTGTTCTTACTTACTTAAATATTACATTAAAAATTCATTAATTTTAATACAGGACAAATAAAATAATAACATTTTTACAAAAAGATTTTAATAATTTTATTTAACGTCTATCAAATAGAATGAATTTAAATACTTTCATGATAGTCTAGCGTTTTACAAAAAATAAGCCAAAAATATTGAAAAAAAATGGAAAATTTGATGTTGCTTATGTCCGTAACTGGCGACATTTCATGTCAAGAATATTTTTTTCATATATTCCATTAACAAACGTTTTTTTTTTTATTTTTTTTTTCTGTGAATTTATTCTTTAATTGTTATGAGTAAATTAAAGGCTTTATGGCAATAAAAATAAAAACAAATATTTAGAAAACCGAAAAAATAATTTTGCTAACTAATTAACCATCACGCCGTTTCCCCGCGTGGGTAAGCACGATAGAACGCCACATTCTTCTATCTTGGCACACCACTTTTGCTACGGCTACATTTATACATCTTCTCGTACAAGTTATACGGTTGTTGAGGCTTTTAACAGGGCCATCCTCAAACGCTTGTAGTACCTAATCATGTCAGCTCTTTCGCGGACGCCCTCTACTCCGGTTGCCTTCAACACTCATCTCGTATATTTTCTTAACCATCCTTTCCTCGTTCATACGTACCATCTCAGCTTTCTTTTTTATTATTTTTTTTTATTTCTTTATTCTAAATAATTTTACCTATTATTAATTTTCGTATTTCCAACGTGATGTAAATATTGAAAATAATAAATACAATTTATGAGCAGGTAAGTACCGAAGTAATCATGTGTCGTTGATTCGAATGTGCTTGGAAGAATAAAACAAAACCATCCCCGCAGTACAAGCCCCCTCTCGCTCTCTCTTTTGACAGTTGAGCTTCGCGCGCAAGCTCATCGCTCATCGGCGCGCCGCCAGTGTTTACCGGCAGGTCGCGAGCGGCGCATGCGCCGTGCTCCCTCTCAGCCGACCCACGTGCTCCCCGATTCGAAAACGAACGCGAGTTTAATCGAAATCGATTTGACATTTCCCGCGCAATCGAATGCCGCGTCCATTTCAAACGAACGAAAAATTTGTAAAATAAAAATAATTTTCAAGTGCGAGATAATGTATTTTTTTAATTTTAAACACCAGGTTTAAATCTGTCATAAATAAGTGTGTTAATTTTAAGTGATTTGCGAAAGTTTTACCGAATTTTAAAATGTGCTAACCAATGTGTTGTGTTTAAACAATTTATTTCAATGTACAAGATAAATTGTCGCAAGATTTTTCGATATGTAGCGTGTAAGTGAAAGAAAAAGTGATTAAATATAGTAGTGCTCTGAATAAAAAAATAACAGTTTAGTGATTAAATAGGTTCAAAATAATATAATAGTTTTAGTGATTGAATAGTATAATGTTTAAAATTAAATTGAAGCTTTAGTGGTTGAATAGAATAATGTTCAAAATGTCTAAATTAAGTTGTGTGTTAGCGGTGGTCATCGCTTGCTTAGTGTTTACTACCGAAACGTGGGCGGCAAATCGACAGAAGATCAGCAAAACAGGTGACATTTTATACATTTTCATGCATTTGTTAAAAATTAGTACATATATGTAGAACATAATTTAAATTGAATGTTTATTTGTGATATTTAAACATTTCCTCAATATTTGTATTACATTATTTCGAAGGATATAAAATCCCCAATAATTACGCCGTAAGTGGGACTAATGAAAATCGCAAGTCGAATTCACGTAAATCGGGGTACATCTTTTCTTGTAAATACATATAAATTTTGTTTAATTGGGACCAACGTCTATCAAAAACACTAGTTTAGAAAAAATATTTAATATGGTTTCTGTACTTTGTACATATTTACATACATACATACATAAATCAGCAAAACTGTCGATGCGTGTTTTTATCAACTGAGACAGATTAAAAGTTTTCGCAGACATCTTCCCTCTGAGGCAGGCCATCTACTGATGAATGCATTGTTTGTATCACGTGTGGACTATTGCAATGGTATCTACGCTGGCCTACCGATGTTTCAGCTCGATAGACTACAATCTATTCTAAACGCTGGAGCACGGATAATACATGGATCGTCAAAATTCTCGCACATAACATCCCTTCTGCAAGAATTGCACCAGCTTCGTTTTCCTGAGAGAGTAGAGTTCAAACTGTGTTGGTTGATGTACAAAGCTCCTGAAGATACAGAGGCGTCATGTTATGAGTTAACATGGCGCCTCTGCATCTTCAGGAGTTCTGCATTCCAGACAACATAAATGGAAGACGTCAAATTCTCAAAAGGGTTATGGAACCAGCAAGTCGGTGCCAGAAAACGAGGTTCAACGAACAGGCATTTGCGATTGCGGGCCCCAAAGCACATTATCGTAAAGTACTATACTATACTATTTACTATACTGTGCCCAAAGCCTGGAACTCTTTGCCCTCCCTGATAAGAAACAGGGATTCAGAGACTTTCTTTAGGAAAAGACTCAAAACGCACCTGTTTACATAATTTTTTCAGAAAAATTTTAATATTCGTTGTTTTCTTTTGCTATTTTACGTTTGGAGCTGTTTTTCTTTTCCCTTTTCTTTTTCATTTTATTATTCTATACTTTTAGTATGTAAAGCGTCCTTGAGGTGACATTTTTACACAAATGGCGCTATGTAAATAATCTTATATTATTATTATATTAATACAAAAAAAAATAGAAAAATAAATTAGTTATTTCGATACTTACATAAAATTTATCAAACTTGTGTGACGATAAAATGTTTATTTTGTTACACGGAATTTCTTCGTAATAAGTTCATATTTTTTTTATTCTTTGCTTTATATCTTTAATGTGTTCTTCGTTTCAGTCTACGTTATCTAAATATATTAAGCCTTTTTCAATTGATGAGACCTTCTGTCAATCTTGCAATTGTCAGGTTCACAAATTTTCATTCTGCTATCAATAGTTTTGATTATGTTAAGTTTATATTCGCAAGATATCATTTTCCTTTTCTTATACATTTATGTATAATTTTTTAAGGGTTTAAAAAAAGGTGTAAAAGAACAATCTTATTTTTTGTAGAATTCGCGTGAAAAACACTGAAGAAATCAAGAATAACTGCCAAATATTTGCCAAAATTCCCCGAATTCAAATGTCATAATATCCAAACCTACCTTTTATAGTGTACATCTGCAGAAAAAATCAGGTTTGATACCATACCGTAAGTCTGGCTGTCGCTGGATCTTACTCTATATGTATAGGCATTTCTATTTTATTACTATGCTTTAATTATAAAATAAAGATATTCGAACATTGTTAATTGCATTTATTTCACGTTGCACTGTTTTGTTTTTAATCAGATTAAATAAATGAATGGGTGGTGGAAGGCGGTGTATTCCGTAAATTTATTTTCTCTTTATCTTTCTGTGGAATACTAAAGAGTTTTATTGGATGAATGTAGGGGTGTGTTAGAGCCGGTTCTCATCGGTTCGGCTCTTCAAATGTGTGCCGCCTAGGTCAAGCAGCTTAAGAACCAAAAGGAAGCAAGTCCGAATATAAATTTTTCAATTTTAGAACCATCAAATGAGTAGTAGTTGCTACATATATCCTAATTCAAAGTTACTAAGTCACTAGGGTTACTCTAAGCTACAACCCTAGTGACTTTTCGTATTTTTGAATAGGAATAGATACATTATTATTTGAACATGCTATTTCAACTCAAAACTAAACAGTATTTTAGACGGTAAAAATATGGACGTACCACCTTTTGTATTTCAGGTACGGAAATTATGAATCATTTATTGATCAAGATACAACCCTGCTATAAAAATCTATACTTTACATATATATTATTATAAGAAAAAGAAGAAGAGCGAAGTTTTTCTTGTTTCTTTACGGTGATCACACGCAATTTATTGCCTAGCAGAATATTTATTATTAAATAAGAATTTTACCTTAAAATATGACGCAAGTTTTTTTATTTCACGATTTTCTGTATGGCGGTACTAATTACTAATATTATATTCATATTATGTTTGACACATCTTTCAGCGAAAGGTTACAAAAAATTTTAATAAATATTTCTTCATGATATGTGCCATATTTTAGTAAACTCTTTTTCTCACATCAATAATCCTTACTATTTTCAAACTAATCTTAACGATTTAGCTATGAAAATTGCACTCAATTGCTGCTCTCCTGGAATGGGAATCGAACTACCGACCTATGGTTTATTAGGCGGGAGTCTTAACCACCAGACCATCAAGCTACTTCAAAACTTGAATAAGTATTTCACAAAATCTTTGCAATAAAGTTTTAGTTGTATTTTTTTTAAGAAAATAGAGATGCAAATACGGAATACGTGTCGCATTAATATTCTTACTATTTTAAAAATAGGCTACACGCTTGTGTTAGGAAATTTAGATTTACAACTGGTGGTTGATAGTGTCCTGGAATGAGGCTCGAACCACCAGATCACTAGGCGATCATCAAGACCATTACACCGACAATCAACTTATTTGTATTTAAACTTGTATTTATAATTTTAGCATCCTTCATCTTTCCTATACCTAGGTCCGGAATACAAATATTCTACATAATATACACAGAAGCCATACAAAATGAAAGTAAATATGATTGACCATCACTATATTTTATTTATATAAAATCATGACCTTCGAAAATAGATCGAAAAAGTTTCTTTCATTGAAAATGTCGAATAAATTGCTGATATTGATAAGTATAAGTACATGTTGAATTATTTTTTCGAGTGTTAATTTTCTAATAAAAATATTACTTTATTTAACTATTCTCCTCTTCTCTCAATATTCCCGTTACAACCACACTTAAACCAGTAATATCAGTTCATTTTGTCAGTATCTAACCAATATATTTGTATTTGAACCTAATCCAATGTTATAATTCTATGTTAAAAAGTATTCAGTTTAATACTTCATCTTCAACGAGAGATTCTGTTCCTCTCAAAACTTGGGTGGTGAAATACAGAAATATTATTTAATTCATGTAGAGGTAACAAAGTTAATATTTTTCACCTAATTTAATGATCATCATGAATGATATGTACAATGTTAACGCCAAAACCATCTATAATTTTATTTATTTATGTATCTTCACCTTGATACATGCCGATAGGAAAAGGAGCCACTCATCTAAATTTAAATACATAGCTGCTCATACATAGGTTCTTCCTGTGCCGAGTTCATCAGGTTACAATACAGTGAGATAATAATATAAAATATTTAATATAAAACTCAACTAAATACTACATACATATTTATAAAATTAATCAATAATTGAAGATACAAATATAAAATTTGGATAGTAAAAACAATAGATATTATTGAATACAAACGCAATAGAGAAAATAAAAATAATAAAAATATGTAAAGAATCATGTGTATGGATAGTAATATGTGAATATTATAGAATACCAAAGTAATAGCAAAATTAAAAAGAATATATTATGTTAATAATTATGTGTAGGTAGGTATATAGATATACTATATTCGCCCATATTAAATAATCAAACGTTATTTTATCATTAAGGCATTATTTATTTTTTATTTATCATAGGTGTATTACGTGTTTTATGTAAAAACTTATTAATTAACATTATTTACAAATTATTTTGTTATTATTTATTATCTTAATTTATTGCAAAAAAGTGTATTTTGTAATTATATCATATTCAAAAGGCACAAAATATTCATACTTTGTACTATCACTCTAGGACCATCTATTATGGTCAATAATGACCTGTTGACGTTCCGTTTATCAAAAAAATAAAAATAAAATCAAACAAAACACAGTTTTATGAACAATAAATTAATTATGACCTGTTTTTTTAGGCTGTTAGGTATTTGAGCACATGCAGGTGACCATAATGTCTTCACGAATAATTTTATATCAGAAAGACATGGTAAAGTAGGGTGTCCTCACTGACTATATCAAAATAATATGAGTTAAGCTTTACTTAAATATTGTGTTCATTATTAAAAACTAGCTGGTCATATCCGGCGTTGCACGGGTTAAGGATTAAGTAAAAAATAAGTTTGTGAGGGAAAACAAAGGGTCCGCTGTTCTCTAAAAAACAATGTTTCCATCTAATGTTAACATAAGTTATTGTAACATAACTGTAATACTTAGATATATGTTATCGTAGACTTTTTTGTAGATATTAATGTCTTCTATAAAACTGTAATACATTACTTTGCTCTATTGGCAATAATTTCCGCAGCGTACGCAATATAAGTTTTTTTTTTCGTAATTTTTCACACGTTGGGTTACATTATCGAAGTTTTCATACGGATCTCTAACATTTTTGAAAATATTCTATAGCCTATGTTCATCAGGGATAATGTAGGATTCTGAATTTGAAAGAATTTTTCAAATCGGTCCAGTAGTTTCGGAGCCTATTCAATTCAAACACACAATCAAATCTTTCCTCTTTATAATATTAGTATTAATAAAAAAACATCCCCTATCGTTTTCAGGTAGATATTACTGCGTATAGGTGTTTGGACCAAAAATTTGAAAGTGAATATTACTTTCTATCCTGCGAAGATACATACATCCGGAGAAATGGCCACCATTATCATGCAGACTTGGCACTCGACGTAATGCGTTCCTCGTTAAAAATAGCCCTGTAATCTGCAGAGACAGTGCCGTAACAATAACGCCATGCCGACCGCTTTTTTCATATCGCACCGGCCGAGTATATCCCGGAATTTGGGCGAATTCCAAGTAAACGTATCCGGTCAAGTGCTTTTATGACGCGGCTTTGGTAGACAAATACCTCGAGGCTCAAGGATTTCACACCCTCTTTACGCGGAATGAAGCATTCCAGGTATTTGACCCTTATTACCGTTTTGCCCTTATCGAAGGTTTTCAAAATGAAGAAAAGGCAAAAACAAAAGCTTAACGGACAACGAGTTAAAACAAAAAAAAAACGATGTTAATGGCGACGTCATTTTGTGCAAGTTGTACATATTTAACATCTACTATCGTAATACATAATTTTTTTTTAATTCTCTGTGAATAGATAACATTGTACTTTTGAGTACGTGTATTTTAAGTATCACTCGCAGGTCACCAAAATATGTATATAGACATGAACTAACGCAAATTTCTTGGTACGCGATCTGGTTCGACGGCTGGTTCCAATATATTTCCAGAAATATTACTATGAACTTGTAAATTTTGAAACAATTATGAAAAAATCAAACTACATAAAAAGCATAATTTGTTCACTTTACTAACAAAACATACTACATTTTACATAAAAATACTTTTTTACTTAAGATACGTTTGTAAAATTTACACACTGTACTTTTATGCTCGGAATATTTTACGAAAACAATAATGACAGAAACCACAAAACCAAAGACATAGACATATTAACTGAATGGACAAAAAGAAATATTCTAACCTTAAATGCTCAAAAATCTAACTACATTAACTTTGAGGCAAAAACGGAAAACGCATAAAATGGACATAAAAATACATAACGAAACCCTCACTGAACTAGAAAATACTAAATACTTAGGACTCAACATAGACAGACATCTCAAATGGACCTTTCAAATAGACAAAGTAATTGACTCACTGACAAAACTGACCAGCCTATTCCACAAAATACACGAAATCACACCAAAGACCGTAAAAATTCTGATGTACCAGGCATACGTCAAGAGTAGAATAGGATATTTGATACCCTTCTGGGGAACCGGAAACAAAACTAACCTAAACAGACTCCAACGACAGCAAAACAAAATACTAAAAATGGTCTAAGATCTGAAATATAGATCCCGATCAATTGCAAGATGTTGTGATTCATCCCTGAAAGCGCACATTACATGATGATCGATAAGACTCAACGTCCGATATTCTTTAATATTGGTAATATGAGGAAAATTGAAAAGATTTGTACTGCTCGTGTATATTTGTAGAATGTCATATCTCATTTTTATAGAGGTTTTCAAAATCACAACACACCAGTACCAAAAACTTTGGGGGAGACTACCTCATTCAATTTTGAAGAACATATGTGCCTTATATGAAGAACACATATGCCTGCCAGGGGATATTAGGGAAGACAAAAATATGAAAACTTTTAAGAAAAAAACATGAAAGTTCGTGATACTTGCTTTTGATTAATGACAATTTTTTAAATTTGACATACTGATATTTTACATTGCATATATTAGGAAATATAAAGGTTATTTATTATATTACCTATTTTAAGAATTAATTTAAAAAAAAAACATATGTATTCAAGAAGTTTTTACTACTAACTATGAGACACCTATATAATATGTAGCCTTCTGATGACAGTTTTCTTTAAATACCTTCATTATCCGCAGTTCTTCATCGTATATCTTGTTTCATAAATACTGAAAAAGAATAATCCGTGCAAGTACTAACATTATTCAAGTTAACACTTATTAGAAAGATCACAGAAAACCTCTTACTTAAGTAAATTAACGGAATAAATTCAATTTATTTAATCATTTATAAGCTCATTGGTATTTTTAGATGGAAGTAGGTATTAATCAATGGTGGATTATTTTGTGCGGCTTCTTTGGCTTGGTAAATTACGTAATAAATTACATATTTGTAAACCACCTAACTGCCTTTTTTCTTTGAAGGCGGTTTTTAGGATGTGTGCAGATATTTTTATTTATCTTATAAATAATCTTTACACTATAAGTTTTGCAATAATTGCGTGAGTAAAAAATGCACCAATTATTATCAAAACTGCAAAATATAACTATCAGAACAAAATTAAAAATAATTATAATGACCTTCAGGCGGAAAATAAATTGAATGCCAAATGAATATTTTTTAATATATTTTCAAATATATTTTACTATTCATTCTTTTCCGAAAAGTCAAAATAAGTATTAAGGAAGATGGACAAATTTCATAAATCAGTGATTTACAATGCAATAAAGATTTTTGATGAATTACAGAGGACCTGCCTTACCTTGCCTTGCCTTTGCCTTGCACATAATGAAACGAGGAATAATTATATTAATAATTACCCTAACCAATGTCGTACGTTTCTGCATTTGGATGATGATTTTTATTTGTATACAATAATTTTGCCATGGTTCCCGTTCCATATCGCGTCTGACTGCGGATCAGAAGATGCCAGGTTCGAATCCTGGCAGGATCGAATTTTTTTTACGGTCGAGAATATTTTTTTTGATGAAATTTTAATTACATTTTTGTTTTGAACATTCATTTTTTATATTAATAATTTTTATGTAACAAACCAAATTAAACAAAGATTAATTTTTTATAATGTTGTATAAAAGTAATTAACACTGCGAGAAGAGAAGAGAGTAGGTACCTACCTATCGAACTGTGGTTTATTCCGCTCTGACTTATTAATCGGTTAGAAATACCGAATAAATACTTTGTCTTAATTATATCTAAACTATCCGTAATTAAAAGTGGAAATTTGCCAGAAACAATAGGCCGCGAAGCGGCTGACGTAGGCATAGGTAAACAATTGTGTTTGCTGCACAGCAATAGGAAAAATGGAAATTTGCTAGATACAAGTGGCCGCGAAGCGGCCACAATAGCAAGAATGTAAATTTGCCAGATACAATCGGCCGTGAAGCGGCTAACGTAGGCATAGGTAAACAATTGTGTTTGCTGCACAGGAAACACAATTGGCCGCGCAGCGGCCACAATAGCCGCCCGCAGGGCCTAGCAGTAAACAATCGGCGAAGCCGATTGCTTTCCTGCTAGTAATTATATTAATTTAAAATTAAACTAAGTAAATATGGGCTTTATAAATAATATACGAGTAGAAATTGATTTTAAAAATAAATACATTACAATTTAAATACGTCACTTGTCGATGAGAGGTTCCGTCACTATGGAAACTTGATATATTCCCTATTTCGGCGTCCACTTGTCAATTACCCCCACCACAACCGTAGCCACGCCCCCGTTCAAAAATTGATTTGTTTGTTAGAATAAGTAATGGATAGTTATTATGCGTCAGTCCTGATGAAGATATAGTGGTATCGAAACCGGTAGATGTAGAGTTACTCCAAGTGGTCAATACAAAGTTATTTAATTAATTAATATTTAAAATATTTTCCACTGCAAACTTAGTCATCATCAATAAGCATCGTCGTGGTCTGTCCAACCACAAAGTTAACGCTATAAACATAAAAAAAATAGAATATATTACATTTTTATACTATTTTCTGAAATATAATATATTAGCCGTAAACCCATGAAAAATCACGGGACATAATAATTGCAGAACCCTGCAGGATGACTTTATTCGCATAGACCGAAAACTAAATATAATAAAATAATAATATAAAAATGTCAGGAAATTTGGTGTGGCGACCCTTGCATGTTATTTTAAACACCCGCAGATTGTGTGTCACACTTTGATTATCTAATGTTTGAATTCCAGAAAGTTGTAACGGACGTTGCGGACCGACAGACAGACAGACAGTGGAATCATTATACAAAATATTCTGCAGGGAATATTTAAAGTGAATAAAGGTAAAAGGGAAAGAATAAAGATGCTCAAATTGCACCAATGACATATTCATTTGCAATAGAGTAAAGAATATTATTAATATTTAAATCATTAACTTTGTGGTTAGACATTATAATAGAATGTTAGTTAACTTAATCAAAACTACTACCAGATTTAAGGTCAACCGGTTTCGAGACGTACGTACCCGTCTCTTCGTCAGGACCAACACTACACTACTGTATTCTCAACAGCATACACTACAACAATAGTATTGTTAAATTTTCACCGATATTTATCACACGCGTTGTAATCTTGTCAGAAACAAGCATGCACTAACTAGTCTACAGAACAATCAGGAATTTAATGGGAGAGAATGAGAGGGGGCGGGTTCTATAGTGGGTGTTACCAAATCTTTTGTGAAAGTAAAATTAAACAAAGTTTTTTTGTGAAAGTTAAATTAAACAAAATTTAACTTTCGCAAAAGATTTGGTAACACCCACTTTAGACCTCGCCCTCTTTCACTCTAATTCAATTAACTCTCACTCAATTCTAGCCTAGCCTAGCCAAATTCATGAAAATGATAAAAAATTTAAAATTAAACAATAATTAATAACAGTAAGAATAAAACAGAAAATCTGATTCAAGAGTTGCAATAGCTACAAAAAGAATGTTATAGAGGGAAGATGGCGAAGCCGAGGCCGTGACAGAAGTACATTGACCAAATAATGATAATGATAATAGCTAACGTGGTCTCCTTCCAACAGCTATCAGCTCCGAGAATAACAGGAGTCGGAACTCTGGACAGTAATGGGTTCTATCTTCATGAGAAATGTGTGTTTGTAAACATCTCTTTTTTATCACAATTTTGTAGGAATAATAAAAATATATAATCTCTCCATTACGTGGCTGGCCTATTGGACATTCTATGTATACATGCCGGTAGCATCTGTTAGTTTGTATTACTATAATAGTGACGTTTGAGTTTAGAGATTAATATCATTCGTGTCATACGTGTTTTTGAATTGATTACAACGTTGAATGTAACGAAAATTAAAAGCTTACATTTATATTAAATTACATTGATATTACATTTATATTAAATTTACATTTATATTAAAATAAAAATACGCTTCTACAAAAAATTAATAAAATGAAGAAAATATTTTATTTTTACTAAGAGCGATCACAGTATATCCGTTCATTTATTCATTCATCTTCATCCCCTTGTCCTAATAGGGTCGGGGACCCAAAGACTCAACAAGGTGTTTCCATGTTTCCCTGTCTTGCATTGCTTATGTACGAGTCAACCAGTGTAGACCCATTCTATTTTCATACACATTTTTCTGTTGCCTTTCCCAGCTTAATCTGGGGCGACCCACCGGCCGTCTTCCTTCCTGGGTTGCCAGGAGAATCCTTTTTTTTATCCGTTCCTCTGGCATTCTTAGCACGTGTCCAAGCCACCTCAATCGTGATTTTTCTATGTGTGGTAGTAGGGGTTCCACGCCGAGTCTGTGCCTTATGTCGGCACTTCTCATTCTGTCCATCAATCATGCTCTTGCTACCCCCCTTAGAAAACTCATTTCGGTAGCCCGGATACTTGCTCTCACTCTCACTCTCTCCGTCAGGTATATGCTGCAAATCAAAGGCGTAGGACGCTTTTTCTCAAACCCTGACGATCACTTTCCTTAAATAAACTGTACCTACATTCACATTACTACGTAAAATTCTCTCGTTAAGATTCTATTCGATCAGTAATACTTATTTATATTTTATTATGTTGTTATGTATTATTATTATGTTGAAGACACAAATGGCTAATACCCGCCCCATGCTTTTTATTCTATTGGCATACGCATATAATGTGTAATCTTAGTACCTAATGTGGCTTTTAAAATAATAATTGTCTACTTTGTTGTAATTTTTTATTAAAGTTTGATTATATTTATTTTTTTAAATATAATATTATTTATAAATATAATATTATTATAATGATAAATATGTTATAAAGTAAACTTTGGCATGTTAATAACATAACAAGAAAGAATATAAATTTAAACAAAAGAAAAAGAGGCTTAATTATTAGCAGAAAAACTTAGGCATGTTAAGAATAATACAACTTGAAAGAATAAAAAAATATAAACCACGGTGTCTCAAGAATTTGGTTCACGTAGCCAGAATGAACAGTGACAGACTCGTGCATACAGCGGCGAATAAAATTCCCTCTGTGAAGACCACCTAAAAGATGAAGGGACAGCTGGACCTCGTCAACCCAGATGGTGTAATTTTCTGTATCGCAGATCAAAAGATCTACCAAAAGAAAAAAGAAGAAGAAGAAGACGATACCAGAGTCATTCACAATTCGCAGTCTCACTCCAATTCGCTGCCTTTGAACTGCCTACTGCCCCTATCGAAGACAACGAAATGCTCACAAGTATGTACCTGCTTATACCAAAAATACGTCGTATTGAGGATGCATAACTTGGTGAACTAATAATAAAGTCCAGTTACACGCTGGCCGCGGCGGGTAGCCGTAATGAGTCGCGAGAGGGAAATAACGACGCATTTCGTGGAGCCATTAAAGATATTTTCTCGGCTGTTATTTTTTCCTTTCGCCAAAGTTTTGACAGTTAAATTCATACACTCGTATTCGAGGCACGCTTTAATGGCCTGCATTTTTCAATAAAAGATACAGTTTCAAAAGATCTGAATGTGTTTTGCGCGTAGTAATATTATTGGAATTACATGGTTACTGCGCGATATTTAGCAATGTTTATTTAAAGGTTTTTAAAATGTTTTTGTGGTCTTATAATGATAAGACCAGCAATTTCATCGAACATCGAACCCCCAGTGCGAGACACCCTTCCGAAAAAACCGTTTTCGAGTCAAGAATGCTATATTTTTGTACATCGCCACGTGCCTAAAGATCATCTTTGCGTGACTTTTCATTTGTTTTAGAGTGAAAACTGATACATTTTCAATTGATGTATTTTTCTTTTATTAGGTGCAAGAATATCCCTTTTTTATTTAATTTGATTGTACTTAATTGAGTTAATTACATATCATATATTTGAATAACAGAATGAGAATATAAACACTTGCCCAATTTTAATTGAGGATTTAATGCTCGTGTTTAAAGGGAAGGGGGCATTGTCATATATATTGTTAATGTAATCACATAATCACATAGCATTATATGAGAATAGTAAAAAAGGATACAATGTAACACAAAAACAATGTAATTAAATAAATTTACTTAGTTTATCACCACGTAATTTTTGGTAAAAACCAACCGGTATCGGAAACATCGTTCGTCAGGGTATACTTAATACTAATTAAACTTTACAAAATTATGAACAATCATGCCTCGGTGTCAAGTGTCCAAATGGGGGTATATATAGTGGGGGTGCGAAAGAAACAGGTAATAGGTGATAAAATAATTTTGAAGAATTTAAGAAATCCATAAACAATAATGAAAGTATTATGAATAACCAAAAAACTTACCGTCCTATCTTAAATATGTTCCCTTTCACCCTATTTAAGTACATTCTGTGAATTTTAAGTATGCCAAATTTTTGATAAATTCGATTAATATTTAGGACGTTAAAAATTTTGAAAAGTTTCCTTGTTGGGAATATAGGTTTCCTCAAAATCACTTTGATAATTACTCTCTGAACTATTTCCACTGGTAGTGTATTAGACTTAAAGGTCCCACCCCAGCCAACTATACCATACTGTAAAATGAACTGGGCAAACGCAAAGTATACCAACTTCATTATTACACATAACAAATCAATATTATTAATTTGTTATGTATATGTTTAAAAAAAATAAACGGCCGAAGATGGAACTTGAACCCCGGGCCGACAAACCATGTTGTTACCGACGCCACTCAGTCAGTAACTCCGTGGACCGCCAAAGAGATGCTATAAATATATATAAGGGCTTAGCAAAGACGCGAACCAATGTTCCATCATTTTTATGGGTTACAGCTGGTATTTATAATAATAACATACATTCTTGTCCTGTAGAAAGTGTGAATTGCTCCAAATTTATAATATTTCATAATGTTTTCAAAGCATTCGCTTCTTGAAAGAGATCGGCACTTTTTATATTTTTTCATGTGTTTCGTCGTTTCGGAGTATGTCACAGGAGATTTTCAAAGTACTCTTGTATAACCATATTTTTAACGCTTTTTGCTGTGGCAAATTATAAATAATAGATAGTTTTAACATTATTAAAAATTATACACAGGCAGGACAGACTTAAAGTTCGCATCGAGTTAATGGCACGACTAAGAGATGTTTTCCACCAACATCATCCAACCTGACACTCCCTGATATGTCTGTAATGAGAATATTCACCAGGTATGCCCTTTACCATACCCTTGGAAACTTTTTCACGTGCACACACAAATTATACCCAAAAAACTACTGAAACTGAAACTATTGAAACTGTACACTATTGTGTACTTCATTTATCTTCATCTTAGGAAAAGGAAGCCACTCATCTCACTAGGAAGAACCTGTGCCGAGATGAGCAGCTAACAATATAGTGAGAAAAAATAATATAGATATAAAACATAAAAAATACTACATAACTATACAATTAATCGATAATTGGGGATATAAATATCAAATGTGGACAGTAAAAACAGTAGATATTATTAAATACCAAAGCAATAGCAAAATTAAGAATATATGTAAAAAATATATGTATGTTTGGGTACATTAAGTAATGAAAAATATGTAAATATATGTAACTGTTAAATAATATATACGATTGAGTATAATACACATGGTTTATCAGTGAATTTGTAGCTATCCTTGCCTTGGTTGGTTAATGACTGGCAACTTACTTTCGAGGTGAGCGCACGCTTATTTTTTTTATTGAAGAGAGATTTGTTTTTTATTTATTGAGTGCAAAGTTATAAAACGTTTACTATACATATATAATTAACGGACGTCGTAAAACATAATATCAAAATTTAGCTTTTACAGAGATCCTTCAGACAAAAACCACGTTAAGTATCTGATAACTACAAGTAGTATTATTAGAAATATATATCCGCGAATACGGATGCGAATACGGACCTCAAGATCCATTAAAGTATCTGCAGATTAACAGTAAGAATGGACCTTCTGAGTCACATTGCTCTCCCATATTTAATGTTACCTGCAACGAGCGCGCCGAGTGAGCAGTTCTTCGGTGCAACGGGAATTGTTTATGATCCTTGTCGTAATAGACTTTTAGGGGAGAAAGCTGCCAAGTTACTCTTTTTGAAGTACAATTTACCATTACATAATTTTATTTATGGCATATACTTTTTTCAAGTTCCTGAAAATTTTATTGTTTTTTATCTAATGTTAACACTTCGCTGTATTAATTTAATAAGAATAATTATTTTAATTAGAATTACAAAATACAATAAATGTTTTAATATTTGATTTTTGCAATATAAATGTTCCAAGTATGTGATTTTAAGAAGAAAAAAATTAATTTAAATGGAATTTAGTAGTATTTCATTGCAATCTAATCACATATATTTAAAATTTTATATGTGTAATGAAATTTAACAATGTAAAAGATCCGTTCAAGATCCACCAAAAAGTAACGGATACACATACGAATACAGATCTTTCTTCTCCCTCGGATATCCGCGGATCCG